>OY728148.1:2007116210-2008316210 GCA_963277665.1 Viscum album | reverse complement strand
GATATTTCTATCAAATAGTTCTGATGATTATTTTCATCTATGTAAATATCCTACATTATTATTGATTGTGGTTAATTAATTATAATAAAATCTTCCATATTGTATTTAATGAGTTATTTTTGAATGTGGATGTGCTATTTTTATACCATTCATGGTTTGTGGTTAAAATATTGGCATTTCGTATGCTAGTTTTAAAACAAATGTTTATATTATGTTTCAAACTTTTCATATGAGGAATAAATTGGACTAAGTATGTGATGGGTGGAGCACACTATATCTCCTTGATGCATGGGTAGGTCTCATGAGACAAACTAGTGTCTTCTCACATGGCCATGACAAAATCTTTTTTGAAGTCTTGGACTAAGGCCTTGACTATGTGCTTATGATGTACAAAATATTGAATTCCATCTTTATGAAATTGGATATTGATATTACAAGTGATTACTCGAGTAGTAGAATATACATGTGAACATGTAAATGGAATTATTTGATTTATGTTTTCCATATTATTCGGATATTTACAATTAAAATACTTGTGTTTTAGTCTTATACATTGCCTTAAATGTTTATTCTTATGTATGATAGTTTCTGATATACTTTAATCTATACTGAGAATCCGAGCTCACCACTTTATTATGATTTATTTTTCCCAAGATTCAATGTATATTACTATTAACCTATTGGAAGAGGCTAAAGTATATAAGAGTGTCTAAATGGGACACAATGTTGTTTTTCTATTTCATTATGTGATGTAAAACTTATGTATGTTTCTATTACTTTCAATGCTACAAAATAGATCGGTCCTTCGGTACATGATTCATTGTATCATGACAATGTTAGGTAATAATGCACTAATTCTAGGTAACTAGGTTTAGGGGGTAACAGTATGGGTTCTCGTAATAAGTTTCATGAAAAAATATCTGTATCATTTTTCTTATAACTCATCCATACACCAATTTATAGAAATTATACATAAATTATTTCAAAATAACACCTCAATTTTCTAAAAATATAGAGAAATATCTATGTTCACAAACGATATATTTCAATAGAATTGTAAAAAATGTTCTCAGTAATATCATTTTATGATATTTTAATAAAAGGAATTAGTATAAATTATTATTATTTTAATAAAAATCTTATCCTCATATTAGTAAAAATAATTTTATAAAGTATTTATGTATATGAAAATAAATCATATAAGTTTAATGAAATAACATTGTATCCTTAAATATTCAACAAGGGAAATAATTATTATATAATAATGAACTGTATATCAGTTATGCTATATGAGAATGAATTTATGATTATTCAACATTCTTCACTATGAATATAGGTTTATATATATAATGTAATATTTTACACATATAGATATGATTTTGGAAACAATAAAAAACGAAAACTATCTATGAATGAATAAATTCACTAATCTATAATTTTTTAATTATATCTTAAAAATAATTCATTTACAAAACAAAAACATAAAAAATTTAAAAATAACATATGATTTTAATCTTAATATATTAATGGAATCTCTAAGATATAAAACATATACAAAATTATCTCTAACTTGTCCATGAACAATATAAAAACTAAAACACAATAAAGAATAATATGTTTCCAAAATAATTTTTCTTTTACACCACATTCAATATAATTACTATAAATCCATATATCTCTTAATTTTCTAAAATATTTTGGAAAAAAAGTAAACATAATGTGTCATGCAAAAAATTATTAGAATCGTATGCATTATTTTCTAAAGACTAAAAAAGTAAAGATCTTTTGTTATTAAATATATTATAATTTTTTTCCAATTCTTGTTTTGGTGGTTATTGTTTTTCTATAAAAATTGGTTTTTTGTATATAAGTGTTTTTTTTGAAACATTAATGATTTAATTTTTTATGGATTTATATCATCAAATAATAGTTCTAATGTTATTTATATTTTATATTTTTATCTTATTTGTTATTGTTTAAAAATATATCTATATTTTTTAAATTGTACCTTTAGTAATTTTAATTATCCCTTGAATAATATAATTCAAGATTTAGATGGAACTATAAGTATTAATGTTGTCATGAAATAATTCTTTATTGGGTTAGAACCTCACAAAGTGTTATAATTGAGATGTTTAAGGTAGTTTATTGAGTACATACATGAGATTATTTTCAGTTGTTCAATAGTGTGGATATACTATTCAAAACATGAGGTGACACACATCATGGGAATAAAAGTTAGTTAATTAGGGAAAATTCATTTCAATAAAAGTACCGTGGTTATCTATTGAAAATTATTTGGGAATTATTTATAATATGCAAAATAATTTTTTAGTTATAGAGTATGTCCTAATAATTTTTCATTTTATTATATGTTCATTTGTGTCAATTATTATTTTTTCATATGAATTAATGTGAGAATCATTGAAATCAATGTGATTACCTATTGATATCAATGTTATATAGAAGAATAATGATGGTTAATATATTATAGAATGAAGTTATTTAGTTTCATCTTGGTATACGAATCATTCCATGGTGTGTTCTTTATTAATCTCAACCTTATGATTTATCATTTTATTCAATATTATATGATAATTATTGAAATTTTCTCTAAATATTCCATTATAATATTTTAGGGATTATTGTTTGTATTTTTCAAAAATAAAATGTAATTTCCTATAGGTAGGATGTATAGGTTGTTATTCTTCTTTAATATAAGTTATAGATGTATCATTCTTCAATTATTTCAAAATAAATAAGTTTTCGAATTTTGGATGATAAATTTTAATGATATATGAATATAAAATCCTATAAAATATTAATTACAATATCTTTGGAATCTTATGTCATTTTAGTTATTTTGTAAAATGGGGTGAAATACCTCTTTCTACATTATGGTTAATAAAATAGGTGTGATGTTTTTTATATTAATATAGAATTTATAATAAATGATCAATATTTTCACATTAAAATTGTTATCGATATAAATATATAATATTTAATATTGAATTTTTTTAATATTAAAGAATGTAAAATAGATAAAAAATAGAATTATGTAATTATAAAAATTGATTTTGGGGATTGATTTTATTGTATGATGACATAAAATATATATCGTATTTTATAAAATAAAAATTATTCCCAAATAATGATTTTTTGATTTATAGATTTCATAGAAAATATTATTTATAATATGTAAGATTAAAAATTTGTTATATTAAATAATTGAGAAACTATAGAAGAAATTTTTATATTTATTGTTTGTGTTATATAACATCCTTGTAATATTGATTGAAATTATTTTTGAACTAATTTCATTTTTTAGAAATAATTTTTTGTGATATATAGTTATATTTAAAAATATATATAAACAAATATATATATGTTAAAATATTAGTAACTGAAAAAAATATGAAGTAATTATTATGGATGATTAGAAGGTAATACATTTTTTTTGTAAATGTATCTGTTTTGATTTTCAACATTGTAATTGAAATACATATTCTAATAACACAAAATATCCCTATGAAATTTTATTTAATTTTTCTAATTTTAAATATAATTTTCTTTATTAAATTATATTTAATAATTTATTTATAAATTTAGGTGTGGGGTTTTGTTTCATGTTTATAGTGAATCTTATTTTATTTTAGATCTATATGTTTTTTTATTCGTTTTAATTTATGGAAAATTTTAGGATTATATTTGATTTATTTATTACTAAAATGTTTTGATATATTATTATTATAAATGGAGTATCATTATGATTTTTGTCAATGATATGGTTATTTTTATTTCATAAAAAATGAATCAATATTATCGAGCCATGAAAATTATTGCAATAAATTTTTTATCCATGTCATTATAGTTTATTAATTTTTAAAATAACATTATTTATTCTTCAACATGAATATAGAAATATTTTATATTTTATCTTTTGAAATTATCATTTCTGATTTGAATAACATATTTATTTTTGTATAAATTTTTATCCATTTAATCTATATTGTGGCACTATTTTCAAATCTATAACACCCCATGGATTTATGGGTCATTATGTATTGAAAATATTAAATTTTCTACTAAGGGGATGATTTATTTTTCAAAATGATACATGGAATTTAATTTTGAGGGTTTAGATTTCTAAAAAAGATTATTTTGTTATAGTTTATGGTTTTTTAAATCCCCTCGGGGTTAGATAGATGATCAATGGAGAGTTGGAGTGGCCAAGATATACGGGGGACCCATTGAAAGAAGTCTAATATGTTATGTGAGACTTGAAATAATGAAAATTTAGGGAAAGGTCTAGGAGACCATACCCTGGTAGATCATGTTGTGAAACATTGGTTCTCATCATGATGGGTACTTCTAAGTTTTTTAGAATATAAATAGTTGGGTATTGACCCCCTCTCTCTTTGGTCGATGAGTTTGCATTGGAAGGACCAAAATCCCAGACCTCCCCATCTATTCATCCCCCTTGTTCCAATGCATTTCTCAGCGTATTTTAGTGAAAAATATATTCAATGTCCTCCATTTTTTCTCTGTTTTCATTAAAACCAAGGATTTTTTTATTTTTAGATTTATGGTTTCAATGTCGATTCCTCTAGATCATGGTTGGATCAACCAAAATAGATGGTCTTTTCGTTCATCTTATGTAGATGATGTTTTGAGATGCTGTAAACATGTTATTGGAAGATATTTTGATAAAGATGAATTATATAAAAAAATTTCAAATGGGATTCAATGATTTTTGGTGAAATCATCCATTGTTATGTTTGTTTAATTTTTGTCTTTTTGTAGCCCTAGATATAGGGTGCATCAAGAGTGGACCACAACCTATTACTCAAGGTTATAGAAAATGGATGATGTGTGAGTAGTTTTTAGGAAATATTATATGTATTAATTAAATGGTTTAATCCATTATAAAAAATTTATAAGTAATTCAGGGTGAAAATAATCATGAGAATGGTACTTAATTGTAATGATGTGTCTTGGTTTTCTTTGACAAGTATCAATGGATTTTAGTGGGGGGGTTAACTCAGTGTTTTAGGTAGGTGGCCCCAGAATACAATTGTATATTTTTTTATGAATAAACATACATGCCTGAATACTATATAAGATTATGAAATGGGGTTTATGGACCATGAATTTCATTTATTAATGTGATAGAATGATTTTAGGAATCAAATATTTGGATTAAATACTATATAGAATTTTATTGAATCTGGGTCACCCAAAGACTGTGTCACAAGGGGGGACAATTACATGTTAGATGATGAGAGACCAATGTAATTTATATGAATGTGAAACTAGACATGGGAAAACAATTTTTGTGCTTATTGGTATTGTTTTTAGGCATGTGAAGCTTTGTATAGAGTGGTGATGGGTGAGCCAGGCATATATCTATTTTGTGAATTTGCAGTCCATTATGTGGTCAGAAGTTAGAATTGATGTGATATTGAAGAAATAAGAGTAGATTTTGATTTATCAATATGATTTAAAGGTGTTTATAGTTATAAAATAGACCTTATCTGATGGTAATTGTTATGGGTAGGAAAAAATTGTTTGGTATGATCCTCTGGAAGTAGGGAAACAGTGATAATGGACTTAGTGAAGTTAGTCCGGAACAGAGGTTTGGTTTAGTGGATCCTTTGGGAGATTATTTCACTTTTTAGTGTTGTATTCACGATCATATCAATGAGGATTGATAGTATTGTTTCCAAATGATCAATTATATTCTTTATCATTTAGGGTGGGGAATTCCAGGATGAGGGGCTTGGTCTCGAGTCAATAACACTGTAGAATAAACTTGGGTGCTTTATAATGGGTATGGCCCTATTTTCCTTGCATCCAAATATATGAACATTACACAAGAGTCATGGGATAGTGTGGTTATCCATATGATGATCATGTGATGATGTGTCAGTCTGCTTTTGAACCCCCCTAAGCCTAAAAATATGGGTTTGTGAGATTGGTCCTCTAAAGATTTTGATTGTTTTTTAATGAAATGCGACCTCTATAGAATGTTTGGGGATTGGTCAGTGTGATAACCATTACTTAATAAGGTTATTGTGTCAAGGTACATTCCAGAAATGGAACGGGATAATGTGAATTAATTGGACATTTATTTGAACAATCTTGGGTTGATGCATTTTCTAGAGGATCAGTCCTAGTACAATGTGATTCGAGATCGATGGACCTCCCTCTAGTGAGATATGAAGTGTAAAATATTATAAATGTATGAACATACAATTGTCTAAATGTTTTGGATAATGGTTTTGGATTTCATCCTACACAAATTATTCAATTATAACGAGGGAATAAAAATAATAATTTCAAGCTACATGTGGATTATCGCATGTAGCCAAAACATGTATGGTTAGGTGTTAGGGAGACATTGTTTTCACTAATTACCCAAATGGGAATTCTTTTGTCATCATGTGTCATGGAATTTGGGTAATCATTGGTGACGTGATGAGATGGTTTATTTTATAACTTTTATCAATGTTCACACACACACATTTAAAAGCATATATTTGGGGTCCTTGGTGAGACCTTACTGAGTAATATTCTGAAACCCTATATGGGAATCTTATTTAGTGTACAAAATGTATATAATTTTTTTCTTACAGGTGCATGATGTATAGTGGATCGAGCTGGTGTAACAAGAATATATTGGAAACTAGGTATATGAGTCCCTTGGTTGGTAGTTTGTCTAGTGTGTGGGTGTGTTTGTGTGTGTTTTATTTCTGGTTTATTTATATTTGTGATCAACCTAATGGGTTATCCTTTGTATTTAATGAATAATGACATCATGTATGACATTGGATTTGTTAATTTATTTATTATACTATAATATTGATGTTATTTTTTGGATTATTTTTATTTATAATTGTGATATCAAGGGTATATTCTAACTAATTAATATTTCTTCCTTCGATACAAGTAAACATCATATGTCATAGGATTTTAAATTCTTGAGGCCACATGGTTTTCCATGCATGGACACTACTAACTGGCCCTAGATTGAGGTATACCAAAGTTGTATCAGATACTTGTTTTGTTTTATTATTTGTTAATATTGTAGTTATATAGGACAAAAATGTTTTAGAGTATTAATTCTTATCATAATTAGGCATCCATAATACCATCTCTAATTGATGTTCTAGGTAACCATGTAAAATATATTCCAATTAATGGTATTTGATGTTAAAGTTTTTTGATTTCACCATTGGTGAAACATATGTATTTTTTGACTTTATTATTTTATGTGGTTAGTAATTCATGGATATTTTAATGATTACATAGTCAAGAATCATGATAGGCATGTAGGATTTGAATTAAGTGTGTGTAAATGAATGTTATTATTTTATAATCAGTGTTTCATGTTTTAAATGTGTATAAAATAACCTATATGAATTTTCCAAAAAACATTTTTTGAAGGATCTGACTCATGTAGATCACAATGTATTTACTTTTGATCGAATGTCTTGTTTATCTTATGGTATAAGGTTCTATTGTGATGGATGTATGGTCGCTTAAAGAAGGTATATATAGAGACACATTATGGGTTGGTGATAGAATTCACACCCTAACAGTGACTCGTTGGGGGAATGGTATTCCTGAGTGGTTATCCAAGGACAATAATGAGTTTATTTGAGAAATATAAACCTTTTTATTCAAATGGGATATTTTTTTAGTTATTTATTGTATCAAAAAACACAAATATTATTATTTCCCATATATATTCTTCAGGGAAGACTTCTTAACTATATCATGTTGTATTATGGAAACCCAGACGGGTTTTAGAAAGAGGAATTGCATGTTTTTTGTGAATTGTGATACCAGGAGACAGAGTATTTATTGTATCAACATTAGTTTGTATGGTCAATTATTCTTGGGATCTATTTCCAGTTGTTATCAGGATGAAATTTGATATTGTGCATTGGGAATTTAAGTGGATGTCCCAAGTTTTGGAATGATTCCAGTGTGGTGGGTGGTTGAGAAGGTAACCATTTCATGGGTTAGATTCTATTATTTTTGTATTAATACTAACATTAATGTATGGTCATGGTTTTTTGGTTAATAATATGAGCCTGGGTTTCAAGGTATGTGAATAAGGGAGTTTATGTCCAGTTATAAAATCATGTTACACTAGAGAATTTTGACATTGTGTTTAAATAAGGCCGAGTAGAATAAAGGAAAACCACTAGTGAGAGGGTTATCAGTGGATCACTCTACCAATTCAAGACATTTATAATTAGGATGTTTTCCCTATAAATTTATGAATGAATTAGGGTAGGAGAATGAGGGGTTCATACAGTTCCCAATGGAGTTGCTAATCGAGGAATGATCCATGCATGAGTAAGTTGGAAATTGTTTATATTTGTGATTAAAATAAGTAGGGCTGTTGAAATAGATTATTTTTGGGACACATCTAGCCATGGATTCAAGGTGTTTAGTGAAATTAAATATTTCTCTTGGAGATGGGAGGTGAAATAATAATTTCAACAAGGTAATTAGGTAAAATCAATTTAAGAGAACACCTCTATATTCACCATCACAGAGGCATGGTTTCAGAGGTATACCTGGGGAGATCATGCCTTGAGATGAGTGACACATGCATGGTGTTTGTACAGATTTGGTTTAGAATATAATGTGTAGTGTAATTGAACCTATATAGTTATAATCTCACCATTATCTATTGAAGGTCATGATCCACATTGCGTGTGGAATATGGAATGTCAGGTACATCATTATTACTGACCTATGAATAGGTGATGTTTCAAGTTTGGTGTAGACACTTGGGTATGAATGTGATAGTGAATTTAGAGCATTAAATGTCATAATGGATGATGTGAGGGAAATTGATATTGATAATTTATTTATTCCAAAAAAACTAATGATAATCTTGTGAAGTGGTGTATATTATCAGTCATAGAAGAATGACTATCTTGAATAAGGGTCTTGTGTGTAGTGACACTAGTTAGTGCATGAAAAAATTGGATCTTGGGTTCTAATGAATTGAAATATTCATTGATATCTCATCATGGGGTAACACTTGATTTGATGTTAGGATCATTTTTTTATTAGAGTTGGTTCCTCAACGTCATCCATAGGATGGATTACTATTATATAAAACTAATTAGTGATATGAATTACTATTTTTAAATGGTTCATTTGATGAACTAGTTATTCATGAAACTTTTAAAAGGAAAAAATTATGGTTAATCACATAGTTTAGGGGGTGAAATTGTGATTCATGCCATGGTTTTAGGGTGAAATTAATTTTTTGTGACACTCATGGGTGAATCATGTGATGAATTATTATGGATGATTATATTTGGAAGAAAATTATTTATAAGTAATTGATGTTAGTTTCATGGCTTGACGAATGAGAGGGACCAAGTATGGAGGTATTTAGTGAAGATATCGAGTTGGAGGATGGTGGTTATTTTGTGAATTTAACCAAGGTACATGTGAGAATTTTGGAAATGAATTAGAAAAATTTTGTTTAGCTAGTGTTAAACCACGCTAGTAGGATTTTCAAGATGTTGTTAGTGGTACAATGGACCGTTTGAAATGTTTTTTCTATAGGATATTCTGATGGTAGGGATAACCATGACTAGTAATAAACTATAGTTAGTAGATATTTTTGGTTTATGCACCGTAAATTTTGGGTTGAATTTTTTGATTAAACAATGGAATTCTAAGAGTGGTGGGTGTGGGTGAGTTCCTTATTTACATGGGCATTAGTAGTGAGTGGATGACTAAATTTTCAGTGAATATTGTGTTTTGGGTTTGTTGTTTAACAGTGAAGGAATCATTTTCATTTTCTAGTATAACATGATGATTAATCATTGAGTTGAATATAAATATGGATTGGTAATTTGTTTGTATGGGTTTCCATGACTTCTCAAATATAATAAGAATTATGGTGGTGGAGTTTATAATTCCCCATGAATTTTGGAGTGGTTACATTTTGAGGAGTTTGAATTTTTACTTTGGTGGATGACACAATAAGATATTATGGGGGTTTAGACATCCCAAAATTGTGATTTTTTATGATTTTGTTGTTTGGAAGAATACCCTAGGGTTTAAGAGATAATCATAGGGTTGATCAGGTGGAAATGTTTTAAGAGGGTTATAATATAGGATATTCATTACGTATTGAATTGGAAATTTAGGGTAGAGTTTTGGGGCCCTTATCTTTATCATTGATATTGTGAACCACCAGTTTCTGCTATAATGGGTTCATTATGGTCTTATAATTAAAAACATGTGGAAATACCACCACACCCTTATTGTGTTTGATGAATTTTTGTTAAAGGTAGAGGAAAGTCATCCCCCTCTGTTTGGTAAAAATACCTCAAGGTAACATTGCAACATTTTTGGGTTGATTGTGTTTGTTGACAAAGCAAGTTTCCATAGAGAATTGTCGAGTTCCATAGAAGTTGTTGACAATTCATGTGGACAACAAACGATGACAAAGGAACTGATGATCTCCAAAAGCATGAATTTCACCAAGATAGGCTTCAGGGATTGTATTTTGAAAAGACAAGAAAAATGTTGACAGTGATGCATCACGTTTACAAAGAGTTTTTCAAATGACAGTGTTGAGAGGAAATGTGAGGGAGCTTCGTGGAGGCGGTGTGAGGTAATTGATGCAACACTCCATGATTACGACGAGCTCTGTGATCCTAGAATTACCGATGTGCTTCTCGATTTTGAAATAATTATGGCGGAAATTTCGGAGCTTCACGATTAGTGATGACGTGGCGATGACTTTGCGCAGAAGGGTTGAGGGTCGGTCGAATTTACTATAAATACAGGCCGACCCCCTCGAGTTAAGTAGAGATAATTTTCCAGGAAAATATTTTCCACGCAGTTCGTGTAGGTAGTTCGCGAAGGCAGTGTGCTTCATGAAAGAAGAGCTTCGTAGTGGCTATTCTAGCTCCATGAAAGTCGTAAATTAGGAGGCTAGAAATTCTCATTTCTAACACATACATACTCAGTAGGGTCCTCTAAATGAATTTTCCATCAAATGAATTGTGCAGAAACCATTGAACAATTATAGTTACACCCCTATGAAAAAATAATAAAACCTTCAGAGACCTATATATGGTCTCTAGAATATATCAGAATAATGTTATATGAAATGTGCTGTAGAGTTGGCATCATTCCCAAGATATAGAAATTATATTTTTCCAAATAAAATGGAATGATAAACCATACAATCTAGTGTTGAATAAAGGGTAATTCTATGCATTTTATGTATATTTGATAAATAAAATGACAATTTCTCTTGAGGTTGTTCCACTAAGACTAGTTGGGGATCCTTTTAAAAATGTGTGTTTTGGACTTGTTGAAATTTAGTTTATGGTAATGTGAATTGAAACTGATCTTGTTTAGTTTTACATTGTTCAAAATGGACTATCTTCTTCAGAATTTAAATTCATTAAACCTGGACTACTAGGTGAAATGTGTTTAATAATTTTTAGTGTCAATCTTATTCATGGATGAACCGGTCCAGTTTATATAACCCTTTGGTAACAACATATATGTGCATATGATTTCTAAATTTTCCTTGTAGGAGGAACATGATTATTTTTTTATCGATGAGGAATTGGAATATGACTACCAATGAAGATATGGTTAGATAAACCTAGTAAGTGGCTCATATATGTCCACCTATTCCATTTCTATTGAAAACTTGGAGAGTCATTAAGAATTATATAATTTTGAATATTTCTTAATGAATAAAAGAAGAGGATTACAAAAAAGGGGACAATGTGTCCATCCATGGTAATTGATAAATCCAAATATTCTTGACAAGATTTTTGAGGGCCGTGAATGTTTTCTTTGGTATCTTGGTGAAGTATCCTTAGACTGGGGGTTTCACTGGAGGTCATATGATATAAACCATAAATTCAAATAGAATAAATTGTTGTTAATTACCTTATGGCCCTATTGGTTTGATAAATAACTCAATAAAGTGACCTAATTGGAGGTCTATTACGTATTATCGAAGGAATACTAGATTAAGGGGATAAAATTAGAATTCAAAAGTCATCCATGTATTTAAATAGGTCATGGAGGAGAAATATATATATGGCTTCCCCTATCAACATCACTGGAAAAAAAGGTTCATATGTCGGTGATCCAGATTAATATGTTCTAAGTTTTGTGACTTGGGTGAATAGAGGACATATTAATATGATCTTGGTATGGATACTGTAAGAGGTCTTTGTTTCATTTTAATTTTCTTTCATCATTGAATAAATATACACACATGATGATATTATAGAGAGATGATGGTTCAAATCCACTTCCTCTCTAGTAATATGAGAGAATGGTTTCATATATGGGAAATATATATGGGATAGATATGGTCCCATAATGAGGAATAAGGTGCACCAATTTTTTTATATATGGTGTTCATATATAGAATTTACTAGTCTCTTGGATGACCATTATAAATAGGACCCCTCAGTATAAACATTACGATAACCTAGGTAATTTAGTATTTGAATGGTAATATCAATAAAAAAATTCAAATACCATATATGTACTTTGTTTTCCACATAATTTAGTATTGAAACTCTCTTAAAGGGGTGCTTGAGGGATTAGAGAATGTATTCTTTTATGTTCAGTTCATCATGGTTTCTCATTTTTAATATTAGGTGTCAAATTTTGTGGTCTAAGGGACATTATAATGTCATGTAGATCTATGTTTCCTATTAATATTGTTTACAAACTTGAGAATACTAGATCTTTATGTATGGAATACATCGTGTAAATGTAGTAGGGATGGGTGCGTGGTTAAACATGCCACAAATGTGGATAGTCATATAAAATGTATAAGGAACGATGGCTCTACATGAGGCTAGATATGGGGATCTAGGGGCAAATACAGCTTCATTTCTCATAGGATTCAATCATCTCAGTGTATGGTGGAATTATTCCTTTTCCCAACTATGAATTCAAAAAACCTGAAGTCTAGGTTGATACCATTAATATCATCCATTTAAAATTACAAATTTTACCTCTTCAATTTAACAAGGATGTGAAATCATGGTTGATTCATGAAACATGATGTTCCCCAAATTTAATTACCAAATGACATAATTGGGGGATAATTATGCCCTAAAATTGATACCATCATAACGAAAAGGTTCTAATTTTCATTTAAACTAATTTATATATTTTATATTTTATGAAAAAAATAAATATAAAAATGAAAACAACATGAGATGATTCATTTTTATAGTGATTCCTTTTTATGAAGAAATATCCAAAATTTCTACTCTAAAATACCTAATATGAGTTTGGTGGCTTTATTCTATGCCTTTTAAATAGTTGATATTTACAGTTGAGTAAATCTTTTTGAAATTTAGCATTTTAGAAGAACATTAAACCTAATTAATATCAAAAAAATATTTCTTCATGTATTAACATAATATATTGTACAAGAAGTATTCCCTTTAAAATTATTGAAATTGTATTTTTAGAATTCAGAGTGAACTAAATAGTTGGGATAAAATGAAATTGATTGAAAACAATATTAGGAGTTACATGTAATCAAAATATGATAATCACTGTTATTCTATGTCAATATCCAGTAAATAATTATTTATGTATAACATTACAACAAAACATAATGAAAATAATTTTTTTAAATGTATGTTTAACACCCAAGATTTCATAGTATGTAATTTTCCTTAAAGTAATTCAATAGCTTGTGCTACACAAAACATCATGTTTGAGCACACCATGAATTAAAAAACATTAAATTTAAAAATAGGTTATGAAAAGTATAAACTAATTTTTTATTTTTATATACTCCATATAATTTTAACATCCATATTATGTGTTTTTATGAAATAATATGAGAACAAGTTCAATTTTTCAGATAAAAGAAGTATTTTTCAGAAAATAAAATTTTACCACCTTTTAATGGAGATCCATTTTTAAAATTAATATGTGACAATTTTCTATTTTAAATTTTAAAAAATAAACCTCTAATTTTTAATTTGGACATAATAATTTAGTTTCAATATTTTTATTTGTTTTATCTGATAACTTTCATAATTTGGTGAATAGTGAAAAATACAAAATTTTAGTTCAAAATAAATTTTTTAATCAAAATAATTTATAGTATTAAATTATTCATATGAATGGTTTAGAAGTATAATTAGATTATATTTTTATCATTTAATACAATGTAAGTCATTATAAGTAATTTCACATTTAAATTTGACCTAAACACATGTCAAACATTTGTTAGTTTTTACTTTTTAGAAACCAGGTTTTTGTGTTCTAACAATGGGAATTAATTTTATATTAATTAATTAAGCTTCTATTTTTTGAATTTGGTAAAAATATAATTCAATTTTGAATTGATCATATCAAAATTATCTAAGGATTAATTTTTGGAATTTTTCTGAAAACATTCAAATTTTTATGAATAATGAAAAACACTATGTTGTTATTTAAAAATCCACTTTTTATTTAAATATTTATTTATTTATTTTAATTTATTGAAATTAAAAATAGATAAAAAATACCTATATTAGATTAATTTATTTCATTGGAGTCATTTTATAATAAAATTATATGTATAACATTTTATTGAAATGTTTAACGTCTTCTACCCACCTTCTAGGCACCTTTGCAAATTTGTATAAAACGTAATTTTACCTATTCTATGGATTTAATTTCAAAAATCCAATAAAAAAATTGATATTAGTATGTAAAATGTGGTTCTAAAAGATAAAAATAGATTTTGTTGAATAGTAACTTTTGACTTTTATTTACCATGGTTAAAAGTAAATATGATAATTAAAGGTAAAAATGATATTGTAATTACCCTAACAAATTTCCAAATTCAATCGGATAAGTGTATTTAGGCCAAGACCAATTTTTTAAATAAAATATGATCATTTTGGCCCACTTGAATTAGATTAGGACATTTATTACTATTTTATTTAAAAAAGAGTTAAAAGTGTTAAATTCAAAGTTTAATAACTAAACCATTTTTAATATAGAGTTATATATAAGATAAAACCGACTATAAATATTCATTAGAATTATAAAATGATTTCCATCAAGCTGGTATTTTATTTATTTGTTTTAGACATTAAATAATTAAATTTAAATATGACACAATGATGATGCAGTAATTACGTTATTAAAGAAATAATAAAATAATTGATATTATAAATATCGAAATAAATGTAAATTGGGACTTATGATGAATTCCAATAATATTTTGGTTACTATGACATTATAGGGTTGATTAAACAAATTTTATTCTAAGTGATCATTTTTTTAGGACTTTAATAAAAATAAAATACCAAATATTGTAAAAATTGACAAAAATGAGTTTTTAAAACAAATACTATATTATTAATTGATAGAATATTCATAAAAAAATAAGGATCTCTAAATGGGCATAGATAAGTATATATATATCTATAATGAACCACCTGGTGTTTTCATGTATTTTTATTGTAAGTTTATTAACCATTTATTATAATAATACAACAATACATGGTAAATGTTAAACTATTTAACTACGAGTTGAATCTAAAACATAAGGTCAATATAGTGACCAAAACCTATCTAAAACCTAATTGATGATAGGTTTTCGACACATCCCCACCTTATCCTTGAAATAAATCCATTTGGAGCCATTATAAACTGAGAATGAATTTATAATAAAATAATATTTCAAGGTTTTCCTAAAGTGACCCTCACCTCTCTTATAAAAGGGTACTTCCCCTTCTCTTAATTTAACAACTATAATGCCATTTGGATCTTCCCAACCCTGAACATATATCTGAAAAACTAATATCACTACATCCTAGAGGACTTCATTTGATCAAATATCTAACCTAAGGAGCCCTTTTGATCAAATCAAAAAGGAAGCACCGGAAGAAGAGGTAATAATTTCGTCACCTATTTCAAATTTATCTTCTTATTCCACTTACTCTATCAATGTTTATTACATAAAAAAATAATAACTCTTGTTCTTTCTACATATTAGGATGTTATTATAAATATTGTACAAGAAGATTCATTATTCTATCTATCATATGATTAACAAAGTCACCATACGTGCGTACATACGGCTTACGATCTCCACGTCTTGGTGTAGTTGTTATACAACACTTAATTATTTGGATGGTTATAATAATGATGTATAATTGATGTAAATAATAAATATATCTTATTAATGAATATTTATATATGATATAAAATTCAATTATATAAGATGTCTCCATCAATTGAATGATATTGTCACTCGTGTGTACGTACAGATTACCGTATCCATGAACGCGATGAGATTCATTTTCCATCATAACCATTTAAGATTAATTTTTATTTTATTATAAAAAATAATGTTTATGAACTTTATTTAATTCTTTATATGAATAAAATAATTCCTATCCATAATAAACATGACTTATGTAACAAAACATATAATGGAAAACAAATCTGTTAACACCATAAAAAATAATACTACTACAATATTGTTAACAAAGCAATATTATAAAATCATATATGATAAAATATTTATGTATTTCTTCTTGTATAATTTAATAAGAATTATTTAACTATTATACAGGAGTTTAATGTACCATCGACTAAGGAAAAGTACAAGGTAAGGAGCCTTCATCTCACATTATCTTCCCATGAGATTCATGCTATATTTGCCTTTATTTCCTTTTGTGTGGTGTATGTACTACACATAATTATACTCCTTGTGTAATATAATATAATTTATGTTTATTTAAAAAAAAATTGTATGATCATTCTTTCATGGGGTTTATGTTTCGTAAGTTACCAAATAGGAAAGGGAATTTCAAATTTCAATTTCCACCCATTGGGTTTTACGCAAACTTCATTGATTATTTTTATCCAAGATTATGAGTGAAATCACTTTTTATTTACTTATGTAATAATTTACACTCCCCTTTTCTTGGATATATTTTTGATACATATAATATCTCCATTGATAAATTCTAATGTCATTGATATGAACTTGATAAGTGTAATTTTAACTCAATTTTTATTCATTGAGTTAAACATCCATGTTATTGGTGTTGTTTTACAAGAATATGTGTCAATATCCTCTAATTGATTTATAGTAAATATTTAATCATATTTAGTGTATTTATATTTTTCACATATAATTATGTCACTGATTTATCCTTAACCTAAGGATATAGTCTTTATAAGGGATTTCATCTCTACTTACATTCCATTAAGACTTCTTTGTTGTTATGCTTCAATTAAAATTTGTTTGTTGTTTATACTATACCTTGACATAGTATATCCTGAATCCATTTATTCCCATGATTTTACAATGTTTTTATTACCTCAATTAGTTGTATTCAAGAATCCATGATTTGGTAGGAACTCAAACAAAAATATCATTTTAAATGTTTTAAAAAATTATTCTTCTAAATCTTTCTCATGAATGCCCATGTTTTAAAAATGGTTTGAAGATTTATTTATAGGGACTATGATGTTTTAAAATAGAAAATTATTTTTAAAGTTTCAATGTTGTATGGGACAATTTTATTAAAAAATCTATCTTAAACAACTTCTTGATAAATAGTTAGACTTTTAAATGTTTTCATGAAAAATGGGGATATTTTTATGAAATTCTTTTGATTATTATTTTCATCTATGTCAATATCATTCATTATTATCGATTGATTTTAATTTATTATAATAAAATCTTTCATATTGTATTAATTGAGAGATGTTTCAATGTGGATGTGCTATTTTGTACCATTCATGGTTTGTGGTTAAAATATTGACATCTAGTATGCAAGTTTTAATTCGAATGTTTATATAATGATTCAACCATTTCATAATAAGAATGAATTTTAATTGGTGACTGGTAGAGCCCACTATAGCTCCTCTATGCATCGGTAGGTCTCATGAGACAAAATATTGTCTTGGAATAAGGCATTGACAAAATCATATTTGTAGTCTTGGCACAAGGCCTTGACTATGTGGTAAGGATTTCCGACATTATGCATTTCATCATTATGAAATTGGATATTGATATTACATATGATTATTCGACTATTAGAATATCAATGTGAATAAGTAAATGGAATTATTTAACTTAAAATTTAAATATTATGCTGATGTTTATGTTTAAAAGGCTTGTTTTCTCTTATACATTGCCTTAAATGTTTAGTCATATTTATGATAGTTCATTCTATATTGTAATCCATACCGAGCATCTCAACTAAGCCCTTTATTATGCATTATTGTTCTTATGATGCAAAGTAGTATATTACGACTAAATTACAGGAATAGTATAAGGAATATAAGAGTGTTAAAATGGGACAAAATGTTGTTGTTTTAATTTCATGACATAATGTAAAACTTATGTATGTATATAGTATTTATAAGGCTACTAAACTGATTAGTATTTTGAGACATTATTCATTGTATCATGAAAATTTTATGTAATAATGCACTGATTCTGGGTAACTGGGCTCAGGGTATTTTAGTTGGTATTAGAGGAAGTTTAGTACAAACCGTGGAAGCTAAATTTAGAAAAACTCTATTTAGAAAAAACTTCCCTAAGACAGACCTTGAGGATTAGTATTGAAGAACATCCAAAAAATTTTATAATGTAAATATTATGTGGGTTTTCCATGAAATAAATACTTGTCTGGATATGATCAGGTTTAGGTTTCTCTGAAAAAAATTTACATAGGAGTGAAAACTCTGACAAAGAGTTTCGGGCTTGAACTAGGTTATCCAAGTACATGAGAACATGCCTTGATGCACTCTTGGTTATGACACTCTTGGTGGGATATTCTTAAGATAATTCACATTTTATTTACCAAATTATTTGAATTATTTTAATATAAGATGAAAACACATAACCTTGGATAATCATAAGGTTCTTCAGATTGAAAATTAGGTGTCATGATATTTTCTAAATTATTTTATAACTGACACTATTCTATCTTGTGTTAGTCAATGGATGGATTCCATGGAATTCATAGTAACATTGAAAATGATGTATAATGTGGGATGGGGGTGGAAACGAGTAATGAAATGGAATGTTGATAGGAATAAAAGATATTATGATTATTCCGAATCATTTTTCCCAAAATATGATCAACAACATATATACTAATCAACTCCTAGACTCAACGAAGAAGAGAAATGTGGTGAATGATATGATCAATAGTAGTGGATACCATGGAGAAAAGAAAGCTCAATTTCATTCATGACAAAAATGTGGAAGGAGATACCCATGAAAGTGTATTAATGTAATAATGAAATGCTTAATGTGTGGTAAAGAAGGGAATAATGTAAAGAATTAGTTTAGAAAAATGAAGAGTACTATAGAAGAAAATAAAAATTTAACTATGAATCATATTACAGACATTTTTCATAAATTTAAGGGACCTTGGCATTACTCGAGTCAATTCCATATTCTATAGGATAACCTCTAAGTCAGGGAAGAACCTATGTAGATATAAATGGATGGATAAATGTTTAAAAGTATGGGATTAATTTGGAATACAATTCTCTTGTATGTGTAACCATGAAGTTTGTTATGTGAAAATGATATTTGAGGAGGAATGATCTTTTCTTTTGTGGATATAGTTATAAACAACCATTTGTGTTTATATGATCCTTGAATTTTAGGAAATTACATGTTATTAATTTTTGGGATAAAAATGAGAGATATGAGATAACATTTGTGGTTAAATTATATTATGGTAATTTTGAGGAATTTATCTCATTTTGGGAATGTTTTAAAATATTATTTTTCAAAAAGGACAACATGCAGATAATGTGACAACCCATCACGTCAGACAAAGCTACGAGAATCAAACCCACAACTAGAGTGTGATTGTGATTTATTGCCTACAATCGGACTACATGAAGTCCCTGTTTAACATGACTAATTATTTTCAGTTAAATGATTTTATTTATCAATAATATGATGATTTTAGATCTTATTTATTATCAAATGGATATCCTTAGTAGGGGTAAATGATTAGGTGATTATGTGATAAATGTTATTTTGGAAGAGGTTTTCTCTATTAAGAACACTATATGCCTATGTAAAATAGAATACTATGGGATTTCTTTTGAGGAGTAATGGTGGAATTTTATCTATGTTTTTATTATGTATTTATAGCGATTTGGGTTATTTATTTAAATGATTAACCTATCATAGAGAATATGTTATTAGGTTAATTATTTTTAAGTATGTGAATTTAAGAGTAGTCGATGTTATTGGGAGATAAAAATTAACATGGAATACTACCTAATAAAATTATTCTGATTTTTGGGTTTCAAGCTTAGTTTGGGTTATATTGAAGGATTTTAAGGACAATTGTTTATTTATGGTATTTATAGAAATTTGGGTATTATTGGTTTAATTTTAGAAATTGAGATTAGTATTAATTTACTTAAGGGATTATCCTTTTTGGGGATCATCTGATCTGGTACTAACCATTTGTGTTTTGGTTAATCTCTTAAGGAAAAGAAAATATATATTTTATCCTTTTTGTATCATGTGATTCTCTAGAATTAGTTCTATCACATCAGGTGTGACCAAGTCATCTTGAATACTCATCATTTGGAAAAAATATGAGTTAGTGGTAGAAATTAATTAAAGGATGAAACTCTACATAAAAATTAAGTATATATCTTTATGTTCATAGACAATCTTATAAATAAATTTCACATCTTTATGAAATGAAACTTAAAACAAAAAATGTTGTCCATTTAATTTTCCTACTAGGAATCTAATGACCAGTTATCCCATCACAAGTTTGTGGTTTTCTTGTTGTTAACATTCTCTTTCTATCACTCTCAATCATAACATGACACTTTATTTTATCATCTCTATCCATGTTTTTCTTATATGGAATCCTAGTATGGGATATCTCATGTTACCTTCGCACTTCACTTTATTTCTTATAAAGTGATAGTTTTATTGACTCTTTTTCCGATGTGGGAGTTTCAATGAAGTTCCCAAGCCAAATTTTAAAATTTCGAGGACGCAATTTCCAAAAGGGGGGAAGTATGTAGCACCAAAATGATTTCATAGTAAGTTATTTTCTTTAATGTAATTCAGCAGCTTGCGCTACACACAACACCGAGTTCGCGTGCACCAGGACTTACCAGACCAGTCGTTCAAAAAGAGGTTATGAATAGTATTAACTAAATTTGAATTTTTATATATTCAATATAATATTAAAATCCATATTATGTGTTTCTTAGACATAATATAAGAACAAATTCAATTTTTCAGATAAATGAAGTATTTTTCAGAAAATGTAATTTTACAGCATTTTAATGGGGAACCACTTTAAAATCCAATATGTTACACTTTTATATATTAAATTTTACAAAATAAACTTCTTCAATAGAATAGGGACATAAAAATTTAGTTTTGATAAATTTGTAGTGTTTTCTGATAAATTCTATATTTTGGTGAATAGTAAAAAATACAAAATTTTAATTGAAAAAAACTTTAAAAAAATCTTTTTTAGTGTTAAATTATACATTTTAATGGTATTAAAGTATAATTATATTATATTTTAATCATTTAATACAATTTTTATCATTATATGTAATTTCATATTTAAGTTTTACCTAAACACATGTCTACCTTTTGATTGTTTTTAATTTTTAAAAACCCGCTATTTTGGTTTTCACAACAGGAATTAATTTTACATTAATTAATGAAACTTAAATGTGTTGAATTTGGTAAAATATAATTCATTTTTAAATTCATAATATCAAAATTACCTTAGGGTGATTTTTTGGTATTTTTCTCAAAACATACAGTTTTGGATTAATAGTGAAAAACACTGGGTTATTGTTCAAAAACCAGCTTTTTATTTAAATAATTATTTATTTTACTTAAATTTATTTTATGCCAAAATAGATAAATAATACCTATATTAGTTCATTGTATATCTTTAGGTTCATTTTATAATAAAATTATATGTATAAAATTTTATTGAAATTTTTAATGTATTTTACCAACCTTCTAGGAAAGTTATCAAATTTGCATAAAACATAATTTTACCACTTATGTGGATTGAATTTCCAAAATCCAAGAGAAAACGTTGACATAAGTATCTAAAATGTGCTTCAATAAGATGAAAATATTTTTTAGTGAATAGATACATTTGACTTTTATTTACCATTGTTAAAATTAAATAGGGTAATTAAATGTAAAAATGATATTATAATTACCCAAACACATGTCCTAATTCTATTGGATAAGTGTATTTCGACCAAAACAATTCTTGGGAATAAAATATGATCCTTTTGACCCACTTGGATTTGATTATGACATTTATTATTATTTTATTTAAAGAAGAGTTAAACGTGTTAAATTCAACGTTTTATAAGTAATCCATTTTTAATATAGGGTTATATATAAGATAAATTTGACTATAAATATTCATTAGAAAGATAAAACTATTTTATACATAATTGTATTGTATTTATAATTTTAGGACATTAAATAATTAAATTTAATTATGAAAAAATGATGATGCAGTAATTACTTTATTAATGAAATATTAAAATAATTGGTATTATAAATATCCAAATAAATATAAATTTAAACATGTAAATAATTCCACTTATTTTATAGGTTAATATTAAATGGTAGGGTTTATTAAATAAATTTTATTTGACATAATCAAGTTGTTAGGACTTGAACAAAAACCAACTACCGTAATGTGTCAAAATTAACATAAAGGAGTTCTTAAAAAACGATATTATTAACTGATTTAAAATTACAAAAAATATATAGATCGGAGAAAGACATTATATACAGATATATATATTAATAATGAACCACATGGGGTTCTTTTGGATTTTTATAGTATGTTTATTAACTATATATTGTAATAATACAAGAATATAATGTAAAAGTTAAACTATTTAACCAAGAGTTAAATCTAAATGATAAGTTTAATATGGTGACCAAAACCAATATAAAACCTATTGGTTGTTAGGTTTTCGACCCATACCCACCATATCCATGAAATAAATCCATTTCGATCCATTAGAAACTGAACATGAATTTAAAATAAAATAATACTTCAAGGTTTTCTTAAAGTGACCCTCACCTCTTTAATAAAAGGTTACTTCACCTTCTCTTAATTCCACACCTCCAAAGCCATTTGGTTTAGCCACACCATATCCAAATATCCTCCCAACAATAGTAACTACATCCTAGAGGCCTTCATTTGATTAGAAAGGCATCCTATGGATCCCATTGGGTCAAATAAAAAATGAATCACCCGAAGAAGAGGTAATAAATTCATCACCTCTTTCAATGTTTTCCTTTTTTCCACTTCTTCGTTCATTGTAGTTTTATAACCAAAATAATGACTCCAGAACCTTATACAAAATTTTATGTTATTATAAATATATGTTACAACAATATTCATTATTCTCTCCATTTTATGAATAACAAAGTCGCCACATGTGCATACGTACAACTTACCAACTCCACATCGTGGTGTAGTTGTTAATCAACAATTCATTATTTGGATGGGCATAATAATGAACAATAATTGATGTCAATAATAAATATAACATGTTAATTATTTTTTAAATTTGATATAAAATCCAATTATATACGATCTCAGCTTCAATTAAATGATATTGTCGCCTGTGCGTACGTATAGATTACCATATCCACGAACGCGATGAGATTCATTCTCCATCATAACCATTCAAGAATAATATTCATTTTATTATTAATAATAGTGTTTAAGAACTTAATATAATTATGTATATTAATCAAATCCAATCTATCCATAAAAAACACAACTTACGTTATAAAACATATAAAGGAAAACGAATCAGTTAACACCCGAAACAATGATACTACTAAAATATTAATAACAAAGAAATATTAGAAGATCATATATTATACAGGTGTTTATTGTACTCTCAAATAAGAAAAAGTACAAGGTAAGGGGTTTTCATCTCACTTTTTATTCCCGTGAAATTCATTTAATATTGTCCATTATTTTCTTTTGTGCAGTGTATGTACTGCCCATGATTATAATGTTTGTGTAATATAAATTAATTTATGGGTATTTAAAACTTAATTGTATGATCCTTAAATAATGGAGTGCACATTTCTTAAGTTACCAAATCAGTAAGGGAATTTCGAATTTAAATTTCCACTCAATGGGTTTTATGCAAACTTCATTGATTATTTTATTCCAAGATTATGAGTGAAATCACTATTTATTTAATTATGACATAATTTAAACTCCCCTTTGTGTGTATATAATTTTGATACACATAATAAATCTATTGATAAATTCTCAAGTCATCGATATAAACATGATAAGTGTAATTATAACTCAATTTCTATTCATTCACTTAAACATCCAATTTATTATTATTGTTTTTAAAAGAATATGTATCAATGTCTTATGATTGATTAACAATGAATATACAATAATATTGAGTTTATTTATAGTTTTCACACATAATTATGACATTTATATATCCTTAACCTAATGATACCATCTTTATAAGGGGTTTCATGTCAACTTACATTCACTTGAGACTTCTTTGTTGTTATACGCAACTTCAATTTTATTTGGTATATATACTATAATTTGACATAGTATATCATGAATCCATTTATTCTCATGATATTATAATGTTTTTATTATCTCAATTATTTGTATTAATGCATCTCTCTTTTGGTTAAGAACACTTACTAAAATATCATTTTAAATGTTTTAAAAATTTATTCTTCTAAATCATTCTCATTAATGTCCATGGTTTTAAAATTGTTTAAAATTTTTATTTATTTGGACATTAATTTTTTAAAATTAAAATTTCTTTTAAAAGTTTCAATGTGGTATGAGATGCATTGATTCAAAAATCTATTTTAAGCATCTTCTTGATTAATAGTGAGAATTTTAAATTTTTTCACGAAAAAGGGGGATATTTTTCTCGAATAGTTTTGATGATTATTTTCATCTATTTCTATATACTCCATTATTATTGATTGTGGTTAATTAATTATAATAAAATCTTCCATATTGTATTTAATGTGTTATTTTTGAATGTGGATATGCTATTATTATACCATTCATGGTTTGTGGTTAAAATATTGGCATTTCTTATGCTAGTTTTAATACAAATGTATAGGTTATGTTTCAACCATTTCAGATGAGGAATCAATTGGACTATTTATGTGACGGGTGGAGCTCGCTATAGCTCTTCGATGCATCGGTAGGTCTCATGAGACAAACTAGTGTCTTCTAACATGTCCTTGACAAAATTGTATTTGAGGTCTTGGCCTGAGGCCTTGGCTATGTGCTTATGGTGTACAACCTTTTGAATTCAATCATTATGAAATTGGATATTGATATTACATGTGATTACTTTGCTAGTATAATATCCATGTGAATAAGTAATTGGAATTATTTGATTTACCTTTTACAAATTATTCCGATGCTTACATTTAAAATATTTGTGTTTTAGTCTTATACATTGCCTTAAATGTTTATTCTTATTTAAGACAGTTTCTGTTATATTTTAATCCTTATTGAGTATCAGAGCTCACCCCTTTCTTATGTTTCATTTTTCCTAGGATTCAAAGAAGTATATTACTATTAATATGTAGGAATATGGTAAGGTATATAAGAGTGTCCAAATGGGACACAATGTTGTTTTTATATTTAATGATTTAATGTAAAACTTATTCATGTATCAAGTACTTCCAAGGCTACAAAACTGATCGGTCTATCGGTACATGATTCATTATATCATTCCAATGTGATGTAATAACGCACTAATTCTAGGTAACTAGGTTTAGAGCATTATAGTATGGGTTCTCATAGTAAGTTTCATGAAAAAATATTTGTATCATTTTTCTTATAAGTCACTCATTAACTACTGTCAAAAAATTATACATAAATTATTTCAAAATAAATCCTCTATTTTTTCAAAAAATAGAGAAATTTCTATTTTCACAACCACTAGATTTAAATAGCATTGTAAACAATGTTCTTAGTAATATCAGTTTATGATATTTTAAGAAAAAGAATTATTATAATTTTTTTTAAAATATAAATCATATCCCCATATTAGTAAAAAGAATTTTATAAAATATTTATGTCTATGAAAATAATTCATGTATGTTTAATGAAATAACATTGTTTCCTTAAATATTCAATAAGGGAAATAATTATTATATAATAATGAATTGGATATCAATTATGATATATGAGAATGAATTTATGATTATTCAACATACTTCACTATGAATATAGGTTTATATATAAAATGTAATATTTTACCCATATAGATATGATTTGGGAAACAATAAAAAACTAAAACTATCTATGAATGAATAAATTCACTAAACTATAATTTTTTAATTATATCTTAAAAATAATTCATTCACATAACTGTAACATAAAACATTTAAAAATAACATATGATTTTAATCGTCATATATTAATGGAATCTCTAAGATATTAAACTTATACCAAATTAACTCTAACTTGTCCACGAACAATATAAATACTAATAAACAATGTAGAATAATATCTTTCCAAAATAATTATTCTTTTACACTTAATTCAATATAATTACTATAGATCTGTATATCTCATACTTTTCTAAATTATTTTTGAAAAAAACTAAACATAATGTGTCATGCAAAAAAATATTAGAATCGCATGCATTAGTTTCTAACGGCTAACAAAGAAATGATGTTTTGTTATTAAATATATTATAAAGAACATTTCCAATTTTTGTTTTATTGGTTATTGTTTTTCTATCAACAATTGATTTTTTTATATAAGTATTTTTTTGAAACATTCATGATTTAATTTTTTATGGCTTTATATCATCAAATAATAGTTCTAATGTTTTTTAACATTTATATTTTTATCTTATTTATTATTGTTTAAAAATATATCAATATTTTTTAAATTATACATTTAGTAATTTTAAATATCCCTTGGATAATAGAATTCAAGATTTAGATGGAACTATATGTATTAATGTTGTCATAAAATAATTCTTTTTTCGGTTAGAACATCATAATGTGTTATAATTGAGATGTTTAGGGTAGTTTATTGAGTACATACATGAGATTATTTTTAGTTGGTCGATAGTGTCAATATACTATTCAAACCATGAGGTAACACGCATCATGGGAATAAAAATTAGTTAATGAGGGAAAATTCCTTTCTATACAAGTACCTAGGTTATCAATTGAAAATTATTTGGGAATTATTTATAATATGAAAAATTATTTTTTAGTTATAGAGTATTTCATAATAATATTTCATTTTATTATATGTTCATTTGTGTCAATTATTATTTTTTCATATGAATTATTGTGAGAATCATTTAAATCATTATCATTACCTATTGATATCAATCTTTTATAGAAGAAGAATGAGGGTTACTATATTATAGAATGGAGTTATTTATTTTCATCTTTGTATTAGAATCATTCCATGGTTTGTTCTTTATGAATCTCAACCTTATGATTTATCATTTTATTCAATATTATATGATAATTATTGAAATTTTCTCTAAATATTCCATTATTATAGTTCAGGGATTATTGTCTATATTTTCCAATAATAAAATGTGATTTCATATAGGTAGGATATAGAGGTTGTTATTCTTCTTTAATATAAGTTATAGACGTATCATTCATATATTATTTCCAAATAAATTTGTTTCCGAATTTTGGATGATAAATTTTAAAGATATATGAATATAATATCCTATAAAATAATAATTAAAATATCCAAGGAATCTCATGTCATTTTATTTATTTAGTAAAATGGGGTGAAATAGCTATTTCTACGTTATTGTTAATCAAATATGTGTGATGATTTCTTATATTAATATAGAATTTATAATAAATGGTCAATTTTTTCACATTAAAATTGTTATTGATATAAATATATGAAATATATTATTGAATTTTTATAATATTAGAGATTTCAAAAGACATAAAAAATATAATTATTTAATTATGAAAATTGATTTAGGAGATTGATTTTACTGTATGATGACAGAAAATATATTTCGCATTTTATAAAATAATAAATATTCAAAAATAATGATTTCTTGAATTATAGATTTCATAGACAACATGTTTATAATATGTAGGATTAAAAATTTGTCATATTAAATAATTGAGAAACTATAGAAGAAATTTTTATATTTATTGTGTGTGTTTTATAACATCCATGTAATATTGATTGAAATTATTTTAGAACTAGTTTCATTTTTTAGAAATAATATTTTGTGATATATTGTTATATTTAAAAATATATATAAACAAATATATATATGTTAAAATATTAGTAATTGAAAAAAAATATGAAGTAATTATTATGGATGACTAGATGGTAATACATTGTTTTGTAAATGTATCTGTTTTGATTTTCAATATTGTAATTGAAAAACATATTCTAATAACAAAAAATATCACTATGAAATTTTATTTTATTTTTATAATTTTAAAAATAATTTTATTTATTAAATTATATTTAATAAATAAATTCTGAATTTAGGTGTAGGGTTTTGTTTCATGTTTATAGTGAATCGTATTTTATTTTCGATCTATATGTTTTTTTATTCGTTT
Organism: Viscum album; assembly: GCA_963277665.1. Classification (NCBI taxonomy): domain Eukaryota; kingdom Viridiplantae; phylum Streptophyta; class Magnoliopsida; order Santalales; family Viscaceae; genus Viscum; species Viscum album. The sequence goes on along the minus strand of OY728148.1, from coordinate 2,008,287,523 downwards.
TAATTTATGGAAAATTTTAGTATTATATTTGATTTATTTATAAGTAAAATGTATTGGTATATTATTATTATAAATATAGAATCATTATTATTTTTCTCAATGATATGGTTATTTTTATTTCATAAAAAATTAATCACTATTATCGAGCCATTAAAATTAGTGTAATAACTTTTTTATCTATGTCATTATAGTTTAATTATTTTTATGATCGCATTATTTATTCATTAACATGAATGCAAAAAAATTTATATTTTATCTTTTGAAATTGTCATTTCTTATTTGAATATCATATTTATTTTTTCTATAATGTTTTACCAATTTAAACTATATTGTGGCACCATTTTCTAATCTATAACACCTCATGGGTTTCTGGGTCATTATGTATTGAAAAGATAGAATTTTCTACTAAGGGGATGATTCATTTTTCAAAATGATACATGGAATTTAATTTTGTGGGTTTTCATTTCCAAAAAAGATTATTTGGTCATAGTTTCTGGTTTTTCAAATTCCCTCGGGGTTTGAGAGATGATAAATAGAGAGTTTGAGTGGACAAGATATACAGGGGACCCATTGCAGGGAGTTTAATATGTTATGTAAGACTTGAAATCATGAAAATTTAGGGAAAGGGCTATGGGACCATACCCTGGTGGTTGATGGTGTGAAACATTGGTTCTCATCATGAAGGGTTCTTCTGGGATTTTTAGAATATAAATAGTGGGGTATTGACCCCGTCTCTTTTTGGTCGATGAGTATGCATTGGAAGTATAAGGATCCATCCTTAAACCTTAATCTTGAGTTATTACAAGATTACACATTGAGGATCTTTTCAGGTTGAGAGTTTTTGAGAATTGGATCATAAAACTTGCATTACATTCCACATTTAAACAAAGTGGTTACATAAAAGATAGTATTCAATTTTCCCATCAATGGAAACATATTTAAAATAAAACATGGATTCTTTCTTGACTCTTTCTTGACACTATCATCATATCATGTACCCTTTCCTTGACCAGTGAAAAACATTTCAAAAACTTGGGATGAGCATAAAAAGCTCAGTAAGGGATATAAAAATATGGAAGGGAAACATGAGTACATGTATACATAAGAATGAAATCATACTTTACCAGTAAAACATAAGCACTTTAACATACCTCATAAAATCATGAATAAATCATAGAAATCATAAGAAATAAAGGTAACTTGAGGCATTCATAACATTCTTACGTAGGGAGTAACCCTCTTGGTTACGTTTGGAATACCCATAACAGTATATTCTCTAAATCTCTTTGGAGAAACCTCAACGTTTATCCCCTTTGGATTACCCAATGCATTGGAGAGCTATATCGGGCCCACCCGCCCTTAGTTTATCACGGAACCACCCGTCTTCATAATAATTCCCAAAAACCACAACATAATCGTATCACATAAACCATGCATAAAGGAAACATAACATTTCCACCTTTCAATCACAAGATATCAATTCAACACATTGATATAAAAACATTATGAAAACCATTTTCAATAAAAGAAAAGTAAAACATGGTATTTATTTTTCTTTTAAAAAGAAGGTATGGCTTGTAGAGGAATCCAAAACTCAAATAATGGTCACGGTGGCAGAGAAGTCGTTGTCATCGCATACGTACGACAAAAACATTCCCTTTTGTCGTTTAGTAAAACTCTTCATATAAACAAAGATTCCTTTTCGATAAATGTAAAATTCAAAGGGTTTTATACATCGTATAAAAGAAGGTTGTGTATAAAAAAAAATATGCCTCAATGAATGGAGATTGAGACGAAGTCCCTTACAAAGACGGTATCCTTGGATTAAGGATAAATCAATTACATAATTATGTGTGACAAACTAATACACCAAATATAAGTGGATATTAAGTGTAAAACAATCAGAGGACATTCACACATATTCATAGAACCACATATTCAAGGAGTACAAGTTTATCCCAAAGAATCAAAATTTGGTTAAGAAGTTCCCTTGCAAAAATTTGACAGCCTAACGGCGTCACTACAAAATTCATAAAATGAGTTGATGAGAGATAAATTGGGTATCTCATCACTTGGAAATTAAATTTAAATCACTAAGGATATAGAAGAGTATATCCCAACAAAATTTTATGTGAATTAAAAGACATAACAAAAGAAGTATTTTAAAAAGAGGAGGGTGAAAGGATCCGTTACCGACATGGGTATCTTTCGAAACATACACCCCGTGAAAGAAGGAAAATACAACATCGATGTAAATACTCATAAATGAAAGTATATTACAACATGAGTAAAATAATGGGTAGTATATACACCACTCGAAGGAAATTGTGGCAAATGTAGCATAAATCTCACGGGAATAAAAGTGAGATGAAAAATCCCTTATGAAAACTCGGTAGCCTAACAGCGCCACTAAAAACTTCCAAAAATGGATTGATGAGATCAAATAGGTTCTCTAATAATATTACAATAAAATGTACAGCAAGAGGAATATAAAAGAAAATCCTCCATCATAACAAAGATGATCTTAATATAAGTGACATAAAGGAGAGTACATAAAAAGAAAGAGAGAGGTTAGATCTCTTATGAAAATTCGGCAGCCTAACGGTGCCACTCAAATCTTCCAAAATGGATTGATGAGAGAGAATAGGGTATCTCATCATATGAACATAAAAATTACAGTAATATTGATATAAAATAACATCCAAATCACAAGAAAGATGAGCTTAAAATGAATGACATAAAAGAGTGTACTTAAAAAGAAAGAGAGGAGTAGGATCCCTTACCTCGGGTCTGACTTGACTCGATCGTTCTTTAACATCCTGAATAATAAACTTGAGTTAATTTCTAATTTCTTAAGAAACTTTTTAATGTTCATTATTCTTTTTATATCACTTATTTCCATGTTATAAACATTATGTAATCATTTAAGTTAATAATGTTTGTTTTGTCGATATTTGGTTCTTAAGTCGAAAGTGGACTTCCTACAATTACATGTTGTTCGTGTGGTCAAAGGTTCATTATATACAGAAAGATATTCATGATTTGGATATCATATATATCATATATATCCAGAATATACATGTATTTATAATATTACATAATCATTTATAGGTAATAAATGAAATGCACCGTTCATGGAGACGGTAATCCGTACGTACGCATGAACGCTACATTCATGTCTATGTCATATTAATGGAATTATAACTAAATGAGAGGTATGTATATTTTAATTCCAGAATTATATTAATCATTTATATGTAAAATACATCATATATAATAACTTTAAATACATACTTTTTACATCCCACATATGGCATTAACGAATGAAATCACTTTGAGGGGGTGGTAGTCCGCACTTCCTAAAATAAAATTATCGTGTTTACCCACAATGGAAACCATAAAGGTATGCCACAAAAGAAAAATACAGAAGATTCATTAAAACATAAACATATTATATATATTATATAAATATAGAGACATATTAATGGCCACCTTTTAAGGTGTTATATGAGTATTGAACAATCATCGTTTCGTGAGGCAGAAATTCGCCATCCACAGAAATAGTATGTTCTTTAACCATTTGATGTAGGTTTGTGTAAGTGTAGCTATAATTATTCTTATATAAAAATACTAGTATATTTAAGATACTGTATTTGTTACCAAATAAATTAATGAAATGAGTTTAGGGGGATGGAGAATCAAAATGAAACAAAAGAACACAAGTGAAGACATTACGTTAAAATCGGGTAACTCTATTTGATTTGAGCTCAAAGGCTTCCTTGGGAAGACTTCTGCCCAAAGTGAGGCTTCTAGGAGTACGATAGGGACGTGGAGAGGCAAAATGAGCAGGGTTTGGCCGAGGAAAAGGCTTTGGAAGTGTGGGTAAGGAGGTAGAGGTGGGGGCCTTTTATAAGAGGAGAGGAGGGGCATTCTTGGAAAGTAATGAAATGTTACTTTATTTGAAAATGAGTTTCAGATTTAAAAGTTCCCACATTGATATAATTAGAGGATATGGTGATAAGGGTTCTCAATATACCCATCCAATAGGTTTTTGACAAGTGCAGGTTTTAGTTTTTACATTATCTTCTCAATTTATTTAAATCGTTAAATAATGACGTAATCACCGCATCATCATGATGTCATAAATAATTTAATTTATATAATGTCTAAAAATAATAAAAAAACTATCATGATGTGGGAAATCTTTTTATCTTTATAATGAATATTTATAGTCAAAAATATGACTTGTATACCCCATTTAAAAATCGTTTTAGTGAAACATATCATGCTTGTGACATTTTTATTTTAACTTTAAATAAAAAGTCATTTATGTCATTTTCCAACCAAAGTGGCTCGATGTGGTCCCCAAGTTGACCCATGGATTATCTGGGTCGGCCATGCTACATCCAATGAGGGTAGGACATGTGTTAAGGTCATTTCACATTATTAAAACATTATTTTTACCTTAAATTACACTAATTACCTCTAATCGCGATTAAGAACATAAAAGTTACTATTCACCAAAAAAATATTTTAATCCCATTGAACCACATTTTACATCCTAATGACAACCATGTATGTCGGATTTTTGAAATTCAAAACACAGAGGTGGAAATGTTTCATTTAAACGAAAAATCAGTTACTTTAACTACCACTTAGTGGTTTCACTATTCATCAAAAATTGAAGTTTTTCAGAAAAATACCAAAAATTCACCCTTAGCTATATTTGATATTACGAAATCAAAAATGATGTCTATTTAAAAAAAATTCAAAACATATAAGTTGCATTAATTAATTTAATAATTAATTCCCGCTGTCAAAACAAATAGCGTGTTTTTAAGAAACAATAAGTATCAAAAAATTGACTCTAGTTGAAGTCCAATTTCAAGATGAAATTAATTCCAACGATCACTATTGGATTAAATGGTAAAAATATATTCAAATTGAACTTTAAAACAAATTCAAAAGATAATCTAATCATATAAATAAATTAGATTAAAAAGGGGTTTTGAATTAAAATACAACATTTTTCACTGTTCATTAAAAAATGATCTTTATCGGAAAAATACCAAAAATTTACACAATGTAAATTTTGATGTCCCAATTCTAAATAAGAATTTTATTTTGTCAAATATAACACATAACATTGTCAAAAAGTGGATTTAAAAGAGGTTCTCCATCAAAAGGCGGTTAATCGACCTTTTAAAGAATATTAGAATGTTTATGCTTAAAAATTGGATTCATTCACATTTTTAATCCTCTAACATTTATTGTAAAAAGTAAAAATATTTGACAAAAATATATAATCATTTTTTTGTTAGTTCTGTTCATTCCCTCCATTACAACGGTTAGGCGTTAACTACCATTTAAGATAATATTATTTTATTATTAGAGTGCAACGTAAGATTTCAAAGGAACTCGTTGTTGTGTATTGGGTAAGCCATCGAGCATAGTGTTCTCTTTAAATTAATATTGAAATTTTATTCATAAATAGGGATAAATATAAAAATTTCATATTCTTTATTTACCTGGGGTGTTACATCCTTCCCCCCTTTTGGGAATTGCGTCCTCGCAATTTTAAAATTGGGCTTCGAAACATCATTGAAAATCCCACATCGGAACAAGAGTCAGTAAAACAATCACTTTAAAATAAATAAAGAGAAGTAAAAAGGTTACCCAAGTTAACCCATACTAGGATTCCATGTAGGAAAACATGGATATGGAGGAAAAACAAAGGGTCATGTTCTGAGGGAGAGTGATATAAAACATATTTAGGAGAAAATTAACCCCAAGAAAATCACATACTTGTGGTGGGTTAAACGGTATTCGATTTCCCCATAGGAATAGTTAATAGACAACATTTTTGATTTAAGTTACTTTTCATTGAGTAATTTATTTTTGATCTTAAGGAAACATACTTACTTGTCATGTTGACTTTAAAATTTTACTAGATTTCTTACATAAACTCATACTTTCCCCATATGATGAGAATTTAGGAAGGCTTGTTTACATTAAGAGAGATATAATCAACTACTAGAGGATCACCTAACCCAAAAAAGAGAACTATATACTTCCCATGTCTTTAGACTTTAACCCAAACCAAAACCAAAAAGGTTAGTACAATATCAGATAATCCAGAAAAGGATAACCCTTTATAAAAAGAAAATCTATTCTTAATCTCTAAAATTTCTCCAACAAAACCCAAAGTTCAACGAGGACCATTTGATAACAATTTTTCCATAAAATTCTTCAATGTAATCCAAAATAAGATTGAAACCCAAATATTTGAAGGATTTAGTCACATAGTCTTCCAAGGTACAAATTAACATTTTTCTCCAAATAACATCAGTTGCTCTTAAATTCTCATATTGAAAAGTAATTAACCTAATCACATATCCTCGATGATAGGTTAATTATTGCCATAGATAACCCAAAATTAACTTACACTTGATTCCTATAATCATCTAATTAAAAAGAATTAGTCAAACTAACCAGGGACTTCACGTAGTCCAGTGGTAGGAGATAAATACCAGTCGCACTTTGGTTGTGGGTTCGATTCTCGGAGCTTTGTCTGATGCGACAGGTTGTCACACGGTCTGTGTGTTGTCCTTTTTCCAAAACTATATAATTCTTAAAACATAACCCAAAACGAGATAATATCCTCAAAAATGATCCTAACATATTTTGACCTCTAGTTTATCTCATGCCTTTCATTTTCCATCATAACATATAATAACCCATAATTACCTCAAAGTAAGGATCATATAAACTCTAATGGTTACCTTTATAATTATTAACTGAACATCCACATCGAATGGTCATCTCGTACATGATGCATTAAATATCATTCCAAGGTTCAAGTGGTTGATCATGACTCCTTGATAGTTGGTTTAGAACAACCATGAGTTTCCTAATTGAAACCCCCATTTTATCTAGTATCTTAATCAGAGAACCACCACAGTTTCCTTCAAACCTGTTGTCTCTTTGGTGCTTGCTAGATCCATCCATTCACTAAAAACAGAAATGTCAGTGTGATTATATCAACAAAACCATCATGTACAAATGAGGAAGGTAAACACTAAGATATACTTACTCATTCACTTTATCTAAAACTGGAACTCTTTCTGAAATCCTAACCATTATGGTAATGCCACTTGTGCTTAGAGAGTACCCTAACCTCTAAAGTTATCTAAACCGACCTTTGATACCAACTATACTTCTCTAGCCTTAAAGGTTACTTAATCATGAGTTATTACAAGATTACACATTGAGGATCTTTTCAGGTTTAGAGTTTTAGAGAGTTAAATCATAAAACATGCATTACATTCCACATTTAAACAAAGTGGTTACATAAAATATAATATTCATTTTTCCCATCAACGGAAATATATTTAAAATAAAACATGGATTCTTTCTTGACACTTCCTTGACACTATCATCATATCATGTACCCTTCCCTTGACCTGTGAAAAACATTTCAAAAACATGGGATGAGCATAAAAAGCTCAGTAAAGGATATAAAAATATGGAAAGGAAACATGAGTACATGTATACATAAGAATGAAATCATACTTTACCCATAAAACATAACCACATTAACATAACTCATTAAATCATGAATAAATCATAGAAATCATAAGACATAAAGGTAACTTGAGGCATTCATAACATTCTTACGTAGGGAGTAACCCTCTTGGTTACGTTTGGAATACCCATCACAGTATATTCCCTAAATCTCTTTGGAGAAACCTCAACGTTTAACCCCTTCACGTTACCCAATGCATTGGAGAGCTATAACGGGCTCACCCGCCCTTAGTTTATCACAAAACCACCCGTCTTCATAATAATTCCCAAGAACCACAACATAATCGTATCACATAAAACATGCATAAAGGAAACATAACATTTCCACCTTTCAATCACAAGATATCAATACAACACATTGATATAAAAACATTATGAAAACCACTTTCAATAAAATAAAAGTAAAAAATGGTATTTATTTTTCTTTTAAAAATAAGGTATGGCTTGTAGAGGAAGCCAAAACTCAAATAATGGTCACGGCGGCGGAGAAGTCGTTGTGACCACATATGTACGACAAAATCATTCCCTTTTGTCGTTTAGTAAAATGATTCGTATAAACAAAGATTCCATTTGGATAAACGTAAAATTCAAAGGGGATTATACACTGTATAAAAGAAGACTGTGTATAAAACAAAATATGCCTCAATAAATGGAGATTGAGACGAAGTCCCTTACAAAGACGGTATCCATGGATTAAGGATAAATCAATTACATAATTCTGTGGGAGAAACTAATACACCAAATATAAGTGGATATTAATTGTAAAACAATCAGAAGAAATTCAAACATATTCATAGCACGACATATTCAAGGAGTACAAGTTTATCCCAAAGAATCAAAATTGGGTCAAGAAGTTCCCTTGCAAAAATTTGACAGCCTAACGGCGTCACTACAAAATTCAGAAAATGAGTTGATGAGAGATAAAAAGGGTATCTCATCACTAGGACATAAAATTTAAATCACTAAGGATGTAGAAGAACATATCCCAACAAAATGTTATGTGAATTAAAATACATAAAAAAAGAAGTCTTCTAAAAATAGGAGGGTGAAAGGTTTCCTTACCTACATGGGTATCTTTCGAAACATACACCCCGTGAAAGAAGGACAATACAACATCGATGTAAATACTCATAAATGAAAGTATATTACACAATGAGTAAAATAATGGGTAGACATACACCACTCAAAGGAAATTATGGCAAATTTAGCATAAATCTCCTGGGAATAAAAGTGAGATGAAAAATCCCTTACGAAAACTCGTCAGCCTAACGGCGCCACTTAAAACATCAAAAAATGGATTAATGAGATCAAATAGGGTCTCTAATCATATTAAAATAAAATTTACAGCAAGAGGAATATAAAATAACATCCCCCATCATAACAAATATTATCTTAAAAGAAGTGATATAAAGGAGAGTACATAAAAAGAAAGAGAGAGGTTTGATCTCTTACGAAAATTCGGCAGCCTAACGGCGCCACTCAAAACTTCCAAAATGGATTGATGAGAGAGAATAGGGTCCCTCACCATATGTACATAAAAATTAAAGTAAGAGTAATATAAAATAACATCCCAATCACAAGAAAGATGAGTTTAAAAGGAATGACATAGAAGAGTGTACTTAAAAAGAAAGAGAGGAGTAGGATCCCTTACCTCAGGTCCGACTTGACTCGATCGTTCTTTAACATCCTGAATAATAAACTTGAGTTAATTTATACTTTCTTAAGAACCTTTTTCAAGTTCATTATTCCTTTTATATCACTTATTTCTATGTTATAAACATTATGTAATCATATAAGTTAATAATGATTGTTTTGTCGATATTTGGTTCTTAAGTCGAAAGTGGACTACCTACAATTACATGTTGTTCATGTGGTCAAAGGTTCATTATATCCAGAAATATATTAATGATTCGGATATAATATATTTCATATATATCCATAATATACATGTATTTATAATATTACATAATCATTTAGAGGTATGAAATGAAATGCACCGTTCATGGAGACGGTAAGCCGTACGTACGCTTGAACGCTACTTTCATTTCTATGCCAAATTAATGTAATTAAAACTAAATGAGAGGTATGTATATTTTAATTCCAGAATTATATTCATCATTTATATGTAACATAAATCATATATAATAACTTTAAATACATCTTTTATACATCACACATATGGCATTAACGAATCAAATCACTTTGATGGGGCGGTAGTCCGCACTTCCTAAAATTAAATTATCATGTTTACACACAATGGAAACCATAATGGTATGCCAAAAAAGAAAAATAAATAAGCTTATGTAAAACATAAACATATTATATAACATATATAAATATAGTGACATCTTAATGGTCACCTTTTAAGGTGTTTTATGAGTGTTGAACAATCATCGTTTCGTGAGGCAGAAATTGGCCATCCACAGAAATAGTATGTTCTTTAACCATTTGATGTAGGTGTGTGTAAGTGTAGTGCGAATTATTCTTATAAAAACATCATAGTATATTTAATATACTGTATTTGTTTCAAAAGAAATGAATAAAAAGAGTTTAGGGGGTTGGAGAAGCAAAATGAATCAAAAGAACACAAGTGAAGACATTACCTTAAAATCAGGTAACTCTTTTTGATTAGAGCTCAAACGCTACCTTAGGAAGACTTCTGACCAAAGTGAGGCTTCTAGGAGTAATAGAGGGATGTGGAAAGGAAAAATGAGCAGGGTTTGGCCAAGCCAAATGCTTTTGACGTGTGGGTAAGGAGGTAGAGCTGGGGGCCTTTTATAAGAGGAGAGGAGGGGCACTCTTGGAAAGTAAAGAAATGTTACTTTATTTGAAAATGCGTTTCGGATTTAAAAGGTCCCAAATTGATATAATTCGACTATAAGGTGATAAGGGTTCTAAATATACCCATAAAATAGGTTTTTGAAAAGTTTAGGTTTTAGTTTTTACATTATCATTTCATTTTATTTAAATCCTTAAATACTGAGGTAATCGCTGTATCATCATGATGTCATAAATAATTTAATTTATTTAATGTATAAAAATTATAAAAAACTATCATTATTTGGGAAATATGTTTATCTTTTTAATGAATATTTATAGTAAAAAATATGACTTTTATAACCCCATTTAAAAATTGTTTTAGTGAAACATCTCATGCTTGTGACATTTGTATTTTAACTTTAAATAAAAAGTTATTTATGTCATTTTCCAACCAAAGTGGCTCCATGGGGTCCCCAAGTTGACCCATGGATTTTCTGGGTCGGCCATGACACATCCAATTAGGGTAGGACATGTGTCTAGGTCATTTCACATTATTAGAACATTATTTTTACCTTAAATTACACTAATTACCTCTAACCGCGATTAAGAACACAAAAGTTACTATTCACCAACAAATTATTTTAATCCCATTGAACCAAATTTTACTTCATAATGACAACCATGTATGTCAGATTTTTTAAATTCAAAACACAGAGGTGGCAAAGTTTCATTTAAACAAAAAATTAGTTTCTTTAACTACCACTTAGGGGTTTCACTATTCATCAAAATTGAAGTTTTTCAGAAAAATACCAAAAATTCACCCTAAGATATATTTGATATTACAAATTCAAAAATGAAGTCTATTTTACAAAATTTAAAAACATATAAGTTTCATTAATTAATTTAATAATTAATTCTCATTGTCAAAACAAATAGCGTGTTTTTAAGAAACAATAAGTATCAAAAGATTGACTCTAGTTTAAGTCCAATTTCAAGATGAAATTAATTCCAATGACAACAATTGGATTAAATGGTAAAAATATATTCTAATTGAACTTTAAAACCAATTCAAAAGATAATCTAATCATATAAATAAATTAGAGTAAAAAGAGGTTTTGAATTAAAATACAACATTTTCACTATTCATTAAAAAATGAACTTTATCGGAAAAATACCAAAAATTTACACAATGTAATTTTGATGTCCTGATTCTAAAGAAGAATTTTATTTTGTCAAATATAACACATAAAATTTTCAAAAAGTGTATTTAAAAGAGGTTCGCCATCAAAAGGTGGTTAATCGACCTTTTAAAGAATATTAGAATGTTTATGCTTAAAAATTGGATTCATTCAAATTTTAATCCTATAACATTTATTGAAAAAAGTAAAAATATTTGGAAAACATATATAATCATTTTGTAGTTAGTTCTGTTCATTCCCTCCATTACAATGGCTAGGCGTTAACTACCATTTAAGATAATATTATTTTATTATTAGATTGCAACGTAAGATTTCAAAAGAACTCGTTGTTCTGTATTGGGAAATCCATCGAGCATAGTGTTCCCTTTAAATTAATATTGAAATTTTATTCACAAATAGGGAGAAATAAAAAAATATCATATTCTTTATTTACATGTGGTGTTACAGGAAGGCCCAAAAGACCAGACCTCCCCATCTATTAATCCCCGTTGTTGCAATTCATTTCTCAGTGTATTTTAGTGAAAACTATAGTAAATTTCTTCCATATCTTCTCATTTTACTTTAAAACCAATGATTTTGTGAGTTTTAGATTTAGGGTTTCAAATTCGATTCATCTAGATCATGGTGGGATCAACCAAAATAGATGATCCTTTTGTTCATCTTATATAGACGATGTTTTGAGATGCTGTAAACATGATGTTGGAAGAGATATTGATAAAGATGAATCAAATAAATATTTTTCATATGGGATTCAATGATTTTTGGTAAAATCATCCATTTTTATCTGGGTTTAATTTGTTTTTTTTGTAGCCCTGGATATAGGGTGCATCAAGAGTGGACCACAACTTATTACTCAATGTTCTGGAAAATGAATGGCGTGTGAGTAGTTTTTAGGAAATATTATATTTATTAATTAAATGGTTTAATCCATTATAAAAAATTTATAATTAATTTGTGGTGAAAATTGTCATGAGAATGGTGATTAAAGGTATTGATGTGTCTTGTATTTCTTTGACAAGGCTCAATGGATATTAGTGGGGGGTTAACTCAGTTTTTGAGGTAGGTGGCCCCATAATACAATTTTATATTTTTTTATGAATAAACATACATGCCTGTATACTATATAATATTATGGAATGGGGTATATGGACAAAGATTGACATTGATTAATGTGATAGGATGGTGTTAGGAATCCAATATTTGGATTAAATACTCTTTAGCAGTTTATTGAATCGTGGTCACCCAAAGACTGTATCACAAGGGGGGACGGTAACATGTTAGATGATGAGAGACCAATGTTATTTATATGAATGTGAAACCAGACATGGGAAACCCTTTTTTGGGCTTATAGGTATTGTGGTTAGGCATGCGAGGCTTTGTGTTTAGTGGTGATGGGCGAGACAGGAATATATCTATTTGGTGACTATGCAGTCCATTATGTGGTCGGAAGTTAGAATTGATGTGATATTGTAGTAAGAGGAGTAGTTTTTGATTTTTCAATATGATTTAAGGGTGTTATATTTATAAAATAGACATCATCTGATTAGAATAGTGATGGGTAGGAAAAAATAGTTTGGTATAATCCTTTGGAAGTAGGGAAACAATGATAATGGACTTAGTGAGGTTAGTCCAAATGAGGGGATTGGTTCAGTTGATCCTCTGGGAGATTATTTTACTTTCAGGTGTTGTATTCACGATCATATCAATGAGGATTTATAGTATTGTTTCCAAATGATCAAGTGGATTCTTTAGCAAGTAGGGTGGGGAATTCCATTCTGAGGGACCTGGTCTCGAGTCAATAACTCTATAGAATAAACTGGGGAGCATTATGATGAGTATCACCCTATTTTCCTTGGATCAAAATATATGAACTTTTCATAAGAGTCATGGGATAGTGTGGTTATCCCTATGATGAGCATGTGATGATGTGTCCATCTAGTTGAGAACCCCCCTAAGCCCAAAAATTTAGGTTTGTGAGATTGGTCCTCTAAAGATTATGATATGTTTTTTTAATGAAATGCGAACTACCTAGAATGTTAGGGGATTGGTCAGTGTGATGATGATTACTTAATGAGTTTATTGAGCCATGATACATTCCAGAAAAGGAACATGATAATGTGAATTAATTGGATATTTCTTTGAAAAATCATGGGTTGAGGCATCCTCTAGAAGATCAGTCATAGTATGATGTGAGGCGAGACTGATGGACCTCCCTCTAGTGAGATATGAAGTGTAAAATATTATAAATGTATGAACATAACATTGTCTAAATGTGTTGGATTATGGTTTTGGATTTCATCACACACAAATTATTCTAGTACAATTAGGTCATCAATATAATTTTTTGAGGCTACAAGTAGATTCTAGCATGTAGCCGAAGCATGTATGGTTAGGTGTTAGGGTGACATGGTTTTCACCAATTTCCCCAATGGTCATTTTTATGTCATCAAGTGTCATGGAATCTAGGTAATCATTAGTGACGGTATGATATGGTTTATTTATTTATCTTTTATCAATGATCATAAACACACATATAAAAACATATATTTGGTATCCTTCGTGAGACCTTACTGAGTAATATTCTCAAACCCTAAATGGGAATCTCCTTTAGTGTACAAAATTTATATAATTTTTTTTGTTCAAGGTACATGAAGTATAGTGGATCGAGCTGGTGTAACTTGAATATATTAGAAACTAGTTATATGAGTCGCTGGTTTGGTAGTAGGTCCAATTTGTGTGTGTGTTTGTTTGTGTTGTATTTTTGGTTTATTTATATTTGGTATCAACACAATGGGTGATCCTTTGTATTTATTGAATAAGGACATCATGTATGAAATTGGGTTTGTTAATTTATTTATTATACTATTATATTGATTATGTTTGTTGGCTTATTATTATTTATAATTGTGATATCAAGGGTATATTCTCTCTAATTCGTATTTCTTCCAACTATACTAGTAAACAACCTCTATCATGTGATTTTAAATTCATCGGGCTACATGGTTTCCCATGCACGGACACTACTAACTGGCCCTGGATTGAGGCATCCCAAAGTTGTATCAGATATTTTTTTTTGTTTTATTATTTCATAAATATGTAGTTATATGGTCTAGAAATGTTTTAGAGAATTAATTATTATCATAATTAGGCATCCATAAAACCTTCTCTGATTGATGTTCTAGGTAACCATGTAAAAGGTATTCTAATTAATGGTATTTGATATTAATGGTTTTTTATTTCACCATTGGTGAAACATATGTATTTTTTGAGTTTATTATTTAATGTGGTCTATAATTCATGGATATTTTAAAGAGTACATGTTCAATAATGATTTTAGGCATGTAGTATTTCAATTAAATGTGTGTATATGAGAGTTATTATTTTATAATCATTGTTTCATGTTTTAATTATGTATAAAATAACCTATATGAATTTTCTATATAACTTTTTCTGAAGGATTTGACTCATGTATCACAATGTATTTACTTTTGATTTAATGTCTTGTGTATCTTATGGTGTAAGGTTATATTGTGATGGATGTATGGTCCCAACAAGAAGGTATGTATAGAGACACATTATTGTTTGGTGATAGAATTCACACCCTAACAGTGACTCGATGTGGGAATGGTATTCCTAAGTGGTTATCCAAGGAAAAGAATGAGTTTATTTGAGAAAAATAAATCTATTTATTCCAATGGGACATTTTTGGTTATTTAATGTATCAATAAAAAACAAATATTATTCTTTCCCATATATATTCTTGGGGGATCTTTGTTTAACCAGATCATGTTGTATTATGGAAACCCAGACGGGTTTTAGAAAAAGGAATTGGAAGTTTTCTGGGAATTGTGGTACAAGGAGACTGAGTATTTCTTGTATCAATATATGTTTTTAAGGTCAATTATTCTTGGGATCCACATCCAGTTGTTATCAGGATGAAATTTGATATTGGGAATTAGGAATTTAGTTAGATTCCCATGGTTTTGGAATGATTCCAGTGTGGTGGGTGGTTGAGCAGATAACCATTTCATGGGTGAGATTATCTTAGTTTTGTATTAACACTAACATTAATGTATGGGAATGGTTAGTTGGATTAGCATGTGAGCCTCGGTTAGAATGTTTGTGACTAAGGGAGCTTATGTCCGATTAGAAAATGAGGTTACACTAGAGAATTTTGAAATTGGGTTCAGATAAGGTTGAGTAGAATAAAGGAAAACCACTAGTGAGAGGATTATCAGTAGATCACTCTACTAATTCATGAGAGTTATAATTAGGATATTTTCCATATAAATTTATGAATTAATGTGGTTTGGTGCATGAGGGGTGCGTATGGTGCCTAATGGAGTTGCTAATCGAGGAATGTTCCATGCATGGGTAAGTTGGAAATAGTTTATATTGGTGATTAAAATATGCAGGGCTGTTGAAATAGAGTATTTCGGGGACACATGTAGCCATGTATTCATGGTTTTTATTGAAATGAAATATTTCTCTTGGATATGGGAGGTGAAATAATAATTTCAAAAAGGTAATGAGGTATAATAAATTTAAGAGAACACCTATGAATACACCATCATAGAGGCATGGATTCAGAGGTATACATGAGGTGAGAATGTCTTGTGATGATTGAAACATGTGCGGTGTTTGTAAAAATTTGGTTTGGAATTTAATGTGTAGTTTAATGGAACCTATATAGTTATAATCTCACCATTATCTATTTTAGGACATGATCCACATTGTGTGTGGAATGTGAATTGTCAGGTAAATCATTATTGCTGACCTAAAAATAGGTCATGTTTCGTGTTTAGTGTAGAAACGTGGGTATGAATGTGATAGTGAATTTAGATCATTACATGTCATAATGGATGATGTGAGGGAAATGATATTGATATTTTTTTCTTCTGAAAAAAATGATGATACTCTTGAGTTGTGGTGTAGATTATCAGTCATAGGAGAATGACTATCTTGAATAATGGTCATGTGTGTTTTCAGAGTAGTTAGTGCATGAAAAATTTGGATCTTGAGTTCTAATGAATTATAAATTCATTGCTATCTCATCATGGGGTAACTCTTGATTTTATGTTAGGATCATTTTTTGGTTAGAGTCGGTTCTTCGACGTCATATATAGGATGGATCACGTATTATATAAATCTAATTAATGATATGAATTACTATTTTAAAATGGTTCGTGGGATGAACTAGTGATTTATGAAATTTTTAAACGGAAATAATTATGGTTCATCCAAAAGTTTAAGGGGTGAACCTGTGATTCATGCCATGGTTTTGGGGTGAAATGAGTTTTTCGTGACACTCAAGTGTGAATCATGTGACAAATTATTATGGAGTATTATATTTGTTGAAAATTATTTATAAGTAATTGATGTTAGTTTCATGGCATGACGAATGAGAGGGACCAAGCATGGGGGTATTTAGTGAAGATATCGAGTTGAGGCTGGTGGTTATTTTGAGAATGAATCGTAAGGTTCAGGTGAGAATTTAGGAAAAAATTATACCGAATTTTTTTATCTAGTGTTAAACCATGCTAGTAGGATTCTTGAGATGTTTTTAGTGGTACAGTGGACCATTTGAAATGAATTTTCTATAAGATATTCTGATGGTAGGGATAACCATGACAAGTAATAAACTATAGTTAGTAGATATTTTTTGGATTATGCACCATAATCATTGGGTTGAATTTTTTCATTAAACCATGGAATTATAAGAGTTGTGGGTGTGGGTGAGATCCTTATTTTTGTGATCATTGGTAGTGAGTGGATGACTAAATTTTCAGTGAATATTGTGTATTGGGTTTCCTATTTAATAGTGAAGGAATCATTTTCATTTTGTAGTATAACATGATGAGTAATCATTGAGTTAAATATCAATATGGATGTTGATTTTTTATGGGTTTCCATGACTTCTCAATGATAATAAGAATTATGGTGGTGGTGTTTATAATTCCTCATGAATTTTGGACTTGTTACATTTCGAGGAGTTTGAATATTTAATTTGGTGGATGACTCAATAAGATATTATGAGGGTGTAAACATCCCAAAATTGTGATTTTTTATGATTTTATGGTTTGGAATAATACCCTAGTGTTTAAGATACTATCATAGGTTTAATATAGTGGACATGTTTTATGAGGGTTATATTATAGGATATTCATTCTGTATTGAATTGGAAATTTACGGTAGAGTTTTTGGGTCATTATATTTTTCATTGATATTGTGAACCACTCGTTTCTGCTATGATGGGTTCATTAGGGTATTATAATTAATAAAATGTGGAAATACATCCACACTCTTATTTTGTTTGATGAATTCTTGTGGAAGGGAGAGGAATGTCATCCCCCTCTGTTGGGAAAAAATCCCTCAAAGTAACATTACATCATTTTTGGGTTGATTGTGTTTATTGAAAAAGAAGATTTCCATAGATAATTGTTGAGTTCGAGAGAAGTTGTTGAAAATTCAGGTTGACAAAGAATGATGACAAAAGAACAGACGATCTAGAGGCGGTACAAAAAGAGAAGTACAAGGGGGCGTAGTTTCCCTGTGTTTTCCAAATTTTGGGGGTCCAAAATTTAGAGTTTGGTGAGCATCACAAAAATAGAATTTCCATGAAAATCATATTTTAATATGGAAAAGGCATGAATTTCACCATGATAGGCTTCATGGATTGTATTTCACGAAGACAAGAAAAATGTTGATGGTGATGCTTCGCGTTTACGACGAGCATCGTGATCGATAGTGTTGAAAGGACACACGAGGGAGCTTCATGGAGGCGATGTGAGGTATCTTATAGAAAGATCCACGATTACGATGAGATCCACGATTAGAGAATTACCGAGGTGATTCACGATTTTGAGAGAATCCAGGTGGATATTTCAGAGCTTCGCGATTGGAGATGACGTGGCACTGGCTTTGTGTAGAAGGGTTGAGGGTCGGTGGAATTTCCTATAAATACAGGTCAACCCCCTCGAGAGAAGTAGAGAGAATTTCAAAAGAAAATATTTTTCTCCCGATTAGCGAAGGTAGTTCACGAAGGAAGTGTGCTTCGCGAAAGAAGAGCTTTGCAGCGGCTATTCTAGCTCCACAAAAGTAGTGTACTCTGCGTTGGCTCAGTGAGCCTTATGATGTAGGGTGCTTTGAGAAGGTTGTTCCAAGATAATTTCCTAGTGTTCTGGGGCAAAGGGGTATTCATCAGTGGAAGATAGTTGTACATCAATGGAGCATCTATCAACAATTGAGGATGCGTGCATTCAACAGAGCATCTATCTACTGGTGGCCTTCTTCTTAAAACTTATTCATCATCAGTTGTTTTGGTATCACTTTGTTGTTCATGTACTTTACTCATTCCTTCATCATGATTGAGTGAATCAATATTTTCCCGATCAGATTCATCCAGGCCTTCCTCTACTAAGCTGTTGAATGTGAGGAAGTCGTAAGAGACTCAGTGGGAGTAAAAGTGGTTGATATTGATTCAAAAGATAATTAGACATAGGAGATTGTTTCGAGGCCAGATAATAAGAATCTCATTTGGACTAAATGGGTCTATCGCAACAAGATGAATAAAGATGGAATAGTGATTCAGAACAAAGCACGACCAGTGTGCAAGTGATACTCCTAGATATAGGGAATAGATGTTGATGAGACATTTTCACCGGTTGTGAGGATAGAGACAATCAGACTATTTCTAGCCATTGTAGTGCAATGAAAGTTCAATGTTTTCTAGGTGGATGTAAAATATTCATTTTTGAATGGTGTTCTGGAGGAAGAAGTACATATCGATCATCCAGATGGTTTTCTTATTCATGAGGATGAGAATATGGTTTGTTGGATGAAGACGACATTATATGGGCTGAAACAAGCCCCAAGAGCATGGTACTCATGGCTACATCATTATTTGAAGAAGCTTGGTTTTCAGCGTGGTGGATTTGATTAAAATATCTATTTCAACAACAACAGTAATCAAATAATGATGAGGATGGTATATGAAGAAGACATAATATTTGGTGGATCAGATGAAGCACAGTGCAGACAGTTTTCTGAATTCAGGAAACAAGAGTTTGAAATTTCTATGATTGGTAAGAAGTTGTTTTTCCTTGGTTTATAGGTTACACAAGGAAGGAATGACACATTCATTTCACAATCCAAGTATGCCAAGGAGGTTTTGAAAAGATTTGGAATGGAAAATTCCAAGGAGATGAAGACTACGGTTGCTACCCGGATGAAATTATCAAAAGATGCTACTGGAAAGGTAGTTAATATCACATAATACAGGTAGATTATTTTGAGTTTATTGTACCTGACAGCGACAAGACCTGATATTGTTTTTTCCACATTCCATGTAGCACGATATCAATGAAATCCCAAGGAAAGCCACATGCTTTCAGTGAAAAGAATACATCGGTATATCAAGGGCACAATGGACTTTGACGTGATGTATAATGGAAAATCTCATAGGGAGTTATTGGGTTATACTGATGCAGATTGGGCCGGTTCATCAGATGATAGGAAATCAACGTCACGAGGTTCATTCTATCTTGGTGGACAATGTATTGTTTGGCTAAGAAAGAATCAATATTTCATATCATTAAGTAGCACAGAATCTGAGTATATTGTGGCCAATCAAGAATGCACACAGTTATTGTGGATGAAGCAGCAGCTTGATGATATGGGAATTGATGTGATGTCTCCGATCGGAATCCAGTGCGATAACTAAAGTTCTATCAATCTCAAAAAAAATCCCATCCATCATTCAAGGACAAAGCACATTGAGATAAAGTATCATTTTATCAAGGAGAACGTTGAGTAGAGAATTGTGAAGTTGGAGTATATGCCTACAAAGCTACATGTTGCAGACATTCCGGCAAAGGCCTTACCCAAGGGAGCTTTTTAGAGGCATTGACTGGCTCTGGGAGTCCAGTCGACTCCCCTCTCTTGAAAAAATGTGGCTATGGAACACCCCCTCTCCCCGAGGTATGATGTGTTTTTCCCTAATGTGCTGATATGTGTTCTCCCTTCGGTTACAAACTAAAAAAGAGTAACCTTTGGGTTCATTGACAAAGGGGAATATAATAGTGATTGTTCAAGGGGGATACAGTGTGGCTATTTGAGAAATCATGAATGATATGGGGAGAAGCTAACAGGTGGAGCAACTAGATAGGGTGAGAGCATTGAGATAGGGGGATAGTATCAATTCTGACGATGCTAGACGTGATCGATCTAATAATATATATCACGACAACTGTGGATTGTGATAAAATCATAACAATGATTTTGGACAGTTGAGAGAATGTGTCTAGCTATCACCAATTGGTATCAGTGTGGTTCATCAATTGGTATCAGTTTGGAATCGACAATTGGTCTTATACATGAAGTGATTCATTGATGAACCTTTCATACTACTCTTGTTTCTCATGCTGAGCATTGCTCATGTGGCCTTAGAGTATGTATTAAGTGATTCCTTGAACGCTATCCGAATCGCAGGAGGCGAATGGTGGTAGCGGCTGGAAAGAGATTCAGTGAGGTATCAATGTGAAGAAAATCATTCTGAGAAGAGTTGTGAAGAGTTGTCAACAAAACCAATGGGGGATATTGTTGGGAAAAAATCACTCAAGGTAACATTGTAGCATTTTTGGGTTGATTATGTTTGTTGAAAAAGAAGGTTTCCATAGAGAATTTTCGAGTTCTATAGAAGTTGTTGACAATTCATATTGGCAAAGAACAATGACAAAGGAACAAATGATCTGGAAGTGGTATAAAAAGAATAGTACAAGGTGGCGCTATTTCCCAGTGTTTTCCAAATTTATGGGTTAAAAAATTTGGAGATTGGTGAGAATCGCGAAAATAGGATTTCCATGAAGATTATATTTTAATATGGCAAAGGCATGTATTTCGCGAAGATATGATTCATGGATTGGATTTTGCGAAGAAAATAAAAATGTTGATGGTGATACTTCTCCTTTACGACGAGCTTCACGAATGGCAGTGTGGAAAGGAAACGCGAGGGAGCTTTGTGGCGGCGGCATGAGGTAATTGACGGAACGCTCCGCGATTACAACGAGCTCCGTGATCCAAGAATTTCCGAGGTGCATCGCGATTTTGAGAGAATTCCAGTGGAAATTTCGGAGCTTCGCGATTAGTGATGACGTGGCGCTGACATTGTGTGTAAGGGTCGAGGGCGGTGGAATTGCCTATAAACACAGGTCGACCCCCTCGAGAGAAGTAGAGAGAATTTTTAGAGAAAATATTTTTCTCTCAGTTCGCGTAGGTAGTTTGCGAAGGCAGTGTGGTTCGTGAAAGAAGAGCTTCGCGGTGGCTATTCTAGCTCCGCGAAAGTCGTGTGCTCCACGTAGGCTCAGTGAGCTTTGCGAGGGAAGTGTCTTTGTGAAGACTTGAGCTCTGCGATGACCTAAGCATGGAGAAGGATTGATCTTTGCGACGGTCCAAGCTCCACTAAATTGTGAGCTTCGTGAAAAGGAAGGAGCCTCGCGAAGGCCTGTTTGAGATTCGTGAAATTGGGAGCTTCGTGAAGTAGGGTTCATTATGAATGTATATCCAAAGGAATTGCCCAGTTTTTAAGAGGAAAAGGGTTATTTATCAGTGGATGAAAGTTGGACTTTAACGAATCATTTATGTATAGTTGTGGATGAATGTATTCAGGAAAATGGAGAGACCTAAAGGTCTATAAACTGTGAGTGGATCCTTTCCAAAGAAGTGAGAAAAGGAAGAGGAAGAAGGTGATCCTCTCCACTGGCAGTGATCCAGAGAGAGAGAAATAGGGAGTGACCCTTGGGAAAGCAGTGAGTTGAACCTAATCATTGTAAAGGTAGTGATCCTGGGCATAGAAGTGATCTATCCCAAACATTATTGGCAGTGAGCTTTAGTGGATTTGGTACAGCGGCACATCGCCATTGTATGCTCCTTGGACATAGCCCAGTGAGGGTGAAACAATTAAAAATATCTCTGCCTACCTGGTTGCTTCCTTGCATTTCATCTAAAGCATAACCATCATTTAAAGAAAAAAAGAAGTGATTAAATAAACACATAAGAGAAAACAAAGTGACCCTTGTGATAAAGTTGTCAAGATCCAGTGGGACAAGAATAATTTTAGATAAGAATATCTATACCCTGATTCACCCCCGGTCTCAGGGTATATAGGCCCCTGTTGGTCCTAACACCCTCTCTCCATTATTCCCTCATGATCCAAGGTTTTTTGTGACTTTTGGGATAATAATCTTAGTATTTAGTCCCATAGTTTTTGATTCACTTATTTACATGGATTTTTCATGTTCCATTTGGTGATTCAATACTGATTCCACCATGGAATGGTTCAATCGACTGAAAAAGATGAGTATTTTTCATTGATTACGGAAAGGAAACCCTAGGAAGCTATTCTCATTCCATTGGAAGTGATTTCATTAAATGATCAACACCCAATTATTTTTCCTAGGATTTTGGTGATTTTTGGTAAAGTCATCCATTAGAACAGGAATATAATTTTGGGATTTTGGGAAACTTTGGTCCATGGGTGAGTCGGGAGTGGACCACACCATATTGCTTGGGGATTCTTTAATATGATGACACCCAATACACTTTAATGAATTATAGTTATTTCTATTATTATTTTTTATCAATAAAATATTATTATTTTTGTCAATTTTGTGTGATTCTTTCCATGAGTGAAGTGAAAGGGAGCACAAAGGAGGCTTTGATCACTTAGATGCTGTTAGGTTGAGTTCGATGAGGGGTTGACTCCATGATTTATGTATGTAGAACCTTTATGAAAATATCATATTATTTTTTATAATTGATAATGAGTGCCGACATAATATAAGGGGTTGGAGAATAATATTTAAGGAATAATAGTTTCTACTAGAAATGATATAGGATAGTGATTGGAATCCAATTGTTGGATTATGTTCAATATTTTAAATCTAGAGAATCATGATTTCCATCTACTGTGTCTCTAAGTGGAATGTGTACCGAGCGAGTTGAAAATAGTACATTTGGAGGTATTGGAATGTGAGATTAGATCTAGGATAATCCAATATGGGTTTATATTTATAGTGATAATGCATGTGATAATTGTGGCTGAGTGGCATTGTGTGAGATAGACATATGTCTCGCTGGTGAGGATAATGTACCTCATGAGGTATGTGGTGAGTCACAATGTTAGACTGGATTAGGTTGAGTCCTTTTGGACATGTTGAATGGATTTCATGAGAGTTTTGGTTTGTATTTTTACCCCACCAAATGAGGATAATATAGGTTAGAACATGATATCTTGTGATGGACCTTTTGTAGAATGGTCATGTGAGATGATGGACAAGGAAAGGCTGGACAAGACCATAAGTTCTAGATTTTGTGACCCTTCATGATATATATCACAATCATGTTAGGATCTCATGATGGTATAATTATGAAGATACTATTATGGTATTAGATGAACTAGTGGAATCTATGTATATTAAGGTGAGACATGTAGTCACAAGTAGATGTGTCTCAGTAAACTAGAGTTCCTGGATTATTAGGTGAGCTATGAAATAGGCTGTAACCCAAAATGAACTATATGTTCTTGTGTGTATATTACTTAGGAGGAATTAGTTACTGTTCTTGGACCTCCATAGTGCCTATAGGGATGTGTTAGTGTGGTTCTGAACTCTATAGAGGCAGTGAGGATGGGTTAATGTGATGTGACCATCCTAGAGTCTATATAGATGTTTTTTTATGATGAAATTTTACTGATAAGGGTTTTGGATTGATGTCCTTAATAGATAAGTCTTAGGTTGTTGAGTATGAATTTTATTTTTCCATTTCCAGGAATAGGATGAGGACCACCTTATGAGAGGGGTCTTTCTAAATTATGAGATGAGTCCAATGGAATATCCTTAAGTTAGATTGGATGTGTTGAGCATTATAATAATATTACAATTCTTAGTGTTTTTGGGTATTAAGTTAAGGTTTTCATCAATTCAATACCCTATGTATTCTTGTACAGGATGAGAAATTTTAAAATGAAAATACGCTATGAGGGGATACTGGAATGGTAAAAATGTTGGTATAGTCATGTGTTTGTGTGTCCTAGATAGCACCCAATGACCTGATAGGCTTGTGTATCTCATCGAGTCTTATGGATCCATTGTTGGAATATGATAATATGAATGTAATTATTTTCTTCATTTAATTTCTTCATGAAAACACATGAATATAGAATCATATATTAGGGGTCATTTGTGACACCCTACTAATTTACATACTAAAAGAAATACAAATAAATGTAAATACTTGTTTAGAACTTTTGTCATCATGTAAGTTCTTGGTTTAGGATTCCTAGTAGATTGGTTTGGTGTAACATGGGCTTATTAGATACATTGTGTGTAAAGAACAGGGTTGGATGTTTGGAAAGTCATTTCACTGAAGGTATGTTATCTGTGTCCGAAATTACTTTTAACCTAAATATTAAAGCACTAGTATGGGGTCAATCTATAGGGAAAAAGAAGTTATATTTGTCTTGTTAACATAGTTTGTATTTTTGTCCTAATGAAGTTTGTTGAATTTAATATCGATTTTTGATGTGATGAATAAAAAGAATAATTGGGTTTCAGTTTGGAAATAAATTGCATAATGAATAGAAGAAAATATAGGAAAATTGGTTTTGATACAGATAAAGAGATTAATGTGTTGGGGTTATGCATATATGAGAAGTTGATTATTAAATCAAATTGGTTATGAGGCTGTGTTGTTCATAATAACCCAAAACTATGGGTTTGAATTTGTAATAAAGTTTCCATGGTCTGATAAACTTATATTTAGTGCTAAAGAAACAAACTACATGGTTTAGTAGTTAGTTATTTATAGTTATTTATTTTTCTTAGTACATTTTTGAGTCAATGGATACATCCAGTGATCATGAAAATATTCATTGGAATTCTTCTTTTGAATCCCTGAAATTTTTTCCCTTTGTCTATTTCATAATTTTCAGTGATAAGATTAAGTGATTTAATAAGAATCAATAGAAGTCAAAAGAAAAAACATATTCATATCAACTAACTTAAATTAAAACGCTTCCTCTCCCCAAACCCCAACACATTAGGTATTTTGTTACACATATAGAAAAAGATAAGAAAAAATCACTTGATACCAGATGTGATCATGATTTGAAAATTCAAGGAGGGAACAATTCTTCGGTAGATGGTAGAATGGAGGTATTATGGTGGCATAGCTTCTCCCCTTTGGAAAATCAACATTTTCTCCACATTCACTCTACACACCACTCCCTTGGACCGAAGTTTAATGCCTCCTTTTATAGAAAATATAACTTCAGGGCATGTGGAAAAAGTAAACAGTGTGTTCTTTTTTCAACATGCTTTTGTCATTGTTTTTCTCTGCTGGTAGGAGGCCTAACACACCGTCTTTGACTTAGAACACGGCGCCACCTGGTCAGTAGAAATACACAACACATAGTATCATTTTTTGGCCACCAACCACTTCTAGAAGGCTTTACTCGGTGTGTATATATTAAACACAGTTTGTACCCTTCAGCTAGCCACATGGGTGTGTTGCCGCTTCTCGTCCAGTAACAACTTCTTGAAGAGTTTACACGGCTTGTAGTATTTGAACACAGCTTGGAATATCTTTTGGATACTTGGGCATGTATTTTTCCTGGTCAACCCGCGGCTGATCTTGAATGTACACAGTGTGTATATATGTACATGCCATGTAGTTGTAATGTTTTTCTTATCTCTCCCTTAGTTTTTGTATTTGTCCATAAATCTCTTGAAAACAAACAAGATCACCAAAATCAATGTATTTTTCCACTAAGCAGTAGGTAATTCCTTAAAAATTGTCATTATTTTCAATAAAGTATGTAAAAATTTATACGCAAATCGGGTGCATAAACCCCCCCATACATAGCCATTTTCTTTCCCTCAAGAAAATATCAACATCTAATTAAAAGAGTCTATATTTTAAAAGGAAGGAATTCAATCAATCATACATTTAAATAATAAGTCACAGTAGAAAATTCTAAAAAGTTAAAAAATAATTTCAATTCAGGAGATATTCTAATCATGCCTCATATATAATTCAATTCCCTTTTGTAATCCTCTTTTAAACACATGTTTCAACCTTTCAAAAATAAAAATTCCACTTGATTATTTACCTCACCAGTAATATTCTCAACACTCAAGATGATTGTTATTTGATGTTATTCTCAATCAAAGATATATACACTCTATCAATAGGATTTCATGAAGTCTACTTCTATACATTAATAAATTTTGATTTACAAAAATAATGAGGGATTTTTAATAAGGATAAAATTTTTCTGGGGCTAAAGGTTGGTAGGTAATGCTGTGAAAAATCTATAAGGTTTGAAAAAGGAGGATAAATTCTTAAATAACATTTCAAGATATTCCAAATTAATATTATTGTAAAATTTTTCCTCATTAAGATTTATCAACTGATCTTATCACCACCATCCCCTTCAGATAGGTATATTGCGTTTGCAAACCAGCAACTAAATATAAAGTCCCTTTGTCTGTTTCAATTTGTCTTTTTTCTTTTTTTTGAAAGAACACATGGGACCTTTTATAATTTCAATGAATAGAGGTTTGGAACCCTTTTTTCCCAAATGAACAAGAGGCTCTCCCCCATACTGAATTTCATGAAAATTCACAAAAGTATTCCATGTGTTTCCAATCCCTTTTTAAGCTCAAGTGAATAATCATGAAAAATCATAAAATAATTAGGGTAGGAAGGAAAATAGGATTGCAATATGGCTACCTATAAAGGCTATTCAGGGTTTCTAGGTGCTTCACAAAGATAATATGTATGGTGGGTCTCAAGATAAAGGTGTTTAAAACATCTAATGCCTCACTCATTTTAATGTAATTAAAATAATTCCACATGTTTTGAAAAGAAAAATTGAAAATTCTTTTAGTTATGTATATCCTAAGAATCTCTCAAAAAAGTGGTTATTAGGAAGAATATGAAAAGGGGATTAAAATACCTCTCAGGAGTAAGAAAACAAATAAAAAGACAATTAGTTCGCAATTTTCATAAAATTGATTAGTATAATCGATGTAATTAGCCATGCATTACTAGTTCTAATTTAAACAATACCAGCAATCTTTTTAAAACACTTAAGAACCAAAATAAGCATGCAACTGTTTTAAAAATTTCCCACTTCTAGCTTTATTATTTAAAAATATGATTAACCAAAATTTCATTACATTACCAAATATATCTTCTAATAATGATTTCTCCTAGAATGATAATAAGTGAAACAGACTAAATTGGTTGAGAGACACCCTCCATAATTAATATCGCATGTGGTCCACCAAGTTCCAAAATAGTTGAACAATGGAATGTGGGGACACAACAGTGGACCAAAACTAGGGGAAGTAAGGAATGAACTAAATCATGGTAGAAAAAAACAATATAAAAACAAGGAAAAGCAATACGTCCCTCATGTCTAGGTGAAGAATGATGGGAGGGAGTGGAATATTGTAGCCCAAAATGGGACAAAGTACCTGTGATGGAGGTGGAGAGAGAACAATGCAAGCATACACAACATAAAAATGCAGAATATATCACAAATATATATATATATAACAAAAATCATGAGACCAAAAAATAGTCAGGGTGTCACATCAGAAGAGGCATCATCCGGTACAAAAACATCAAATAGAGAAGGATCGGGAGCCTTGAAAAACGGAGGCTTTGAATCTTCACCCAGAAGAGATGCTAGAGAAGTAGGAGCCGTAGGTGCTGGACTCGGAATAAGAATCCTGATAGCACTCCCTAGACTGGCAGTTGTGGTAGTAGTGGTAGTAGCAGTTGGGCCCGTAGTATATTGGAGAACGGAATCCAAGGCCAGTGCATTAAAGGGTGGTGGAGCCACGGTAGATGGGCCAGGAGCCCAGGTAAAGGCAGTTGGTGGGGGTTGTGGAATACCATGATGTTGAAGAAGAATCCCCAACATCTTCTCTAGTCAGTCCTGATGTCGACCGAGATGAACCCTATGCTGCTCCACTGCGGCTAGGTGGAAGGAAGAAGAGTGATCGATTGAGGGTGCTGGGGTAGGTGGGGATGGTGGGGTAGTAGAAGAAGGAAGTACAGAAGAGGTGGGGTCATAAGTAGGGGGATGGGGTGGGGAAGTTGTAAGGGGTGGGAAAGGAGGAGCAGGTGTATCAACAGGGGTAGGAGTGTCAGCAAGTGGACGGGGTGGTTCATGGGCAAGGACATAAGCAACCCTACTTTTAGACCAATCCCATGCGAATAAGCATGAGATATTCCTTCCACTGGGGGGACCTAACAGGTCCGGGGGAAGAGAAGGCTCAAATACACTGAGGTGGTGGGAAAGGCGAGTTGCGTAAAACCCATCATTCAGGTTGCCCTAACAGCCGGTAAACGTGGCATGGAAATATGAGGCTTCAAGTTAAGGGTGGTCTGGGTAGTCCTTCCAAATGACATAGGTGAGGAGATCCATGACATGACCGGTCACGACCCCCATATGCAATGGAAGAGAAAAGGAATGGTGCTGAAGAATGAGTTGGTGAAGCGAAGGATAGGGTCAGCTATAAGGGTTTTCTTCTGTGAAGTAGGGGTATAGCGGTGGTAAGGCCCAACAATCTCCCACCACATAGAAATGTGCTGAGAGTGCTCGGGACTAGTAAGGGTCGAGATAGGAGGTGGGGTGTTTGGTTGAGGATAAAAACAACACGCTCGGATGAACTTAGTCATCGTAATGGAAAAGTGTTTTCCGCCTTGCGGGAATCAGACCATAGGTACCGCATCACTAGGGGTCTCTCGGTGCTTAGCTTTGTCGAACTCAAATGAAACAACAAAATCCAAAAATAGATCAAGGAAAATAGAAGTGTTGACATGGATGATCATGAGTAATGGATTGTGTCCTAGGAGATCCTTTAACTTTTTCGAGATGCCCGACTTCTGAGGGATGCTACTATCGAGATAACGGCTACTCAACGGGATTGGGCTGCGAGAGAAGTGCCAAGCCCTGTCGTGTGCCAATTCACAGACTAGGAACACCATGAATGTGTAGGGAACACCTGCAGGCCCTGACCTAGGTGGAGGTGTAGCAGCAAGAGTAGGCTCAGGGGATGGAGTAGCTATAGTCGATAGGGGCCTACTGAATGGGGAGATTGATGATAGACCAGCAGCTATGGAAAAGGGCATGGGAAGTGTAGAAACTGATGGAGAAGAAATGATGGTTCTCGGAGGCTCGGTACGGGATGGTGGAGGTGGGGTGATACTAGGCCCATCCTCAGCGGAGGTAGTGAGTGGTGGAAAGATGGCCAATGGAGGGAGCCAGTACACCGAAGTGTCTGGATCCGGAAGCATCACAGGATGGAGTCGTATACGACGATAAATGGGCCTCTTTCCCTCAGTGGTAGTGGAGGTCCACTTCCCACGGGAAGTATCTCTGTCTTTCATACCTTGAAAAAGAAAAAAACGAACAAATGAAAAAGAAAAGAAAAAGGAAATGAATAAAATGTGAGAAAACTGAAAAATAAAATGTATACGGCATGTACATCCAGAGTACACGTTGTGTATTCAAAGAGGGTAAGCATCCCTTGTTCTCTGGATAGAAACACTGAAGGAGCAGAGGATATACTAGGGAAGGATTCATGGCGTGTACCGAAAATACTTGTCGTGTTCTAAAAAAGTGGTCCTGGTTGTGTTTTGGTAATGGAACGGCCACTGTATAAGCATTTTGAACAACACAGGACCCGCCATGTGCAAGGACCACATGGTGTGTGTAAGAACAAGGGGGAAATGGATGGGTGAAGTGATACACATGGGATGGATGAATGAAATTATATACACAGTGTGTTCCAAACAAACACATTTTTTCCATGAAAATGGTGTGCAAGGCCATTTGCAAAGGATACCCAGGCACATTGGGGGATGGTACACAGTGTGTTCCAAACATACACGCTATGAATAGTCAAATCACAATGCATTTAGTGTGTGGATGTGTAAAAAAGTACATGAAATGTGATCTTCAAATCGTGAATGTGTATCGTAGAAGTTGAACGGTTGGTCGATCCATAGATCACCCTAAACTCATTTGAAAACTTGAAATAAATGTTGTAGAAGGGTGTACTTGGACCGAGGATCACAATGCAACAGAAATGAGAACACAAAACACCCAAAAACAACGGATTAGGGAAGATGGGGTTCCGGTGTCGTTCAGGGGAAGAAATAGGGAGAGGGGTAGCAGCCGCGCGACACGGGCTGAATCCTGCTAGTCTGCGGATTTTATATCTAAGGTACACGATGTGTAAAACAGGCTACACATCATGTATCAGTTTTTTATTTTATTAATATAATGTTATTATTTATTTAAAA
Organism: Viscum album; assembly: GCA_963277665.1. Taxonomy (NCBI): domain Eukaryota; kingdom Viridiplantae; phylum Streptophyta; class Magnoliopsida; order Santalales; family Viscaceae; genus Viscum; species Viscum album. The sequence continues at coordinate 2,008,256,600 of OY728148.1, read as the reverse complement.
AATTATTATACTAAACTATATAATAATTAATAATAAAATTTAAAATAATAAAAATAGATGTGTATATATATACATAATTTATCAAAAATAATACTATACACGTAATGTATCTGGAAATACATTCCCACCATGGGTTTTATTATATGAATATATATATATATATGAAAAATACTACACATGTCATGTAAGAAAATATGAAGGGAGAAAGGAGGAACCCCATGAAAAAAGTATATCAGAAGGGATTTGAACCCGTGAGGACTCAAATAAACTCTAGTGACCTTACCATCTTCACTAGAATCATCCCTGGTTATTACTTTGTTAAGCTATATATTTATAATAGTTAAAATGTAAATGAAAAGGAATATGTACACTCCGTGTATATAGGTGGTACACGCCATGTATCCACTGGTTTTCCTCCTAGTAAGTACCTTTGTTTGAGGTCATTAGCTCGACATAATTACCCTATCTTACCAGATCTATCTAGTGGACAATGTTCCCTCCGTGTCATCCATGTGATGGTAAGATTTCAACCGCTTCCCATTTACCTTGATTGGTTGACCATCCTCTCCAGAAATTTCCACCACTCCATGATGGAATACTCGTATAACTTGGAATTGTCCCAGCCATCGTGACTTATACTTCCCTAAGAATAATCTAAGTTGAGTGTTAAAGATAAGTACCTAATCAACAGGTTGGGATGATTTGTGTGAAGTCATCCGGTTGTGAATTTCTCTCATATTCTCCTTGAATAGCTTGGAATTTTCATATGCCTCTAATCTAATTACATGACGGTCTAACAGTTGGAACTTTCTCTTCTCTTCAACTACCATTAAATCAAAATTTAGAGCCTTAACGGTTCAGTATGCTTTATGCACCAATTGTACTAGAAGATGGCACAACTTTCCATTTATGAGGCGGAATGGGGACATTCCCATTCGTGTTTTTAAAGCAGTATGATAGGCCCATAAAGCATCGTATAGCTTCTTGGACAAGTCATTTCTTCAATTTTAAAATATTTTTTCCAGGAACATCTTGAGATCACGGTTTGAGAGCTCCCATTTTACACTGGGCTAGGGATGATATAGTGTCCCCATATGATGCATTACTCTAGACATTGACAGTTTTCCCCTCATCAGTGTGTGGTCGAAGTGGGTCCCTATGTCACTGATCATTACTCGAGGAACTCCAAACCTACTAAAAATATGTTTCTTTAAAAAGCACATGACATCCTTGGACATGTCGTGAGGTGTAGCAGCAGCTTCCACATGCATGGAGACGTAGTCAATGCATACTAGGATGTGTTTTTTTTCGAAATAGGGGGGAAATGGACCCAAGAAATCTATGCTCCAAACGTCAAAAATCTCTACCTCATGGATGTGGTGTAGGGGCATCTTAGATCTACATCACACATTACCGGTCCTCTAGCATCGATCACAACAGGAAACAAAGGACCATGAATTTATATGCATAGTGATCCAGAAAAACCCAGATTGTCGGTTCATTGTTATCATACGGTCATGGCCATGATGTCCCCCAACTGGTGAAGCATGAAAGAATTTCAGGACTCTAATAACTTTAGTTTCGGGGATGCAATGCAGATTACCCCATCTCCATAGGATCAGTATAGAAGGGGATATTCCAAGAAGTACCACTTAGAATCAGAGAGAAAACTCTTCCTTTTCTAGAAGGATAGGTCAGGGTGAATTGTACCTATAACAAGAACATTAGGAATATTAGCTTACCATGGTCTTGGTGTTTCTTTAATTGAAAATAGGCGCTCATCAGGGAAATCCTCCTTGATATCATGATCTTCCTACATCTCCAAATGAGTCAATTCTAGGAGGGAGTGATTATCAGCAACAACATTCTAACCCCCTTTCTTATCTCGGATCTCGAAATCAAATTCATATAAGAGGAGTACCCATCATATCAATTGGGAAACACATATTTCTTATTTAGTAGGTGCTTTAGTGCTGCATGGTTAGTATAAACAATAAATTTAGATGACACTAATTAAGAACAGAACCAGTCAAATGCAGAAAATATTATAGGAATCTCTTTTTCTGTTGTGGTGGAGTTTATTTGGGCCTCATTGAGCGTCCTGTTGGTGTAATATACAGATCAGAAAATCTAGTCATGATGTTGGCCTAGGACTGCTCCTACTACGTAGTTGCTAGTATTGCACATCACTTGAAATTGTTTCTCCCAGTTGGGAGAAATCATCACAGGAGCTTCCACCAGGTGCTGCTTCATGTGCTCAAAAGCTATGGTGCATGGATCATCAAATTCAAATATGTAATCCTTGGTCATAATACTGGTGAGGGGCTGGTCTATTTTTAATAATTCATGGACTAAACACCAGTAAAAAACTGCATTCCCCATGTAGCAGTAGATGGCTCTGACATAAGTTGGAATAGACAGTTGTGAAATGACTTCTATCTTTGTTGGGTCTACCTCTATCCCCTTCACTAAGATTCTGGGGCCAAGGATGATGCCACTTTGCACCATGAAATGATAGTTTTCCCAGTTCAAAACAAGGTTCCTATTTTTACATATTTTCAAAACTAGCTCCAGGTGCCGCAACCAAGTGGTGAATTATTTTCTATAAATTAAAAACTAATACCTGAATACCTCGAGGATCTTTTCCTCCATGTCGTAGGAGATTACTATCATACAATGCAATTTGGTGGAGTGGGCATTGCACATTCTAAAAGGCATCCTTCAGTAAGAAAACATATCGTAGGGGAAAGTAAATGTGATCTTATTCTCATCATCTGGAGTAATGAAAATTTGGTTGTAGAAGGAATAGCTGATGAGGAAGCAATAAATGTTATGCCTCTCTGGTCTCTCTAGCATCTGATCCATGAAAGGAAGGGGGATCTGATCTCTCCTTGTGGCGTCATTTAGCTTCCTACAGTCAACACAGACTCGCCAGCCCGTGACAGTGCGAGTGGGGTTGACCTCATTTTTATCATATGACATAACAGTGATTCCTCCCTTCATGGGTACCACTTTTAGGGGACTCACTAGTGGACTATTCTAGATGGGATACATGATTTTTACATCCAACAATCTAATAACTTCTTGTTTACAACTTCCTTCATAGGGGGATTCAGGCACCGTTGTGGTTGCTGAGATTTCATCACATCATCTTCAAGTAGTACCTTGTGCGTGCCAATGGTAGGGATGATGCCCTTCAAATATACCAATTTCCACCCTATGGTGTGCTTCTACAGTTCCAAAACCTATATAAGTGCATCTTCCTACTGATGTGACACTTCTGCGCTCAGTATGAAAATTAATGTTCGATGGCCTCCTAAATACCCGTACATTAAAGAAGACTAAAGAGGCATTAATTCTAGGTCAGGAACCTGGAGAATCGAAGGTACAAGTGGTTGCACCTTTTCTTACTCAAGAATATGAGGAAAAACTGCATGTTTTCAGTAGTGGTCACCTTGTAATTCTAGGAATTTTAGGTCCTCTAGCACTTCTTGAACTGGAATGTTTGGAATCATAAAGTTATTTGAAGTAATAGAACAAACCAGATCATCCTTTCCCTTCTTAATAGATCATCCATGGTGGTTTCCACATAACATCACTCAAGCTCAGAAAATGATGCATCCTTGATGGCCTTGAGAACATTATAGGAGACTCTCTCATCTCATACTTGGAAAATTAGCTCACTTTGGTGCACGTCGATCAGCACCTTCCCAGTTTCCAAGAAGGGACTTCCCAAGATTAGAGGTGCCTCTTGGTCATCCTCCATGTCAAGGATGATGAAATATGTGGGAAGGGTCATCCTACCAACCTTGAACAACACATCCTCTAGTAACCCCTTTGGATGTTTGATGGACTGGTTAGCAAGTCGAGGGGCTACTCAGTAGACTTTAAATCGTGAAGCCATAGCTTCTTGAAAACTCCAAGGGCCATGAGGTTCACACTGGCCCCTAAGTAACAGAGGGCCTTACAAAACAACCGTGGTCCAATACTAGATAGAATAGTGAACCTACCTGAATTCTAGAGTTTAAGAGGAATCAAATTCTAAATGACTGCAGAACACTCCTTGGTTAGGTCAACGGTTCCTAGATCCTCCATCTTTCTTCTATTGGAGAGGATTTACTTTATGAATTTGGCATAACTGGGAACTTGCATCAGTGCATCTACAAAAGGTATATTTATGTGCAGCTTCATGAACACATCCATGAATTGGCTGAACTGGTGGTCCAATATTCTCTTCTTCAATCTCTCTATGAATGGTATGTCAGGCTCAAAGTGTTTGAAAAACTCCTTGCCTTTATTATATGAAGCCTCCTTATGTGGGATTCTGGATGAGGAGTGGTCTGTATCAGTGCCTTCATCATCAACAGGGGTTCTGGGTGCCCCTAGCTGTGCTGGTTGCTGTTGTGGTATCTCCTTTCCACATCGTAGCGTGATGGCATGGGCTTCCTCCCTCAGGTTCTTCTCAATGATACCCAGTAGTGTACTGGGTTGCCTTTCTGAGGGTTGGTTCTCCAACTGGCTAATCTGGTTCTCCATGACTCGAATAGAAGCCTCTTGATTCAGAAATCTAGTTTCAATAGTAGATATAAATTTGGTCATGAGTTCATCTAACCTTGAAGTGGTCTCCTTCTATGGTGGTTGTTGAGCTGGTGGAGGCAGTGTTTGTTGTGGCTGTTGTGGGCGAGGGTTTGGATACCCTTGTTTCTAATAAGAGCCCTGTTGGGGCTGTTGCTGCCTATGGTACTAGTTCTGATATGGAGGATGGTTATAGCTGGGTGGTCACTAGTGCGGAGGATTCTACTATTGTTGGCCCCAACCTGTGTTCTATTGATCACGCCATGCCATGTTCTGGTACTTCTAGTAATGTTTTGGCCCTCTATTTTTGGCAACATAACATTCCTCACTTGTTGAAGGGCCTCCAGCAGAACCCGGTCATTCTCCCATGATGTGGTTATCAACACATTCGCTACACACTGTATGGTTTGATGCATTTACATGGGATGCACCCTTTATATTGATCATATAGACCATTTTGGACACAACATCCAATTGGGATGCAAGCATAGTAGTTGTATTAATGTTATGCATACCTCGTTTTTGGGTACCCCTCTTGGAAGGCCACTGGAAGCTATTGGAAGACTTGTCTTATAGTAGTTCGAAAAGCTCTTCAGGGGATTTTCTCATTACTATAGCTCTAGTAGTAGCATCCACCATTGAATTCGTATTAATTGTCAGTCCTCCATAGAAGGTTTGGACCTACATCCAATGTGGGAGTCCGTGGTGTTAGCATTTGTGAAACATCTCCTTGAAGCTCTCCCATGATTCGTACAATGATTCTGAGTCGTGCTGCTGGATGTTCTGGATTTCATTCTGCAGAGTCATCGTCTTCGAGGGTGGGAAGTATTTAGATAGGAACTCCTAGGATAACTCCTCCAAAGTGAGGATGGATCGTTGTGGAAATCCTTTGATCTAGTCTTTCGCCTTATCCCTTAGAGAGAAGGGGAGGAGGCAAATGTAAATGGCATCTGTGGGAACTCTATAGCAGTGTAAAATCATACAGAACTCCATAAAATTGGAGAGATGGAATTGGGATCCTCATTGGGTAGGCCAAAGAATTTAACGGTGTTCTGCATCAGCTTTAATATACTAGTCTTGATTATGATGTGTTGGGCCTTCACTGGTGGACGGACGATGCCCGTGTTAGATCCGTGGTTAGATGGAAAGCTGTATTCCATGAGAGTACGGCGTGGAGGTGGCTGCTAAGGAAGGGTAGCCGGTATGCATTGTTGTTCCCGAGGGGCGTAGTATGGCCCCTAACCTGGGTGTATAAACAGAATCTACTCCAGTTGGAATTGATGAAGCTGTTGCGGGCCATACCCTGGAGCAAGTGGCGCTTGCTGGTTCTGGTTGTCATCTGGTCCTAGGGGTTGTCCAGCTAATTGGACAATAGTTGGATTTCCTTCCATGTTCTACATCCAAGGATTGTTGTTTTTGTGGTCGGTCATGAGTGCTTGTTAGCACCTTAAATGTGTCAGTTCGATCTCTGGGTCAATTGGAAAAAATCCTGATGACTTAGTGTTCTGAGACCACGTGAGGTATCCACTCAAACACCTAATGACCTACACAATATAAAACAAACCAATAATAAATGAAGAAAAAGAAAGATAAATAGAAATGAGTTTAAAAAAGACATTTTTGTAAATTTTTTATTTTTATATTCACAAAAATTTGATACAAACATAATTAAAACAATAATAAAAGTAAATTTTCTTTTTTCCTTGGTAATGACTCCAAAAATTCGCAAGACGTTTCACTAAAGGTATGTTATCGGTGTCCCAAATTATTTTTTCCCTAATAGGTATAGTACTCGTAAGGGGTCGATCTACAAGGAAAAAAAGTTATTTTTGTCTTGTTAACAAAGTTTGTACTTTTGTATTAATGATGTTTTCTGAATATAAAGTTGATTTTTTATGTGGTGAATAAAAAGATTAATTGGTTTTATGTTTGGAAAAAATTAATTAATAAATAGATGAAAATATTGGAAAATTGGTTTTGATACAGATAAAGAGGGAAATGCGTTGGGGTTATGGATATATGAGAAGTTTATTATTAAATGAAATTTCTTATGATGTAGTTTTGTTCTTAATAACCCAACACTCTAGCTTTCAATTTGTAATAATGTTTTTTTGGTCTGGTAAACATATATTTGGAGCTGAATAAACTAACTCTATCGTCTGATAGTTAGTGTTTAGTTGTTCTATATTTGGCTTAGTCCAATTTGGAGTCAATGAATACTTAAAATCATCATGATAATATTTATTGGTATTCTTTTTTTGAATCCCTGAAAATTATAACCTTGTTCTGGTTCAAAATTTTTGGTGATAAGATGAAGTGATTTAAGAATAATAATTAGATGTTAAATGAACAAACATATTCATAGCAACTAACTTAAATTAATACTCTTCTTCTCCCACTACCCCAACACACTGGGCATTTTGTTACACATAGAGAAAATGATAAGCACAAATCCCTTGATAAATGCTGTTATCATGCATTAAAACATCGAGGAGGGAAAAATTCATTGGTAGATGGTAGAATGACAGTAGTATGGCGTCAGAGATTCTCCCCTTCATAACTTCAAACATTTATCCACACTTTCTCTCCACACGTAACTCCCTTGAACCGAAGTCCAATGCCTCATTTTATAGAAAATATAACTACAAAGTGTGTGGAAAAATTACACGGTGTGTACTTTTGTCAACTTGCTTTTTTCCTTGTTTTTAGCCGCTGGTAGGTGACCTAACACGCTGTCTTTGACTTGGAACATGGGGCCTTTAGTTTGGTAGATATAGACAGTGTGTTGCACCACCCTATATGACGTGTACTCTCATTTTTCAGCCACCAACCACTTCTAAAAGGCTTTACATGCTGTGTATATGTTGAAAACGATGTGTAAACTTCAGCTAACCACATGGGCATGTCGATGCTTCTCATTAACCAATTTCTTCTAGAAGGGTTTATAAAACGTGTAATATGTGAACATGGTGTGTACCAGCTTCTGGTTACATGGGCATGTACATGTACTAGTTAACCCATGTTTGAGCTTTAATGTACATGGAATGTATATATGTACACTCCGTGTAGTTGTAATGTTTTTCTCAGTTCTCCCCCGGTTTGTGTATTTGGCCATAAATCTCCTGAAAATGAACAAGATCACAAAAATCAATGTATTTTTCCACTAAGTAGTAGGTAATTGCTGAAAAACTGTCATTATTTTCAATAAAGTATGTGAAAATGTATAGAAAAATTTGGTTCATCAATGTTGGTCAAGTGTTTATATGTTTTATTTTTTATTCTATTTTTAGGATATAGATATTGGTTGAAGAGTTATTTATTTTATATGAAAACATAATGTATGATTGTGGATTTATTTATTTATTCTATCTACCTTGATGTGGATGTTATTTTGTGATTATTTGTTTTTCATTATTTTTGTTATTGAGGGAATGTTTAACCATATATTAATGACATGAATGTTAAATAATATTATATTAATATTTATTTAAAATAATTTTAGTCGATGCCATAACTATCATAGTTTACTGTGTTTGGAAAAATAAATATATAAAAAAATTGTACATAATATGATATACATCATCTCAAACTATTTTATTCACAACAAACATCCTTATTAGGCATATCCTACAAACAACCCTTCGTGATATCCTGGGGAAATGAAAAATAATAAATGGTGAAGTCATATTTTTAGTAATAGTAAACAAAGGAGATATAAATCTGTAATCATGTTAATCCTAGAATTGTTAGAAGGGTTTGAGAACCTGAATATAACATTTAATGATCATACCTTGAAAATAGAAGATAAAAATCACAAGTCATAGAATAAATCATGTTAGTTAATATGATATGAATAAAAAATTAACCAAATAACCATATTTATGATATAATAACATTATCTTTAGATCATGTCATAAATGTGTTGAAAAAATGTGCGGTTTAATGATTATATTAGAAATATTATTTCAAGGATACCCACTAATACATTAATATCATGTTATGAACTGTTTAACTATATGTGTACATGTTTTCAACTTTTAATAACCTCCTATGTACCCTTATTGATCATGGGAGAACCACCCATTTAAACTTTCAACTCATAAATCATTGATATTTATACAAAACATTGGTTTGATAAAACACACATGCCGATCCAATAATCATAATACATTAATATGTTTTCTAAAAGTTCATTAATATATTATTGACATCATCACTGCTTAACCAATCAAAAATAAAATGTGACTAATAATTATTACATAAACATAGTCATAAAACATCTAATGAATGACTAAATATTGTATCAGCAGATCTTATTTCAATTGAATCATAAGTATCATCAAGGGATGTTATCATAGATGAATAATTCTACAAAAAGTTCATTAGAATATTTTTGGAGTAAAATACCCTTTCCAATATTAAATCGGCTCTCTAAAATATAAAAATATAAAAATATTTTACAAAAATATTTTTCTTTGGGATGAATGATGTAAACTAGTTATGTGAGACTCTAATAATTATGTGGTCATGATATTTGGAAAATACATTCATGTGATATAGATTGAAATAAATACTATTTTCACACATTTGGTAAAAATAACCTTATTTAAAAAATATTAAAAAGATTCATTTTAGAAAAAATAATGGAAATTATGGAATGGATAAATATGACTTCATCCAATCATTGGATAATAGTAAACACATTCTTAAAAATATTTTTAATAAACTATTGGCATTTATTAGAATTGTTAGTTAAAAAATAAAAAATAAAACTCATTTTTACATAATAAATTATATTGTAAATTTTAGTAATTTGATTAAGATAAATCACCGTAAAAAATATAATATCATGAAACAAAAATGTTGAAATTAATTAATTTAGATATTTGAGATACATATCATATTATTTCATCATCAAAAATTTTAGCATAAAGAATATCAATAAATAGTGAGATTATAACATAAAACCCTTAACAAATTGGTAACTTTTGAATTATATTGAATAAGAAAGCAATAAAATGAAAATTTAAATACAATGAATATTTGAATATATGTGATTTAACACATAAATGGTGAATTATATTCCCCTCATAAAAATATATAGGTGTATACCATAACCTATTTCCCAATGAATTTAATTTTACATGATAAATCATTACCAAAATTCTGATATGTTTTATAACCACTCTAACAATATACATGATAAATTTATATTTATTATACTTCTATAAAATAACCTTATATATAATTATAATGTTAGTTATGAAACACTTATAATATTTCAACATCTACTTATTAATAATTATTTATTCAAATCATTTCTCTCAGGTGACAACTATTTTCTTTTTCAAGTATGTTTTCATTCAGCAGTTTTGATTCTGCCATATTTATTATGGTTCCATAATCAATTAAAATTTCATAATGATATAGTTTTTATAATTATTCACTATATACAAATTTATAACCATTAAAAAATTTAGACAGAGAAAAATGAATTACAATATTCATAGAGACGGTAGTCCATATTTAAAAATGAATGTTATTTCCATTTGTATATTAGAAAATGAAATGAATATAAATAAAAATTTATCATTATTGAATCATAATTATATAGAAAATAACATATATATTCATTAAATCCATCATTTAATCATCCAAATGAGGTAATGAAAGATATTGAAATATATCACTACGTTGAGGTGATAATGAACACGTACACACAAATAATTATATTTTTACCATTTGATGGAATGTATATTGAAAATGGTTGTAGCATAATATTAATACCATACAATTATAATTATGAAAAAATTTATACCATGTGAATTTAGTAAAAATAACTTTATCTATTGTGGGAGAATAAATAAAACTGAAAGAGTTTGGTTAATATTTATACATCTGGTTTGAGAGACATCCTTTGGCTTACACATTAAACCATAAAAATATTACTTTGAGAAGACCATGGGATCTATGAAGTTGTTAATGAATCGTGGAATGGATTAGGTTAGGGTCTGATTGAGATATAATTCTAAAACATCAATGATATAAGATAAGAGTAGTTTCCTTTTTATGAGTGATGGTACAACACAGTTGGAATTCCAAAAACGATTTAAATATAATTAATATATTTCTCAATTAAAATTTATACCAACAGGCCTATATTATAATTAAGAGATGAGTATTTTGGTATAGTGCTATTGAATAAAATTATGATAGGTTTTTGAGTCATTTTATACCATATAATTTTAAACCTTTTTGTTAACTATTTTTAACCATTACCATTTTAACAAATATTTTCACCGAAAAGGGACACTAATTTAACTAATATGTGAAAATGGATAATTTTTTTCCCGGTATTAATCAATATAAGATTTATAATTTCATTATCCCACTTTCATGATATTTGGGTTTTTTAATTCAATTAGTAAAATATTTTTTAAAATTAAATATCAATAATGTAATTTTTGTGTCTTTTCATTTAATTTTAATTTTAATGAAATAAAGATAAAATTGAATTTGGAATATAAAATCCTTTACCATAAATTATATATCATTATATGACCATGAAGTACTATTGAAAAATAATTATACCTTAATATATTTATATTAATATTTTTTAAATCATTTTTTATATTTTTCGCAATATTTTCACAGGCCCTTAGTAGGAATTATTCAACAAATTGAGGTAGTTATAACATCATCATAAATAAAATTTAAATAACGATCATCTGAATATATATGTTTTTCAAAAAATATTTCGTTTTTACATGAATTTATTTTACCCTTATGAAACCATATAAGAGAAATTAAAATCAGAAGAGTGACATTTTGAATTTATTTTTTTTTCAAAATTCAATAATCCATAAAATCAAATGGAAGTTGTTATAAATTTCCTTATTTATAAATAATGGATATATTTGGGTAAAAACCACTCATAAAATTGGATAAATGAATTATATATATATTTTTTAAAAGACTTATCAAATAGGTTTTAACAAATTTAACCAGTTTTACACTTACCTCAGTGAAAAATCTTTACCGTGGTAAATATTATTAAATACTAAAACTAGTCAAATTTCTTTCTAAATTTTCTTCTCGGATAAAAATAATGAAATTAATTTATAAGTATTAAAATTCTATAATATAATGAAATAAAATTTAGTCTAAGATTATATAATGTAATGAAAATAATTTTTAGGTAAATACATTTTTAATAGAAAAAACTAAACTTATATAAACATCAGTTAAGTTTTTGTTATAAATGTAATTGATTAGATTATTTATAATTTATTGATACTTATTTAAATATATTATAAAATAAAAAATATAAATATACTTCTAAATTACTTTATTTAATTAATAGAACACACAGTTTTATATAAATTTTTATTTTTCAGTATTCATAGAAAAATAATTTTAAAATAGAAAAACATAACAATAACATTATATTAACATGATGATATAAAAAACATATCCAGTTCATTAAATAATAATTCTAAAAATAATAATATATTACTTATAATGTTTTCTGAAAAAATAACATAAAACTATGTTTTAAAAAAATATATTATGAAGCATAAATCTAATCTACTGAAACTTTAGAAATTATTTATTTTGAAGTAATAAATAAATATTCACTAGTTAAAACCTTCATAAATATTTTATATAAATTTGTTGTCCCTATTTATAACTCCAGCATAATATATAGGTTATTATAGTCAAATAATTTTTTTTATTTTGCATCATAGTTCTATTTATGATTGGTGTTGCGTGTTAATATTAATATCCATCACAGTGTTATTTTATTTAAATTTTTTGGGGAGTCAAATTCTCCCAACAAATAATTTGTCTCATCAATTTTTTTTGGAAATTGGAGGTCAATATTTTAAAATATATTTTTAAAAATCCCACATTGTACAAATCTATTAGAAAACATTTGTTAAAAAGTATAAGTTGGAAATATAATGGCCTTCTAAAATAAAAAATGATTGGGTTCCAATATTAGGAGAAAATTAAAAATGACTGAAAATATGGACATGGAGGAGGAACACTAATGTACTAGGAATAATATATAGTGATATAGTACTTGAGCATGAGAATGTTAATGATTGAAAAACCATAATTAATTTTGATATAAAGAAGGCCATCAATTAATCATAAATAATGGAAAAGTGATAATATTTCATTTCCAGATCCATTTCATAGAGTTGTGGGATTCATTTTATATCAATATATAGAACATGAGAAGATATACTAACATTATTATTTTTTCATTAAAAAAGTATAATTTCATCCATTGGATATGGTTTGATTGATTCCAATTTATATCACATCTCTTACTCCCTGAAATGAATATTCAAAATTATTTTTTCATTTATAATTAAATAAGGTAAAATTTAATCCATCATAAGTTCGATAACAAAATTTCAATTAATTACTTCCATTTCAAATTAGTAAAAAAACCAAAAGTGCTAGAACAATTTATATGATTTAGAAAAATAAATTATTCTACAAAACCTAAACAATAACACCCAGTGTTCAATTTAAACCATTAAATAAATAGTTAAAAATTTGAAATTAATAAAATATAAAATATTTGATCATATTTTATTCAACATCAACTCTATAATTTATCCATATACAACATAATGTAGCTCATATGGTCATATACAAATCATCTAAAAATGTTGATCATATATGCTCTCAAAATATACAAATCCATTACTAAAATAACCAAATACATCATCAAACATAAAATAAAACATATATTATTCAAGAAATTAACGCCATAAAATCTATTTCATAAACACTAAAATGTAGTAAATTAAAAAAATTCGGATATAAACAACGTTATCATCAACTCACAAAAACATTTTACGATCAATAGTACTATAAAATTTAATTTATTAATATAAACCAAATGTATATCCTAAATAATAATTATAATCTCAACATTTGGAAAAAAATTTGGGTTATCTATCCAATATTCACAAATTTTTAAAAAACATCTACTTACCACTCATTAAAATTTTTGTGTTATCAGTACCATTAAACATATGATTGATAATACTAAAGAACCATTATTATATTTTTTTGTCATTCCTGAACCAATTATATCATAGATAAAAAACTTCTAAAATATAATTCTCAAATTATAATACATAAAAAATTAAATCCTTCAACATTGTCAACAAGAATGAAATATTCCCTTCCATGGAATATTAGTGTTATTTTGGATTAGGTAATAGAATTTGATATATAGAATTTCCGCAAAAATATTTTCATAAACTATAAATATTGCCTTATGATTTAATTTATTTTTATCAATTGAACTATTTATATTTTTTACTTCAAAAAAGTTCTTTGTGGACTTCTATAACACACATAAAACAACATCTCATTCCATTGAACAAATTTTCTGTGATTTTTCTACAACATTCTATTTCTATATATAAATTAATATTCTTTCTTATATGGTCTTCAGGAAACTCCATTTTTATCTTATTTTGTTAATTGAAAAACTCATCTACATTCTAGTGGTTAATTATATATCTATATTTTATTTCAATAAGAATAATAATAATTCACATTCCATCTCCGATTTCTTATTGTTCATCCTGATAAAAATGACTACACCATCCTTCATATTTAGTGTTAACATGAATCTTCTATATTCTAACTACTTAATAAAAATAAAAATTATTTCATGAGAATAATTTATCATACTTTTTGATCATATAATATGGAAAACCCATTAATATGATTCCCAATTCATGAAATATTCTTTTTTTTATCTATTAAATGTTTGGTTTCACCTATGTCAAGCATGGTCAGTATATATTTACATCCACGATAATTATTTATAAATATAATTTTATTTAACCCAAGTATATCCCCCAGGACTACGTGAATAGGTGTGATGTGTTATGTCCCGTCATCTTGCATCAATGTTTATCGAGTTAAACACAATTTTTTCTTTTTAGAGTTATTAAAAATTGGTTAATCTATTCCAAAACCACATCAACATACTTATATCTTGATATTCATGTATTTTATAAGAAAACAACACTTATATATTTACCATAAATTTGGATGTTCTCATATACAAAGGATTATCCAATGTGTTTTCAATATATTTTCCTAATCCATGTTTCAAAAAAATAACCAAATATATATTTTAATTCCAACTGAGGAGATAAAAATATTACATAAAATATAATACCATTTATGGGGATAATTTTAATTATATATCATTAAGATCCTTCCAAGAACCTTAATAGTTTAGTGTCATTGGAAACATGGATATATATATATAACTGCATATAGAAAAGCTACATTACCTTCTGAAATGTTATTCACAACTGGAACCATTCTTAGACATATCATACAAAAAGTACTTCATCATGTCTTATGGAAATGTAAAAATAATAAAATGGGATCTCAAATACTAAGTGGGGAAGAAAAAAAGAGATATAAAAAGATGATCATTTCTACACATTACATGAGCATAATTTTATGATAACATGAGCTTAAAATTTGAAAATCATACAGAGTAATTCAAATAGCATAATCATGATTCATGGAATAAATCATGGGAGTTCATAAGTTATGAATTTGAATGAAATAAAAATACATGATCCATGAGATTATTATATGCTTTTAAGATCACATCATTAAAGAATGTTATAAAGTGTATAATGATTATAATCATAGTAATATTATGTTAACGATACCCACCTTGACATTCATCACATTTTAGGATTGAGATGACCATTAGTGTAAATTCTTTGGTTATAGGATAAACTCTTGTACACCTATTTGTGATTTGGAAAACCACCCATACCTTTGTTCCCACGAAAAATTATTTTTTCCCATTCAATTTGAGGGATATAACAGGCCTATCAATTAAATTATCATAATATATTAAAATATATATACTAATATATTCCATAACATCATGAAAAATTCTATTATTTCATTATATATTAATTGGTTGATAAGACTGTGGTATTCAAAAATATTTCATTTTAATAAGCATAAACCTTCTAAATAATTATTAAATGAATCATTAAATGGTCATTTAGCCAGTGAAACATAACTGACATCAAAGGTTGTTATGAGAGATTAATGTTCCTTCAAAAAGATCACTGGAATATTAACTATGGAAAATACCATTTTTGGTTTTAAAAAATATATTTAAAATTTAAATATCTAAAAAATTTATAGTAAATATATTTTTCTATTTCGAGATCCATGAACACTTGTAATAAAATCTTCCAAACAATAATTATTCTATATGATAGAATATAAATTCATGAGGTATATATTAAAAAATATATTCTATTTATATATTTGGTAATAATTAACAAATTTGAAAAATGAAATAAAGATTCATTTTATTTTTTTTAAAGTAAAAAATGGTTAAAATGACTTTATTAAATAATTGTATAATATACAAAACATAATATAAAAATGAAGGCCTATGGGGCATGTAATTATTATTCCTATGGTAGTTGTAAGGGTTCCACCTCACTGATTGAAAGGTGTATTATCAAAATCAATAAGAAATTAAGGCCTTCAGGATATTGGAAGAATAAAATAATTATCAACCGAGTAATGAAATAAAATTGGTATTCCTTAAAAATTATATTTAAAAACATTCAGTAAATATATAGATACAAATTAAGGTAAAAATTTTAATCTCATTAAAAAAACCTATGAGATGATAATATATTTGATTTAGGAGATATAGATCAATGATTATCAATATCATAAATTAAAGAATTAAAATTTTCATCAAATAGTTAGATTGTAACATAAAACCATTACGGATTTTGCACCTTTTCAATCATAACCCCCAATAAATAAATAAAATGAAACCTCAAATTCCATAAAAATAAGTATATTCATGATAAAAGATATCATTCATTCTATATATATACCTCATAATATAATATTGGTGTATAAAAAAACATATGTCCAAAAGAAGTCAATTTGAGATGAAAAACAATTTCCAAAAGTCTGTTTTTCTTCATTAGAACTCTAAATCATTGAGTAATTTATTTAAATCTATTATAAAAATATTATTGTACCATATACATGTTATAATATCATAAATTATCTATTCAAAAAATTTCATCGCCCAATTATTAGTAATTCTTAATTAAAATTATCATTTTTTGGGGTGAGCTATTTTGTTTAGAATATACGTTTCAGCTTAGTAGTCCTAGTCCATGAATAATGATCATGTTTAAATAATATATATAATTTAAATAATTATATAAATTTAATTGATAATAATTATATAAATATTTATAACATTCCATAAAAGGTATATATTGAAAATTTAATTACCCCATTAACGGAGATGATAATCCCTACATACAAATGAGTGTAATTTTGATTTCAAATGATAGGAAGGAAAGAACGATGAATAATATTATCTCAAAATAAAATCATAATATTATAATAAATACCATTTAAATTCATTATATTCGTTATTATAAATTTCCATGTGAGATAGGGATAGATATTGAAACACATCGTTGTGTGAAGGGAGAAGTCCACACGTATGCTTGAGCGATACATTCACATCACATTTGATAGAAAAAAGGTGGGAAATATTTTTTCAATCATATTAATAACATAATAGTATATTTATTACACTATATTAAAAATTTTATAACTTATAAAACAATTTAAGAGAATGTGAAAAGATAAAATAAATTGAAAGAGATCAGTTAAGTTTTATGCATCTTCTTTGAAACAACACAATTGTCTTAAACCATAACCATAAATACAATGGAACAAGGTGAATACAATGGGATATTTTATGAATTTATTGAAGTTAAAATGGATCTATGGTAGTTATTTTATGATATATAGTGATTAAATTTATCAATAAAGGATTATAGAAGGTTCCCATTAATAAATGATGAGAGGAAACACGCACAACTTTTTAAAATATATAAAAAATTATTTAATACCCTCCTCTAGTATAATACTTTCAAAGGAAAACATTTTTGAATAAGAAAATATTTTTTTATAAATATAATCATAATATAAAATTTATATTGGTTTTAGAGTCAAATTAAACCATAAGTTCGTCCGTCGACGTCCTTCGGTGGAGATGTTTGACAGGTATGTAAATGAGGCTTGGGGATTAAGTCACCCGGTGGTTGTCGGTCTTCTCGGGCCGAGACAGATGCTTTTACGCTTCACTGCTGAGGAAGATTTGGTGCGGGCTTGGTCCAGAACAGGTAGATCTGTTCGCGGATTCCAGTTTCATTTGCTTCGCTGGTCTTTTGATTTACACATGAATCGCGATCCCTCCACGACGGCTATTTGGCTCCAACTTCCAGGGCTTCCACTGCCCTTCCAGAATCCGGCTCTTCTTCAATCTATAGGAAATTCCATTGGTCGCTTCCTGTGCGCAGATTGGAGGACTTCCTCCCTGAAGCATCCAATAGTTGCCCGCATTTGTGTCGAAATGGAACTTTCGAAGCCTCCTCCAGAAATGGTTTGGATCGTGATAGAGGAAGAATACAGGTACGCGCAATGCATTGTGTATGAATCTTGGAAGAAGTTTTGTTCCTCCTGATGTAGGCAAGGACACAGCTTGGGAGTTTGCCGCAAAAGGGCTCAGGGTGTGTTGGTGGAACCTCCTATAGTGCCGGAAGGATCTCCTGCTGTGGATGTGGCTGAGGAGCTTTCTGCTCCTGTGTCTGGTCTGGCAAGGACCGCAACGAGAGGTGGGGAAGTGTCTTTTGCTGCGGTTCTCCCTCAGCCCAACATCGCAAAGGCGCCCAATGGATCCCATGATCCTGTGGGCGATGTGGCAACAGGTTATGTGTCTCCTCGAGCGGAGGAATATCCAGGCTTGGAGTTGGAGTTGGGATCTTCTTTAGATGCAGTGAAGGAAACAGTCCCTAAAAACCCAGAGCCGCGGGTTTCAGAAGTTTTTGATCGTCTGAGAAAAGATTTGGGCATTGTCTCCTTATCAAGTGGATCGGGGGCGCCTGTGCAGGGGTCTGAGGTTGGGATTCGGGAGCAGGGTCTTCAACCGGCTGAGACCTCAGTAAGGCAGTCGGAACCCTCTGGAATGACAACTGCAGATGCTCCCTGTTTGGAAGTTTCTCATAGAGCTGGCGATCAGTCTAATAGTGCAGATACAGTGAAGATCGGTGGAAGGGATAGTCTTCCATTCAACCCGTTGACAATGCTGGAAGGTGAAGAGAACCATGCTGTAGCGGGAGGGAATGTTGAAGAGTCTGATTCAGGAAAGATCAGTTATGCAGAGGCACTGCGTGCTGGAAGTGGTTCAGGCGAAAGAGGTAAAACTCTGAGGATTGGTAGAGAGGGAGAGTTATTTGATGGAAAGGAACAGGAGCAGGACAGAGGGGGAGATCTTCCGATTCATTCCAGCCCAAGGAGGGAGGTTCCAGCTATTAAGCTGGGTAATTGCTTTGAAGGGCTGGTGACTGAAGATCCGGTTCAGGACTTAGATGCAGTCCAGACTGAGGAGCAGGGGGTGTCCAGTGATGAGTCTGTTGAGTTCTCCATAGGTGATACTGCTGATGATCTTCATGACAGAGAGCCTCCTAGCCCAAGGAGGAGAAAAATCTTGAAAGGGAAAGGGAGAAAGGACTATTCTTTCTTACCTCTCCCAAAGGAGACAAGGTCCGCCAAAAAGTAGAAGGACAAGATGATTGCAGGTGTCTCCAAAAACTCTGGTGGCCATGCTGAGGCCGCGGATCATGCAGTCCTTAAGCTGCGGGCGTCAGATGAGGTTCATGAGCATCCTTTCGAGATGCTTTTACATTCGGATGAAGAGATGGTGGAAAGTTTATTGATGATTAATGCCTCGGATGAAGAAGCTAACAAGATGATGGGTAGACCTCTTAAAGTAGCAATCACTGACGATCAGAGTGCATGGATTGACAAGCAGGACCTAATACTGATAAGGGGATTCAATGAAGGTAAGATAAATCAAGAGGAATACATGCAAGCTTGGGACAAGATGGCGAGCTGCTTTGAAGATTTATTAGAGGGTGTTCCAGACACACGGGTATCCTCTATCTCTTAGAAACTGCTTAGGGATAATGCGTCTAGCAGACTTAAATTTCTTTTCAATGATTCTGAAATATTTCTTGATGCTTGAACTGGATGGTTTCTCACTTTTACCTTAAAAGTGTTTTTTAAATAAAAAAGTAATTTTGGCATACTCTTTTTCACCCATACAAATGGTTGCACATTTTTCGTCTTTCAAGGGTTAAAAGGTGTACATATAGTAAAAAATAGGGAATGTATGAAATTTAGATAATTTAAAATTCTACCAAACTTATTTCATTATATATCTTTTTTTAAATCATATAATAAATTATTATTTACAACAAAATATAATTAAAATATATTTGGGACTATAATTTTATATGACATTAAAGATATCAAGATAAAAATGGTTATGAAAAAAATCTGTTTAAAAAATATAATCTATTATTAAAAATAAAATTATTTGAACATCATAATTAATCCAAAAATATATATCTTTTAATGTTGTAAGATCATTTACTAGATTTTTCCTATTATATACACAAGCACATAGTTAGTGTTGCATTATAATTTAAGGTAATTATAAGATCACAAAAAATTTAAAATGAACTCACATCTAGAAAATAATTTATGTATCTTCAAATTAACCATATGTATTCTATTTTGACATATTTTTATAACTATGAAAACATATAAGATATATTAAAATATAGAGAGTGAAATTTTTTATTTATCATTTTCTTAATAAAGTACATATGTTATAATCAAAAGAATGTGGAATGTATTAGGAGAATTTTAATTTATTGGATTAAATGGGTTGAAAAAAATAATACGACATGATAAATTGATGTTCTTGAGTCATTTTAAAGCCTTATACTATAGTTTTAACCAAGTTTTACCCCTATTACGATTATAATGGTCACAAATCATTACATTAATTACTATTAATAAATACTATAAATAATAATAGTATGGTGATTCAAAATTTGAACCTAAATACATTAAATCTATATATTTTTTCAATATTATATTTCGATAAGTTGTATAATTCAATTTTAGTATATATTTATAAAACACAATGAAAAATTATTTCTTGAAAAAAATATTTTTAGGATCATAAATGAAATTTTATCATCAACAATTATAATGACAATTAAATTGTAATTAATTATATTAACTACAATTAATTCCACATAATATTAATTTATTATCATTTTCAAAACATAATGTCAATTTTTAATTAATTAATTTAATTTAAATAAATTTATGTTTTACAAAAATCAATATTTTTACAACTCACTTAATAATAAATCTTTTCAGAAAATTATCAAAATATTCTACCTAAGGTAATATTTAAATTTTTATTTATAAATTGATATAAATTTCTTCTATTAAATTTTATTATATTGGGAAAAATAATTATATTTTCTATTCATAATTTGAGTCAAAACAATTATTGAAGAAAATATATTTCTGAATCATAGAATGCAATCACTAAAATTTCAGTACATATAAATTATACAATAGTAAATGAATTTTAATTTCAAAGAACCTTTAGACCTATTTTTTAAAATATGGATATTCATATTCATACATCAAATTAAAGAGATAAGTTAAAATAATAATATTTAAATAATAATTTTTACAATATATCATAGTTTACATAAAGATCTTGGTTGTGTGTTAGAAAATATATCCATAATATTATTCTATTAAACTAAATTTCCTCAATGCTACCTTGACCCCCATGTAAAAAAATATTTTTTATAATTTGTGTCTTAGAAATAAATGGTTAATTATTTGAAGTTACTGTTGTTGAAAATACAAATCATTCAAAGGGTTAATAAAAATCCATTAAAAATGTGTTGTAATAAATATATACATTTCTTGAAATAACAAATATCCGTGATCCTATATAAAGAGAATAGTAGCAAGAGGGGAAAATATATACATAGAAGATAAAAAGTTACATGCTTGGGATAATCGTTATTTATGGATAACATTATCATGAAAATAATAATTATGAGAAAACCATACATATTTAAATGATAAATAGGTCCATTAATTCATCATAAATAATTGTAAAAATATTGAATTTTTATTTAAGGATCATTTTACTATAGTCCAAGGATTTTTATTTTATAAAGTTAGTGAACGTGATAAAATATATGTACATTATTTCATTCTATTTCATAAGCACAATTTCATCATTTAGTTGTACTTTTATCAATATATCATCTCTTAATTATTGAAAAGATAATTCATGATGAATATTTCAAGAATGAAGAAATTTTTTAAGGAATCATAATATCCATAAATGAATGAAATTTCATTTATTCTATCTCTAAATATTTTTGAAAACTAACTATTTTTACAGATTATATAATTTGGATAAATACATTAAAATCTAAAACCAAAACTATAAAATTGAATTATGAAATTAAAAATTTAAATATATAGTTCTAATTAGTACAACTATAAAATATGTAAAAAATAAAAAAAATAAATATCAGAAATATTTAGTCACATTTTTTTGAATTTTTAATTGATAAATTTTCCCTAGACAATAGGTAGTCGCTCAAAATGTAAAATATCCAAAACATGATTAATGTTATCATATATTCTCAATTTAAAATCTAATAATTTTCCAAAATAGTCAATTTAATCATAACATCGCAGTGGAATAATATATTATTTGAAAAATTAACTCTATTAAATATATTCCATAAATAAAAAATGTAATAAAATTCAATAATGATGATATAAAAAAAATTATCTTCAAAAAATGATCCCTTTTTAATGTCACCATTTCTATTAAATTTATATTATCAATAGAATTAAATTATTTATACCTAATAAAAATTATTATCTTAAAATATGGAACATATTAAAGCTTATTAGTTCCAAAATAATTTTCATTAAAAAAATATCTAATTATCTGTAAATAAAAATTATATATATAGGTATTCGTCCAATATATGATTAAAACTATTGTATAACTTTCATTAATTTTTTCATGATTATTAAAACAAAAATTTCATTGATAAAAAGCTTCTATTACACAACTCTAGAATCCCATGACATAAAAAAATTAATCATTCATAATTAATGATAGGATAGATAAAAGTCATTCCTTAGTTTAGGATTTTGACTAAGAATATTAGAATTGACTGCGATAATTCAAAATTTCATCACACATGATAAAGGGGAATATAAATGGTTCCATTGGATAAATAATTTTCCTTCTATGAAAACATTATTATTTAGAAGAAATTAGTTTCGATATTCCCTTGTCCTCTACATAAAATTTTCTTATCATTACTTTGATTCATTTCTTTAGGCATTTCTTCCATCCTTCTCGAAATGTAGGAAGCTGAATCACCCTTCCATTACAGTCTTCATGAAACTCCATTTTTATTATTTCGTTTATTTGGAAACTCTATAATGTTCACTTTTTTAATTATACATTATGTTGTTTGGTTATCATAATCAAAATATTTATCATTCCATCTCATATTTCATTTTGTTTCATATTAGGAGAATCATTTCATCATCCATACCATTTAATCATAACATGATTAATCTGGGCTCTAGCAATGGACTAAATATAATAATTACGCTGCGAGAAAAAATATTTTCCCAAGAATTAATATTATTATGGGAAACCATTAACATGATTCCTAAATACTTACACCATAATTTAGATCCTTGAAACATTAGGTTTCACCTATGTCATCTATGGTCATTATCTTTTCCAATCCTTTATAATGGTTAATAATGAAAATTTTAAGTAACCCAGTCATATCCCATAAGAGTGTATAGATAGTTATGAAGTATTAATCCCACTCATCATGTACTTGTGAAAATAATATTAATAACCTATCAACCCCTTTTTATGCTATTAAACCATGGTGAATCTTAGCTACAAGAAATAATATTTAATGTATCCAAACAAGGTTTTATTTTCTAATACAACCACAGTACATTCATTACAATAACATTAGATGTCCTCTTATACATAAATGTATTCTATGGGTTCCCACTAATGTTTCCTCATACTTATTACTAAAAATAACTAATCATTTCTCTAATTTTAATGGAGGAGACAAAATTTTTAAATACAAAAAGAATAAATATTTTGAGATGAATATTCATTACATATTACAATGATCCACAGTATATGTATAATAATTTAGTTTATTAGGAATCCTTGAGGCTTAAAACATTGGTACATATAAAATAATCATTATATCCTACTATGTTTGTAACTACTACTAGACTTCATATACATATCACAATAGAAATCACTCTTCATATCCTTGGGAAAAAGAATCATAATAAAGGGTTATATTAGATGCACAATGAGTGTAATCGATTCAAAAAATCAATCAATGATCATTTTTATTCCAATTGTGAGTATAATGGTATGATAACATGATGTTACCAATTGAAAACTATACCTACCAATTCATATATCATAGCCATGACTTAAAATTTAAATATTAGATGTTCATAAGAAATGATTAAAAAATAAATAAATTAACATGAGTACAGAGATAATAACATTATTATAAAAGTTGGTAATTAAGTGTTATATTCATAATATAGAAATTTTATTTCAAGGTGGCCCCAATGTACTCAATCACATGATATGATTGATCTATCCACCTATATTCCTGTATTGTTAATGGAAAATTCTGCCATGTACCCTTGTTAGGTTTGGGATAACCAACCATGTAACCTTTGATCACAAAACACATTAATTATTACCTAATTAAATGGAGCTATGCAATGTTACCCAGTGTTAAATAATCACAATACATTCATACGTGCGGCACAAGATTGTGAAAAAATTTATCATTTCAGGATTACTTAACCAATTGGAAATAAAACGAGTTTCAAAAATTATTCATCATGATAATCATAAGAAATACATTATAATAATAATGATGGTATAATATTATAAAATCCCTAGTGAAGTGTAAGTAACATAAAAAATGTTATAAAAAATTTATCATTCTTTTAAATTATCACAAAAACATTTTTTGAGGAAAATACACATTAACATTTGAAACCACTAATTTAGAATATAAATAATTACAAAAAAATATTGAAAAAATTATAATAGGAATTTAATGTGAAAAATTATCAAGGTAACTTCAAAAAATTTAGTGGTATTTTAGGTTTAAAAAACATTTATACAATACATGTTAAAACAAATAATCTATTCACAATTGTTTTTAAAAAGTAACCTGTTCAGAAAAGAATAGGAAGAATCATTATAAAACTTTTTATAAAAATACCAACATGTGTAAAAATGTCTTAAATAAATCATTTGGTAACAGTAAAAACATTTATTTAGATTATTTTAATGAAATAATATATATGGATGTAATATATTACATACCGAATAAAGATATATAGTCGATTATATAAAATAATTCATTCGAATTTTGACTACATAGAGAGAGACAAATGAAAGTAAACTCATAATCTAAGAAAATATAAATATTATTAGAAAATAGATTTGATTTATGAGATATAGGTTATATAAATTCATTAATGGAAATTAAATTATAAATAGTCCTGATAAATAATGATATTGTAACATAAAGCACTTATCGTTTTGGTAACATTTGAATGAAAAACCACAAGAATGAAAAGAAATGGATCATTAAATTACATGATAATAATTACATTCATGATATGAAATATCAAATTGGTATTAGATACACACCATAATATAATATAAGAGTATAACATAACATATGTCTCAATAAAGATAAATTTCATGATAAACCATTTCATGAAGTCCAACTAGCATTATAAGATATATAATATCCTATATAATATATATTTTTATTATAATTATATCCAAAAACTATATAAAAACTTATGATATCATATATTATACTATTATCTCCATTAAACACCCATTTATCAATAATTCTTCATTATATTCTCTTTTTCCATTTTCATCTATTTTTTCAAGTATGTTTTAATTCGATATTTTCATTCCTCTCTTATTTGTAATGGTTCAATAACCTCAAAAATATTATTCCTAATATAAATATCATATATATTCATTATATACATATTTAAAACTTTCCATTAATGGTATATATTAAAAAATTAATAACACTATTCAACTAGACGACAATCCTTTTGTATGCATGAATGATGTTTTCATTTTCTAAGGAAATGTATTAAAGGATAATTAATAAAATTTTACCATTCCATAATGTAGATATTATATTTTATATTAACAAAATACAACCTTATAATCATCCATATGAAGTGTTGATGTAAAAGTAATCATATCTCTATGTAGAGGTGATAATCCACACATACACACAAGCAATAGTCATTTCTAATTTGATGGAATGAAGGTAGAAAATGGTTGTTAGATCATTGATATAAAACCTCATTATATTCATTATAATATATTAATCATGTTTATATGGATATTATAGTTTTATATAATCTGAAAGAATAAATTAAATTGAAAGAGCTTAGTTCATATTTATACAACATCTTTGAGAGATATTCTTCACCTTACACTATAATCGTTGAAGTATTTGTATTAAGAGAATACTATGGGATCTAGGGTCAAGGAAAATAAGTTATGACGTTTTTAGATTAGGTATTTATTAAGCTAGAGGTTAAAATCCTCATTAATGAATTAGAAGAGGAGGTTTAATTTTATATGTTATGAGTGGAAACATCTTGAATAACTGAAAATATTTAAATATAATTATCATCATTCTCATGTATAATGCTAAAAAATGTCCATTTAGTTAGAAAAAAGAGGATACAGGAGATATAAAATTAGTTAAAATATTTAGATAGGGTTTTGTGTAATTTAAAACTTTATATATTTATTTTTCCCATTCATTAAAAAAATTTATCCTTAAACACGGTAAAAATTGTTTTTGACATTTAGGATTAGAAATTCAACTTATGGTGAAAAGTCTCTCACAAATTGTCCTTATAAGGGACTATTTCCATGTGGATCGACCATTTATAAGTTTTTGAATTTTGATGTGCTTGAAGGAGGCTCCAATTTAGTCTGAAGGGACTCAGCTACTAAATGATGGAAGTGTGGAGATTTCACACCATGTAATGTTAAATGACATGAAAGTGGGTTTTATGATGTGTAATAAATTTGTGTATAAAAAATAAAAAAGGAAAAAAAATGTTTTAGTGGAAACCAAACCATGGGTATTACACAAAATTAATACGAATTACATTTCATGAAAATCCTTACTACTGTATTTTTTAAACATTTTTATCCACTCAGGTTTTTCAAACCATATGACTGAAACACCTCTATCCAAATTATAGGTTAACTAATAACCCCTCTCTGTTGTTTTAGGGAATCCTTGTTAAAGATATATCTATATCTTACCTCCACTAATTCATACTGATCCATATTGGATCTATGGTATGTTCGACCTCTTCTCTTCTGGTTTCTTTGATACATTCCCTTATGTTTCCCCATTCTATGTGATAGTGCTTTATTTCCATGTTTTGAAAAGATTTTTCTTCTTCATTGTTAGAGTGTTTGTGGTGCCACATCATTAGGTGGATTTGGTTTTTATGGGAGAGGCAATCTGGATCTACAACATTGGTATATTCTTCCAAAAATAACATTCAAACCACTTTTAGGTAGGGGTTCATTTCTTATTTATATTTACAGGTGATCATAGATCTATCATGATTTAGCCCCTCAGACTGCAAAGAAATTAATCTAATAATTACTTAAAACAGATTAAATAATTAATATCAATCACATGGTGATTTATCAGTTTTGTATTTTAATAATAGGATGTATCTAAATAGTGTTAGATCTATAATGTGCTTGTAGTGATTGGTTTTTCTGGTGAAAAAGGAAAATTCATTTGAAGATATAAATATTTGATAATTAATTACATAAAATACTGAAGAGGAATTTTTAAAGTATCTAATGTTTTGTAATATTAATTCTTCAAGAATATTTAAATGAATTCTTCTTCCTTGTGTTAATGGAATTGAATAATGTTTTGAATAATGTTTTTTATTCTTAATAAAGGAATTAAAGGAATATTAAATTAATTGTTTAATTAGTATATGACTGCTTCTAATTTCTCATTTATTAGGTTTCCCATAGTTGGAACCTTGGAATAATGAATCAGTTTATTTCTGAGGGAATAATAATCATTTTTGTGATAGAAAACAATTTCTTATAGGGAATGAGTTTCTTACTATCATATGAGGACTAAAAACCATGTGATTTGGAACCATGAGATCTCATTGCATGTGAAGGAAGAATTCTATTATTTAGGGAAAAGAGCACCGTTTCTATGTTTATTTTACACTCCCTATGATTTGATGTAATCCTGGGATGGCTCATCCTAGAGGTTTGTTCTACTATATAGGGCAGGGAGGACCAGAAGTGATGTGATCTTGGGATGGCTAAGCCAGTACAGATGAATGGTATATGGGGTGGGGAGGAATGATTACTGTGGAAGTAGTTGATACTTGTGGAGGATGGATTCCTAGAGATATGCATGTGGGTGTCGAGGAGGACACTGTAGAAGAAAGAACATGTTTAACTCGGGCTTACCTATTTATATGATTTTTTTATTCTTATTTTAATCTATTGTTTGGGTAATGACTATGTAGTTTTTTTATGTTCTTTCCTTTCCCTACTACTTACGAAATAATGATTTGGTTGTTCTTATACCATGTTTTGTGTCATATAATGGTTTCCTAGAGTAACTAGTAATATGAAAAGAAATTGTTTCATAAATGAAGACATTTTCAACCCCAGGGGTTGGAGCTTGCTAGGATGAAATACTGATGTTATAATTTTGAGAAGTTATGAACCCAATATTCTTACATTGTGTTAATGGTAATGAAATATAATGTGGAAAATGATAAAGGTAAATTAATTGTTAAAGAATTAATTAATGTAAATTGAGACAAAGGAAAAGGGACAAAATAATTTTACATAGTTGTTTAAATGATTGTGTTCTTTTCAGGAATCTAGAATTTGTAATGGTGGTTGGCAGTCTGAGAGACCTTAGATGTAGTTGAGTCTGAGACTATTTTATCCCCATACTGTGGTTGTGAAGTATATTATATCATGTAAAATTTTGGATTTTATATGCTACTCCACCCTATCAGTTAAGGAAATTGACACCCAGGGGATTATAATCCATTGGGTAGTGTTTTCCATACAGTCCAGACAGAGGATAGATAGATGAAAACACCTTGTGGCCTCGATCCATTCACATGGTAGTTACTTTTGTGGTATGAATGATAGTCAGTTTTCCCTATATATTTGGGTAGAAGGATGTATATTCTTGTGGTTATTTCAAACACATGTATTCTTGAAATTGATTCTTTAGGACTACTATATGTATGGCCTATTTAGGTCGTGATGTCTTGGGGATCCCTACTAGGGTTATTGGATGTGATGGATTGAGGTATAATTCTCGTATTATGATACATGTTATAAAAGTTATGGTGCATCCCAAAAAATATGTAGTTACTTTTCATTATGTCGATGTGGCGGTGTGTTGCATGAGGTGCATATTGTGGTGCTTTACTCAGGTGTCTCCAGGCTATCCTTTTTGGAGAGAGATGTGTAGGATACGTGATGTTGGGGAAGATTAGAAAACCTCTAGGGAAGAGGAAGTGTGGTACCCTGGATTTTATTTATTTTTTTATAAATTTTTATGCAATATTTGGTGATAGTATCCATGGTGAGGATGAGAACTATGTTTATATATTTTGGTGATGTGTTAGTTTCACTTTTTGATCACTATGAATTATCATGATTTCTTTTTCATTTCTAGTAGAGGCTCCAGGTAGGATCCTATTAAGTATACTTTTATAGTCACCCTACATATATAAAAAATATTTTTAGGTTAGTTAGAGTAGGTTTCAGATCAGGCTGATTACTATTTGCTTATAGGTTTCACATAAGCTATTTGGGCTTCACGGTTATCATCAGCTTTACCTTTTCTTATTATACTTGTAGTTTTCCGCTCAGTTGTAGTAGTTTTTGCGTGATACTATATATGGGAACTTTGGATTTTCATTTATATTATAGTCTAACTAGGAGTTGGTTGGTGTCTATATTATCACTCTCTTTTGGATGTGTTATCTTAGAGGGAAATTCCTCCAACATGTGTGTTTATTACACCATCTGTGATATTCTCAAACTCGAGGCCTATAGAAGTTAGGAATCAAGTGTTACTATCCATATTCTCCATTTTATATCCTAGGAGGAGTACACCTGGTGGTGAGGGGTTAAAATTTAATGGTATTAATGATCTGGTTGAGAGATTGTATGGTGTTTAGATTTAGGCACATGTGAGGTTTCATGGGATTGTATGGTAACAATATAAGGGAATTTTAACAAGAATAATAAATATGGGAGAGTGACAAAGACATGATTATTTAGGGACCGGTTTGATTTTATACCTGGAAATTTAAACTTACCAGAGATACAAAAAAATGTGATATTGGTTTCAGGGTAGATATTGAGGAAAGGATCATGCATCATTCTTCTTTTCTCATATATTTGACTGGGTAGACCAAGAGTTAGGTTTACCCAAAATGAATAAAACATAATAGTTAATTAAAATTATGGTCTTCTTTAATCTATATTTACAAGATATAACTATTTTTTAGGGATAAATACAGGTCGATATCCCTATATGGTTTGTGTAGAAAACATTAAACAGGTTTTACTAACAGATCACCACAGAATATAGGTTGACGAAAATGACACATGGAAGTGGACACTCCATAGTTTTAGTATCGTTGTATGAAAATTTATGAGGGATCCATTTTAGATGTATTCACATATGAATTTTTGGAGGATGATAGGTTATCCTTAAATATCATCCCTTCTCAGAATGAGCAGTTGGTATTGTTGGATATGACTATGCTATGTGGGGAATCAAGGAGGAGGAGTATCCTATTACTGAGAGATTACATGGAGTTGGCAGTCTCTTGGGAGGAGTAACAAGGCCAATATAGAGCTGAGTTTATTTATAATATCATGATGTTTTCTAGTCAGTATGAGTCGTTTAACCTTATGTAGTGGATCTCTAATGTGTGAGAGTTCTAGATTTATTTTTGGAACCTTCTATGATATGCTTTAAACATTTTTCATGATGAAAATTCTAGGGAGAAGAAATTCTAGATGGATTTGGATCTAGAGATTCGTTACGTGGTAACACCATTTATGCTGATGATTAATCTCAAGGTGGTTGAATGATTAGAGGTAATATAGATTATGTTAGCTAGATCAATATTATTACACGAGGGGGGTCATCCGGTTTCATCATGAAGCCGAGATATGGTAAGGGGTTCCCAGTTGTTTGGACATAATAGCATCTATATAGTCAGGAGTAGGTCCAGACACTAAATGTTTTTTTATCAGGTTCTATTATCTCTTAGACCTATGAAATGGTACTAGAGCCATTTTTTAGTATGGAGGCCGAGGCCATCTGTGACAAGACTACCCAACCGTTTTAAGCAGTCAGAGTGTTCTAGTTGTTCCACTTCAGGCTTAACCACTGAGGCAGCTCTAGCTAGGAAAAAAATAGGATTAACTAGTTTGGGATCAAGGGTGGGTAGATTGGATAGTAATAGGACACCCCAATGAATCACCTCATTCTCAAATAGTAGAGTGCGGCCATAGAGGTGGTCATAATCCTGGTCAGAGAGGTTATGGAGTAGGTCATGGTCATCTTCAGGCTTTAGTGTTTCCTGTTGCACATGATCCACACATTATTCGAGGTACCATTTTCTTGTTGTCTACAAGGGTTCATGCCTTGATTTATTATGGAAAGTCACATTCCTTCATATCACATTCCTTTTTCCATGATTTGGGACTTTCGGTAGGTATACTACTAGTGAACATTGCATTGACTACACGAGTTGGATGTTGACCCAAATTGTTATATGTATGTAAATATTTTGATATAGGGATGGGGAATGACCTATCTTAGAGATATATCTTATGTTTATAGATAATACCATATGAAATCATCCTCAACATGGACTTGTTACATTTTTTGTATGATATTGTCTATTTCATTGAAAGGAATGTTTTGTTCTTTGATGCTGAGGGAGAACTAGCAGTGTTTGTTGGAGAGGGAGATGCTCATATCGGTCAAATGTTGGTTTTGTCTTCAGCATCCTTTATGGGAAAGCTAATGTTCAATTCATCATATGTTTAACAATTTTCATTTCCCAAGTTTGTAGAGGAATATTCTATGTCTTTATAGAGGATTTTTAAAGATACCCCCTCGATGAGAGATCGAGATTTGGATCAAAATAAATCTAGTAGTGTATCCAATATCGATGTATTTTTATTGGATGAATTATTTTGAGTTTCCCGAGCTATGTATATAGGCCAATGGTCTATTTTAGTGTTTTTTTGTTAAGTTGAGTGTGTCACCATGGGATGCACTAGTTTATTTCATGATGATGGATGATATTTGTTTGTGGGTGTATATCGATTATCATCTCTTTAACCAAGTGACAGTGAATAATTTCTATCCTCTTCCACAAATTTTTGATTTATTCGATCAACTGAAGTATTAATGTTGGGTCCTGATGATCAATTTGTGTTGAGGATATCATCAGATGTGAGTGAATAATGATAATGTCACAAATACTACTTTCCGTTGTCATCGGGGAAATTATATGTTTGTTGTGCTACCATTCGATGTAATAAATGCTCTAGATGTGTTCCTCGGGTTAATGAACATTGTGTGTTGTGAGTTCATGGATATGTTTGTGGTGGGTTTCATCCACAAAATACTTGTGTACTCTATATTGGATAAGGAGATTCCATACCATAGGAATGACATTTTTTAGAACATTATCATGATAAGTTGTTTGGGATGTTTCTTAAGTATGATTCATTGTCTCGAGAAGTCCAGTTCATGGGGAATGTTTTTCCCAGAAGGTAGTAGTGGCATATCCATTGATGATAGAAGCAGTTGTTTCTTGAGTATATCCTTATGTAGTGGTAGTGGTGAGATGTTTTGGTAGTATTGCAGGCTATTACGGGAGGTTCATAATCGATTTATCTCCAGTTGTGACTCCATTTATTTCATTGAACAGAAAGTATTAGGCGTTATTGTGAAGTAATAATTGTTAGATAGCTCTTGAGTATCTGAAGAAGAATTTTTTTCAGTGCTCATGTTATTTTTCTGCAAATGCAAGTGGTTAAATTTGAGACTTTCTGTGATTATTCACTACTAAGGTTGGTTGTGTTCTGATGCATCATAGATTTGTTGTTTTTTATTGGCCCCAATAGTAATGTCCTCATCATCGTAACAATTCTAACCATGATCTTGAGTTGGTGGCAATAATGTTTTCCTTGTTGTTGTGGAGACATTATCCCATCGACAAGAATTTTCTGGTCTTTATCGATCATAATATCATGATGTATGTTTTATCACAATGTGAATTAAACTTGAATCAACATTAGTGGATGGAGTTATTACATGATTATTACATCGAAGTTTAATATACTCCTAGAAGAAGGAATGTTTTAGCTGATACACTGATATTAAATTCATGTAATGATTCAGTACATTAATAAGTTGATTCTAGGAGGGTAATGGAATAAATTCGAAAATTTCATCTAGACATGGGAGAGGTCAGGGGGTATATGTTGTCTTTTTGAGATGAAGGAGCAGTCATATCTAGTGCAACATGTGGAAGGGTCTGAATTAGGGGATCCTGGGGTGGAGGTTTGTAGAGATCGTGCTGTTTGTGGTGAGGTCCATGATGGCTGGTCTAATGATTAATATGATTTAGCATTTTATTAGGGAATGATTGTTTGCATTTAGTGATGAATGATAAGTTTCCTAGAGACTTCCAAAGTTCACATTTAGAAGCACATCCTTTCGTGGACAATATTTTCAAAGACATGAGGGGTAGGATTCGGTGTTTTGGGTTGAAGTGTGCAGTTGTAGTGTTTTTGTATTGAATTTTGGTCTGTAAGAAGGTGAAGGTTGAGCACTGAGTTTTTGGTGGTTTTCTCCAACCAATTGATGTTCTCTTGTGAAAGTGGGAGGACATCTCCATGAAATTCTTTTGATATCAACCATGAGGTCAGGGTGGATATGAAGTTATAAGGGTGTTAGTGGATATTTTTCTGAAAAAACCCCACATTATAGTGATCAAAGAGTCGATCTTAGTGGTTCTTTCTTCAAATAATTATATGGAGGAGGTTGGGATACTCTAAAGGGTTCCGAGGATGATAATTTTTTATCGAGATCCTCATTTTACCTCTTGGGTGTGGAGTGATTTCTACAATGATTTCGGTTCTGGGATATACCTTAGAACTTATTTTCATTCGTAGAAGGATGGTAAAAAATTATAGACCCTCCATACTCATGAATAAGTTTTATTCAATTGTGTCATTTAATTTTGAGGTTCTTAGATGAGGAACCTTACCTTAGTAGAGTTCTCTTACAATAACCATTTTCACTCCACCGTCGGCATGGTTTTTTTTAAATCCTTCTATGAATGAACTTTCCTTTCACTATTGTGATGGATTAGTATCATATATTCTGAAATTATCAGGCCAGAACTGGTATATAATACAAATTAGATGGCTCAGGTCATCCGTGATAGGATAGAAGAAGTATATGATCAACATAACTCGTATTTCGTTTATAGGAGGATACATATAAATTTTGAAGTTGGTGGTCTTGTTTTACATATAGAGACTCATAATCCTATGAAGTGATGTTATTGTCATGGGAGTAATCTTTCTCCCTAGGTATTTGGGAATTTTAAGGTGTTAGATCATGTTGGATCCATGGAATATTAGATAACACTTCCAGTTCAGATGAGTTGGATATATTGTATCTTCCACATTTCATATATACGTCATTATATTCATGGTGATTCTCATGTCATCAATTGGGACAAGAATAATTTTGATGATGATAAATCCTTTGAGATGTGGCCTATAGAGAAGTATGAATGCTAGGATATGGTGTTTCATATGTGTGATATCCCCTAGGAGCATGTCTTATGGTGGCATATTGATGTGGATGATACTACTAGGGAGCATGAGTCACATATACGCACTCAATACCCTAAGTTATTTGATTTTCAGTAATTATCTTATAATGTTGTTTTCTTGTGGTATACCTTTTCTGGTTTAGGTGATATTTTTATCTTGATTTTTGGTTGGGCTTACAATATTTGAGAGGTATCTCCACTGAGAGATCAGTTTGGAGATTGTTGTTCTTGTTTCCTAGTTCCACACTATTCACTGTGTGAGGTGGTTGATCTCCGATATTGGAGAGATCCTGGAGAATAATCTCATGAGGTTGATATCCGAATGATCCTTTTTTTCTTTTATGGATTGTTTTTTGATTCTTGGGGATGGTAATGCTCTGAAAGCTATCTAATTTTACGAAAAGATCCATGTGAATCTAACCATTGTGCATTCCTAAAGACCAAGGTGCTCAGAAGAGGATCAGAGGATGTCCTGTGGAACTCAGCATTTTAAAGATGGATATAGGGATATTTCATACAATTTAGAGTTTCAATATGTGAATGTGGGATTAACGATTTCAAATAAATTGGGGTAAAAAAATTAAAAACGCAACATGTTTTTTGTTAGTAAATGAATCCTGATGATTACGTGACATTAACTGGGATTTCCCATCATGTAAATACCATATTCTGTATGTCTTAAACATTTATAGCTACATGGATTTATTATACCATATAGTTGTATGACTTATCTACTGATTCTAGGTGACCCGAAAACCCCCTCCTCGAAATTTTAGGGATTCATTTTTCATAGATCAATATCTAGCTTCCCTTCTTTGATCAGTAATGATCCATCTTCGATCTAAGGTATATTCTAACTCTCCTTTTGGGGTTTCTTGTTTATGTATCCTAACATTCCTCCTTCAAATGCGATGTCTCTTGATCTCCATGTTTCTGAAAGAGTTTTGATGGTTGTTTTCTGGCGCAGTTGTGGTGCGGAGTCCCCAAGTGGATATAGTTCTTGTGGGAGAGGCGACCAATATCCATAGTGTTAGTCTATTATTGTGCAAATAATGTGGAAACCCTTTTGAGGTCGGGGATTCATTGATTCTATATATTTACATGAATTTTAGATGAATCAGGATTTGTCCACTTTTATTGAAATGAAATTATCCAAATAATTACTTGATCAAGATTAAATAATTGGTATCAATCACATGGGGATGCTGCTGTTTTGTGCAGTGACAATAAGTTTCCTCTTGATTTTATATATAGTGTGGTATCTATGTTAGGATTTTTATGCTTCATCTATAAGGTAAAATCTATAAATAATGTAAATCTATAATTAATTGATAATTACATGGTTATATGATTAAAGAGGCGTGTTAAATGAATATGATGTGTTGTAAAATTAATGATGCGATCATGTTTAAATGAATTGATGTTATATTTTTAGTTTAAATTGAATAAATTTGTTTATATTGATGAATGTTTTTGATAATATAATTAAATAAATAGTTAATTAGTTATTTAATTAATTTGGGTCAACATGTGATAGATTTATTCTTTGGTTTCCATTAGTTAGAACTAGTGGAAAATGAATCAGTTAATTAGGGATCGTATAAGAATTAGTCGTGTGATAAAAGATAATGAATTTTTGGAATAGATATTCACACTTAATTTTAAATGTAGCGTTCCTTGTGCTTCAGATTCGTAAGAGTTCATTGCATGTGAAGGATGGATGCGTTGATTTAGGAACAAGAGACTACATGTTATGCCTGTTTCCAGATTCTGGTGATATGATGTGATATTGAGATTGCTAATCATGGAAGGATATTTTGGTTTATGGGGTTGGGAGGAATGGTTTTTGGTGAATCATTTGATGCCTGCGATGTTAGGATTCATTGGTATATGGGTGTTGGTGTCAGGGAGCACACTAGAGATGAATGAATATGTTAAATCTAGGCTTACCTATTTATATGAAAGTTGGTTTCCTGTTTGAATATGTTGTTTGGATGACAACCAAGTTGTCTATTTATCATTTATCAATTCTCTACTTCTTGAGGCATATGGATGATCTTGGTTGTATACCTTGTTTGGTAGCTTACAATGTTTTCCTAAAGTAACCCCGAATATGGAAAGTAATATTGTTAATAAATGAATAAATTTTTAAACCATAGCGTTTCAGATTTCTAAGATGCAATGTTGTGGTTATAATTATGAGAATTTATGGAATCAATTTTTTTATACATGGAGGGAATGAACCTTTTTGTAATGGTAATGAAATTAAATGTCGAAAATTTTAATGTTCAATTAAATGTCTAATATTTAATTAATGTAAATTTTAAATTATTAAGTTGGATTAAATAATTTAATATAACTATATTAATAGTTTTGCGATTTTAGGATATCTGGTCTTTGAAGCGGCTAACTAGAGTTTGAAATACGTTATCTATAATTGTGTCGAAGACTAGGTTATACCCATAGTATTGTTGTGAGATATATTATATCATATATATTCTATGTTTTTAATATACTACTCCACCCTATCAGTAATGGAACTAACTCCCTAAGTATTCTGAGCTCTAGTGTGTGTTTTCCCCAACATCCTGGTGGGAGGAAGGATGAATGAATACCCCCCTTCAGTCCTATACTCTTCTCTTGGTAGTTACATGTACTAGTATGCAGGACAATTATTTTTCACCATATGTTTGTGTAGAGGAATATAATGTATTT
Organism: Viscum album; assembly: GCA_963277665.1. NCBI lineage: Eukaryota > Viridiplantae > Streptophyta > Magnoliopsida > Santalales > Viscaceae > Viscum > Viscum album. Next base: position 2,008,219,205 of record OY728148.1, on the reverse strand, counting down.
TAGTTATTTCGTACAAACATATTCCAGATATTTTTTCCTAATGTCTACTATAGGTATAAGATGTATGGGCTATGATGGGTTGAGGATCCTTACATAGTGTTAGGGCTATGCTGGTTTAAGTAATAACACTCGATATATGATACCCATTATGTGTGATTTTGTAGATACCAAAAACTACCTAGTTACTTTTGATTACATGTACTTTGTGCTGTGTTTCATTAGGTGCATGGCATGGTGCTTCTCCCAGGTGTTTGTAGGATAGCCTTCTTAGTGGTATATTCTCAAGACGATTGTCATTGAGGCAAAGTGAAAAACCAATGGGGTAGTCATAGTAGGTTAACCATGATATTCATTATTATATTTTATAATCTTTTATGTGATGCTTGGTTAGAGTGACCATGGTGATCCTAGGAACCTAGTGTACCTATTTAGGTGACAAGTTAGTTTCAGTTGCTTTTCACTATGCTTTAACATGATTTCATTACCTTTTCCATGAGGGGTTCTGGGGAGGATCCTAATGAGTATACTATTATACCCAACCTACAAATTAAAAATTATTTTTAGGTCAGTTAGAGTAGGTTGGAGATGAGGAATCTTACTACTATCTTGTGGGGTTTTTAGGAGATCTTTGGGAATCTTGGTTGTCGATATATTTACCTTCCCTATTGGCACTTTCATTTTTTCTTTTAATTGTAGTAGTTCTTGAATTAAATTTCATATTTACAATTCTGGTTTGATTTTATATTAGAGTATGTGAAAGAGTTATTTGGTGTCTTTATTATCTCTGTATTTCGCATATGTTCTCATAGAGTGTAATTCCTCCATTATGTGGGTCTATTATACTCTTAGTGCTAGTGTTTATCATGGGGCCTACTAGAGGTGAGACTCAGGTGTCACTATCTCTCATCTCCCATTGCGGGCCCAAGAGGGCTACTCATTTTTGGAAAACATTATTGAAATTCATAGGATGACCTTATTGAAAATTTAAAATACTAGATATCTTATTTGATGAATTTTATATTTTAAAATCATTTAATAATATATTATTTAACATGAAATATCATTGAATTATTTTTTGGGACTATTCATTTAAGCTTAAATGAATGTTATCAAGATAGCAAATGATTTCAAAAATAAAAACTTTTACCATAGAGCATAAATTAATAATAACCATAAATTCTTGGAACACCACAATTCATCAAAAAACAATTTCATTTTAATATTTTTAGATTCATTTAAATTAGTTTTTCCAATAGTTTTGACAATCACTCTTTCAGAATAGCGTAACCATCTAATGTAATTATCACATCAAAAATAATTAAATATAAATTACCATAATAAAAATAATTTATTCTGTTCAATATAAAATTATAGATTCTATCATATCATCCTTTAATCCATATTTTAATATATAAGAGTTTTTTAAAGTCAAGATACTAATATTTTGTATATATATATATATATATTTAATTATATAATTGTTATAATTAATGTGAAGTGGAAATAAATATCCATATTTTATTTTTAAGATTTATTTGTCATAACACCTCTTATATAATAGGACAGTGAATAGTTTTACATTGATTTTACAGCATTTTCCCATAGTTTTAACCATGTTTTACCCTTTGGTGAAAAATATTTACCATTACCATTATTCATAAAAACAAGAATATAATGTGGACCAATTTACCAAATTTAAGCCTTTTGATTAAAAATATAGTATATATTTCCCATTATTAAATTTATTTATTTGATTGAGATAAATTTTATTGTAAATTCATATAACATGATTAAAAAATGTTTTTTATAAAATGCATTGTTTAAACAAGAAAACAATCTTATAAAAATCATATAATATAATGATTCCAACATAATTAATTATAGTTTTTTCAAATTAAATGACCAATTTTTTAATCTATAACCACATTGAAAATAAAATTGATAATTTTATGTAACATGATTTAATGAAATTCTATTATAGTTTTACAAAAAATAATTATTTTTTAGTATTCACTTAAAATTAAACCTTTTCATAAAAATAATACACATTCACCCAGAGATAATTTTGTCCTGACAATTTCATAAATTATATTTTTATCTTCAAATAAATTTTTTGAATGTGTTGTAAACTTATTATAATGTCCTCACACAAAATGAAATAATTTTTTTGACAGAAACTTTTTTTATAGTATAAATATAGTTTGATGAAATTTTGGAACATATTTTTTAACAATTAAAAAAAATATTAATTATATTAAAAAATTATATATATTTTAATATTATTCTTATTCTTATTCATACTACCAATTTTCAAAATTAGATAAAATGGTAACATTTAAATAATAATATTTTATAGTATATCAAAGTTTTCATAAATTTAATGTTTCATATTAAAAAAAATATCGATAAAAGTATTATTTTAAAATAAATAGTTTGGATTTAATAGAGAGAATAATAAACATAATAAATTTTTACTCTGGACCCATAGTTGGTATCCTTTGACATATCAGAGGCACCCTTGAAGCCATATGGCGTCCCTGCCTTGAGCTCTTCTAAATGGAATTGGAATGGAGTGTCATACAATTAATGTTTTATGTTTTAGATGGTGGTTGATATTTATTAATTTTTATGGTATTGGTATATATTTTTTAAAATAAAACAAGTAGAAATTGAATCTACATTCCCTTATTAGAAAATTAATCTAATATTTTATTTAGTATGATGATACATATTAAATAATAATTTTCTACTTTCATTCATTTTAGGGGGGTCTATTTTATTCCAAAAATATGTTAACGATAAAATTTTATATATATACTCCAACCTCAGGGGTTCTATAGTTTTATGGATACACAAAGAACAATATGCGTGAAATGATCCAAAATAATGGTAAATGTGGCAGAAATAAATTGTTCTCGTGTGGTGTGGTGTTCATGTATAAGTCTAATGTCAGTAAATACTATATATGGAAATGTATTCTTGCTAGTTTTATATTATTTATCACACACTGTTTATAATTTTCTTTTTTTGGGATATTCAATTTTCAATTGAAATAAAATTCTAGCAGTGTAGTGTTTATGTGGCCCTAGAGTATCCTAAATTAATCATGTGCTATAATGGGAAAATAAGAAAACAAAATTCACAAAATGATTTAATAAATATTCATTCATCAATTTAAAAGAGTTCATTAATTAACCTAATGAACAAAAAATTTAACTAAAAAGGAATTATTTTGGATGGATTAGTACCCTTTATCGATTAAATAATTATATAGGGTACAATAATGTTTTTTCATAATAGGATTTGGATATTTTCATTCAAGTTATATTATGTTATGATTTTATAGGGTATTTTTGAAATAGGTTATCCATTTATCATTGTGAATAATTATTCCAGTTACTTTTTATATGATGGTTGATTTTCTTCCATTTCATTTTGATTATTTAAGATTATTCAATTTTAATTTTAATTATTTTTAATGTAATTTTTTACTAGGATTAATATAAATAATAAATATTAATAAAAATATTCTGAACATCAATTTATTTCACTATATAATATATTCTTATGACAGAAGAGTTTAATCTATAGGCCAATTATTAATATTGGGAATAATTTTAGTGTTTGATAAGAGGATATAGATATTTTAATTTAATTTCTTCCAGGCTGTGATTTTATAAATTTATTTTAACAAAGACTATTATAGTATCATTAGGAATATTTATTAATATTTATTATATTATGAAAGATGATTTTATATTATAGCATTGATTAATTATGAATAATAATTTCCCTATTTCATGTTTTTTATTCTATTTGTTTATAATTGATCATTTATAGAAGCAAACGAAATTAGTAGAATGAGAATTTGATTGTATTTCATAATTGGATGTGTTGTTAACCTGAGGTATTAGATTTTTTTATCATTCCATTGATCGGTAGGTCTGGTTATTAATGTTCCATGGTTTTATTTATTTTCATTACATCAGTAACAATATTTATGAAAAAATATTTTATTATATATAAATTGATCTCTCAATGAAGATATTATTTTAATTATATTTGGGTTAGGGATATTATAATTTATTTTTTAAAATTTTTTGGGACTTGAGGGAAAGGGTTTTTCAGGATTAAATTTCAATACTATGATTGGTCCTTTCTTGGATGTTGTTGATGCAAATTTATTACCATTGGACTGCCATTAGTGTTTTTGATTATGTTTTACCATTATGATGGGGATGTTGTAATATAATATGGATGTTTTATGATACCATAATGATGGTAATATATCATAATATTCATTTAATGGTAGGCATAGTCATCCACTATATGACCGTAAAATAATTTTTTTGTTTGAATTTGTGACTATAATATATCATAATATTCATGTAAGGTTGTCATTAATTATTTGGTTGATGTGGAGATGTGTATTTTTATGGATAGTTTCATGTATAATATATATTATGTGATAGCGAAATGAAATCATATATTATTATTTTTAGGTAATCATAAAAGATAGTAGGTTTTTAGAGGCATAGTTTTTATAATATAGTGTCCTGTTTCATATTTATATATACACCCAAAAATACACATTTTTATAAATTTTATTATCATGATAAATAGGTAGTATTTGTGGATGTTTTCTACTCTCTAAATAGATTAGATTAGATTTAATTATTTATTTCAAATTACAGAATAATTTTTCATTATTATGTCACATTAGTGGTGTTTAATAGTTTATAATATGGACATGATATGTTGGAAATAAACTCCAATACCTATTATATCATTGAACCCACACACAATCAAAATGTGACAAGTGTGAGAATAATTTAACTTTTTTCAAATGATATTCACTTAATATTTCATTAATTCTACATATTATTATTTTTTACTTATATGAATTATTTTTTATACATTTTAGGGGGTTTTATAGGCTTCTTAGTGTTAAAGGGTTATTTTTTATTTTTATAAACTCCTTGACATTCATACAAGTTATATATTTCTAATTTTGTAGTTAATTCGTTGTATTTATATTTTTATTGTTGTAGATGTTGATTTATTATAATATATGGGCATTTCATTAGGTTAATGCCTCCCATTTTTAGTTATTATATCATCAATTCTTATTCTCATGTCATGAACTGTTGCTATATTTTTACTAGAGCCCCTCTTATCCTAATTTTCAGATTAGAAAAAGTCAAATCATGGATAGTAAATCTCAATTTCTTCCATTTATTTTTGATATTTTTTAAATAAATTTAAAATTTATTTTATTCTTTTTTGACCGTTTTACATCATTTCATAAATTTTAAGCCAATTTTCTTTTTTGATTGAATTATTCTCTCTGGATATATAACAATATATTCTATAGCATATAATTATTTGTTTATATTATTTTATATCTATATTGATCCGAAATAAATATAGAAGTTATTGTAAGAATTATTATATTTATATAAATTATATTTAATATTGAATAATAAATATTTTAAATATGATTATTTTGTTTAAATAGTCTATGAAAAAATAAGGTTTATCGACATGATGATCCATGATATTTTTGACTTATATCCCTATCATATGCTATTAATGAGCATCATTTTCAAGAAAATACATAGAAAGTAATACTAAGAATGCCACTATGTCCACTTAAGGTTAGGAAGATGCCCAATTAGTTGGGATAAAGTCCACCACATGATAAAATATCTTATGGAGAGACCGCCTGATTATATAAATATCACCACATTCCACTAGAGTTCCACTCGTGTATATTTTGGTAAAGATTCAATTTTTGGTAAAAATTTTACCAACAAATATTCCCATATAGATAATTGTTTTCAAAAAATATTTTTAGTAAATGTTACTAAGATTGAAAAAAGAGTATTCTTACAATTATAATTAGTCTAGAAAAAAATATTTTTTATTAATAGTGTTTAATAATAGATTCAAATAATAGATTTATATATTGATAATATTAATAATATCATTTATCTTTTGATTGGTTAAATTATGAAAAATAATATTTTATCTACTATTATAAGAACTACTGACAATTAATATCAGTTTTTAGATTATTTTCTGTGTAAAATATTATGTTCATGAATTCCAATAATTTATAAGAGAATTTTATATTATTTTAAAATTAAATAACATAAGCATAAATCATTATATATAATATTCAAAAATATAGAATTAATTTCTATAAAATTCCCCAAAACTAATATATTTATAACAAAAATATCAAATACATATATATTCAAACATAATTTAAAAAAATTGTGAAACATGCTCATCAATCATATTCATATTTTAAATATTTCTCAAATCAAGTATCCTTGATTAACAATATTTCTCTTTCAACTGTTTCACCTATATTGAATACATAATTGAATATACCAACAGTAAGTGAATCATTTCAAAAATACGTGACCACTCCTAAGTGAAAAAAATTGTAATTCTACCATGGAAACTCCATTAATATGAACATGAATCACAAGACAAACCATCTGAAATATATTTAATTTTTAATAACATAAATATTATCATTTATTCATTGAAATTATATCAGAACAAACCTTTATAAATCTCACAATCACTACCTTGTTTCAACAAACTCACAGACTACAACATTATTAATAAAAATTTCCTAAAACAGGGTGCATCAAAATAATATAACTACTTGTTCATGAAAATAAAAATAGAAAACAATTAAAATATCATTAAACATAAAACCGTGAATGATCCATTTAATTGGATCCCTTGGACTAGCCTTAATATGAAGTTGCTTACACCACTGATTGACCATTTTTGACTAACAATTAGTCATCTAATTGAAACCATATAAGATTAAAACATATTTTGGGTGTGAAGTAAATCTACACTATAATACCACAAAATAATCTTGACCTGACATATAAATGACATCTATGGTAGTGACATCCTCTTAAATAGGAGAAACAGACATCATTAGCCTATATGGAATTTAGCAGCACTAACTAACATAACATCCAGCCAAATTTATAGGAAAAGATGTTTTGAAAATAATAATTATAATAAGTCTAAAAATTTAATTACATAACATGATTCTTATCATGTTTAATTTTCATGATTATTTTGAGAAGGATATCAAATAAATTAAAGCAACATGGAACTCACGTCATATTCACCATTATATGACATATTTTAGATCAATCACACATTATTCGACTAAAAATTATTATTATTGTTTAAAAAACCAAAAACACACAGATAGGAAACTTCTTTTAGAATGAAAAACTGAAAACATATAAAATTATAAATTAATAGACATATATGATCTCTTAAATTCAACATATATAAATAATATTCAATTCAATCATAGTAATATGATTCTGTTATATGGGATTAATTTCATTAATCAAATGGAAAATTAATTTAAGGATTTTTTAGGAATATTAAACAATGTTATTTCCCCTAACCTATTATTGACTCTGTCCTAATGTGATTTTATATTTTAACATATGATAAGAAGTTAAAAATTTAATGAAAATATGATATATGAAAACACCTTGCAGTATATTTATTGAGATAAAAAAACATAAGGATGTATTTAATATAGAATACATAACTAAACACTAAATTTACTTATGAAAACAAAAAACATATTATCAATATTGAAAACTAAGGAAAACCCTTAACTGAGATTATTTTTTACACAGGGACCAAAACCTCATTATATGTAAATTCATAACCATTTTTTTCTGTAGTTTATGAAATGGAATCATCCTAGTGTAATGTTAGTAATACCATTCCCCCACACTTATTTTATGTAATTTAATCATTTTCATGAACATTAATATGATAAAAATATATATGGAATAAAATAATAATCATATAAAAAATTTTAGAATTAGAAATCATTAGGGAATCAATAGTGTGAAACATCAACCGGATTAAATTCTGAATCTAAATGCCAATTAATATGATATGTTAGTTACCTTATATTTTTTCCGTGGGAATATTTTATCTTACTCCTCACTATTATATATTAGAACATCATGAATAGTTATTGTTTTTTTGTAAAAATACTCCAGTTCTTAGAATGATTTTGTATAATTTCTCCAATTTCCTAAAAGATAATATTCCTCAATTTTATATATAATAAAGGATTAAATTTTTTATTTTAATAGTTTATAATTCAGGATGTTTTAACGCATGAGGTATGATACATATTCCTTGAAAGCGTTTCATATACGTTACATTTTGGTTATAGTTTTGTATATTTTCCAATATTCGTATGTGTAACCCACCCAATTATTATTAATTAAAATAAATTCACCTAACAAAAAAATTCATCTAGTGTTATCAATCTCACAGATATGGAATAATGATATTCACATATAAAATGATGAAATCAAATCTTTTGATCCCCGATTAACAATGTTGTATTACCTAGATGTGTAAAATAGTTTGTAGAACCTTGAAAAAATAATGAAATGAAAAAGGGATATATATATATAGATAATTTGGAATAATAAACAATAAATTTAATCAAATTATGTATAAATATAGGAATTTATGAAACCAATGAATGTAAAACAAGAATTTCACAAGTTAAAGTTGATGGAAAATGATTCAATAATATACAATAAATATTAAACAATCAATGTTCTGAAGGAAACTTATACAGATCGTTATAGTGAATGGTATTCTATTCAAACTAGTTTCTATTTTTGTGATATTAGAATGATATTCACATTTATAGCTATGATGGATCTAGAAGATGAAATGTTAATTATAGGTAAGGGTAGTCATTCCTTGACAATCAAATATTTAAATTAACTTTATTATAATAATGTATAATATATCGCACCATCTAAGGATGATATGAATTAATAGGTGGGGTTGTTACAAAGTTAATATGAAATTATAGTTGTGAAATACAAAGAGGCCATAGTATAACATACTATGGATATTGAAAGTACATCTAAACTAACTTCAATACTAAATAGCAAACATATTATTTTTATAGATATAAATAATTATAATGAAAATCAATCACTTGTGTGGGAGAAATATAATTATTAATTATGTTCTTATCATACATTATGTTACGCAGGAATAATATTAATGAAATTTTTTTATTTATATTAATCATCAAGTCCAATGTTCGATGTTTATTTTTGAACTGCATGTTGAGTAAAAATTCATTAAAATAATTACATTCAAAGAAGTTCACACCTTTTTATTTATCATTAATTTACAGTTCATTTATGAAAAATATTCTCATGAGAAATAGAAAATAATTTACTCTATAAATGTATTTAATAATAATTATTATGTCATTATCTAGGAAAATATCATATAATATCATAAGATACATACCAAATTTGAATTTCTTATGTGTTGTGGCTTTTGAACGGAGGGACTTCAAATGAAAATGAATTTCTAATAGCTATGAAATAAATACAGAATCATTAGCCATATAATTGAAAATATTATACTCTTATATTGGATTAAAAACATTCAATTTTAAGTAAAAAACTCACAATAGCGTGAGCACATAAATATAACGTAGTTTTATTCAAACAATTTTGGCACTCTTCGATAAAAACAATTAAAATAAAATATTGTTTAAATCCTTAATGAGAATTTATGGGATTTAGTTTTACATTTTCTAGATTTGATGATGGTTTCCTATTAAAATATGGGTTATGATGTTTTAAAATTCATTCATTATTTATAGAAGGGATTCATATTCACTTTTTAAAAATTATAAAATGTAATAATATTGGACACTAAAAATAGGAATAAATAATTGCCTATCGTCCATGATGAATATTGAGGGGATCGTCAAAGAGGGTGTGAGTGGAGGACACACACATTAAGGATGAATTCCTGATATAGAAATGATGATTGTAATAAAATTAATGGTGGAATGATAAAAAAGAAAATTGTGATTGAATAGAAGAGAAGTGGAAGATACAAATATGTGATGGTGAATGATGATTTAATGAATCAAAAAAGGTGGTGATATATTTTGTGGCTTAAAAATAATAGATATGAACATGTGGGGGAAAATGAGAACTAAAAAACTATATATTCACCTATAATGGTTGTTTTAGTGTTTTGAAGTTATAAAATTCGGGGAGTTTTGTGTTTGGTAAACATAATTAGAGTTTCATTGATATTTTCACATGAATTAATTTGATAAATGTACTAAAGAATTTTATATAATATACAAAATATTATTCATGAATAATTACATTTAATTAATATACTTCAATTTTTTTGATTTTAATATTTTGAATCTATATGGATATTGAATAATTTATCTATATATATATAATTTTTTCCATCAAACATTTTAAAATTATTAATATGATAAATCAATTTATTAACCTATATTTTTTTATCAATAAAATACATGTTATCACTAGAAAAGTAATATATATATATATATTAAATAATTTATAAAATATTTATGGAGATTATATTATTTATGACAGCATATTTTTATAATGGTGAATTATTTTTTGGTATTTTTAAATACGAATAACATATTTATTTAATGGTAATTGTTTTATATTCATTTGAAAAAATAATTGATTCATTTTTTATTAAATGATTTATTGGTACATAATAATTAATATCATTAGACAAATGTTTTGGTAAAAAAATTCCAATGACTTAAAATAATTTTAGAATAATTGAATATCTATTATAAATAATAATTTTAACCAACAAATAAATAATGTTTCACCAATTTTCTAATGGTATAATTCAATTTTTTTACAATGAGGAAAACCACCTAAAATAAGAAGTATCACCAAATTATTCCACATATAGAATACATTTTCAGTAGAATTTCATCCTTATTTGGATCCACAATAGGGAGGAAGACATTCAAAAGAGAAACAAAAACTAATAGGGTTTTTTAGATAAAATACCGAAAAAATTAGTAAAACATACACTGGAAATGAGTGAGGGAAAACCCAATATAATTCCACTATAGAGAAACCATAGATACAAATAGATTCACCCACATTTACCTAAACCCCAATCCTCATCAACCCTATGATATTGGCCACCAAAAACTCTTATATGTTGGATGGGAAGAGAATGGTCCTTAAATCTAGAATTATTATTTTACATTATCCTAATAAATATAGAAAAGGAAACTACTAATTTATATGAAAATAAAAGAAGAAATTAGATTAAAAAATTCATTCCCTAAAATATTTTCTTAGTTAAGTTATTTTTCTTATGATTTTGTCATATTTTCCAGGTTATATATGGACTCTGCCATAAAAATTACATAATCATTCTATTTCAACAATATTTAACTTCATTAAATTCCCAAATAGCTTTTTGATTTATAGTTATAGAATGTTAGGACAGAACTCATACATTTCAACACACAAGCATAAAAAGCGGGTTCCATTAAAATAATATACATTTTTTTCATAACATAAATTTTTTTAATCAAAATAAAAACAATTTTTTAACAAATTTTAATAACATTTAACTTGTCTTCATTATTTCTATTACAAATCTTTATATCCTATGAAAAAAATATAAAACATTGTATGAGTACAAAAAGATCAACTATGGATATAAAAATAAAGAATGAAAGCATTAGTCCATGAATAATTATAAACATATGAAATCATTTTCACAAAGACATACATCTCACCCATCTATACAAAGATTATGAAACATGATATTTTCAAAAAACATTAAAGAACATATATAAAATCATAAGGGTATCTTGGGTCATTACATAATTATATTTTAACCCTCACAACAACATTATGATATTTATCCCTCATGGCTACCTTATAATGTAAACCTCACATAAACCTTATATTCTAAACATCTTAGTTACAGTTGGAGTACCATACGAATGACCTCTAAATTAAACTTATCCAATGAATTGTATAAAGATACAATTTTCTAGAATATGAATAGGCTTTATTCCTATGAGCCAAAATAGTAAATAGAGCATGTGGGTTCCAATAAAATGTTCTTACTTCATCCATGAAGCTAGGAATAGTTTATTTAACATATAATGTTAATATACAGTAATTTACCGTATTTGACTATTCATAAAAAAATTGAGTATTTCAAAAAATACAAAAAATTCCCCCAAAACATTTTCGAACATGTAGAATTAAAAAATGACCTTCAATTTATCTATATAATATTCTAAATATGATAAAATTAATTTTTGAACAAAATCATAATTTATTCAAAAAATAACCATTATAATACTACAATTCATTTTAAATCACCATGAAAAAATAATTAAGATATCATTACCATACAGGCTTAAGAAAATAATATTAATACTTCTATTTACTATTCAAAAGGAAATATTACTATTCATATTAATATTCATAAGGGTATGTTACTATTCACCAAAAAACAAGTTAGTTCTATTAGACACAAAAAGACATACTGATCACAACTATAGATGTCCATTTTTCAATATTTAAATCAACGAAAAGGAAAATTTATGTTTAACAGATAATTTATAACTATCACCTTAAAATAATGTTTCATTATGTATATACTTAGTGTTTCATTCATTATAATTTATTTATAAATCCATGGGGTGTCACATCCTCCCCATCTTTTGGAAATGGCTTCGTCCCAATTTTATTAAATTATTAAACAAGTGAGGGTACCATTACCTCATAGAATTTTCAGAATCCCATTTTCTTATTAAACCATCTAATTTCTCTACAAATCCTTTACCTAGTGGATTACACTATTTATCAATACTTTTTCTCTTCGATCAAGAATTAGAATATGTTTTTCTTCATAAGAAATGTTCTCTTCTAGATGAACGTCATCTAGGATCAAATGATGAGATGAATTTGGGACAAAAAATAACATTGAATCAAGAAAAACATTGTTCTCCTGAGTTAAAATTAGAGGAAAAATAATTAGTAGAAAAAATTACATCATTCTTTAGGATTTCATAAGTTACAATTTACTATGGATTCAATTTTCATTTCTTACCAAAATGCATAACACTTTTCCATGGTGAGATTCTATGAAAAACCTGACCACCTACCTAAAAAGGAAAGGGTTTTCTCCTTTTATATGAATAACTTATATATTTTCTATGTGTTTTCCTCATTTATTTCTCGAACATCTCCACATTCTTAGCCACTTCCTCTACTAATTTTGGTCCCATCAACTTCCTTTCCTCGAATTCATCCAAAAAATCTAGAGTTCGACACCGCTTCCCATATAATGACACAAAATGATCCATCTATATATTGGAATGAAAAATTTATTATTAGAAAACTCATATAAAGAAATATTTTGATATTAACTTCTTGGAAGTCAATTTTACTTTAATTATGCAATTCATCAAATATTGTAATTGTTTGCTCAGTCTATCCACCTAATTGAGGATGAAAATCAGTGATGAAATTTAATTCTATGAACAACTAATTTTGAATGCCTTCCAAAACACAGAAGTGATCATGGTATCATGGTCATATAAAATGGAAAGAGGAACTCTATGTAACCTAAAAATATCTATGAGGTATATTCAAGAATGCTGATCCAAGGACGTATAATTTTGAATAGTAATTAAATAAGAAGATGTTGTCAGTCGATCGACAATAACCTAGATTGAATTGTTACCTTGAGAAGTATTTGGAAGTCCCACAAAAAGGTCCATGGATATATTTTCTTATTTCCATTCTGGAATAGGAATTGGATGAAGCAACCCTATTTTTAGTTTTCTCTTGACTTTAATATACTAAAATGTCAAACATTTCATAGTAAAATCTGTAATATCTCTTTTCATTCCACGCCACCATTAATATTATTGAATGTCTCTATACATTTTCATACTTCCATGATAAACTGAAAATGGGGAACTACGAGCTTTACACAACAATTCGTTCTTCATATAAGAATCACATGGAACACTCATCCATTTTACAAATCACAAAACACAATATTTAACAATGTAAAATTCTGGAAACATACTATTTTTAACCAATTATACATTTTTCAATAACTCCCCATCTTCATTATGTGCTTTCTTAATTCTCTCTGAGAAAGATAACTAAACTAAAACCTAAAAAAAATCGAGGATTTTTCTATATCAACAACTTACAACCCAAAAAACATCAAATCCTTAAACAATTGGTCTTGTTCCAGCCATAAAATTGGTAATGATGCATGATTCTTTCAAATCAAGGTATCATCCACATTTTTTGATTTTACTGGATGGTAATTGATCATTCAGTCATATTATTTTATAAATTGAATCCACATTCTCTACCTCATGATTAATTCCTTTTGAGTGAATATATAATTTAGACTTTTTTTCACTATATATTTCACATATAGATATGTGTAAATGATGTCTGCAAATATTTAAAGAGAAAACCATAACTACTAATTCCAAATAATGTGTGGGAGAATTAGAGAAATGTGTTTTTATTTTCCTGAATATTAAGAAATTTCATGATCATTATAAATCAAAACAGAACCAATACCTTCAGTGAAGCATCAATGTAGATGAAAAACTCTCCATTTATGAAAGTTAGGATCGTAAATGTAGCATTCATCGATCTTCTTTTCAATTCGTAAAAATAATAATCACATTCTTTTATCATGGTAAATTAAACTCCATTTGGAGTTAAATTGGATAATGGAATAGATAAATATGCAATGTTTTCAACAATCCTATGGTAATTTTATGTCAAACAAAAAAACTGTAAATCTTAGTTACATTTGTGGGTGTTTTCAATTATTAAAAAAAACCTTTTTAGTAGGATCAATAGTTATGTTATCTTTAGAAAACATGTGGCCAAGTAAATAATTTTTTTATAAAAAATATCAAGACATTCTGAATTTTACATAAAGTCTATTTTCCTTTAAGTCTTTAAAAAAAACCATAGGTGTTTTTCATACTCCTCTTCACATCTTGAATATACCCAAATGTCCTCAATAAAAACAAAAAAAACGAAAATCCAAGAACTCATGATATATTTTATTCATAAGATTAGTCAATAAAACTTATTAATTATATATTGAAAAAATGAAAATATCATAATGACCATATGTAGTTCAAAATTCTATTTTTGGCATTTCATCATCCTTCACCTTCAGCTAATGGTACCCATATCTCATGTCAATAATGTAAAAATATTGATATCCCAATAGATGATAAAAAAGTAATTGATGCGAGGAAAATGATACTTATTATTAATAATAATGTTATTCAAAGATCTATAATCAATGGAAAGTATCATGGAACAAACTTTCATAATAACAAAAAAATTTGGGGATCCCCAAGGTCATGTTCTAGGATAAATGAAGCCTTTATCCAGAAACTCCTACAACTAATTCTTCAATTCAAGATGTTCTATTTGAGATATCCAATAAGGGGGATTTGAAATTCTCTTAGAATCCTGAACTAAGTCAATTTTTAATCCAATTTCCCATTCGGGTATAACACTGGGTATATCATTTAGAAAATCATCAAGGTATTCATTTACCACTAGCACATCATTAATATGAGCATGTCCTTTTTTCAAAAATATAGGAAAGATAACATTCATTTCCATATTTCGACAGTTTAACAGCTTCCTAATATGTTATCAATTATATAGGTTTTTTCTTGTATAAAAAATGAAACTATTTCTCAAAAGAATCTTCTTCTGATGTACAATAAATCTTAGTATACAAAATAAAAATCCAATCCATACCCAAAATTACATCAAAATCAACATAGGATAAAACCAAAATGTTTTCAGGTAATTTATTTCCACAGAAATAAAACCGAAGATTTTTATAATACCACTTTACAATAACATTCTCCCCAGACTTGTAACAATAAGTTTTACTATCATCTGTTGTGGGGATATTTCTAATTTTTCATAAATGTTTTCAAATAGAAAATAATATGTTCACCCCGTATCAAACAAGACGTTAGAAAAATCTGATCAAACTGACGACGTACCGGATACCACTTCATTGGATGGGCTAACATCTTCTGACGTAGTTGAAAAGGATATCACTATATATTTCTACTAATAGTCAAGATGTATTCCATCATTCATATCGTTCTTTGGGATGGAATTTTCATAATGACACATCTGAGATTGTTTGAAACACGTTATAGGTTTCTTATCAAAATTTATCAAAAGATCATTTTTATGACAAGATCAGGCCATATTTCCAAAAAAACAAACATTTCGAAAAAACATCCTGGTTTTGTAATACATTCCCTATGTTTCTTTTTACCACACCTTCCACAATGGGGAAATTGAACTTTCCTACCTATAGATTTATTTTATTGATTATTACTGTAAATTTCTATCTACAACTCTTCTTATGCTTGTTCTCAATGTACATGTGATCATAAATAACCTCCATTTCTACCATCTTAATACACTAGTAATTTTTTTAATAAATATATTACTCATAGGAATTTAATACCCTTCTATATTTTGGTTTTAATACAGTGTAAAAATTATTGATTTCAATATCTAGATCTAGAATAATTTCTGGAGTGTACCTTACTAGTCAGGTGAATATTTCTTCATACACTGCCACTGAATCCAAATAATTTTGAATCAATTCATGTAATTTCTTCTCCAATCCAATTCTAAAAACCTTATGAAAATATTTATCATGTAAAATAATTTTAAATTCATCAAACATTAAGGCTTCAATATCTTATTTATCCCTGATATTATTACCCACTGACCACCACTGATCAACTCCACCATAAAAATGATAAATGGATAGACTAAAATTTTGAGTATATGAACATAATATAACATAAAATATATTTCTAAAGTATTTAATCCATCCTTATGCTCCTACTTGGTAAGAAGATCCACAGAAAGCAGAAGGGTGTTGCCTCATAAAATGTTCCACTATCTTCATGTTCCATTGTGGTAGATATGATTTTATTCATTCATGGATTAAAAAATAATTCATTTCATGCTTAAATTGTTCCATTACTATCACAAACTGAACAATTTCAATATCTACCAATCATGAGATTAGATTTGGAATGATATCAGCTTCTTGGTTCCCACAAACTTAAGCATCCGTATTTGTTTTGTAGAAAACCATTTTGAACATACAAATATTAGATAAAGAAAAATGGTATTAATTAAATGTAACATCGCAATCAAATGGTAAAAATTATTAATTCTATTCTATTTACATCATCCCACCCCCTAATGTTTTCAAAACTGTTCTCTGATACCAACTATAAGGACTCGACCTTAACCGTTACATAATTTATCTATTTCCAATAGATTTCACTTCTTTACATTCCGAAAAATATTTTTAGTATAGTGTTATATAATTAAGACGATAACAAAAAAATATCAACCCACAATCATATAACATGGGTTCTACTAAAATATTATTCATTTCTTCTAAAACATAAAATTTTTAACACAAAACTGCAATATGATTTCATTGAGAAATCGTTATAACATTTATCTTGAATTTATTATTTATATTCATGATCCTTATAACAAATGAAAAAAATTAAAAACATTTTATTTGAATAGAAATATTATTAAGGTATAAAAAAGAAATAATTAAACCATTACTCAATGAATACATATAAATATATGGATTAATTTTCACAATGAAATACTTTTCACCCATATATACTAACTTTGTGAAACATAAGATTTACATAAAACATTAAAGAAAATATATAAAATCATACATTATTATTTGGGAAATAATTAATTATAATGTAACTCTTATGGATAAATTATGATTTGTAACTCGCATGACTACCTTACAATGTAACATTCATGGCTACTTTATGGTGTAACCATCGCAGTTACACTTGGAGTAACCATTCAACCAACCAACAACTTACACATAGCTAATTAATTAGAGGGAGATATAGGTCTAATGTTTAATCATATATAATTCCAAATAACCAAAATATAATCATAAAACATGATTAATTTCATAAGAACATTGCTGTTGAATTTTGTAAAATAGATTTTTAAAAGGGGATTCTTAAAGAAAAGTCCCCAACAAATATCATATAATTTATGTGAGAATTAATATAATGAAAGGAATATATTAATACACTATGAAATATATGTTAAAACATTATATAAACAAAATTCATTAAAAAATAATCTTATTACCACATAATCAATGAAATATATGGTTAAGCCAATGAATTTAAATTAAGTTATGAATTCCCATACCTCAGGTTCGTCTTTATTCAAACATGTTTTGACCTAATATATAATGGTTAAAACGGTGTTATTAATATGTTAAAAGGTAAAATAATTATTATGATGCCTTATATAATCATTTTATTACATCATTCGACCCATTTATTAATAATATTTTTCATTTCCACTATTTTTGGTGCGTGCTTTACATGATTTCTATAGTCTGTTCGTAAAGGGTTTTTTTATCGAATGGAAGAATAACCCCAAAAGGTGAATGAAATGGTTTTAATATGTTTCCATACTATTAAATTATTACATAAATCATTTTTGTTTTTTGGTATGATGAATAATGATTAGATAAATCATTAGAAATATTCGTTTATATCTGTTTGGATGTTCTTCGATAATCATGAATCCTTTCCATTATATACATTATATATTATGAATATGTGTTAATTACCCAACATAAGAGAGGTAATATTATAAAAATTAAAATCATTTCCACAATTAATAATGTTTTACAACCATATTTGAAGTATTTAAATAAATTGAAAGACACATCATCCACAATGTCGGTAAATCGACACATCACGGATGACGATTTTGTTTTTAGAATAAGATGAAGAGGAGAGGATGAAATGTGAATAATTTTTAATAAACAAGATAAAAAAGATAAAAATATAGAATATATATAATAATGCTTCTTTCATGCCTCTTTGATAAACATAAGAAAATAAAAGAGGGATTTTACCACATGATCTCTTCTCATTGAGATCCTCCTTAAGGCCTTTGGTTTTTCCCTTTTCGTGAGTCTAATGGGTATTTGATGTAGGTAAATGTTATTGGAAGTGGATTTTGAAATATTTAGACATTAATCATATCTTGAGAGGTGTGAGAGGAAGAGGGGTGAGTGTGGTATTTTTTGTGGAGGAGAGTAGGGGTTTTCTATTATTTTATGCGTTAGTTTAATATTTTTCCCCAAGCCTCTGAGTAGTCCATATTAATGTCACCCAAAATATTAAAGGGAGAATTTGAGTTTGAACCAAGTGTTAGTACATCATCCATGATTCAAGGAATATATTATTCAACAAATAATGGATATATACCATAATTTACCATATTTCATTATTCATCAAAAATCCTATTATTTTAGAAAAATACCAAAAATTCACCCTCACCATTTTTCTGCATGTATAATTCAAAAATGAACTCCATTTTATCAAAATAATTTTCTATATCAAAGAACATTATTTTTAAAATAAAATCATAATTTTTTTCCAAAGATAACATTCTTAAAACTATAATTCATTTTATATCACCTTGAATAATTAATCAAGATCTCATTACATTATAAACATAAGAGAATAATAATAATACAATTCACTATTCATAAGGCTCATATTTCTATTCATATTACTATTCATAAATGTATATTACTATTCAACAAAAAATCAATTCGTTTTTATCAGAATCCAAATAACATTCTAATCAAAACCATAGATGCCCATTTTCAAAATTCAAATCATAGATGTGGAAAACTTATGTTTAATATATAATTTATAAATTTCTCCTTAAAAAAGATTCATCATCTAGAGACTCAGGGTTTCAATAAATTATATATATTTTTAAAACCTTGGGGTGTTACAGGTTAATATTATTGCTAACACTCTTCGTTAATGGAGATGTTGATTCAGATCAAGAAAACTAAACACATTCTTTGTCAGTGCAAGATTCACATTCTATAGTGAATTTCTTAGTGCACTCTTTCAATTTTTTCTTACATTAACAAATCCAAATTCAATATTCCATATTTCCACACACTCCAAAATTAAATGGAATTATGTTTCGATGGTTTTTTTGGAACCATGAATTATGGGGTTAATTATTATAGATATAGTATGTTTTTTGTTTACAAATAGATTCACCATCATGGGTTCACTCTATATAAAATATCTTCATAAATTTATCATCTACATTGATTTACATGGAATCATAATCATTAAGTAATTTTATTAAATAGGGGGGGTAGAACAAAAAGAAATCCATCAAGGGTGAACCCAAACCCCCCCCCCCACCCACAAAAGAACCATAGGGGGTCTGAAATAGTGAATCTCATGCACGCCCCCTTTAATAAAATCAACCCCAATGGGATTAATGCGGCCAACCATGTGTAGAAACACCTCCACCATGCTAGTAAACTTGAATGGTTTTGTGTAGTCTGTAACCTTATTCCGCTACTTATAGTTATATAGCACAAAAATGTTGATATTGAGAATACTTTTATATTTTCTTATAGCATAGAATATCAACCAAGTAGAGACACCCCATCTTTTCAAGAAGTTGTGTAAAATCAAGGAGTCTCTTTCAAATTCATAGATATATAACCCCTTTTGCCTTCATATTCTGAGAACAATGAGCATATACAAAAACTCTGCATGAAGGGAGGAGCACTAGCCCGAGCAGGCGGATAAATCCATTTAAACCGAGCCATTGATATCAAGAAACACTCCTCCTCTGTGCATGTTCCCCTAGATATATGATTATTACGTGTTCTGGTTCAAGCCACATGAAGGAGGTCTCCAGCTGAGTAGGCTTCCTATCGTACTGCTAGCAGGAAACCCCACCCAGTATGCTACCAGAAAACAATGGAAAGAAGGATCCTCCTTTAAATATTACACCACATTGTTTAAGTTGAGTAACATGTTTTCTTCTCTAACATCAATGACAAAAGCCATCACATACCCACCGTCAAGCTTTAACTTGTTCTACGCCTACCAAATACGCCATCATCCTGCATGTAGTACCACCGATCATACCACCATCTCTAGCCCTCTCCCCTTAGAACCAAGAAACCATTTGTTAATAAAGGATAAGAAATCCTCATTTGAAGAGAGTCCCTCAGAGATTCCCCTAGGTCATGCCACACCTCCCTCTCCCATTCACTACTAAAGAATAGGTGAGTAGATCTCTCTTCCTTATTCACACTACAACACACACCTGGACGCAAGGTGGATACCACATCTACAAATATTATCATCAGTAGGGAGGGATCTGTTTAGAATCATCCATGTGAGAATGTTGAACTTTTTGGGTATGTTTTTCACCCAAATGATCTCATCAGAACCCCCAGACTATGCCTGGTCATGAATCATACTCCATCACTCCATCAAAGTTAAGAGGCATGAGGAGGAGGCTATGAATAAACAATTTATCATTATCTTCATTAATATTGATGAGTTTAAAATAATCAAGATGATCCCTATCCAAACACGTAATGATGAACATATGATAAGGGTTAGATTCAATGAATGATATTTCGGTGACCGAGCACCCCTAAAAACCCCATTGCACTACCACCCCAATCATGGTGCTAGAAAGACAACCCACCTCTTCAAACTATCTATTGAGAGAAGGGATGAAAAAATTGTCAATGGGAGAAATGGACTCATCTTTACTAGAGTAAAATTCCCCGATCAACTATTTTGTTGAATTCCTCATCAATATATTTCTATTGACATAAAATTTCATATACCTAGTCTTTCTCCAATCATCAATGTTTTTGGCCAAATAAGGTTCGATATATCCCAAAAGATCATCTTTTTAAGGCTCCCTTATGTAAATAATTTTGAAATGAATTGATCCCTTAAAATTTCATAGAATCTACAACACAACACTCTGATGTATTATGGTAGTCCTCTCTGTGAATCTTCATTCCATACTAAAAATGAATGAGTGATCTGTACTCATTTAGTGTAACATCCTGGTTCTGGTAGACACCTAGAGGTGCCCCATACCTGGTTGGTCACATGGACTTAGGTGCATTTCCATGAATGCCAGTGGTTGCCGACAAGTAGCGAGGGCCTTGGGTGTGATTTTGGGGAAACAATTCCCTCATGGGTAGAGTACATATCGGAACACAGAAACAATATACAATAGTGGAAGTTGTAAAAATCCATACACAAGTGAATAGTGGAAGATTAAATTTTAAAAACCGTAGGAGCACATATATATATGATGCATGATACATATGTCTAGGAAATTATCAAAACAAGTCACAATGATGGAAATACATACAGTACTAAAAATAAGAACAAAAGAAAGATAAACATCTCCATTTCATCACTAGCATAAGCATGGTCCTTGGATCTCCAGCTCCACAACAAGTCAAGTACCTAAAGTCGAAGGGCGCTTTCCCTTGTCTATACCTACAACAATATAGTCTATTTGGGCCCAAAAGAATGACCCAAAAAAGGTTTGAGACTAAACCATAGTAGGTAACCACCTGAAGATCTGTGCTTAATAGTCAGTGAATATATGGAAGGTAAAAGTACAGAAAATAGTAAATAGGAACATGTTGAACAATAAACAATACACATTTCCGAAGTAATGCAACAACTAACAAGCCAGCAAGCACAATAGGTAACC
Source organism: Viscum album (assembly GCA_963277665.1). NCBI lineage: Eukaryota > Viridiplantae > Streptophyta > Magnoliopsida > Santalales > Viscaceae > Viscum > Viscum album. Next base: position 2,008,196,592 of record OY728148.1, on the reverse strand, counting down.
CTCTGGGAAGTACTGACAACCATCCCCTCTAGTCCTACCTAACAAGTACCGGTAACCCTCTGGGTAGTGTACTTAGGAAAACCCCTTTGGCATGGTCATACGGAATATAAATGACTCTGTGATGAATCACATGCAGTCAACTACCCTTATAGTCTAGGGTAGTAAGGAACTCTCTGAGGAAACTCGCATAGTCAATTCCCCTTATATACCCAAGGTCAAGGACTCTATGAGGAAGCACACTCGGTCAATTCCACTTATAGCCCAAGTATTTCATAGACTCTCTGAGGATTCTCACATAGTCAATCCCTCATATAGCCTATGTTAATCAAGTGATTCAAATAAAAAAACAGAGACTCTATGAGGATGCTCACACGGTCTATCCTCGTATAGTCTGAAGTAGTCAAGGACTCTCTAAGGAAGCTCTCATGGTCTATCCCCTTTTAGCTCAATGTAATTGTAGGCTCTATGAGGATGACGACTTGGTCAATCCCCGTATAGCCCAATGTTCCAAGACTCTCTGAGGAAGCTCACTCGGTCTATCCCCTTATAGTCCACTACACCTGGTTCTCACAGCCCTGTGTAGAATAACAGAGTAGCTATACAATATCGACATTGTAGAATTACATAACTACAAGGGTAAATAGTTCTACAACATAAAAATCATGTCAGAAAACATTTCTCTATCCTACTACAACAGGCAAGGAAACAGACAAAGAATCCAAGGAAAAATAGGACCAAACGGTCATAAACAGAATGTACATGGGTAAAACCTCCAAAGCATAGCAGTTAAACCATATTCATATTCAAACATCCTCTACACATGCATACTAGCATGACCGTCATACAAAAGGGGTAAAATGGTAAACACACAATACCCCATTCAAGGGTATTGGTGGAATTTTCACATAATATTTAAGGAATTTCAACGGATATGCAAAAACTACCTACCTTGGGGTTAGAAGATCAATATACTTGAACCACGAGGCTTGAAACTCCTTAGAACGTCATAGATCTATGAAGATGTACAAAATGTTTAACCCAAGATAACATGGAAAAGAGGAGGAATTGGAAAACGATGCTCTCATATAAAGAAGAGCTTATCTCTATGATTCCGACACACTCAACGGTGTTCGAAACGCGGGATGGATGAAATATCGAGACCTTGTCGAAGATCAGTGGATGCTCAGTGTTCTTGTACAAACAAAACCTAGATGTAGTGGTTTCTTTCTGTCAGATGTGACCCCGGTGCATTTAATGAAAAAACAATGTACAAGTTGTGTACTTTCCATTTTCATACTCCGCTTTAGGTGGCCTCCACATCACTCATATATGGTCGGGTGTGTGGCCATGACACGACCATCACACGGCCTCCAGCCCCATCGTAGTACATGACGTGTACTTATAATGTTCATGGAGTTTAGTTAGAAAATATCCAAATTTTCACCTTTTTCCCAAAAATGATCAGAAAAGAAAAAACATACCTGAAAAGATGATCCAGTTTCTTACAAACTCCCCCCCCCCTAAATGAAATTTGTCCCCGAATTTCTCTAGAATCGTGAAGAAGAAGAAACCCCGAACATCCACGACCACTGCACTCATACATCAGCCTCCCTCTCCCATGTCTCGTCATGTACCTACCCATGCTGCCATAGCACCTATACGAGAGGAATAGATCGGCCACAGAGAACCTTTGTAATGCGATCATCAATATTGATAGGATGATCCAAAAACAACTCATCCACCTCAAGCTCAACCTCCTCAGGAAGAAAGACATGAGGCGGGTCTAAAAAGTAACGTCGGAGCTGAGAAACATGGAAGACGTCATGCATAGCCTGGTACTTCTGAGTTAACTGAAACTAATAGGCAACTGGCCTAACTCTCTCCAACACCTCAAATGGACTGACGTACCTCAGTAAATGATTACCCTATCTCCTAAACCTCCTGTTTCCCAACTTTGGTGTGACATAAAGGAAAACCTGATCATCGACCTCAAACTCTAGAGGTCATCTTTACTGATAAACATAAGACTTCTGTCGAGAATGTGTAGTAGCCATCCTCTTCTGAATCAACTCTATCAGCTCTATGGTCTCCTAGACAAGACGAGGACCCAGCAAAGCTACCTCTCTTACCTCCAGCCAACATAAGGGTGATCAGAATGGCCTACCGTACAAAGCTCATAAGGTGCCATATGAATGGTTTCTTGAAAACTATTATTTTATGAAATCTCCACAAGAGGTATATTCTTCTCCCAGGAACGTCCAAAGTCTAGAACACATGATCAGAACATATCCTCAAGCACCTGAATCGTACGCTCGGACTGGCCATCTGTCTGAGGATGGTATGTTGTACTCAAAAGTAACTATGTACCTAAAGACTTCTAAAGCCCCTGCCAGACCCTAGAAGTAAAATGTGCATCCCTATCTAAAACAATTGAGTGTGGAACTCCCTGTAGATGTACAGTCTCTTGGATGTAAAACTGTCCCAGCTCATCAACACTGAAGTTATCCTTGATTATAATGAAGTGAGAAACCATCATAAGCCTATAAATGACAGCCCAAACAACATCATTACCTTGAGGAGACATCGGAAAACCGGTCACGAAGTCCATCGCGACATCATTCAACTTCCAATCTGTAATGGGTAACTACTGCAAAAGACCTTCTTATCGCTGATGCTCTTCTTTCACCTACTGAAAAGTGGAACACCTCCTGTCAAAACTAGCAACATCTCTCTTCATACATGTCCACCAATACTGGTGGTGTAGATCATGATACATCTTAGTGATGCCATCATAAACTGCACAAACTAAGAAATGAAAATCTCGCATCATCTCCTCGCGTATGTCTACTGGCACCCATACGCATCCCTAGAAACACAAGATCTCTTCCTTACCTTCTATCCATCCAAGAAGAGATTCCTATTCTGAAACAATCTTCCACAGAACTAGGCCTTCTGATTCTGATAGCTACCTCATCCTTACTCGATTGAGAAGAGCAGAGGAAACAGCTACATAAGATAGAAAATTCTACCCCTATCTATCATGAACCTACAAATAAATCTCATAGAACAAGGCCATATCCTTCCACTCACTGTTGGCCTCTTGAACTGCATATATCTGAGTTCTCCTGCTTAACGCATCAGCCACTGCGTTTCCCTTCCCAGGTGTATAGGCAAGCTCAATGTCAAAGGACTGAAGATACTCGACCAACCTGCACTTTCTAAGGTTCAGATCATGCTGAGTGAAGATATACATGAGACTTTTGTGGTAAGTGAAAACCAAAAAAATCTCTCCTAGAATATAATGACTCTAAAAATGTAATGCATGAACAATAGCTGCCAACTCCAGATCGTGCGTCCGGTAATTCCTCACATGTGCCTCAACTGCTGAGACCCATTAGCAACGACTCCATCTCCCTGCATCACCACAACTCGCAGCCCGATACCTGAAGCATCACAATATGCAGTATATCTCCTTCCCGGCTCTAGAAAGACTAGTATTAGTGCTGACATCAACCTCCCCTTCAGCTCTTGAAAGGCTGACTCACACGAATCTGACAATAAGAACTTCACACCCTTATTGGTCAGACCTATCAGTGGTGCTGGAAAGCATGAAATGTCTTGTATGAAGTATATTTAGTATCCATCCAACCCTTGGAAACTCTGTACCTCAAAGAAGTTCTTCGGCTGCTCCCAAGAATCTACTACCCTCACATTATCTGGGTGTACTGGTAATCCTGTCTCTGAGATAACATGACCCACGAAGTTAATCTGATCCATCCAAAAGTGTAATTTCGAGAGCTTAGCATATAGTTGATGATCTCTCAGTGTACTTAGAACAATATCAAGATGGGTAGAATGGTCAGGTCTAGTGTTAGAGTACACCATGATGCCGTCCATGAAAACCACCATGATGGAATCCAAGTATGGATGGAACACTCATTTCATCAGTTCCATGAAAACTGTAGGCACATTCGTGAGACAGAACGGCATAACTGTATACTCATATAGACCATACCATCTTCTAAATGATTTCAGAGGTATATCAGATGGTATAACATGCAACTGATGGTAACTGGACCTCTGGTCGATCATCGAGAACACCCGATCTCGTCGAAGCTGATCAAAGAGCTCATCAATCCTCGGTACGGGATATTGGTTCTTGACCGTCAACTGGTTCAGCTACCGATAATCCACACAAAGCCTAAGGGTTCCATTTGCATTTTTCACAAACAGGACAAGGGAACCCCAAAAAGAAATACTGGGTTGGATGATACCCATGTCCTGCAACTCCTCCAACTGCCTCTTGAGCACCTCCAGCATAGTTGAATCCATCCTATATGGAGGAATGGAGACCGGTTCCTCTCCTATCACGAGCTCAATATAAAATTCTACCTCAATCTCTAGAGGAAAACCTATAAATTCCGCTGGGAAGATGTCCCTGAAATGATCCACCACTGGAAGAAAATCTAACTGTGAAGTCCCCTAGTCATCCAGATATAGACTAGTAATATGGGCAGTAACTCCTCCTAAACCATGATCCTCGGGTCCTGCTCAGATCGCCTGGACATCCCACTCTCCCTAATAAAGAAATGAACCACCCAATAGTGATATGAAACTAACCCCGTGGTGATAGATATCGATGACTACCTAGAAGGGAACTAACCAGTCTATTACAAGAATGAAATCATAGCTCATTATCTCTAGGACATAGAGGTCCTATAAGAAGTGACATCCTGCAAACTCAAGAGGGAACTCTTTGGACTAACATACACTAACCGCTCTAGTCCCCAATGGTGTATCTAGTGTCAAGATATCAATAGAAGAAAAGATGAAGAGACCAATGATTTCCACAACAAAAACAGAGATAAATCTATGGGAATCCCCTGTGTCAAAAAGAGAAGAAGATAAAACTGAGGCTACTATGATCGTACCTCGAATGGTGGAAGGTCCAGGATCCTGCTCCTACTGGGTCTGCTCCATCGCAATGGTCTATCCTGCTCCACGAACCTGTGACCCTTCCTGACCGCTCTGAGCTGATCCACCCTGCTTTCACTAATATACTGATGACTTACCACCACAACCATGACCACCACCTCAGCCTGAACAGCCGGAATAACTTCAGTTTCCAGACTGGTGAGAAACTGGTGGTGATGCTCCCGAACACAGAGTCATCGAAGAACCCCTATCTCAAGCTACTGGAGGGAAAAAACTGACAAAAAATGATGGAGATGGCCCATCCAGCAGCAAGATCAGCACTCCATCATGTCTCTCGGGCAATGCGGGCTCGTATGCCCACTCCTCCCACACTGGTTGCACACTACATGGCTACCCGAATGTGCATCCCGCCTACTCTGATATCCTCGAGAAAGCTCCCTATGGCGCTTTCGGATATCAGTAGGATGAATACTAACTCTGGATGTCGAACTGCCCAGGATCACTGCTCCAGAATCCCTGAGATTACGCTCTGTGATCAATGCTTGGGTGACGATAGAGAATATCGAATTCAACCTGAAGATTTTCACATACCTGAATATTTTCACATGGGAACGAATCTCCTTCCAATAGACCTTCATCATACTTCATATCCAGGATCAACTCATCACCTCCTGGGATAGGCATGAAATGCTGCAACTCTATGAAATGAGAGGAATAATCCATCACATAAATAGTACCCTGCTCTAATTTCATGAACTCCCAGGCTCGGTCAGCCCTAAAGGTCTCATGGTAGAAGTAATCATATAAGATATGATTAAACTCCTCCCAAGCTATATTCTAGTGGAGTCCCGCCTGAGAGATTACATCCCACCACCTCTTGGCGGAGTCTCAGATAATATAGGTCATGAGATTCACCCTCATCTCTGGTGGTACCTCGAGATGCTCAAATATCATAAGCATGGCTTCGATCCATGACTCTGCAGCCAGAGGTCCTCCTTCCCCTGAGAAGGTGGGAGGGTGCTATAACTGGAAAACCCGCGTCAAATCATCCATCAACTGGGCAGGAGGCATTGGTCTCTAGAAGGTCTACATAATCCTCATAAATCCCTTCCAAAATTATGCATCAGTTCCTGAAACAGGTACAACAACTAGTGCCAATGATGGCACAAACGGAGGATCTATAGGAAGTCTGTGATCAGCAATATCAAGGGTCTGATCACTGCCCTACAACTAGTTTTCAACTGAAGGATGTCTCGGTGTCATGACACTACAAGGTCAAATACAAACCTTATATTCATGTATATCAAAATATATAACTGGTAGGACAACAATGGAATAAAAGAAAGAAAGTATTCATGTTTTGCAAAATGTTACTACACATCGTGTTCTCTTAAGTTATTCACATTGGCGTGTACTCCCACCTAAACTAGTCCTGTGACACCCCAAATACACGACGTGTTGTGTGAACACACGTCATGTAATTTAATCCCCTTCACTGCCTGAGTCCTTCTACATGGTCTACCCATATGTCTCTCTTAAGAAAAAACTACACGGTGTGTTCAAGGTGGACATGACATGAACTTCAACAAGCTTCACCGGCCCGTGTTGTTAGCTACACAGACGACTACATGGACGACACTAAATTGCGTGTTCTAGGAGGACACGGTGTGTATGAGAAGAGGTAATACTGACCCGTGTTGTTTGTGACACGATCGGGTACCCAGGTCATACTACATGGCATGTAAAATTCAGACATGGCATGTATGTGACAAGTTAACACCACCCGTGTTGTTCATAACACGACCATGGTACATATTTCAGACAACAAGACATTCTAAACTAGTACACGACATGTTCCTACAAGAATTTCACCTTCCCATGCCTCTTCCTACAAGGTCTATGACATGGTTTAGAGACTACACGGTGTGTACAGAAGTACACATCGTGTAATTTTGAAAAATTGTTTCTTCCCAAATACAAGAACACATGGTGTGTATTCAAAACTACACGACGTGTATTCTGTGTTTTTCTAGATAGTAAGCCTCAGAAACTACTCCAGAGCCCAGAAAAACAATGGAATAAACACAGAAGGTTCTAAATTCCAGTACGTGAGGGCCCATAATCCCCGCGAATCAAAGTTTGGGATCTTATTCAAGTTATAACAAGGCAAACAAGCAATGATCCACCAAATTCCTGTCCATCAGGGCCCATAACACTTCATGTACCAAAGTTTGGCATCCATAAATGAAAAGCACTATATAAACAAATTCCATATCAAACAATAGGAATTATATAAATGCATTTATCAAAATGGAATGCATAATCTACACAACGTCTATCACAACAACATGCAATCGCTAATGCATCCTAGATGGAATGCAAAGAATGCATGGCATGTGATTTCTTAAAAGATCCTGTATGATGCATTAGATGGGATACCCTTATCTCATCGGGTTGTGATATAAATATAACCACAATAATAACAATTGTAACAACAAAAACCATGTGCTTCACCCAACGGTGAAATCAAATCAACTGTAAAATTTGAAAACTTAAAAAATTGCAATAATCGAGGTAGTAAGGCCTTTCCCTATACACAAGTTAGCTACTCCCAGTAAAAACTTATTACCAAGTACCAATTCAATCCAATCCCTAGCTATAGGCTCCAAATAGCAGTTAAAGCGAAAAGGACCTCCTCCGATACCACTTTGTAACATCTCAGTTCCGAAATCCATCGAGAGGCACCCCATACCCGGTTGGTCACATGGCCTCATGCACATTTCCCCGAACTCCAGAGGCTGCTGAATATCAACGAGGTCCTTGGGTGTGATAGTGGAGAAACTATTCCCTCATTTGAAGAGTACACAATGGAAGAGAAAAACAATAGTCAATAGTGGAAGTAATAAACAATTGATACAAAAGTGAATGGAGGAAGACTAAATATGATAAATAGTAAGAGCACATATATATATGATGCATGATACATATGTCTAAAAAATCATCCAAACAAGTCAAAATGCTGGGAATAAAACCAGTATTAAAAACAAGTACAAAAGAAAGATAAATAGCTCCTCAAAATTAGAAGACTAAGCTTGATCCTATTCTCTACAACTCCACAGCAAGTCAAGTAACTGAAGTCGAAGGGCTCTTGTCCTTGTCTATACCTTCAACAATATTGTCTTTTTTGGCTGAAAAGCATGACCCAAATAGGGTGTGAGACTAAATCCCATTTGGTAACCACCAGAAGATCTGTGTCTAATAGTCAGTGAATATATGGTAGGTAAAAGTATAGAAAATAGTAAACATGAACAAGATGAACAATAAATAATACATTGTTCCAATGTCAAGAAATAAATAAAAAGCAACAAAGTAAAATAGGAAACCCTCTTGGAAGTACTCACAACCATCCCCTATGGTCCTACCTTACAAGTACCATTAACCCTCTGGGAATTGCACTTAGCCTAACCCCTCTGGATTAGTCATACAGAATTATAACGACTCTTGGAGGATGTACACACAATCAACTCCCCTTATAGACTAAGGTAGTCAGGAACTCTTTGAGTAAGCTCACACAGTCAGTTCCCCTTATAGACCCAAGGTCATGGACTCTCTGAAAAAGCAGACTCGGTCAATTACACATATTTCCCAGGTCATTCATAAACTCTCTGAGGAAGCTCACATAGTCAATCCCTCCTATAGCCTATGTTAATCATGTGATTCAAAAAATCAAAACAGATACTCTCTGAGGAAGCTCACACGATCTATCCCCGTATAGTCTAAAGAAGTCAAGGACTCCATGAGGAATCTCTCACGGTATATCCCATTTTAGCCCAAAGTAATCCTAGGCTCTATGAGGATGATCACTCAGTCAATCCCCGTATAGCCCAATGTTCCAAGACTCTCTTAGAAAGCTGAGTCGGTCTATCCCCTTATAGTCTAATACACTCGGTTCTCATGACACTGTGTAGAATAATGACGTAGAAAACAATATGGAAAAAGTTTACTTATTGAACTATTTGTCTAAACAGTTATACAACATATCATGCATGTCAGAAAACATTTCTCCATCCTACTACAATAGGAATGGAAACAGACAAAGCAGCCAAGGAAAAACAGGACCAAACCGTCATAAACAGAATATGCATTGGTATAACCTCCAATGAATAGTAGTTCAACTATATTCATATTCAAACATTCTCTACATAGGAATACTATCATGGAAAACATACAATAGGGGTAAAACGGTAAACACACAATACACCGTTCAAGGGTATTGGTGGAATTTTCAAATAATATTCATAGACATTCAACAGAAAGGCACAAACGACCTACCACTAGGTTAGGAGATCAATATACGAGAACCATGAGGCTTGATACTACATAAAACGTCGTAGATCTATGAAAATGTACAAAACCTTTAACCCATGATAACTTGGAAATGATTAGGAAGTGGAAAATGATGCTCTGGAAGAAGGAAGAGATTTCCACTGCGATTCCAACGCACTCAATGGTGTTATAAATGGAGGATGGATGGAATATTGAGTTGTCATTGAAGATCCACAGATGCTCGGTGCTCTCGGATGAACGGAACCTAGAAGAAGTGGTTTTTGTCCGTCAGACGAGACCCATGTGCGTTTAATGAAGAAAACAAAGTACACGACATGTACTTTTGAAGTGAACGACATGAAATTTCCCTTTCTGTACTCCACCTTAGGTGGCCTCCACATCACCCATACATGGCTGTGTGAGTGGCCTTGACACGACCATCTCACGGACTCCATCGGCATCACAGTACACAGTGTGTACTTATAATGTACACAATGTGTACTTCAAAAATTTCCTGATTTTCCTCTTTTTCCCAAAAACAAACAGAAATGGAAAAACATACCTAAAAAGAAGATCCAGGTACTTACATACAGTGTTGGTTACATACAGAGCCAGTGAATTTGTAGTATTTGGGTTCACCTATTAGAACTCAAACACCATCATTATGTATCTATAACTTGGGAGCCTTAGGATATTTTGTTTCATTACACCCAGCCATGATGAATTGGAGAATAAACGTCATGGAATATGTATACATTAATATTGTGGTGTTTTATTATTCACATTAAAAATTAATTTCATGATAACAAGAGAGTAGTCTAAAGTAACTCAATTTGAATTTAGACATCATTCGGTATTTGGGCACATTTGTCTCCCTGATTCCCTTATATGTGAATGTAAGGCCATCAACAAATGTACCAAATATAGTACATGGATTCTCCTCCATGATAGTGTATGTAGACTGGTCTATTGAACACATTATAAAACAAAATGTATTGGAAAAATATTTTTATTTGTGAATTTTATAGTCATCATGAACATCAAAGACGAAATAGAACATTTATCCACTTATATACCTTTTATCCATTTTTTCAACTAGAAAAAACTCTAATTTAGTTAAATAAACATATTTCTATAACCCCCATTAAAAAATGTAGACATCAGATCTATATGGTGTAATTCAATTCCCTGGTTATTATCTAATGAAATAATGACATGTACCATGTTGAGTTTATCCACCTGCAAAAACAGCTCCTCAAAATCCACTACATGTGACTAAAAATACCCTCCAAGACCAATGTATCACAATTCATGAAAATGATTCCAATAGATTCCTTTTTATAATTATACACCCTATTATATATAATGGAGTAGTGTCTATATAGAAACTTAGTGAGAATACACATTCTATTAATCTCAATAAAATTGAGATCCAGGATCATGACAAATTTCTATGATACATCTCTTGCTATTTTATGGCTTGAGTTTGTATTATTACCCTCAAAAAAGGGTTATTAGTCTGGGATATTTACATAATGAGACATGGAATATATATAATCAATACATTAGTATCATAATAAGATTTCATTGAAACAAGTCATGCTTCTAGATTTCAATGATGTGGATGAAATAAATTTTAGATTTTTCGTCGACGAGGTTCAAAGAGTGTCTGTTGTAAGGGGAATCTGAACTGATCACCCACTCCAAATTGGATATAGTTATTTTTTTCTTCTTCCATATTTAATTTTTGTGTGACTTCCATTGTGACATCCAGGCTCGGGGTCTATAAAATAGTACCCTGAGGTGGTGGGTCACATAACCTCAAGAAAACCTCCCTGTATGTCGTAGGCTATTGATAAGCAGTGACGGTTTAATATTGATCATAGGTATACTATACCTATTTATCAAAGAAGAAAAATACAATAAATAAATAAAAAATAGCCAAATTATATAAATAATAAATATATAATCTTGTATCACTTGATGACCAAATGAAGAATGCAATATCCAAACCAAACTAGTAGATATGTTATGGTAAATAAGTGTCACATGTCAAATGAAATACTTATAAAAGACACCATAAAATTCCCAAGAGTTTCCTAAAAAAAGGTATGGTTGTCTAGTCCATTCCTCATCCTGACTCAAATAATAGCATACGATACTTTCCCATATCTTTTCCAATAATAATGAATTCTTTTTGGGTACCGATCAGACTGCTTGAGTAGGGTGTGGGTACAAATCCGTAGGCCACAACCAAAGTTGTCTAAAACAATATCCAGTCAATAATAAGGTATTCAATTGTATAATGAATAAATCATAATGAATAATGTAAATAGTTTTCATATTTCATCAATCCTTATTTATCCACATTAACCCTCTGGATTGTGAGGACATCCAAACCATCAATGCATTCTTTATCCTATTCTAGAGTATGAACGATTTCTAATGATATTACATATAACAATTCTATGGTTATAATTTACCATTTGAATTATATTCATATTATGAAAAATTAGATCCATAGTCCAATTCCATCATTTTGGGCTTAGAAAACCATGTCTATACCCCCATGGTTATTTAAACCTTAAGTCCATGTCCCACAAATCATATATCACTATAGGCTATTGAAGAATGAGTTTGTGTCCAACACATGTATATAAGTCAATCAATAATAGGATTTTGAAGCATTATTCCAAGTCCCACACATGTATATTAGTAAATCACATATTGTATTTTGAATCATCAATCCATATCCCACACACATATGTTAGAAATCATATATTTCACAATATAACACATATAATAATTTTATAAACAGCATTGTTATGAATAATTAACATTTATTTCAAAAATTATCATCATAGGATATTAACTCAATTATCAATTCAATATTTTTTAATCAATTTAATCGAGTGGAATAAATTATTACCAATGCACCATTACAATATTTAAGTTAATCAAAAAATATCAATTATTTCACTATCACTATAATTTTCCAATTAAAAAATCCCAATATTTTAACAATGTCACAATCCACAAAGTTAATTAATTTACCAAACAATTCATTAATCTAATTCCACAAAGGGGATAATCAAAATTTCCAAATTTATATTTTCCCATATTCAAATAAATTTTTAATCAAAAAAACAATAAATTAATCAATTATTGATTCTAAAAATTAAATAATCAATTAATTTATTCAACAAAAGATTCAATTATAAAACATAATAATTTAAATTTGACATCAAATACACATAATTGGAATCAAGAATGTGGTAAATGAAATTAGGCAACCTACATCATGATCGGTGATAAACAATCACTAATAGAAATACCTAACTCAAGAAGAACTATCATGATCATGACAAAGAAAGAGATCTAGATCCAAAACCTTGATCTAAGATTAAAATAACAATGATCCATAAAACTAAGACATAAAAATTCCAGCAATGGTGTAAAATCAAACCCTTATTAAATTGAATGAGACTCGAGTGGGGGAGAACTCGAATCATGAAGTAACCCTATACTTAAAGAGCTAAAAATATGTTAATCTAGCCATTGATTCACTATGAACGAATTTTATGTCCCCCAGGGATTCATCTATAAGCCTAAAAATTGGAGGAATGGATTATGGTAAAGCTGGGTCATCATGGGGTGATGGAAAGGGTGTTTGGGAAATTTTAATATAATATTATAAATAATTAAACCCATGCACACAATTTACAGGGAATAGGAACATGGTTTCGAAAACGATGTTTCTAAACTGTGTTCCTCCTTATGGGGGCGGTGGTTAGTATTAATAGAGAGAATGGGTTGAAAAAACATTTTCCATTCATTAAATCCCTCTCTATATAGTGTTGCATATTCTGATGGGGATTTGGAAAACTGTGTTCCAATGGTCCACGTCTGAAAACCCGTCCAAAAACATCCAAATTTCACCAAAACACACACTTGATAAAAGTCATAATAATATACTCAAAAACGAGGAAAAAGTGTACCTATAAACAATATTGAGAAACCTATATAAAATGATGGGATCTTACAATATCATGACTTTGTAATATCTCATCCCATAATTTTATTCCCAAGAACCTATATGATATCTATGTAAACAATATCGGTCCATTAAGCCCACATATCCAGTTCTATCTCCCATGTTTATTTATTAAAAATCCCATGCTTCCACATTACATGAACTAATAGTATGATATTTTATTACAACACTTTGTCACTGTGATCCAAGACATCTATCAGATTCCTCTCGAAGGACGTATTACTATAAAGCTCTATATCATCCACATTTTTCACATGTGAAGATTCACAGTGATACCAACAAATTTGTGACACATTAAAAATATCATACATAATATGGTATCTTTATATAAGTTCCAATCAGTATGAAACCATCCTGATTCTCTCCACAACCTCAAATAATTCCAGAAACCTTTGTGTAAAATTTACCTATATCTAAATCGTAGGTGATCCAATATAAGAGACACCCAATGGAATACAAGATCACCCATTGAAAACTAAATAAGACATCATCTTATTTCAGTATATGATTATTTATACTATAAAACATATCCATATCTACTAATTATTAGAATATTCATCGACATATCCTCCCTAAGACTCGGTCCCAATATGTTTGAATCACCTGCGTCCATCCGATTTAATGGTGATCTACATGACCAACCATAAGGTGAGTCATATTGTTCCATATGAATTGTTTTCTAATAACTATTCTTATATAAAACTGCATGACTTGTAGGTTGTTTCCCCAAGAAATACCAAATTCTTGTACAAAATCCCTAAGAATATCCTCAAGAACCTATATAGTACACTCTGACTGACCATATTTCTATGGGTGGAAATCAATCCTCAATAATACATGGGTTCCAAGAACCTTATGAAACCCCTTCTAGAAGAATAAAGTAAAATGATAGTCAAAATAGGAATCTATTATTTATTGAAACCATAGTACAAAGAATTTCTCCCGAATGTAAACTTCATCATACTGGTCAAATGAGAAAGTCTATTTTATAGGCCAGAAATGAGAAACTTTCATCGATCGATCCACATTAACCAAAATATAATCATTATACTGAGGCATTACTGGTAGAAATAGAAATGATTCCATGGTAATGTAATCCCAAATAAATTAAAAAAATGGAAATGGATATAGTAAACAACCATGCTATTGATGCTCATCCTTCACCAATTCAAAGGTGTTGCATTGTGTCTTGAACCTTGAAATATACCTTTTCATATCTGACCAACAATACTATTTTTGTAGGTTATGGTAAATTTTAGTAACTCCTGGAAATACCACCAACTTGAAGGCATGTAATTCACACATCAGATCCTAACACGTGATTGTAGCACAACACCTGATTCCTGACATATATGATTTCATCAACATCTATGGTTCCATATGAAGGCAAATCCTTACCATCAAGTGTTTCCTTTAAGGGAAAAAACTTCATAAAATCGTAAAATATTTCCATGATCTAGCTGAGAAATATAGACTCCATTAATACATATACCTGATAGATCTTCTCATATCCTTCTTGAATCAGAACATGCATCTCTGCCAGGAAATTCCTCAACAGCCACTTAGAGATGGACTCCAAAGTATCATGATTCTATGTTTTCTACCTCATAGCTTCATCAATATTTTTCCCCTTCACAAGAATATAAGCCATATACTAGTCAAATGAATGAATATACTAAACCCATCTCCAGTACAAGAGTTTCCATTATCATTGTATAAAGATATAATTTAAGAACTTTTAATCAATATAAAACGTAAAAATTTCTCTCAATAGATAATTCCACCATCACTTCAAAGCAAAAAACATTGCAGGTAATTTTAGGTTGTTAATAGGGTAGTTTTATTCATTTGGATTCAAATACCAATACACATACACAAAAAAATAACCTCCCAGCATGAAAACTGCTCCAAGATAGATCCCATATGTATCAGAAAACACCATATTTATCTCAACTGTCTTAGGTAGGACCATGAACGTTGTCATAGTAAGACACTTCATCAAATCTTGGAATGAATTATCATATATTCCAGATAATTGAAACTTTACCCCCCATCTTTGTAAGTCCTAAATTTGGTTCTTCCAAGGCGAAAAAATTCCTATATGGACCTTCAATAATATCATATCAATCATAGAAAAATGATGATATCAATTTTTTTATTATCTCCCAAAAACAACTAACTGCACCATCTATTGGTCCACTAACGCATCTTCCTCTAAGATGACGTGACATATGAAATGCACCAGATCAATCCAGGAATGATCATCATTACTCTTGGAGTAAAAAAAGATGTAATACAAAACTACTAACACAAACTAATCTAGGTACCGGTAAAAAATTCTATTAATTATGGCCATAAACACTACTATGGAATTCATCATCTCAAACGACATCAAGATGAACTCATAAAGGTTGTAGTTTCATTTGAATACAGTCTGAGGTATGTGAGGGGGTGGAATCTAAACAATGGATACCCTTATCTCATTCCAATCTTGGAGAGAACACGAGATCCTCTCAATTGGTCAAATAGGTCATCAATACACAGATGATGATAGTGGTTTCCTGTAGTCATCTGGTTCATCTTTTGGTAATCAACACACAAGAAAAATATTACATCCACCTTCTTTGAACACAATACTAAAGAACCCGAATAAAATGTATTAAGATGGATAAAACTCTTATCCATAATCACTTTTAGTTATGTATTGATATATTAATGCTCTTTTGGTTCAATTCATTAATGATGAACAAAAACTAGCCTAAACCCAAGAAATATCACAATCATAAATTTCAAATCTCTCTCAGTTGGAATCACAAATAAGGCCCCAATAAAATTTTCTAGAAACCAACTCACAATAGAAGGAAAGGAATAATTTTATTCAAATATTCTATCCATCAATAGACAAAAACCTGGGCATTGAGCTCGCCCAGTAGATGATGAACTGGTCCTACGTAGCCCGCCTTGATATCTCATTATTCATAGTGTACATAAACGTACACCAAAAGAGATGTTGATTTTATTCTATTGTGGTAAAAAATGTATCTTGGTATAATATTAATTAGTTCATATCCACAATTAATAAGAATACATTTATGTAAATGATATAAATATCTGAAATGAAATTATTCTCCCCAATTTATAGATAACTACCCTTACACAAATTGATGTCTATAAAACATACTCCCAAATGTATATCTATACTCATTACTCAAATCACAAACTCTACATCCATGATCCAACCATTCATAGGTTTTGAAAATATAAAGGAATATGTGTAACCTGTATCAAAAAAAGTACTAAAAATAATAGAATCTAGATGAAAAATGCCTCTAAATATTGATAGAACAAACTCAGTATCCAGAAGTGTAGGGGAATCTACATGAAACTATCAAAACCCAGGGCCCTAGGATGCATTCAGAGTTCCATCATCTACACAAAATTTCTAATAATTATGATCTTTCCCAAAAATACTACGTATACTACCTCTATCTCCCTTGCTAGTAGAATTTTAACTACCATACTGATACAGTGTACATGACCTGTTACCAAAAATTAGTTCTTCCAAGATAATCCATCTCTACCAATATTCACTAGGTTCCTGAAAAATTTCTGAAGATATCCCATCCTGCTAAATGGTCAGCACTCAACTAGTTGTCAAGACAAATTCTTAAGAAAGTTACCAAGCCTACCGCACTTGTAACATTTCAGTTAGGTAAGGTCCTCTATGACTGACCCTTCCCCGATCCACTATTAATTCTATTACCTTGGAAACAATTTTCAAAGTGATTCATTCTACTATTGGAAAATGTAAATCATGATTGTATAGTAGAAACAAAATATCCTCAAGTGGAAGTTTATTCATGTTTCCCACTAATATTATGGCTTAATTTACTATATCTATAATATTCTCTTACCAAATAATATTTACTTGGAACTTAATATCTAATTTAATCCCGTACTAAAACTATTTTTCCATAGCTTCTTCATCTCCTACTAATGTTGGAGAAAAGTGTTGCGATTACATGAAGCATCCTATATAGTCAATCAATGATATTATCCACTATGTCAACCCCCTAAAATCATCTCCCTATCGCATCTGATCATGTCTAGATTAAAGTGTTCTAAGAACTTCTACTGAAATTACTTCCACTCCATATTATATATATTTGTATACTGGGTATAGATGTTCCAAAAATGTTTTGATTGACCATGTGGAATGTAAACATCCAATCTAACACTCTTCTAATAAAGTGTCTCTATGATTTCAAGTATAGTATGGATGAAATCAATCCAGAACCCAACTTATGTGGGTTCAACCTCTATATTTAAAGTCAAAGGGAACTACAACTGAAACTACCATGTCAGATCATACATTCTGTTCACAATACGCCCAAGGTCTCTTTCACTTAACTACATGAAGCATGCAATTTAATAACAAAACTGCTCACTGACATCATCACATATCACCTCTGGTGCCTTAAGGTTCCACTAGAGGTGGATCATTTGAATCCTTATCCTACTGTCATCATGCAAATAAGCACTATAGAGGCATATCTCTACAATTACAAATACTCGTATTTGAAAACATAACAAAACATTAAAATATTTTTATAAGAAGGATATTGAAAAACATATAAAAATTCATTCCACCAAATCCCACCAAAACTTAGGCTCTATAAATACCATTAACCATCCATCATTCAAGTACATGTTAATAAAGGGTAAAAAAATTACAAGATTTCATTTTTCTCATTGGAAACCCATTTTTCACAATTTACATCATTTTAAAATACTTAACTCATATTATGTATATTTCTAGTTCAATTACAAAAGCAAGGGAAAAAATACAAAATCTAAAATATTTTTAAAACCCCATTTCACCTGTGTGTGACTAAAATGATGGATGTCACATAATAATCCAAGGATCCTATAATTATGCATGCATGCTCAAGTATCATTCCTTTCCAAGCCATAATAAAAATCTCATAAAATCATAGAACAAATAATCACATTACATACAAAATCTCATCACTCGAGGTGAATTGGCATCAAAAAGTAAAGAATCACATAAATAACTATAATCTCATCATGGGTACTTTTCTTTTGCCCTATTATATGGTTTAGGTACTACAAGGAATGAGATATTTAACAATAATGGACTCATTGTATTTTAATCTATACATTTACCAAATAGTTAGACAAATGAAAAAATAATAATACATAATCTGATACAACTTTGTGACATACTGAGTTGGGTTCTAAAGACCGGTGCCCCGAGATGGTTGGTCACATGACCTCAAGTGTGCCACCCAATATTTGTGAGACAACTAATTTGAAGTGAGGGTCTCATATCAATCATGGGGTTACTAATATCTCTTTATTAAAGTAAAAAAATAGAAGATATAAATAAACAATATCCAAATGATATAACCAGTAACTATATTAACATGTATCACATAATGACTAAAAATAGAATACAATATCGAAAAAAAGCAAAAGATATATCATGTAATATATATATCAAGTGCCAAATGAAATTCTTAAAAAATTCAGTGACACTCCCAAAAAGGTCCTAACAAAACATCAGGTTCCTTCATCTAGGCTTCGTCCCAACTCATCTATCTAACATAATACTCTTGATCTTACCATGTCTGGTACACATGATGTCTATTAATTTAGTGATTTGCTAGCCTAAGTAGGGTGTGAGTACGACTTAGTAGGCCACTACCAACAACATATAAAAAATTATATAGTCAATAACAATGTATAATGTTTTCAAAATAATAAATAACAATGAATAATTTAAACAACAATCATATTTTATCATTTCTTAATTAACCACATACTCCCTTAGGTTCTTGACGAAACCTGGTCCATCAATTCCTACATCAACCTATGAGAGTGTTTTATTTATACCCAAGAGATATAACATATCAAAATTCCCTGGTTATCATTGATCATTTGTATTGAATTCATATTACGGCCAATTGGAACCATAATACAATCCCAAAATTTTCGGCATAGAATTCAATGTCTATAAACTCATTTGTATTTGGAGCATCAATACATGTCTCACAAACATATACTATTCAACCACATATGGCCTTTTGAAGCATCAGTCCATGTCCCACACATGTATATGACGAATCCCATATTTCAAAATATCACACATAACACAAATATATAAACATCATGGTTGATTATTATTAACCTTGTTTTCAAAAATTATCATCCTGGGGTACCAATTCAATCATTGTTCACCAATTTAATCACCCAAAAAAATCCTAACAACATCATAATTAAAACATTTTAGTTAATCCACCAATCTGATTATTATCAGTTTCAATTAATCTATAATCAAATTAATTTACAAATCAGACAATCCCAATATCCCTAAAATTTCACAATCCCAAAATTTCAATAATTAATCAACCAATTAATTAATCCAATTACATAAATTCCACAATTATCATTACCAAAATTCATTTTGACCATATTCAAATCATTTTATAATCACATGGAAAATAAATTAACAAATTAATGAAACATGTAAATTGGAATTTCAAATCAAAATACTTGTAGTTTAAATTATAACTATGATAATTGAATTTTGGAAAACAAAACCAACATATTTGATAAAATCTAACCAACAGGAATCCCTAATTGAAGAAGAACATAAAAGATCACAATGAATAATTTGATCTCGATCAAGATATTTGATCTAATTTTAAAGAACCATGATCCATCAAACCTATATCTGAACAAACACAAAAATATGAAAACCATCCCTTTATTATATATAATGTGAGATGGGGGAGAGAGAAAACTAATAAAAAATAAAACACATAATAGAGAGTTATGGATGCATCATTCTGAACGTTGATTAGTTAAGAATGGAATTAAAGAGCCCTAGGTATTTTCTAAAAAGCCTTAATAAATGAGTGGAAAGGGTTAGGGTCATGTTGGTATGAATTTGGGTTGTATATGAGGGGTTTGAGAATTTTTAATCTAATTTCCGAAATAATTAATCATGAAATTATAGTTTCTTGGGAGGTGGCACACAATATTTCAAAATGTGTTCCTAGAACATTGACCTCTTGGGGGGGGTGATCCATTACTCCTAAAGTGGTAAAAAATTTGATAAACCATGTGATATATTTGAAATATCTCTCATCCTAGGTTTTCCAGGTTTGTTGGGGGAATCAATTTCAGTTTTTGGAAAACCCTGTGCTAACAATGCATTATCCAGAACCCATAAAAAACCAAAAACAAAATACACCCAAACATAAAAAATATAAAACCCAAGAAAGACATACTAAAAAAGGAAAACCTGTAACTATAATTGAACATGAGACATCTATATAAAGTTTTAGGATCCTATAACCATATTCCTTATTCATTGGATAGAATTACTCTAGTATCACATGTTATAGTTCATTCCAAAAGATGAATTATAAAAAAATATCCGACGATTATATAAACATTTTAATTTTAGTTTAACACAAAATGTAACACCACGATATTTTTTGTAATTCAATTTTAAAATTAATTTTATATTTTGGATATTTGTTTTACACATAACATTATTTTTAGCTTGCGTTACACACACCATCGAGTATAAATGAAATGTCTCATATCATAAAAACTTATTTTTTAATAGTTAACACGTACCCAATAGAATGGATAGTATGAATTGGATTAACTAAATTATGAAAAATATATGGTTTATAAATATATATAAAATTATTCTACAGTGACCGATTAATTAAAAATTAAAATATAATACTATTTGAAAATAAAATAAATATTTTTATGAAATACATTTTTGTTTTAAAAACAATTTTTCCCTCAATATAAAAATTCTTCATAGTTACATTAATGAAATGGATATATGATATATATAGAAATTTTTTTAGCATTCATATTATGTGTTTTTCTGAAATGATATAATAATAAATCCAATTTTATTCATAAATAATATATTTTTTAGGATGCTTCTTGTCCTACTTTCTGCAAAATTATTTTAAATTTAATTTTAGAAAATTTTAGAAAATTTATTTGAAGAATTAACATTCAATTTCTAAGTCATCAATCCAATATTAATAAATTTTTATTTTTGGATAATTTTCTAAAAACATTATATTTTTTAGGAATACTGTGAAATAAAAAAATTTAATTGAAATATACATTTTCATTTAAAATATTTACAATGTAAAATTATATTATAATTTGGTATTAAATTTAAATTAGTTCTATTATATATATATGTATATATATTTACATATATATATAAATATATTAATCCAATTTAGGTCAATGGAATTATTTTTATACTGATTTTTTAATTGAAAACATTATTAACTTTTTAACATTTTCTCATTGAAAACCCAACCTTCTTATTATGTCACTGGGAAAAAATTAAATTTTAAATTTTAAATTTTGTGAATGAAATTAGAAAAAATGGAATAAATGTTTGAAATAATAATTATTTATATAACATAATATATTCAATATTATTTTCTTCTAAAATGAATTATGGAAATAGAAAAAATTAATTAACATGGTTGTTGTAAAAATTGGTTTATTGGTTGTTAAACTATAAGGATAAGGGATAAAATTTCCAAATGAATTATAAAAAATCCTTCTTATAGAAAACTGTAGACAATTTACTATCTGTGTTGCAAGAAATTTACATTTTTAACTCTTTTGTTGTTAATAACATAAATTCAACATTTTTTTGAATAAATTACAATTGTTCCACTCACCTCACTAATAAAAGGCAACCCACTCTCCTGTCATCTTCATACATGTAAAACATTTTAGATAATTGAATAAATTAATAAATCACATACATTAATTCATAATAGAAGCCTATATATGTTTATAAATCCATTTTGGGATGGATCATGCTGAAAACCGAAGGAGGTTATCTGAAGAAGAGGTTATGCTCTTCAAAGAGTGTTTATTATTATTTCTTACTCAACCGACTTAACTTATTATTATACCATTTAGATATATTTAAATCATTACCATAAAAATTATTATATTAATTTATGACTTTTATGTTACCTAAAACCTTCCCCACATTCATGGAATGTGTTACATAATCATCATTCATGAGTATTGTGGACTACAACCTCACGTATTAATGTAATTCATTATCCCATTACGACCTCTCACGGTTGTGTATGATTATGTATAGAAAGTATTTATATGACATTTAAAAAATAAATATAATATTAGGTTCATTATATCATATATGAATTTTTAGTTTCCGTTTAATAGTGGATATGATAATTTCATTCATTTGTACGACAGACTATCGACTCTTGAAGTGATGTGATTTGTATTTCAATAATGCGTTACATAGAGGTTAATAAGGATTTGTTTAATGAATATAAGTGATATAAATTATATATTAATGATTTTAATCAAATATGTTTCATTATATGAAGATAATATATCACATTATTTCTTACATTTTTACTCACTAAGAGACGGTAACTTCGTTCATGTATGTGTGGAATACCGCCTTTACCATGCAATGTGACTATTTATTTTCATCACCACTACCCATGGATAATATGTATATGTTTATTTAAATATAAAATACGTTATTTATGAGATTATTATCATTATTTAAATATAATATATTACTTAAATATTTTCAATGAATTATGGTAAAAAATGAAAACCTTACTCATTCGCACGTATGGCCCACCATCTCCCAAATCGAAACATGATTCACTAGTTATAACCAACTTTAACGATAGGTTATAAAAATTTAGATTACATATGTATATCATAATTATTTCATGATTATTAGTTTGGAGATGAAATAATCATGAACCCACTAAGAGGACCATAAATAATGAATCAAAAATATATGAGAAGCAATACAGTTATTACATGTAACATGACATATAAAAGGAATTGGAATGTAATTGGGAATTAATCATAACAAGTAAATAATATATTGTATAATATATATATATATATAATTATAATTATTTTTCAATAATATATGTATAAAAAAATATAAATATTATACCTGAGGTTCGGAAATGTTAAAAATGAAGTCAAGACATAATGTAAGAGATTTCCATTCTCTCTTTTATTTCTCAAAGACATCAAAATTCACCACCAAGTTATTTTTTTGTGGATTATATACAACCACATTAAAATTATATATAATTAATCTCTAGATTTTCATTATATTCAATGTTTCATTTCATGTTTTTCTTTTTTGGGAATTATGATTCAATATTTTACTAAATATGTAAGGGATTTTTATCTCATTTTTTATTTCCATGAGACACATTCTACATTTACCTTCTATTAATTTTATGAAGTGTGAAAAAGGACAAATAATTAATTTTATGACTATTCTCTTGAAAGGTATTGTGATTTATATATCCATTTTATGACCTCACTTTTAGTGTATTATGGTCCAAATGTTACCAACGTTGTAATTGGTTTCTACCTCAATTTGACATCTCTCAGAAAAATGTTATGTTATAAACCATGATTCTTTTATGAGGTATATATATAGACACGATGAAAGGTAATTACGTGAATTTATTTATTCTCATTATATTATATGCTTCATTTAATGTAAATATTTCATGGGTCTTTTGATTCAATGTCACTAAATAGTTTGGTTTTTATGTCAAAAATATCATTATTTATTGGGATTACTCTAATTAATGATTTTAATTATGAAAAATTATAATCTACCTCGAATGATACTCATTTATATTATTTTATAGTTTTTATTTACGTAACATACATTTTTCACTTAATTTTACACTCTCTATGTTCTTATGATTCTAAAATAATGTTTTAATGAACAATATTATTTTTTATCACTTTAGTCAAAAACTCCCTTTTCGTTCAAAACCATGGTTTATTAAAATCATTTCATATTTTTTTGACACTATTGAAATTATTTTCAAATGAAATTTTTACCCAAATTATGATTTTAAAAATTACTTTTGAAAAAAAATCTTCTCATCATTTTCAATGTAATGTGTGTTAGGATTTTATAAAATATCTGGAAGGAATGTTTTATTTAACATGCAATACATTAACAAAAATTCCAACATTGATTACTATTTTTTGAATATTACTTTATATTTTTGAAGGTTATTTTTCAATGAAAAGGATTTTCAAAAAATTTAATTATTTTTTTCAATGAGAATTGGATATTTTACTAAAGATATGTATTAAATGAAATTTAATTATTCATTCTATTTTGTTTTCATTGTTATTTTAAAATATAATGGTTTCCAATTTTTAAAAACATATCAAATCATGATGGATGTTTTTCCCAATAAATGTTTTAAATGATTTTTAATGCTTCCATTATATGTTTTAATACTTTATTTAAAAGAATTTCATTTCAAAATTGTATTATTATTTTTTGTTGTTAAAAATGAATTTTAAGAAAAATGTTATTTTCATCAAGAAAAGATCCAAGTGATTTATCTTCCAAACTTATATTCCATATAATATCAAATCCTATGATGTTATTTGTTATTTAATAGGTATTTGATCCAAGTATTCAATAAATATTATTTTTAGAATGGTTTATGTTTATGATGAAAATATCTTTATCAGACTCATTTCACTTCAACAAGTTATAGCATGATAAAATGCAAATGAATCCCAATTTTTTTCCATGCTTCATACTATGTAAAATGATGAAATTATTTTGTAACATGTATCTTTTCCACTAGTTGTGATATTATTATATTCTTATAAAACTCATTACATTTCACGGATTGTGAATTCATGGATGTTTTAAGATGTTATGGAATGAAGATGTATTATTTTTATTATGTGGTGGTGGTAACATTTTAACAACGAATGGTGGTTAATTTATAACCAAGTATATTGGTTACGTTACAACCAAGGGTGAATAAAACCTATATATAGATGTAATGAATTGGTTAGAGATTTATATATCATATAATAGAAAAGACATGAATAGGGAGTGAGACCAGTTCAATAAGGTTAATTTTTAGCTATAATGGTCATGTGGGTGAACCTTAACAACAATAATGGTTTGGGGAGTAAACCCATTACACCATTATAGCCCTGGTAGTGATCCTTGACATCTATAGAAATGTTTTTCAATTATTATTTAAATTCCACAATTTTATTCCTTAATAAAATGTTATTCTCTCAAAAATGACATTCTTTGATTCAATTAGGATTCATTTCATAAGAACTAATAATCATTATAGATTGGATATTGGTTACTTTTATTGATATATAAGGTATGGTTTTATAAATTTATGCCCTTTTTACCACACCATTATGTTCATGTTATTGTTATGTACCTTCCTTGTATATCATTATTGAGCATCTGATCCTACCCTTTCGTATGTTTCCATTCCCTGGGTTTTGAAGAAATGTGTTAAGTAATGTATATTTGTGATGGGTAAAAAATTGGAGGATCTTTCACCACAATAGAATATTGTGAAACTACTCAGAAAAGAAACTAAAAGATTTTAGTACTCATGAATGTGTGTAATTAATGTATTGGATATTTAATTGAAAATATGTAATATCTATGTTTTGGATTTCTAGATAGCTATATTGGGTATTAGAGGAATGAATTAGTGGACCACTGGAAACCAGTATAATAAAGAATTACTTATATCCCTAGAGTTATTTCTAATGATGTGTCTAGGTATGTCTCTATGGGGAATTGTGAGGGTGGGTTGAAGAGTAGGAAAATTTACCTGACATTTTATAAAAGTTAGAGGAAGTAGTTTCCAAGAAATTACATCTTTTTCTGGTTCTTATAAGTTGTTGTAGCTATGGAAGAGAGGTACCAATGGTTAATAAATCTGAAAAGAAAACATTTTGATAGACACAATCACCACCTAGGTCATGTAAATGGGCCTTTTTCCACATCTCGATTGACTATAAAAACCCAATTACTTATAAAATAATATTTATTTCATCCAGAAATTAAATAATTATGTTTATTATACATGTATAATGAAATAAGTGGTATTTATTGAAATGATAACATCTACACTAATGGACTCCTAGACAAATCATTGGAAAACTAATGTGAACATTAGGAATAGAAATATAAAGATTAAAATAATAAACTCACCTATGAAAGTAAAAAATAAAATTTAGGTATTTTTTAAATAAAAATATGATATATTTATATTATTCAATAATTAAATAATGTTTGAAAATTGAGAAATTAATTATCGTTATTTTTTTGAAACATAACTGTTTATTGAAATTTTAATAATTAAAATAATGATTTAAATGGTTTTTAATTTTCTTAAAATAAGTTTATAAATTAATCTTTTTTGTATTATAATGTAATATAATCTTTAGAACCTTAATTAAATTTTCAATGTCTCATAAAATATATTATAATATTTAAATTGGTATTTTTCTTGTAAATGATGTTTTTATTTAAAAATTAATTTATCATATTAATAAACCTATTTTCTTAAAATGGATTCAATTATTGAAATATGTACATTCTGAAATTGATATGGTGAATTTCATGGATTTTTTTGAAATAGTTTAATATTTGGATAGTAGTGAAATACTGTAATTTCCAATATTCTACATTATAATTAAACAAATGAATTACTGAGTCATGTTTGATATATCGATGAGGAATAAACTCTTGTTTTTATATCTAACAATAATTATTTACTATATTTATTTATGGTAATAAATCCTATTAGTATTCATGACCCTAAATAATAAACAAATGAATAATAACATCAAAACACCCATATCCTCTCACTATAAATACCGCCCTAATTAACCCTATTACTCAAACCTAAAAATAGTTGTAGATTTTCAAAATTAATCCCAATTAACTACCTAAACCTATTACCCAATTCCTATAACCAATTGTCTTACAAAAATTCCAAAACCAAGAACCTTAATAAAGTTAACAGAGAGATGTTATTCAAGATGTAAAATCCTCAGACATTCAATTTTAAATTATTTATTTCATTATTTTTTTCTTCCTTATCCATAAATCCACTATCCATACTAAGATGATAACTCCAGTATTTTAAAAATACTATAATTTTATTATGTTAAAGGGATTTATACCATCAAACCTATTCTCTTCTCCCCTTATTCTAAAAAATAAAATTATTGCCTGTGTCGTGTCGATTCACCGCCTTCATAGATGACAATTTTTCATTTTCCATTACCATCTTCAAGTATTGTCATAAATCAATTATTATTGTTAAAAAATATTTTAATATTTATATAATATATTCTTTAATGTTCATTAAATTCTTTATTTACATAATAGTCAAATAAAATGAAACTATTTTTTGATGGTCAAATGGCCTGCCAAAAAAAACAAAAACTTTTCACTAATGTTTTATAAAATTAATCATACATATATATTGAAAAAAATGATATATGGGATCATTTAATGTTATAGAACATATTAATATCATCTAAATCCAATTAGAGTGTTTTAATTCCATTTTAAATGAACTCCCGTAATTATATATAAGTGAACTATCCACAAAGACATGAAACAAACGTTATGGGAATGACGATTATGATATTTATAACTCATTGAAATGGCCATAAATGAACTTAATAAAATTGTAATAAAAATAATAATAAATGTTTAAATGGTTATAAATTATGTAATTAATGAATCTAATTTTATTATCTATGAAATTATGTACAACTGTAGAATGATTTCATACATAAGGAAAGGGACATTCTTTTTAAATTACTGTTTCTAGGTTACAACAATTTTTATTAAAGAAATGTTTTTTTACGTATATGAAATAAGTGTATTTTCTTTCTTTATTGATTTATTGTAGATTTAATGTTTACTTTTAAATCATATACGTTTATTTTCAAATAAAATATTTTCATTTATCGGTGCATGAATTCTTAAAAACGGAATGAGATTTCAAGACTGAAAATTTATCTTCATCAAAATTGATAATTTTATGAAATAATTATGTGTTATGATCATATTATGGTTCTTGATAATTATTATTATGAAAGGTGATTGCATGAAACAATTATGGGGGTGACCCTATTCTATATTTCCAATGGATTGGGTAAAGTTATAGAGTTAACCAAAATGGTTTCTCTCATGTTATTATACATGAAAAAGATCACCTAGATCAACTATAAAGAAATATGTCAGTGGTGGAACAATTTATTATGCAGTACTGTCATGAATTAATCGCATCTTTAGATCCAGTGGTAGCTGAAGAGTACATTGAACAAGATGAAAATATTTTCTATGTCATGGGGTGTTCGTACCTTCATAATGATAGTCATTATATTTACGTTTTTCACTGTTAAATAAACCATTTGTGGTATATGGTTAATAATATCATGGATAGTGAGGAGATTAGCGCTCTGGAATGGGGTGAATTGAGAATATTTTATTTAAGAAATTTTTTACAAAGGTGATTCTAATTTGGATGGGAAAAATATCATGGAAATGGGACACTAAGAGGATTTAGTGGTAACATATGATGTAAAATTCATTTGATTGGATGGGGATTCTCAAAACAAAATCCAAGACCATGATAGTAATGTACATATTTTTACATGGGATATAATATAACAAATAAAAGTTAATTGGATTCTCATGAATTAAAATGTTATGAAAAACATGTTTGATGTGTAGAGAAGGTGAAAATATAGTTTTTCAGTGATCATTTGATATTTGAAAAACTATATAAAAATTTCTCAATAGGTTAGGTAAAATTAAAGAATGAATCAATGATGTTTTATGCTATGAAAATTAAGTTTTCAATTTGTGATAATTGGGGTAAAAACACACTAGGTAATACCTTTTGAATTTTGGTAATTGTTTCTAATGTGGTAATTTTGGTCATATGTCTCATAATTGAAATGAAAAATATCATGATATAGGTAAGTAAAATTATTATATAAAGATAGTAAAATGAATTGAATTTAATGAGATGTGTCATTATGCAAGTGAGTGTTCTGGAATCCTTTGTAACTACTTCAGAATATGTTGGCAACTGAAGATGTGGTATGCGGTACATTGATTGTTTTTTCAGAATATGCTATTGTTTATTTGATACATAGTATACACATTCTTTCATATCATATATATGTTATAGTAATTTGTAAATTCCTCCTTATGAAATGAATCCATAACTTAATGTAATTACATCATGGAGAAATATTAAATGAAAAAGATAGAATAAGAATATTTCTATCAACATCTGTGGAAAATATTTACCTAAAAACCTTGATGCATTACATATAGTACAATTTGATGTTATTTTGGGTATGGATTGTCTTTTTTATTAAAATGCTAATATTTTTTGTAAATATAAAGAAGTTTTTTTTCAGAATGATTTTTAGTTTTTTATACAAGAATAAACCCATACAATTGATAAAAATATTCAAGCAGAGAAAATGTTAAAAGATGGAAATTAATGTTATCTTGCACATATTTTTGAAAATAAGGAATCTTTTTAGATTAATGATGTGATGGTGGAAAATAAATTTCTATTTTTTTTATTATTAGTTTCATAGTATTATACATGATAAATATGATAAATTTACTATTGATAAAGTCCCTAATGTTAAACGTATTTCAAAACCCTCTTATTAAATGGTAGAATTAGAGGATCAATCAATAAAAAATATGTTGTAGGAGTCTACAGATAAATCTTTTATTTGACCTAATAATTCAACATGGTGTGGTCCCATTTTGTTTTATATACGGAAAGATAGTTCTTTGAGGCTTTAAATTAACTATAGAGAATTAAATAACATTACTTTGAAGAATATGTATCCATTTTTGGATATCGATAATTTTTTTGATCATATCCAAGGAGCACAATACTTTTAAAATATTTATCTTTGATTGGGATACCATTAAATGAATTTTAGGGTAGTTGAAAATTTGAAAATAGTGTTTTTTAATCGATACGGTCATTGTGAGATTTTTTCCTTCCCATTGGTTTCAATAAATAACATGACGTTTTTGTGGATTTTATGAATAAAATATTAAAAGAATATTTGGATATTCTTGTTATTTTATTTATTGAGTATATTTTGTTTTGTTTTTGAAAAATTTAAGAGGATCATGAAAAACATCTACAGATATTTCTGCAAACCCTATCAAAAAATTACATACATAAGGAATTTAGAAAATGTAATTTTTATTTACAAAAAAACATTCATGGGAAAATCATAAATAAAGATATAATTAAATATGATCATTCCAAAAAATGGATGATGAATAAAAAATAACTAAAAATGACACAACGTTTCGTAGTTTTGTTCTATTTGGTGGATATTAGTAATAGTTTGATAAAAAATATTTACCATTATTTTTCCGGCTAACTGAGGTAACATGAAAAGTGGTGAAATATATTCAGATAGAAGAAGGTGATGTTTATTTTCCAGAACTGAAAAGAGGATTGGGGAAGGAACCATTTTTTGACAAACCTTATAGAAATTTAGAGTTTATCATCTATGGTGATTCTTATTTAAATTCAAATGGTTTCATTATGATGGAAAATGATTAGGTAATTCATTATGCTTCTTGGAAATTAAATCCTCATGAGTTAATTTATCTGACATATGATTTTGTATTAGTAACTATGGTTTTCACTTTAAAAAGTTAGAGAAGTAATTTTTATGAAGCCAAATGAGAAATATAAAATTATTATAAATGTTTGATGCATATATTTACCCAAAAATAAATGAAAAACCCAAAAATAACATGGAAAAAATGATAAAATATAATAATTGCATGATAAATTTCTATCCCAGAAAAGAAAACAAAGTTGTCGATTCTGTGGGTCAGATAATAATGCAACATTAACCACGTTACACTTTGGAACCTGAACCCTTGGTTAAATATTTGATGAATTTTGGAAATGATTTTTTTGGGGAAAACATTTTCTCTATTTAGTTTTAGGTGTCAGTGTAATCAAATCCATTAGAAAAAATCATGAAATCTTAGAACGAAGATTGTGAGTTTGGAAAACATTTATAATTGGTCAACATGATAAGTTTATAGAATTTAAATTTGATAAAGATTGTGTTTAGAGATTTGGTAAGAGAATATATATTCTCTATAATTCACAGTTGATGGAATAGTTATTATGTTAATCTCATAGTTCCCCATCTATGGTTCATAATTGAAGCAGTATATTATACAGTGACCTTCATGACTATTACTAGTGATACGGAATGAAATATATTTCAATCATTTCCTTGATATTTATTACCTTTCAGTATGCGAAATAATAACCAAAAATTACCAAAGGGAATTCATCACCCATTTACAATTCCAATGTTGAAATGGGAGAATATATCCATAGATATTTTAGTGGATTACCAAAAACAACTTAAGGAAACATTGTAATCCAGGTTATTATTGATCAGATAAATAAATATTCACATTTTATTATAATTTAATACAGTCAAGATCTTGATCAAAGTATTCAATTATATTATTAAATGTTAGTAAGGTTACATGGAGTTACTCTCTCCATTGTATATTACTGTGATCTAAAATTCACATATAACTTTTTTAAAGGCATTCATATTACACAGGGAACTAAATTAAATTTCAAAACATGTTTTCATTCTCAATTAGATGGATTGTTAGAGTGAACAATTTAGACAATTGAGGATATTATTCGAACATTTCCAATGTATTACAATGGATGTTGGGATAAACATATTTATTCAGTTGAGTACTCTTATAATAATAGTTTTCATTCTAATATATAGATGGTGCCTTTTGATGCATTTTATGGAAAGTGGTGTTGAACTATTGAATTTGGGGATGAATTAGGTGAAAGAAATTTTTTTGGATAGAATTGGTATAGTAACCCACATAGAGATTCTAATTTAGTGAGTGACACATAAGTTTATATTAATGAAGGAAGAAATGTTATGTGAATAACGATAGAAATGATCATTATTTTTTATGTAGGTGATCATGTCTTTCTCGTTGTTTCTCAATGTAAAAGTGTGATGTGTTTTAGTATGAAGGGAAAGCTAAGTCTATCATTCATTGTACACATTGAAATTATTTCTAATGTGAGAGTAGTTTTCAGAAGAGTATATTTTCCTCCAAGTTTGTCCTAGGTATAATATTTTCCATGTTTTGATGTTAAGAATGTAGGATGAAGACTTGTCTTATGTTTTAGCATTGATGTAGTTAAAATTGGGGAGAACATTTCTTAGGAGGATAAAACTATTTATATTATTTTCCATAGTGATAATGTATTGTAGAATAACATCATTCACAAGGATAATGTTTTTTATGGAAACCAAATAATTGAAAAAGTAACATGGAAATCATTAAATGGTCTGAGGGAGAGGTATCATCACATTTTAAATAAGGGTATTAAATAATGAGGATGTAATTTAAAATAGGTGTAGGTATAATTTTACAACCCATGTACTTATAGAATATTTATTTTATTCTGAAATCAAAAATTTAAATTCATTTTAAATTTATAATCAAATAAGTGATATTTATAGAAATCAAGAATCTATGCTAGTGGAATAGTAACCTAATTTTTGGTATAGTAATGTGAAAATTAGGAAACGTAATATGGATATTAGAATTATAACCACAAATATTAAAGCATAAATATGAATTAGGTTTCTGATAAAGAAATATATGATATATATTTTTATCATAGAATAAGTAAAAAAATATTCTAAAAATGATAAATCCAGTTTTGTTCTTTTTATGAAACATAAAGGAATATTTACAATTTTATAATTACTATAATGATTTAAAATAATATTTGTTTTCATAAAATATAATCATAAATTAATATTTTATTGTATCATAATTATAAAATACTTTTATGATTCCTTGATTAATTTCTCAAAGTCTCATAAAATCAGTTATAATATTAAAATCATAATTTTTTATAGAAGTGATGATTTTAAATAAAATATAAATTTCTAATATGTAGATATATATTTTCATAAAATAGATTCTATTTTTAAAATCAATATGCCAAAAAATGGCTTTGGTTATTGATGGTATTTTTTTAAATAGTTGAATTTTTGGTGAATAATGAATTACAGTACTTCACAGTGTTTAACAATATAGTTATGGAGAAGAATTATTGAGTCATGGATGATGAATTTAAGATGAAATAACTCATTATTTTTAACCATCATGATCTTGTTAATAAATTTATTCATTGTAATTAACACTATTGATACTCTTGCGACAAAATAATTAATAAATGAATAAAAACCCAATAAAACCCCCTCCAATTCCTTTAAATACAATCCCTCACCACCCATTATCCACTCACATATATAGCCTTTTATATTGTCTAAATTATTACAAATTCCATTTATAATCCTCTTTACTATATTGAATACATTTTGGTCTCAGAAAAATTCTAAATCCAGTTCCCTAAGGGGGTTCTCAAGGAGATGATATTCCAGAGGTAAAATCTGCCATATTTCTCTTTTAAATACTTTCTTTCTTTCTTTCTTTCCAACTCATCCTCAACAACCCTATAAAAAATAGTACGAAAAATCTAGTATCATATATATATATATATATATTATAATGTTTTTATGTTAATGGAATATTAATCTTCAAAATGCTTCTATTCTTCCCCTATTATACAAAATGAAATCATTTCCCTTGGCATGTCGATTCACATACTTCATAGATGAATAATTTTCATTTTCTACTACCACCATCACGGCTGGTCATGAAACAATTATTATCATTAAAAAATATATTAATATTGATATCATAACTCTATTAATGTTATGGGACTGTTATATTTATAGATAATAAATAAATAATATGTAACTAGTTGATGGTTGAATCACCCGCCAAAAAAAATCAAAACGTTTTCTATTAATGTTTTATCTAATGAATAATCCCCATATTAGATAAACTTATATTTTCAATCATTTAAAATCATATAATCCTATTAATTTATTTTATTTTTACTTACGATGTTTTTCTTCCACCTAAGAATAACAGTAATTACTATTCTCAATGGAACCGAACATAATTCTATGAAATGAGTACTCCAGGAACAAAGATTCTTGTAATTATATCTCACCAAAAATGTAAATAAAATACTTAATAAAATTGTATTAAATAAAATTTATGTGGAATATATTATTAATTACGTAGTTTTTTAATATAAAATTATTATCCAATACAATAATTATAATTTTATAATGCTTTTATATACAAGGTAAAGGGATTTCTTCTTAAAATTCCTCTTTTAGGGATCCAACTCTCTTTATTAAGAAATGTATTATTTATATAAACAATATAAGAATATTATCATGATTTTATGACACCTTATTGAATTTATTTTTATATTATAAGTTTACACATTTATTTTCATCAAAAATATTTCTTTTACAAGTGTGTGGATTCTTAAAAAATAGAATTAATTTAGAAAATAAAAATTTATTTTTCCTCAATAAGGTTTATTTTATTCATTATTTATGTATTACATTCATTTTATGAATTTTGAGAATTTCTAGGATAACCAGACATTCCATGATAAAATGAGGGTGGGTGAACCCGTTATAGACCTCCAATACATTGGGTAAGGGGAAAAATATAACTACTTAGTTTTATTTTAAGAGAATATGTGAATATATTGTGGTAGTTATTCCAAGAGTAACTGGGATGGTTACTCCATGTGTAGTAGAGAGGGTAACATTATATGTAAGGCCAACATGAAAATGATTCCAAATGTTAATTTTATGATTCATGTATTATATCATTGGTTTTACCAAAACATTACGATTTTATAAAGTAATCAATGGAGTATTTTTTATATGTGTAAAAGTTATAACTTTTTAAAAATGTCTTCATTCATGGACTAATAGTTTTTGTATTCCTTTTTTATCCCACACTGAGACTTTTCTCGTATCTCATGTGTTATGTTTTTTCATAGTTCTTTTGGATTGGTATAGAAAAGGAATAATTTAAGTTTAATTTTGTGATGCATTTTTTTTAAAGAAATAATGTTTTATTTTAGATGTTTCATATCATGAAAAATGGATTTTATGTAGAAGTGTCTACTTTGTAATATATGTGCTTAAAAGTATCATGTAATGACATAATTTTCTAAATTATAAACCTTAAATATATTTGGGACTGTATAAAATTTAATTTTAGTTTAATTAACAAGACTATATAATGTTTATGAATGGTTCCATACATTAAAAATCGTAGGGGATAAGATTTGTAAATTCAAAAAGGATTTACAAACTATTATGAATGGTTTAAATTGATAGTGACTAGGAATGGACTATGAAAAATCTAAGATATTGTAGATTAGAAATAATGACACATTATTTAGACATCCTATATGATATTTTGGTATTAATATTAGGTTTCCTCTCTAATTAATATTTCTCACATTATCCTTTTTTTTGTTTAAGTAAACAGTTATCTCTATAAAGAAATTAGTTAAAATTGAATCAAACATACAATTTCATTATGATAATAAAAATGGGATTATGAATATATTTAATCATATTTTATCTATGATTAAATTGTTATTATGATTTATGATTAATAACACTCACCTTAACATATATCAGAATCCCTGAATCATAGAAGGATGGATTTGATGAATTTTTAGGAGATTGAGTCAATAGACGATAAATATTCTATTTCCAATATGTATTGCATATGGGAAGAAGTGGTAAGAGTAATTTCTTAGAGGGAAAATAATATGGTTTGTGTGTGGAAAATAATGAATCATTGAATGAAAATGGAATGCAAAAATGAAAAACTTGGCTAATGCAATGGATAAGAATAATGGTATCCCTAATATATTAGGGTATGATTATTTTTTTTAATTTTGAAATGTATGAGAAATATGTAGATCTATGTCCTAAGGGGAAAGATAATGAAGAGAATGATTAAATTTTTATGATTTATGTTTTTTATATTGATTATGTATATAGTGAAAATGGCATATTAATTGAAAAAGGTATTAACGAATTAGATGATGGAGTCTAGTTAATGGATTATGTATGAGGATGAATAATTTAATTATTTATGAAATGTAAATAAAAATTTAGGTAATATAAATAATTATATAATAAAGGATTGTTTATAGAAATTTTTCATTATGTATTTTCAATAATATGTAGAAGGGTACAAATAACAGAGAAAATTTATATAACATCGTGGTGATAATTTAAGGAAAACACAAGATTGAGGGTAGATAACCCGTAATATTCTCCAGATCCCAAGATAATGATGTAGGGATAAATAGATTTTGTACATTAATATGTAAATATTTAATTATTGATGATATTATAAAATGTAATTTATTTATTGGAAAATAATATTACTCAATCATAGATAAATATTACATAAGTTTTGGACATATATGTAATATTTCATATAAACTATTTTCTTAGTATGTAATGAGTAATAATGTATATTTTAAACGTGGTTTTATGGAAATTATGGTAATTATCATGATTCAAAAGAATAAATGATGAATTGTATCCACATGTTCAGTATGTGATAATTAACATTTAATTCATGTTGTTTGGGGGATTAAGGATAAGCTCATTTTAGAAATTTAGAGACCATATTTCAAATGTTTTGGATTTTAATCTTTTGTAATTGTTATGTGGATAAATATTAATGTAGTGGTATATATTTAATATTGGATATGGACTTTTATATTAAAAAATTACATCACCATATGAATATTTACCCATATTAGATAACTTGTGTTATCATTATTTACTATATATTCAAGAAAGGACTTATAATTCTTTTATAGCTTTTATATAGTGATTTGGAAATACAAATTTTATCTCTTAGAGTAATATATGAAGATG
Source organism: Viscum album (assembly GCA_963277665.1). Classification (NCBI taxonomy): domain Eukaryota; kingdom Viridiplantae; phylum Streptophyta; class Magnoliopsida; order Santalales; family Viscaceae; genus Viscum; species Viscum album. The sequence continues at coordinate 2,008,159,400 of OY728148.1, read as the reverse complement.
AAATTTAACATGGCACAATCAAAGGAAGAAACTGTGTCTATGAAATAAATAAGTATCATGTAGGTACATTTTTATTTGTGTTTAATCTATATGTAAATGGAATTCCCCAACTTTATAAAAACAAATTGAAAAAAATTTACCCCACTTATCATCATTTTTATGATATCCATGAACTTTTTTACTCATCTGTGGTTTATGTCATTGTTGGTGTGATGTTTCTATAGTCTATGTTCTCAATCATAATCCATAAATACTTGAATGTTGGTTTTCTCTTATAGGTCAATTTTATCATATCCCACCTATGTTATCCCATTTGGATTCCTAGTATGTGTTATTACAAATGACTATCTCACATCATTTTCCATTTTTATAGATAATTTATTATTAACTATTTTTATGAAGTGGATTTCTATGAATGAATTTTCAAATGTTATAACTTTGATAAATGAGATTAATTTCAATTGTGAAAATCATTTTATGTGGTGTAGAATGTTAATCCTCGATATTTTTTCCCTAAAATGAACATAATCCTTCCAATATTTTTCATTACACATAACTTAGATTTTATATTTCTTTACACACAACCTTGAGCATAAAAGAAACTCATCATATAATTAAAATATTATTATAGGATAATTATCACATAGCCACTGGAATGTGGTTGGAATAGGATTATCTAAATTATTAAAATACAAGTATTACACCTTTATCTAAATATAATTCATTGGTGAACAAATAATTAAAAAATAAAACAAAAATCTATTTTAAACTAATGGATAAATTTCTTATAAAAACTATTTTTATTCAAACAAATATTCTGTAACTCTATATATTAAAAAGACCACTTTCATGAATTTTATTATTGATATTTATTTATTATATATTCAATAAAATATTTGAGAGTTATATTTTTTTTAAAGATAATATATAAGAATAAATATATTTTTATGCTTAAAACAATATTTTTCTAAAAACTTGTTTCTCCCCTTTTGCACAATTATTTTAAAACAATTTTTTAAATTTTAAACAAATTAAAAGATAAAATTAAATTGTATTTTATACATAAAATTGTCAAATTTATGTTATGGTTAATTTTTTTTTAATTTTTTAAAAAGATTAATTTTTTGATGAATAACGAAAAATATAGGATTTTATTTGAAAACATCACTTTTAATAAATTTTTTAATAAATATAAATAATATGATAAATTTGTTTTCAAATAAATTTATTTCAAGTAAATAGAGATTAATTAAAATTATTTAATTTTGATCATTTTCATATTTAATTTTAATGTATAAAATTTATAATCATTCTAAAACAAATTATTGAAAAACTCGATTTCTTATCGCGTTTGTGTGAATACATTTAAAATAAAATTTTCCACTTCAATAATTTAATTTTAAAAAATCTAATAAATATTTGGAATCATAATAATTTATATTATCTAATTAATTTCTCTTAATTGTTGACAAAAATATGTATTCAAAATAGTAAAATTAATTACCATGATGAAGGTAAAAATGGGTTTACTAAGGGTTAAACTAAAATGAAAAGGGATAAAATAACCTAAAAACATGTATAAAATATATTTTATTTCCATATTACAAACCTAAAATGTATAAGTATCTATAATATACTAATTTTTTTATAATGATATAAATTCGGGAACACCTTTTTGTTTTCAGAGAATTACTATTGTGACACTCAACTCAAATATAAAAGGCCACCCCACTCCTATCCTCTACAGACTTAAAAACTCATTTGGTTCAGCCATGATATTCAAATAATAATTTCCAAATTTTTTCATAACATCCTTGAGGTCTTATTTTGGCATGAAAACATCCTATTATGTCATTTTGTGAAAACCTAATGATGTTACATGAAGATGATGCAATTTTATTTAATGACTATTTTTATATTTTTCATCATACATCTCCTTAAATTATTATTAAACAATCATTATATTAATAAATAAATAAAATTAATATAATGGGATTATTTTATGTTATTCTCATCACATAAAACGCATCAATAATTCTATCAAATGTGTCACAAAATCATGATTCATGTGTACGGTGGGCTACCGCCTCGCGAACCGAGGTAATTCATTTTTTCATTACAACCTATGACAATTAGGTATGTTGATGGATCTAATGAATAAAAATAAAATTTATAAAAAAATTATACCTATTGAGTAATTATATCATATATATCCTTTTTTCATTCCATTTGGTAGATGATGTGAAAACATCGCTTGTGTGTACAATGTACTACCACCTCATGAAGTGTTGTGATTCATTTTCACTAAAACATTACTTGTATAATAATAATGAAGTTGTTAATGAACATTTATGATATGAAATAGATAGTTATTATAATTTTTAAATATTTAACCTTATGAAATGATAATATATGATTTTATTTCTTTCTATTTCACTCACTGATAGATCACAACATCATTTGTGGACGTGGTAAATACCTTCTTCATAAAGCGATGTGAATATATGTTTTCATAACCACACCAAATTACTGATTAGAATAAGTATATTTAATTAAAAATAATTTTATTTATGAAATTATTATAATTTTTTAATTTTAAACTATTATTTACCTCTATTCCATATTGATCGTCAAAAAATAGAAACATTACTCGTGTGTACGAATGACATATCGGGTCCATGATCGTATCATTCTAAATTTCTCAAAACAATGTTTCATAATTGGTATAAAAATTATAATTAATATATAAAAATTATATTTATTCCTTGTTTTTTATTTTTTATATCAATTTAACTTTATCAATGTGATAAGACCAAAAATGACTAATCAAAATATATATAAAAAACATAGTGGGTATTTCCTGAAACATGATTTTACAAGGATTTGGTAATAAATTATGTTGAATTTTCATAATTAGGTCATATATTATATATATATATATATGTATGTATAGATGTATATATGGTTTTATATAAAATTTTTAATAATCTTATATTCATTATACTGGATGTTTGATTGTGTACAAAGGAAGTTGAAACTTAATGAAATAGATTTCTATTATTGCTTTTATTTTTGGGAGATGTATATAAATTCGCCACTAATTAATTTTTTGTTGTGTATATAAACTCCCATCGAAATTTTATACAATTAATATCCTTATTTTAGTGATATTTAATGTTTTTATTTATTGAGGATTGTGATCCAAATGATTACTAAAGGGGCATGGCATTTCTGTCTAACTTTTTACTTCCACAGAGATGTCATATTCACCAACTATTTATTTTTTTGTGGTTTAATTCCTAAAATTAATTTTCATTACAATTATACTCCTCAATTATATTTTTATTTAAATATCCATTTGGGTATCTCACTTTCTATAATTTTACATTTAAAAAGTAACCATAATTGTAATGGATTTCTGTATCAATTTTCCTTCATTGAGACAAATGTTATTCTATGCACCTACCTTCTTTAAAGTTGTTTATATATAGCCCATATGCCATGTAATATCATGAATTTATTCATTAATAAGATATTTTATGTTTCATTTAATGTTTTTCTTTCTTGGTACTTTTGATTATATATTAACAAAGTTGTATGGTTTTTATGTTACTATGTTATCGTTTATTGGTATTGATCATGATTCTGCTTTCGATGATTATATATTATGATATAACTCTCATGAAACTAATGTTTTTAATCTAATATATACATTTCTATTGAATACGCTTTTCATTCCATTTTCCACACATTATGTCTTCAACAGTTCAGAATAGTATTTTATGATATATCATCATTTTTTATCTTTTTGTTAGAGAAATCATTTTTCATCCAAAACCATGTTTTCAAAAAATGATTTAAATTTTTTTATTTAAACTCAAAAAATGAATAATTATATAAAATTTTCCTATTCTTGACTTATTAATAAAATTTAAAATAACTATTCATGTCATTTTTCTAAAATTTATTTCTTGTCTTTTAAAAAACACGTTTATTGAATCATTATTTTAGCGAATAAAACATGAACCAAAAATTTCCTTAGTTATTACTATTAGTTACCTTAAAAAAATACTTAATATATTACAAATATTATTTTCAAAGAAAATTATTTAAAACGTTCTTCATAGTTTAAACTATACTTCCATGAGGAAATGTTTTAAACGATATTAAATATTTCTTTATATTGTTTGAAAGTTATATTAAATGAAATTTATTTTCAAACTTTTATAAAATGTTTTTTCAAATAAGAATGTTTATTTTCATCAAGAAAATTATTAACCTATATTTAAATATTACCTTATATGATTAAAATTTTATATTCAAAAAATTAATTTCAACAAAATTTTATAAAAATGTAGTTTTAAAAATGACATTCCAAAAATTTATTTTTTTATTAAATTTTCACAGTGATTTATATTTAAAAATAAATTTTCATCAAATAATAAATCATTTAATGTAATGTTTTCTTTAATAGTGACATGATTTACGGATATGATTTTTATTATCCCCATTTTAAGGTATATAACCCTAGTTTATGTCTTTTTATAAATATAATGTGTTTGGGTAATGTTTGGGAGAGTTTGGCAGGGTTTGGGAAAAGTTTTAAGGCTTTTTTAAGGGTGAAAATTTTGATCATGGTTAGTTGGAACCATGAAAATACTCCAAGTAATTGTTCACAATGAGTTAGAGACAAAGGGGTGGGTGCATGATTTACAAACTATGTGGCTAGCCTAGGTAAACCGTTATACTTGTGATAGTGGGGTTCTAAATGGTTGGTGCACCATTTTCCTTATATTGCACATAAAACTTGTATGGGAACCCTTTAGAATAGTTGTAGTCACATTTTTAATGAATGGTTTTTCTGCTGGTGCGAACTAACCATGTGCGGCTTTAAAATGTGGTTTTTAAAAACATGGTCACATGGGATTTTCCCTAAATAACCTATTTCTTCTTCTATATGAATCCCACACATGAAATATTATTATCAAGGTTTATGAAGTCTCCCACACTCCTTATGGGGGTGATTTGAAGTGTTTTCTAGGTCTGATAAATGTTATTCTCCTCTGGTATGTCTCCTCTCTTCGTTGTTTCTTGGTTTTCATTAGATCTACATCTCCCCTCTCTTATATTTTCATATCTACATCTATCACATGTAAAAAAGTGTTATTTTTACCTAAAATAATGATATTTGGTCATGTTCATTTTTTTCAAATGGATATAATGTAGTTTTGGTATAGAGTTCACCTGGATTTAGGGAGTGGTTGAGAATTTTTTGAATTCATTGGAATACTAAAGTAGGTGGCTTCACTCTCATCTACATTTTTATAGAACATGAATTCTTTATATTCAAGAAAATTGTGATTTCATGAAATTCATTGGTATTTTGATGTTATAATCTTTATTGGAACCCCAGTTATGTTACATTATGGATTTGGGGAAAATTGGGTTTCATTTTCAATATTCATGTGTCAGATTTTAAAATGGTGATTTTAAAATTGATTGTTTTCTTTTTTTTTTACAAAAAATCAGATGTGAAAATTGTTTCCAATAAAATAGTGTTTTTTTAAATGATATTGGGAATTGATGTGACATAATAGTGTTTTCAATAAATGATATTTTATTGAAGGGATTTGGCTTAAAAGGTTTTATGGATGAAAACTGTTGTCTTGGAATGATTACTGAAAATGTTTGTTATAAATTGTGGTAATTACTATTTTGTATGTTATTATGTTTTGAAATTTTTATATTGGATTGTTATTGTAAATTGATGGATTTTGGTGCCAGGGGGTGGGATGAAGGGGCTAAACATGGTTGGGAATAGATGGAAAATGGGCGTGATAGACCACCATCCAAGGGAATGGGTTTAGAATTACAATTATAAAAAGTCAACAATTTTGAATGTGATGTTCCACTACCAATGGAAACATTGAGCTCAGGTGTGTGTGTGAAACATGGGAATATAGTTGGTATATGTGCGCCACCACATTGATCAAAATGGGTTATGACAATTAGAAAGGGGATTTTGGTTAATGAAATATTTGGTTTCATTCATTTGTTTGTTTATTTAGGATTGCTCTAATTTGGGTGAATTTAATTGGGCAAGGGGGTGTTTGGGTTGTTTTTAATTGTTGAACAATTTTAATGGATTTTATTAAATTTTTTAACCTAATTGTGATAATAGATCTATCCTAGTGTCATTAGGAGGGATTTAATTTTGGTAAAACTTACTAAGTATTATTACACATCTTTCTTGGAAGTTTGGTTCTTTCTCAAATGTTGTATTCTAGGACATCAGTAAACATAAATCGTTTAATTTCCTTAGTAGACCATCATGATGTTTGTAAAGTCTTCTGATACTTAGAGCATGGATATTGTTGTAGAGTTGTGGAGTTGTTTCATTGCTTCTTTTGATTTTTTGTTAGTTTTATACTTGGTACTCTGATTATGGATTATTGGTGTGTGATTATTCTATTCATTTTGAATTTTTGAAATATAAAACATTTTTGAAATGCCTCATGTAGTTGTTTTGTTATTTTTTCATTTATTGGGCATTTTAATAAAAAAGGAAAATTATCCCCCATTGTTCATGAATCCCTTGAAATTTATTTCCAGCCTTTATTTCCTTGGAAATTTAACCTAAGGTAGTGTAGCACTTCCAGATTTTCTCAATCAAATGAGGGGGGGGGGATTTGTAGGTTCCGGGAGCAATGGAAGCACGTTGGTGGGTGTACCCAACTTTATTTTTATTATTATCAATGATCAATCTAAGATCCATCTTGATAATAAAACACTGGACCATCAGAATAAAATGAAGAATGAAAAAGAAAAAGGGGAGTCCTGGAACAATAAATAGGATGATCATATGTTGGTTATAATTAATTTAATTAACTGACAAGAATTTACTTCATGGAATTATTTCTTCATTGATGTTTCCGGTCAAGATCCGATGTGATTTGTCATCACGTCATATAATCCAAGTGCAGGATTCCTCTAGTAGTGATCCACACGTGCTCCGTGTATCTTTGGACATCTCCAATGGGATCTCTAGGTGATAGCGCGGGAGAGCCTTTGCCTGCAATTTCCACCTTCGAACGCCTTGATCTGGTGGAGGTGGATCTCTCTCTCGTAGCTTGAGAGCGTTCTCGGTGGAAAATGAATTCTCTCTTAGTTTGAGTGATTTTCCAAATCTGTTGTGGACAACCATAATAAAATGGCTAGGCTAATGAGAAATATATAATTGGGATTTTTAATATCATAGTATAATAAAATGAATTAATATCCCAAAAGCATTTATTCATTTCATTTAATTCTTAGTAGTACCCAATGTCTAATAATAACAATTGACTATTATTATTAACTGACATGAAACTAGGTAATTACACCTAATATTATCAAAATAAATAAATAATATTTATTTCTCTTAAATTTTCAGAAAAAATACAGGGCGTGTATATTTAATATACATGACGTGTACATTTATTATTTTCTATTTTTTTTATTTCCTCCACCACATTTATTTGACCATGAATAATGGCTATTTATTTCAAAAATAAATATCATTGCATTAATCACTAATAAATATATTATTTCACCCACAATATATTTTCTAGAATAACTAGTTTCGAAATAAATGTGATAAATCATCCTTAAATAATTATAAAACCAAAATCAGGAAAAATATTTATTTAACTCATAAAATTAATATTTAACTGAGATACTTGGGCACACTTAGAGTATGACTCTCTAGGCCTCTTTCTCATTGGCATTAGGCAGAACCTGCCTAAATTCCAAGGTTAGCATCTAGTAACACACCATGACACCCATAGATAAGGAAGTTAACATTGTAATGATGTGTCACCTCTTATAAAACCTTACAATGTAATATTATCACTTTGTCTCGATATCCCCAATCAAGTGGGTTTCATGCTACTGCCATCAACCCATGTGCTCGATTATTCTTTCTTTGACTTTCCTGAACTGAACATTCCAATTCCTTTACATGGCCATTGATTATTTAGGCTATATCAATTCAGTCAAAGGGCCAGAGATATATACTTTCGTTATGGAACAGAAGGGAAAAATCCTTTTTCGCATTATCTATTAATGCAATATCACTTGTGACGCACCCAACATATCCTTCCCTACTACGAATAGTTTTCTGTCACAGTTTTCTTTGATTAATTTATTTCCATGAGATTTAATACCCATTAATAATAATCTTAATGTTTAAGGACCAATTCACTCATCTGTAGATAGGAACATCCAATGACACTATGAAATGTGGATTTCCTACTAGCGGGTATCATTCTCATAATATCCTCCTTTATATTACCAATGGTGCACACCATGAAAAGGTGGGTCATTGTTTAATGAGTCCCCACCCATATTGGCCTGTATAATTTGTGTCCATTAAATAACATTATTCGGCCATAGAACATATATTCCATAAAATTGTTATGGAATTTCTGGGTTCTCATCCTAGTAGGGATCCACAATAACCCTTTAACACAACACCTGTCCATAAGACATTATCACATTAATTACCACGTAGAATAACAATCAAGATTTGATAAAATATTTATTAATGAATAAAGTAAAAATTAGTTGGTTCTTGACCACCAACTCTAATAGACTCCCACTTGCACAAGAGCTAATTTATACCAACCTTTATCCTACTAGCTGTCAAATGAAATTAATGCTTCTACTAAGATAGGCCGTTAGTCATGTGGTTTTCCAAGTTATCTTCCGTGGACACTCATCTCACTACAACTTCACCCATTTGATATAAATCCATCAAAAGGTGATACTTCTAGAGTCTGTGCTTTGTTTGTTGATGTGACCTTGGTTCTTTTTCAAGAGCCACCGCAGCAGTATTATCACAGAACAACATGATAGGATCTTTACTGCTAGCTACCACATCATGCTCCTGGAAAAAGTACGGAATCTAGATGATATCATTGGCTACATCATAAGAAGAAATATATTTGGACTCAACTGTAGAATTGGTGACAACTAGTTTCTTTGAACTATACCAGCTCACAACTCCTCCATTGAGAAAAAATATCTAGTTTGTGACTTCAGATCATTCGGATCTATCTGAAAACCATCATCAACATACCCTATGATGGAAAGATCCTCATCTCCTCTATAGAATAGGAACATATCCTTAGTTGTTCTTTTATACTTAAGGATAGTCTTAACAGCGGTCCAATGTTGTTCTGCTCGATCTTCCTGATATCTGCCTACAATGATTAGTTCATAGGCACCATCAAGCCTGGTATATAACATGGCATACATGATGGATCCTATAGCCCTAGAATATGGTATCATACCCATTATATCTTTCTCTTGTTGTGTCTGAGGACACATTTTCTTATAAATATATAGGCCATGTGACACTAGAACCAATCCCCTCTAGGATTGTTCCATACTAAATCTCTTTAGTATTTCGTCAATGTATGTACCGTAACATAGTACAAGATGTCTCTTTTATCTATCATGAATGATCTTGATTTCTAGAATGTAGGATGTTTCACCAAAGTCCTTCTTGGAGAAACACTTGTTCAACCAGTCCTTAACTGGGTATAATACTGGAACACCAATAATCAATATATCGTCAATATAAACTACTAGGATAATGATCACATTCCCATTAAACCGCTTATAAAAACATGGCTCATATTAGTTTTTCATGGAACCAAATTCTTTTATGTCTTCATCAAATCGAATTTCCGATGACCTGGAAGATTTCTTTAATCCATAAATGGATTTATGAAACTTTCAAACTCATTTGGCTTCACCTGGTGTCACAAACCCTTCTATTTGTGTCATATAGACATCTTCCTGAAGGTTCCCGTTAAGGAATGTTGATTTGACATCCATTTTACAAATATCATATTCATGGTAAGCTGTTATGGAAGTATGATTCTTATGGATTTAAACATGGAAACTGACAAGAAGGATTCATCATATTCAATTCATTGATTCTGTCTGAATCCTTTAGCCACTAGCCTTGCATTAAAGGTGATAACATAATCTTACATTTCCAACTTTCTCTTCAATACCCATTTGTATCCAATAGGCTTTTAATCAGTTGTCTCATCGACCAGAACCCAGACACGGTTTTGATACATGGAATCCATCTCAGAATTCATTTATTCTAGCCATCATGTAGCTTATGAGCAGTCTACAACTTCCATTTAGGACATAGGTTCATCATATTCCAACAATAATGATTCACCATCCTTGGTGACTATGAAGCCAAATATCTTTGGTTCCCTTTCCTCTCTTTAGCTCCTACGCAGTACTTGTGTTCTTGGATCCTCTTCCATGGGGACATGCAAAACTTTTTCATGTACCAACTCCTATGTATATTGAGCATCAACTTCGTCCAAGTCAATCTTGCTCCCACTATCCTTTTTGAGAATGTTCTCTTTCTCATGAAAGACAGCTTTTCTGGGGATAATCGCTTTCTTTTCTGAATGGTTATATATGTAACATCCTTTAGCTTCCTTAGGATAACTTATAATGATACACTTCATGCCTCAAGGTGACGGGTTGTTCCCTGAGAAGCCCTTAAAAAATGCCTCTCATCCCCATAAGCTTGTGTGCGACAAAATAGGGTTCTTTCTATTCTATAACTCAGAGGGAATTCCATTTTCTGAATTTGTTGGTGCCCAGTTTAATATGTATGCTACAGTCTGTAATACATATCCCCAAAAGGGTAATGGATGATCTTCATGAATCATTATTGACCTCACCATGTACAAAAAGGTGTGGTTCCTCCTTTCACAAACACCATTCCACTGTGGTGTATATTAATGAGTGAGCTTAGATAGAACCCCAGACTCCCATAGAATATCGATGAACTCTAGGTGCAGATATTCTCCACCTCGATCCGATCGAAGCTTCTTTATCATCTTACTAATCTGATTCTATAATTCATTCATGAATTCCTAAAATTTCTCTAAGGCTTCTAACTTATACCTCATTTAGTAGACATAGCCAAATCTACTCAAATCATCAGTAAAAGTAATGAAGTAAGAATATCCACCTCTATCTTCTACTAGAAATGGTCCACAAAAATCCATGTGCACTAATCCTAGAAGCTTTGTGGCCCTTTCACCCTATCCACAAAAAGGAGACTTGTTCATTTTACCCTGCAAACAAACATGGCATCTATCAAGTGGTTTTAGCTCAGTAAAGTCTAAATAGCCATATTTGAAGAGGATTGTCAAGAGATTCCCATTAATATGACCGAGATAGTGATTCCATAGTAGGGTGATGTATGAGTCATGTGAGTCTGTTTCTTTATCGATTGGAAACATTAGGATTTCATAATTTAATAAATAAAAACCATTATTTAAATGATCCATACCATAGCATACGTTGTTCTTATAAAATATAAAACCCGTACTTTCATATTTGATAATAAATCAATCCGTATCTAAACAGGATATATAAATTATGTTATTGGTAACATGTGGCACATAATAATAGTTATATATACCCAAAACCATCCAAGTCAGCAATGAGAGGTGGTAACCTCTAATGGATAATGTAGCCAGCCACACGCCATTGGAAGCTCAAAGATCCACCACTCCTCTGTAAATCTTTCTAAATCTACTTGGTTCCTTCATTTAAATATAGATGTGAGCCCCAAAAGATGTATATACTACCCAATGTGTAGGAATGAAAAGATTAAACTTGATAACAAATGCCCCTTTAGTGTCCCCATGCTTCTGGGTGATGTTCCTCTTTCAGTGGTCTTGCTTGCCACATGAGAAACATAGCACCTCTCATTCCTTGACATGCCTCTAGATCTTCCCCTTCTTTAAGGGACGACGCTCGGGGGCTTCATACCATTTATAAATCTTTGGCCTCTTTTCCTTATCCTTCCTTTTCTTATTCACCATAAGAAATATGGGTTTTTCATGCCCCATGTCTTAATCTACATGGAGAATTAATGTCCGATGTTCTAATAGACTCTTCTCATTTTTTCTCATGTTGTAGTTTAAAATGAAGCAAGGGAAAATCATGGGCAGTGATGATTGTATGAGATCTGTACACAACTCATCCGGGACCTTAATTCCTAATATGTCATGTCGTTCAATGTATCCAATGAGCTTGAATACATGAGGCCCCACTCATGTAGAATCCCCAAGCATAGTTTTAAACAAAGCATTGGAGATCACATATGTCTCATGCCTTGCCTTATCTTGGTTGACACCCTTATTGTGAGCCATCATGCTATACACGTCCATGATTTCATGCTGCTTCAGGAGCTCATTAGACATGATCGATAGATTGAAAATTTTGAAATATGTGACATCATCCATATGTTTCGTATAGAGAGACAGTTCCTCATCACTGGCCTCTTTCCCATGTGCAACTAGAACATGCTCTTAAGCACATAAAATTTCCTATCGTGGAGAAGGATGACGAGTAAATTCCTATGCTATTCTTAAAAATTCATGCCAATGAGAAGGTTTTCCTTATCTATTATAGTTCACAATGATATGTTGGAAGTCAATTTTCATGTCGTTTCTACAAATTTTGATGACAAATGGTTTAGTTATTAATTATGATAAAACTGTGGAAAATAATTAAATTAATACATATTTGTCTCCCACTATTTTATCAAAATTCAATATCCCTCACCATTGACTTCATAATATTTAATTGAATGAATATTCTAGTGTAAAGGATCCATATTTACATTCACATTATCCAAACAAGGATTGTTCAAGCAACATGAATGGTTTTAGGTAGGTATTTCAAATGCCAACTACATTAGCTCGCAGCTCCTTAATCCATTGAGTGGACTCCCCAATCCTGAAATCCTTTTATTTTGGATTTCCTCACCCTTTTCCTCTTATTAACACTAAGTCTTGATATGAAAATCAACCCTTGATGAAAACCAAGTCATGTAGTCCCAAAACCCTGAATTTTGAATTCCCTAATAATTGAAAGTACCCCAACTAGGGTTGGTCAAGAACTTTGAACTACGGTTCGATTTTAAACATGATTATGGATGGCTATACTGACATAATATTTCATTGAGGAATTTTATCCTTATATGTAAATTTCTAATTTATTATCATTGATTACATGCTTGTTAATATTAAGGGGGGATATACTTAAGTGATTAACCATGTATAAGATAATATTTATGCATAATCCGGTCTTATTTTGGTTCCATCTTTCATGATTGTTTAATTCATTAATTCTGTGATCATGACAACACACCCGCAAAAAATAAAACATGAAACTGAAAGAAATAAATTCAATGGTATGATCATGAGCTTGTTCTATTGGTTAGTTTATCTAGCGGTAGATAAACTAACTCAATACCTAGGGGAGAAACACTTTGAACCTTTTGGTATCATGTATACAACTTTCCACCTATCGACCATTGTATCTCCTTGGATTGGTTTCACCTTGGCTCTTAACTTGAGCCCCCTCCACTAGCTTGGGAGCTCCATCCAATACACATGAATTTATCTCACACATTGGTGAGGTGAAAATGGTGTTTTTACATAAAAGAAGCCTTGGGCGTGAAGACCCTATATATTAATGACGAGAAGGCTCATATGACAAAAAATTTAATTTAAATAAATAAATTAAAACAAACCATTAACATACAAAGTTCTTGGTCTAGTTCATGATCATCCATACATGCAATGATATTTATGCATAAATAAAACTAGCATTCAATTATTTAATCGTTATTGTTTAAGATAAATCATGCTCTAATCAATTAATTATCTTTAATTAATCAATCCTTTTTTCTTAAACCCTTTTTCTGAATTTCCTTGAGATTCTCATCTATCATGATTTTAAACAAATAAATTTATTTAATTTTATCTATTTATGTAACTTGAACCTTAGAGGCAACCCGGTTATTTCCCTTTCATAAATACACAATGAGGAGAAATGAACATTACACAGATGTTAAATTAAGAACATATATATAACGCCTATCACGTGTTGTGCCTCATCTCTATGCCTGCACTATGGTACACGTCTCAATGGTTTGTATAATATAATAATAAATTTTAATAAATCTGCGTAATTTAGATGATTACATTGTGTGTTGTTCTGACTACATGGCGTGTACTTTTGTTCATCGTCCATCTGAAGTACATGCCCAGGGACATGGCGTGTACATGTAATTTGGAAATTTTCAGAGTACGCAATGTGTTCAGTGGGACACTTGCCCTGTAGTATCCCTGTTACACGATTTCCATCCAGGAAAGCCGTATATGGGGTACACGGTCCAACCCAGCCCGAAGGGACTACATTCCAGGTTCAGTGGACCACACGTCCTGTAATTTGGAAACCGTGTGCCACCTGTTCCTGGTCAAAAAACGGTTTCATTTATGACTTAGGAATACTACAACACATGACCTGATTTGGCAGACTAGTATGATGCATTGAACCTAGACTAAACAACATGTACTTCTAAATACAATTTGTGTATTCTCGTGTTGTATAGCTAGGAACGTTTGGCACCTCCGGATGAGATCCACTATTTTTTAATCAAAATTAAAAGAAAAATTCATTTCTGTAAGGTGAACAAGAAATGTGAGAGGAGGAATAGATCTCTAGATTCAGACTTTAAAGAATGATTAACTTGAATTGAAAAAACTAAATTAATAAATTTGTAAATCACTATTGAAAAACATAAATAATTATAACCAATGATATGACAGTTGTGATACCACTTATAGGTTTCAGGAACAACATAAGCTCGTCGGTGGGTGTATGCAAAATTTATTTTAGCGTTCACAACGATCAATCTGAGATCCATAATGATAATAAAACACTAGATATTCTGAATAGAATGAAGAATGATAAAAATAGAGGAGACCCGGAACCATAAATAGGATCATCATATGTTGGTTATAATTAATTTAATTAATTGAAAATAATTTCCTTGTTGGAATTATTTTTTCGTTTATGTTTCATGTCATGATCTGATGTGATCCTTTGTTGCATCGTGGAATCCATGTGTATGATTACCCTAGAGTTGATCCACATGTGCACCACATATCTCTGGATATCATCTAAGGGATATCCAATGCTAGTGCAGAAGAGCATTTTCTTGTGATGTACAGCTTCGATCTCCTTGATCCGATGGAGCTGGATCTCTCTCTATCATAGCTTGAGTGCGTTCTCGGTGGAAAAAGTATTCTTTATTGGCTTGAGTGCTTTTCCAAATCCATTGTGAAAAACCACAAAAATATGTCTAGGCTAATGAGAAATATATAATTGAGATGTTTAATTAAATATAATAATAAAATTAATTAATTACTGAAAATAATTTATTCATCTCATTTAATTTTTAGTAATACCCCTTCCCTAATAATAAAAGTTGACTATTATTATTACCCGACATGCGCCCAACAAATTACACCTAATATTTTTTAATTATATAAATAATATTTATTTCTCTTAAATTCCCAAAAAAAATACACGACATGTATATTTAATATAAACAGCATGTACTTTTATTTTTTTCCATTTTTCTTTATTTCCTCCACCACATTTATTAAACCTTGAATAATGGATATTTATTTCTAAATTAAATATCACTGAATTACTTTCTAATAAATATATTATCTCACCAACAATATATTCTCTTGAATGACTAGTGTGAAAATAAATGTGATCAGGAATCCATAAATAATTATTAAACTACAATCAATAATAATCTTTATTTAACTTGTTAAATTAATATTTAACTGTGATTCTTGGACACACATTGTTTGTGACCCTCTTGGCCTATTTCTCAGTGACATTAGGGGGAGCCTGCCGAAAGACCAAGTTTAGTGTCTAAAAACATGCGAAGGAAGCCATATAGAAAGAAGTTAATTCCACAATGACGTTTCACCTCCTACGAACTCTTACTATGTAATATAATCCCTTTGTCTCGATATCTCAAATCAAGCGGGTTTCATGCTTGGGCCATCAACCCATGTGTTTGATTATTCTTTCTTTGAATTTTTGGAATTGAACTTGCCCATTCCTTACCATGGCCATGGATTTATTTAGGCTATATCAATTCCATCAAAGGGCATGAGGTATTTACTTCTATTATGGAACAGAAGGGAAAAATCCTTTCTCTCATTATCTATTAATGCAGTACCACTCGTGATGCACCCAACGTATCCTACCTCGCTGCGAACAGTGCGCCATCACAGTTTTATTCAATACATCTAATTCCGTGATTTGTAATACCCATTAATATTAATATTAAATTCTAAAGACCAATACACACATCCATAGATAGGAACATCCAATGACTCTATGAAATTTGGATTTCCAACTGGCATGTCTCATTCTCATAATGTCCTCCTAGATATTTCCAAGGGTGCACACCATGAGAATGTTCCTAGAAGTTTTATGAGTCCTCACCCCTAATGGCCTGTATTATTTGTGTCCCTCAAATAACATCATCTGACCATAGAACATATATTCAAGAACAGTGTTATGGCACTTCCAGGTTCTCATCATAGAAGGTAACTTCTTTGACCTTTTAATGCAACAGTTATCCTTATGACATTATCACATGAATAGTCAGGCAGAAGAACAATCATGATCTGATAAGATATTTATTAATGAATGAAGTAAAAATTTGTTTGTTCTAGACTACCAACTCCAACAGGATGTTACATGTGGTATCATTTTGTTCAGTCAATTTCTTTCAAGTGTATTTATGTTTAGTTCTTTGGCATTGATTATTGTTCTTCGAGTTGGTAATCAATATTTTTTATTCCTATTAATGGGATAGTAGAATAGAGAAGGATTTTCAGTACATGAAATTTATTCCATAAAATTATTTGGATAACCCTTTTATTCTAAAATTCATGTTACCAGGGAGTTGTGTAGATATTTTTTTAATAGACACTAGTAGGGGAATGAACTCATTATCACTAGTATAACCAATTAGATGAGCATGAAATGCATGGTAGAAATGAATTCCCACTAAGATGGAATATTTCATTCGGAATAATGTTTTACGTTATGCTGTGAATGTGTTTTTTTAAATAATGAAATTGTATTCAAATGTTTATATTTTGATAATAAAATGGTTGTTGTAACATTGAAAATGGGTAGATTTTCAAAACCTGGTGGATTTTTCAAATAATATTGATCATTGGAAATATGGTATCTAAGAAAGAATGGTTTTGATATGAAAATTTTGTTATAATGTTAAATTTTAATCCATCTATAGATAGGGATTATGGATTTTGTGTTGATAGAAATGGCAACAGGTAGGCATCCTAGAGTCCAACAGGGGGTAGCAGCTGAAAATGTGGTTCCACTTGAGTCCTAGGTGAAACATCACCTAGCAGAGAGCACATGATTTCTATGCCATGGAAAGAATAAATATAATGGAAGATCTGAAGCATATGGATCATTCTATTCAGAATTAAAAGCATAATCCACCCATCATTAGGGGTTATTGAAAATTGGTATGGGAAAACCCATGGTTGTTCATGATGAATCAAATATTAGATTTTCTAGAAATGCTGATAGAGTTGAATGTGATGTTAGAAATGTACATGTTTGATGATCTTGCATGATTGTGTTATGAGTTGGTGGTCTACAATGGAGTAGACCAAGGTATGACATGGGAGGGTTTTTAGGAATTTTTTAACAATCAATTAATTCCTCACATGTTCAAAATTAATTCCAAAATTAATTTCACGAGTTTGAGAATTGAGAACATGTTAGTGATAGAATATTTAGAAATGTTTATGAACATATTTGGGTTCACATGTGAATTGGTGGTTACTTAATCCTTGAAAGCATGGAGTTTTGAATTGGGTTTGAGGTAATAAATTCATTCAAAAATTGTGGTTCTTTGTAAAAGTCAATATACAAAAAAGTTAAAAATATAATTACTTTATGAGAGGGTTATCGTCAGGGATATTGGTGGGTGATGAATATTGGTACATATGGGGAATAGTTGGAACTCTAACATGGGGATAAAATAGAAGAGGGACACTTATTTTCAAGGTGGGAGTATGGTTTATAATCTGACAGAATTATATGTGAATCTTCCTATAAAACCTTAAATTAAGACAGGTTGTTTTATGTGTGGTTATATAGGCCACATGGAGTGTGATTATAGTATATAGTCTTGATAAAATCATAACTACACTAATATGGGCCACCTTCATTGCTATTGTATTTCTCTACGGTCGGGTGTTCGGGACACTCCTCATGTGTCACAATCATAGTGTTCCTTGAAAGGATGGGTGAAGTATAATACCTTTTGTCTGCAGATCCATGTTAGTCATGGTTATTCTAGAAGTACCATGATTCCTAAATATGGAATTTTTATGTTGGGTAATAATGAACATAGTTTGTAAAGTATGTAATTGTTTGGAGCTGAGTAGATTGTGGTGGATGACCAGTCAGGACCATCCATGATGTGGGGTGAGATTCTTTTGAATTCTAAATTTATGTAAGTGTTGTTTGATAAAGTTGTGTCCTATTATTCTATTTCTCCACATGTTTTTGATTTGATTGTGTTCATATATTTAAATGATACCTTTAGTTTTAAAACATCAAACTCATTTGAGTAAAACAATGTGTCGAGCCATTCTATGTATAAAATTTTGTATAGCTATTGATGGTGTTGAGTTGATTTGAGAGTTCAACTTTTTTGAGATAAATGTTTTTTATATAATACTGGGAATGGATTGGTCGATTTAGTATAATTCAATCATCGACTATTATACATTAATAGTTAGTTTCACAACAGGTGGTGGTGTTGAACATCTATTTAGTGCCGAGAAGAATGCAAGTGTGGGTGCACTCGGCTTGTTAGTACCATAATTTGGGATGATCTCATAACAATTTTTGGATTTTTATTTTGCATCTAGGTAAGTGGATGATCTAAGAAGATATATAGTAGTTTTTGTTGATTTTTTGGATGTCTTTCTCAAATAATTATTAGGGTTTCCACTTGTAAGAGAAGTGGAGTTTTGATTGATCTCCTTCTTGAGAGATGTAGTATCCCACTTTTGTATTTCCAGATCGAACTAGTAGAATGGAGTAAATTAAATTTGTAGTTGGATAATTTAGAAAAAAAGGGTTCATCCATCCAATAGAATCTCTATTGATTACACCATTTTTGGTCAAAAAGGAAAAAATAACTCCGCGGATGTGTGTTGATTATCAATATCTTAACCAAGTTACGTTAATGCATCGATATCCACTACCACACATTTGTGAGTCATTCTATCAGTATCGAGTAGATAAGTAGTTTTCTGAAATTGACTTATGATCCAGATATCATCAGTTGTGTGTGAGAAAGGAGGATATTCTGAAAACATCATTCAAAAGTAGATATGTCTACTATATGTATGGGTTTACGACCTTTGGTCTCATAAATGAACCAATAAACATCATGGAATTAATTAATTAGTTATTTTTTAGATATCTGGATTATATTATGGTTGCTATTGTTGATAATATAACTGTGTATTCGTGGAAAATGGATGAGCAATAGAAATAGTTGGAAACAATTTTGGTGATTTTGAGTGATCATCAGTTCTATGGAAAATTATCAGAGAATTATTTTTGGACACAAAATTTATGAATACATGGAAATTTTATTTCTGATAAAATGTGTTTCATTTGATTAGTAAAAGATAGAGGTCATTTTCTCATGGAAACCACCAAAGAATTTTTTTGAGATATGAAACTTCGATGGTCTAGCTATGTATTACTGAATCGTTTTTCATTACTATTAATAAATCTATTCACTAATAACATAATTGAAAAGGAATTATCTTCCATTTAAATGGAATGAGAAATGTCCAAATTATTTTGATGTGCATAAGAGTCACCTTTGATCTGATAAAATGATGGTCTTTCTAGAACTATAGAAAGGGAATGTGTTGTATTGTGATAAACCATGATTAGGGTTGGGGTGTTTTCACCTGAAAGGTGATCATGTTGTTGTTTATGTGTCATGATAGATGAGGTTTCCTAATAAGAACTACGCAATCGATGATTTGTAGTTGATAGTAGTGGATCATTCTTTGAAAATGTGGCATCATTATCTCTTTAGAGATAAATTCATGTTGTAAACTGATCATAATATCGTGAAGCATATTTTTTCATAAATTGATTTGAATTTGAGGTAAATGATATAGATGTAGTATCTCCATTTTTTTACATCTTTTTTATGTACAGAGAAGGTTTGGGAAATTCTATGATGGATTCATTCAGTAGAATGTCATATGCCTAAGTGGTGAAATAGGAATCAGATCAGTGGCATTCAATGATCATTATAGATAAAATAATATTGGAATGTGAAGATCTGGGTGATGTTGCTTTTTTAATTTTGGTCTCATTAGTTCTTGACATGGGTGGTTTGGCTACATATGTGAAGATGTATGATTCTATGTGTGTGTCTAGGAGGTCAAAAGTAAATGGTGGGGAGACCATTGAGGGTTGTAAACTAGATGGGATTTAAGTGTTGTTATTTTGGAATTAAATAGTTTTATAGGTGTCTTGTTTGGATTAACATCTCATTGTATAAAATAATTCCATATGGGATCTCCATCCTAGAATTTAGAAAATATATAAGGAATCACATGTGTTGTTTTGGTGCGTTTTTATGAAAAGCAACATGGTTGAGTTTGTTTCGATTTGTTTGAATTGTTACAATTTTGTGGTAGAAGATCAGCGACTGACATGGTTTTTGCAGTCCTTACCTATCCTTGTGTGGAATTGAAAAGTGAGAGTGATGGATATTGTTATAGGAATCTGAATAACTGTTAGGAAAAACAATTCTATACGGATGATCTTGGATAATATTACCTTTATGGAGCACCCTGATCCACAGTGTGGAGGATCAATGTTATATCGATTCATGAGAAAACAACCACCAACATTAAATAAGGGTACAAATCCACTAGAAGCTGAGCAATGGATAAATTCCATAGAGAAAATATTCCACTTCATGGGGAGTAGCGAAAAGGAAAAAGTTTTCATGGCAGTTTACCGCCTCACTGGAAATGCTAATCAATGTTGGTCATTGATTCAAAACACAAAGGAAGATGATAAAGTATTAAATATGGAATGGAGGTAGATTAAAGATATTTTCATAGAAAAATACATTCCTCATGACCATCGAGAAAACATGGAAAGAAAATTTCTATGTTTGAGGCAAAATGAGGATGATAATGTCGCAAAGTATGAGGATAACTTTACAAGGATAGCGAGGCATGTTGTAGAATATATGTGTAACACAATATGTAATATTGATAGTTTCTTTGATGGGTTAAAAAATTTTCTCCGTCGAGCATTAGTATCACAATCCTTCTCATTGTATGAAGATATTGTCTCATGTTCTATCAAGATAGAAAAAGAATTCTCTTAGTCTTACGACTTTAAAGCAAAGCTAGGGAAGAAGAGATCTGCTGAACACTCTTGAAATAGAAATAAGGGGAAGAAGGGAATGGTTTAATATCCATCCTACATTAAATTTTGAAAGAACCACCCCGGTACTTTCCTGAAGGGAATGGGAGTTTGTTACATGTGTGGTGAAAAAGGCCACCAAGAACATTATTGCAAGGGGAAGAAAGAGGTTGTCACTGTTGAATGCTACAATTGTAGAGAAAGGGGGCATTATGAAAATGAATTTCCTATGAACCAACAGTACTTACCTTAGAATAGGCCAATGGGTCAAGCCCAAGATTATGCTATAACAACTACAGAGGTTGAAACTCCGAAAGACGTAGTCACAGGTAATTTAATGGTTTCCTCAAGTTTGGGAAATGCTTTATTTGATTATATATCATCACATTGTTTCATATATTCCTAGTTTTCTAAGAAAATTAGATATTTCCAATTTTATTTAATAGTGGATTTTTTAGTCAAAACCCCTAAGGGAAGTATCATTGCACCAATGTTTTGTGAATCATTCCCCATTAGGGCATAGAAATGTTCTTTATATGCTAATCTCATCGTCATACCCATGATTGAATTTGATACAATCCTCAGTATGGATTGACATTCAAACCATGATAAAAAAAATTATTGTAAGAAGAAAGAGGTTGAAATTTTTGATGACAATGACAAAGAACACCTTATCTTTAGCACAGAATCATCACCACCTAATTCTTATCTAGATCCACCCCCAGAAGCTCAACAAAATTCAATTATTGGGGGAGTAAGGGAATGAAATAACTTTGGGTGAGGAAAGGAATGATCAAATAGTAGATGTACCTATTGTGCAAGAATATGATGATGTGTTTCCAGTGGATTTTTTTGAACATCCTCCAGAACGAGAAATTGAGCCTTCCATTGATGTATTCTATAGTTCAAGGCCCATATCGAAGACCCCTCATAGAATGGCCACTATGGAATTAGTGGAACTAAAGAAACAACTAGAGGAATTGAGTAATGAGGGATTTATTCTCACTAGTGTTTCTTCATGGGGAGCATCTGTTCTTTTTGTTAAGAAGAAAGATGGATCTATGAGGTTGTGCATTGAATATAGGGAGATCAATGCTATAACAATAAATTACAAGTATCCCATACCTCGCATTGATGATTTATTCAACAAAATTCATGGAGCATAATACTTTTAAAATATTTACCTTCGATCTGGATATCATCAGTTGTGTGTGAAGAAGGAAGACATTCTGAAGACAGCATTTTGAACCATGTATGGGAATTACGATTTTACAGTAATGCCTTTTGAATTGACTAAAAAAACCTCTGTCTTCATGGATATAATGTACAGAGTTTTTAGGGAATATATTGATGAATGTTTTGTGGTATTTATTTATGATATCATGGTATACTCTAAAAGCTAAGAAGATCATGAAAAACACTTGCGCATTATCATGAAGACTCTTAGTAGACATGAATTATATGGGATGTTTAGAAAGTTTGAATTATGGATTCATGAGATTTATTTTCTTGGACACATTGTCTCTAAGGATAGAATCTCCATTGATCATTCAATGACCAAGGCAGTAAATGAATGGCCTGAACCAATGAGTATAACCGAGGTACGGAGTTTTGTTGGTTTAGCAGGTTAATATCGACGTTTCATCCAGAATTTTGCCCGATTGGCTAACCAATTAAAAAAGTTCACACGAAAATGGGTTAAATTTGTTTCGAAAAAAGAGTGTAAATAATGTTTTGTAGAATTGAAGAGATGATTATTCAATTCTCCAATCATGACTCTACAATCAGGGAATGATGGGTTTGTTATTTTTAGTGATTCATTGAAGAATGGACTTTGCTGTGTCCTTATGCAGAATGATAGAGTTATTTCCTATGCATCACGATAGATGAAAATTCATGATAAAAAATATCCTTCTCATGACCTTGAGTTAGTAGCTGTAATCGTTGATTTGAATATTTAGAGACACTATTTCTATGGTGAAAATTATGATATTTATACTGATCGCAAGAGTTTGAAGTACATTTTCTCATAGAAAGAATTCAACATGAGGAATAAGAGATGTCTTGAACTACTCAAGGATTATGATTGCACGATACACTACCACATTGGGAAGGAAAATAATGTGGAATATGCTTTGACCCGAAAATATCATGTAGTTTTGAAAAAGATGAGAGTTTAAAAGGATCCTATGTATATGGATATAGTAAATATGGATATGGTAATAACCATGAAAGGTGAAACATCAATGCTTTTTCAAATGGGTGCTAAACCATCATTACTAGAAAGGATAAAAAAGATCTCAATCAGATGATGAGGAGTTTCAAAAGAAGATTAAAGCTGTGAATAACGGGAGATTGAGTGACTTCATATATGAAGATGGAATTTTGAAATTTGAGAATAGACATTGTCTTATTGATATACTAGGTCTAAAAAGATAATTGTTGGATGATTCTCATAGCTCCAATTTCTCTATACACCATGGGAGAACCAAAATGTATAGAGATTTGAAGGAAAAATTTTGGTGGGACAATAGGAAGAGGGAGATTGCAGATTTTTTGTCAAGATGTATGGTTTTTCAGCAAGTGAAAGCTGGAAGGAAACTGCCTGGAGGAGTCTGGAATCCTCTTCCCATACCTGAGTGGAAATGGGATAATATTATAATGGGCTTTGTCATGAGACTACCAAAGACTCTTAGAAGGAACGATTCAATATGTGTCATTGTTGATCGTCTTACAAAGTCATCACATTTTATTACTATAAGAGAAGATTAACCACTTGAACATTTAGAAAGACTATATATAAATGATTTCTGGAGACTTCATGTATTACCACTATCGATTATTTCTGAACGTCATCCCCATTTTACTTCAAGATTTTAGAAATGTCTTTAGAAATCCCTGGATACTGAACTTTGTTTCACCACTGCATACAACCCCCCAACTGATGGACTATTAGAATAGTCTATTCAAACCTTAGAAGAAATGTTAAGATCATGCTCACTTGACATTCATGGTATGTGGGATCAATATATACCAATGGTGGAATTTTAATATAACAATAGCTTCCATTCAAGTATTCAGATGGCACATTATGAGGTGTTATATGGAAGGAGATGTCGCACACCAACCTGTTGGGATGATGTTGGTGAACTAAAACTCGTAGGCCTAGAACATGTAAAGGAAACTATGGAAACGATGACAGTAATCCAAAACCACATCAAAGTAGCTCAATGTAGGCAAAAGAGATATGCCGATAAAAAAGGAAGGATTTGGAATTTCCGGTATGAGATCATGTTTTATTGATGGTTTCTCCAATGAAGGGTGTTATATGTTTCGGTAATAAGGTAAAATTAATTCCCAGGTACATCGGACCTTTCTAAATTCTAGAACGAATTGGGGTTGTAGCTTACTGTTTGGAAATGCCACTAAGTATCCCCAATGTTCATTATGTGTTCCACATATCACTGTTGAGAAAATACATGCCTGACCCAACGCATGTACTTACCTATGAAGAATTAAAACTGGAACCTGATCGGTATTATTACAAAGATCCTGTCATGTTTATTGATACAAGAGAACAAGTGTTGAGAAACCGGATGACTCTTCTAGTAGAAGTTCTATGGATAAACCATAAAATGGAAGAGGAAATGTGGGAAATTGAGGTACTTATGATGAAGAACCACCCGAATCTTTTTATGTAGCAATATTCTACAAATTTTGTAGATGAAATTATTTCAAGGAGGGGAGAATGTAACACCCCAAGCCTCCAAGGTATTTTTCCCTTTGAATAATACAGTAGCTTGTGTTGTACACAACTTCGAGTTCTAACACACCACAACCAATCAAACTAGCCATTATGAATTGTAATACCCAATTTTTGAATTATTATAAATTTTATCATTTAAAATAGACTTCATATTTGGATTTTGAATATCAAAATTATCTTAGGGTAATTTTTTGGTATTTTTCTAAAAACATTCAATTTTTGATGAGTAGTGAAAACACTGAGTTATAGTTTAAAATAGAATTTTTATTTAAATAATTATTTATTTTATTTATATTTATTTTAGGTAAAAAATAGATAGATAATACTTATATATGTTCAATTTAATTCATTAGAGTCAGTTTATAATAATTTCAGATATATAAAAATTTTATTGAACTTTTTACCATCTTTTACCCGCCTCCTAGGAGCATTTTCAAATTTACATAAAACCTAATTTTATGGCTTATGTGAATTGAATTTCAAAAATCTGAGAGAAACTATTGATATCAGTAAGAAAAATGTGGTTCAATAAGATGAAAATATTTTTTTGGTGAATAGTAAATTTAACTTTTATTTACCACAGTTAAAAGTAAATAGGGTAATTAAGTTTAAAAATGATATTAATATTTCCCTAACACGTGTCCTAATTATATTGGATAAGTATAATTAGACCAAAAACCCTTAGGAATAAAATATTAACCTTTTTGGTCAACATGGATTAGATTAGGACATTTATTATTATTTAATTCAAAGATCAGTTAAAAGATTTTAAATAAATTTTTAATAACTAAAACATTTTAATATAAGGTTAAACATAAGATAAATTCTACTATAAATATTCATTAGAAAACTAAAACGGTTTCCTACATAATTATATTTTATTTATATTTTTTGTACATTAAACAGTTTAATTTAGTTATGACACAATGATGATGCAGTAATTACCTTATTAATGAAATATTAAAATAATTGATATTATAAATATACAAATAAATGTTACATGAGCCTTTTATGAATTCCACTATTTTTATAAGTTAATATCGAATATTAGGGTTTGTTATATGAATTTTTTTCAAATTAATAATGATATTATGAATTTACCCAGAACCAAATACCGAATAATGTCAAAATTGACATAAAAGATTTTTTAAAACAAATAGTATATTATTAAGTGATATTATATTCCTAAAAATCTAAGTATCAGAAACAAGACATATATAATGATAGGTGTATCATTAATTAACAACTTGGGTTTCTCTTGGAAGTATATAGTATGTTTATTAACCATATAATATAAAAATACAAAGAGAAATGGTAAATGTGAAACTATTTATCTAAGAGTTAAATCTAACAGATAAGGTTAATATAGTGACCCAAACCTGTATAAAACCAATTGGTTGAGTGGTTCTCAATGCATCCCCACATTATCCTTTAAATAATCAATTTTGGAGCCACTATAAAACGAAAATTATTTTATTATAAAATAATATTTCTAGCTTTTCATAAGCTGCCCCTCACCCCTATTATAAAAGGGCACTCCCTCTTATCTCTAATTCACACCTTCAATGCCATTTTTCTCATAAAAACCCTAACCAAATACCCTATCAAATATTCTTCCTTCATCCTATAGGCCTCCCTTTAGTCATAATGCCTGCCTATGGAGCCCTTTTGATCAAATCAAAAGGAAGAACCCGATGAAGAGGTAAATATTTCATCGCCACTTTCAAGTTCCTTACTTCTTCGACACCCTCTGTCTTTGTGGTTTCCATTCTAATATACTAACTCCAGTATCTTCTATATACTTCGATGTTATTATAAATATGGTTCAACCATATTCATTATTCAATCCATCCTTTGAATGACATGTCACCATACGTGCGTACGTACGACTTACCGTCTCCACATCGTGGTGTAATTGATATTAAATACATTATTATTTGGATGGGTATAATAATGATGTGTAATTGATGTAAATAATAAATATAACATGATAATTATTCTTTATATATGATATAACATCCAATTATATGTTATTTTAATATCGAAAGAATGATATTGTTGCTCGTGCGTATGTACAGATTACCGTCTCCACGAACGCGATGAGATTCATTCCTCATCATATCCGTTCAAGTCTAATTTTCATTAGATGATTAAAAATAATGTTTGAAGACTTAATATCATTCTGAATATAAATAATATACATATTATCCATAAAAAAATTTCTTATGTAACAAATCATATAAAGGAAAATGAATCAATTAACACACGAAACGACGATAATACTAAGATATTATTAAAAAAGAAATGTTAAAAAATCACATATGATATCATATTAATTTATATTATTCTTGTATAATTCAATAACAATTATTTCACCATTATAAAGGAGGTTCACATACCCTCAACCAAGGAAATGTACAAGGTAAGGGTTAATTTCACAATCTCTTCATTATCCGAGGTTGTTTCTATGTAATTATCTATTGGGATATCTTTATCATCAACATCCAGGTTTCTTAAAAATGTATTACTTTTTTTTACTATTTACTAGACTATGGTTTAAAATATTTTATACTCTTTTTTGACTTTTTATAAAATGGTTTTAAGGGAATATTTTCACCATTTTCAAAACTAGGTACCTTGTGACCTTTTTGACAAAATTAAGGTACAATTTTTTTTAACTTATATGGCGAGTGCAGATATATTAAACCATTATAACAATTTAGATGCTTCCCTTACAAGCTTATAAGAATATTTTTAAATATAAATGTTTTATTTTTTAATTACATGACTTTTAAATGATTTGAAAATAGAAAGAGATATTTCTCGAAAATGATTTTGATTTCAAATATGTCAACATCCATTGAGGGATTTTATGTTTGTTTCATGTTGATTTATTATGACCCAAATCATCCATATTTTACTGAAGGTTTTGTGATATGTTTGACTATGGATGTTTTATTTCATACAATTCGTCGTTTATAGATAATGTATTGACAATTCGTATTCCAATTTTAATATGAATGTTTATGTTATGTTTAAACCTTTTCATATTAGGAATGAATTGGACTTACTAAGTGATGGGTGGATCCCTATATAGATCCTCGATGCATCAGTATGTCTCATTGGACAAACTAGTGTCTTGGGACTAGGTCTTGAGAAAATATTTTTTGTAGTCTTGGAAGAGTCCTTGACTATGTGGTTATGAAATTCTGACATTATGCATTCCATCATTATGAAAGTTTCTATGGATATTTCATGTGATTATTTGACTATTAGAATATCCATGTGAGTAAATAAATGGCATTATTTAGATTTAAATTTTCCATATTATGATGATGTTAAGGTTGAAAAGACTTTTGATTTAGTTTTATACATTTCCTTAAATGTTTATGCTTATTTAAGAATGCTTCCCCAATATTGTTATCCTTACTGAGAATCTGAGATCCCCATTTCTATGTTTTATTTTTCCCAAGAATATAAGATGTATATTATAATAGACCTGTAGGGAAAGCATATGGGATCACGGTTTTTTCAATGGAAATAATTTTTTTATAGTTTTCCATTTTATTATGTAATGTAAACATTTTTAATATATCTTGTACTTTCAAGGCTACTAAACTAATCGGTCTTTAGAGACTTAATCTTTTGTGATCATGGAAATGATACATAATAATTCACTGACTTAGGGCTTCTAGGGATGGGGCATTACATATCATTTCCATATTGAAAATGAATATGATTTTAATTTCCTATTTAAGGTGAGGTTTTAGGGTCACACAATATCGATTTAATTACTTAGGGATGGGTCTAATTAAGGATAAGTTTTGTAATAGTGGAATATGATCCCTTTATTGAAAACTTATTTTGATTTTAGTGTTAGGTACAATAATATTTTTTGGATATATTGTGAAAATAATGGAAAACCTTATAGTGGTATTATCATTTAGGTTGATTGGATATATAATATAACACATGTTTTAGTAGACAATTAATTCATATTTGGGGTCTCACATTTTTTTACTAACATTAGTACATAGAGAATTGATTTTGATCTTCAATTAAAATAATAAATGACACATATAATTATCTGAATAAAATATATTGGATTCACTAGTTTTTATTAGGGAATAATTTTGTGAAAAATAAATTGGAATTTCTAATGATAAAATATAGAATTATATTTTCATGGAACTATAAATTAATGATGATTCTTAAGAACTATGAATAAAATATATAATCATGTGGAAACTTCTTAACAAGTTAATGAAATGAAAATATTCATGATAATAACAACATGATCTTGAAATTACTATGATTTTTAGGATGATTAGCTCATTGTCTAGATAACTAATTAACGAGGCCTAGATCCACTTCTATAGTAAAAATTTATCTCACTATCGTGTCTGATAAATCACATTTTGATGAGGCATTTTAAATGATTTTATACATGAATCCATAAACATTGCGTGTTCATTATTTCATGGAGATAAGGGATTTCTTTGTGATATTAGTGAACAATGTTTTTGGATGTAAAAGATAGTATTTCTGGGACTTCATTTCATAATGATTTTGTTGCATAGGTTTTGGGAATTTTTGGGATAAAAAATATTATCCCTATATGGGTGAGGTTCATTAATTGTATTTTAGATCAAATATTATTTAGATTGTCATTTTATTTTCTAATTAACATTGATAGATTTATCATGATATTAAGTTCATGATGTATATATTGAATGGCATGGATCATTATTTTATGATAGTTTATTAAGTTACCATACAGAACAACACATTATGTTTTTAAAAATAACATGGTTTGGAGAATTAATTTTTTTATGGAGATTAAAATATGATATTACATCATAAATTTCGTCGAGGTATCATGATAGATAAATTGGATTGTAAATATTTACTTGTTAATTGATGGAGGTTATTAAATCACTAGAGTGAATTTTATGCTTATTCATTGTGTGGAAATGGATATATTCGTGGGACACATATATAATGATTCATAATCATAATTTTAGATGGATTATAACATTCCACTAATATATTTTTGTTTGGAATATTATCTAATGATATATGAAGGGTGGTTTGATTGATATTTTTATATTATGGGTATGAACCATTATGTAGTCGTTATGAGTGGATGGAATAGAATGTAATATTTTACCTATTATCATTTGGTTATATGGGAGGTTTATTTTCTTAATTAATATCTATTTTTCTAATTAAGGAAGATTGAAATTAGAGTTGAATTTTAGCTATTTTGGTTAATGTAATATACTTAGCTAATTAACTTCTAATGTTTTTAAGTAGATGGTTTTAGTTCATTAGGAAATCCATGGTATCTTTATTAATATATTGTGGTGCTTGGTTTCCCTAGTATGTTAAAATCTTAAGGTGATTAAGTACCTGTATATGATATTATATACTATATATTATCCTTGTTTGTTTCAGAGTATTTCATTATAATGCTCCTGGGAAGTAAAATATGATGAATATGACCTATTTTTTAATACCTTTTAATTATAAAGTAATTATTAGTTGTATTAATGATATTTATAAAACTAATATTTAGTGGGTGAATGAATATGGGTTGATGATCTAAAAGAGGAAAATGAATAGTTAGTGTATGTATTAATTGAGTATTAATGTGTTCAAATGTATTTTACTTCAAGTAATTAGAATAATAGTCTTTTTTAAATGGTGGTATGAGATGTGGTATCTTTTGAGTAAACAATACTTGTGTATTATTATTTTTATTTCCTTATTATATAGTATAAATGTAACTAAACTTAACTATTAATGGAGATAAAAATAAAATTATTGGATAGGGATATAAATCTACCTAACTCAAATTAGTGTTACTCCTAAAAATTACAAATTTGTATCATTAGTTTTAATGGTGAAATTTTTGATAGGGAGAAGGATAAAAAGATTCCTCACCCAATCAATGTAGAATATTGTATAACTATCACAGGGAAAATGAAATGAAATGATTAATTATTTAAAATGCGGTAAAAA
Organism: Viscum album; assembly: GCA_963277665.1. Lineage (NCBI taxonomy): Eukaryota > Viridiplantae > Streptophyta > Magnoliopsida > Santalales > Viscaceae > Viscum > Viscum album. The sequence goes on along the minus strand of OY728148.1, from coordinate 2,008,128,163 downwards.
GTAAGTTATGAATTAATTAAAGTAAATATTTATAAATATTTTCATAAATAGGTCCATAGGAAATATGTATATTAATTAACATTTGTATAAATAAATTTAGGTATGTTAAATTTAACTACCTATATTTTAGTCGATATTTATTCATTTATTCACTACATAGATATATGTTTATTCTCTAAAGGTAGTATGTGGTCATTACATGACCATTTAAATATAAATAAAGTGGATATCGAACAATTATAAAAATAATATAGAATTATAGCTACAGGAACTAGATTCTTCTAAGGCCTATGGGCCTTGTAATACTTACGCCTATGGGCCTTGTAAGGGTTACACCTTACCCCTTGAAAGGTATATTACCAAAATTCAATAAAAAATGAAGGCCTTCAGGACATTGGAGGTTGAAATTGTAATACGATATATGAACTTTATAATGCATAAAGTTATATTGAATAGTATTAAATATTTGTTTTTAAACATAGGGAAATTATATTAGGATTTAGAAGAACCCATGTAGTTGGTGTGTGATTTACACAACCTTGGGTTCCAATTATGAAAGTATTTTTTGGGGCCTCAGAATAGTTCATACAGTTGGTGTACAATTTACTAAATCATTCACATAGACCGTGAAACCAATTAAGAATAATATAATTATTATAATTTTAACATTTATTTATAAATGAAGATGGAGTTTATTTTTTTACAATTATACCCATAACTGAGAGTGGTTTCCCATTTACTGAAGTCTTTCCATATTTCTTGAATCTCTTTGGGATTTTTCATCAATGTTTACTCAAATAAGTGGGTTACTTATTCTTTCATCAACATTATCCTCCCCATTCTCTATTCTTCTTCACCATAGTATCAATATTTCCCCATAAATATTGTTTAATAAATTATATGTTGGGATTTTCATGTTTAGGGATCTCTATTGTCTCTTATGGAATTTATTTCTCTTCCTTCTGTGGAATGACATCATCCGGTAATTGATTATTTTCTCAAAGTTATCTAACTCTATATTCCAAAAAATATTTATTGATATATTGTTTCCATGAATTTAATTAATATGTATTTATGAAAAAAATAGTTCATTAAATTTTATTAACAATTATTATTTTGTTATTTAATTTTTAAAATTTTGTTTCTATAGACATGGAAAATGATTACATATATGTCATTAGCTAGTTTTTAATTATAACATACACATAATGTGTTTGTGATAATTTCGATATTTAAATTCTTCTAAATCATTATTAGTGTGAAAATGTAATTATTATCCTTTTATAATGAATACTTTTCATATTTAATTTGTTTGAAAATATTTTTGTTTTAATGGATTATTAGTTTTTATAAGATAAATTTATCAATTAGAATATTTAATTATGAATGAAAATTATGGTTTGGATGTACCCTGATCAACTATAAAATAATTATCTCATGATTTATATGTTTTAATTATGAAAAAATATATCTATTTTTAAATAAATATGGAAATGCATACATACATTTAGGGGAAACAAGGTGAATATCATTCTATGTAAGGGGGAATTTCCGTTCCTAATAGATTTTATTTAGTTCTAATCAACATGGACCCATGAATGTAAATTATAATAAATTGATAGTGCATAATGACTTTATAGATCACATTATGTGCCTCAAACTAGGGCACAGTGGGGACCTTACAATAACATCCCACATATTAATGAACATTCTAGTACATTGAGAATAATGTTCTAAAAATTAATAACTAATGATATTTTTAATGGTCAGTTATTAGTACCTTAAAAATTTTAAATAAAAAATATTAATTCAAAAATTTATTATATATCAATAATATTTATTCATTTATAATGTTTTAAAATATATCAGAACATTATAAATTATTTTATAAAAAATAATTTTTTTATATGTTTCCTTTAAACAGACTAAGATATAGTTTATTTTATATGGGTTTCACTTGGAGTAATTTTATGAATCCTACTATACTTTTTATGATCACACACTACATTCAACCGTTGTGTGTATAGAGGCCCTATTTTGTAAAATATCAGATATCAAAAAAAATATTTATTGAGGTGTTGGATTCTCTTATAAGCATGTATCTTTTTGATAGTGGGTACTGGTGATGATATTTTATTTTTGTGAGTATTTTGGATGTGTGTTTAAATTTTTGTCATCCACTTTTAATATATATTTTACTTTTTGTTATTTTATATCACATTAATGTATTCCTATCATTTCATATCATTATTATATGTAATATATGCCCCAATATTATTTGATTTAAATTTAATGATTAATATTATCATTTTTGGTTTCATTGTCATTTAAATGTTATTATGTTGATATGCGATTTAAATTACGCAATTTAATTTGTTGAACAATTTTTATTCCATAAATATCTTATTTTACTGATTGAATTAACAATATATGGTACGGAAATTTTGGTTTTAGGAGACATAACCATATGATGAAATTTAATTCTTCATCTGAGGAAATATTTCCTAATTAATCATGATGGCCGGAAAATAGTTTTCAACCCATGGTGACTATAAATTCACACCGAACATTGTGACATGTCAAAAAATAAACCTAGAATGGCTATCCTATGTTTTCAAAAAAACATAATATATCATTGTTATTATTTTAGGATATTTGAAAATTAAAGGTTTATTGGTGGTAGGATCATCCGGTGTTCAGGAGTAATTTGAGAGAAAGGGTATATTAATTATTTACCACAACGACCCTTATGGTTTCGTTGGATGTCAAAAATTGATTATTTATTTAAATTTCTATTCTATATTTATTTTGAAGGAATTATAGGTCAATCTGTCCAAATTAGATTGAAGTTTCATTGTTAAAAAATTAGGATCATGATATAATGAATGCACAAAAGCCATGTAGACCAACGTAGGTGGTTCTAGTAGTCCTTACATGGTTGGAAAATAGTTTTAGAAAATATAAAAGGAAATTAGTTATGTATTCCTAAACCATCATATAATTCCATTTACTGAATATTAGTAACCATTTTCTTGTCCCTAATTCCACATGACCTATGGTACATCTCCTTATATACCATAGGATACCAATTTATAGTATGTGCCTAAGGTGTTTAAATGTAGATAATATATCATCATATCATAGTGAATTATAAATTTTGAAATAAAAAATTAATAAAAATAAATATAATTAGTGTATAAATAAATTAATAAACATCATTATTCTACTACAATTGAATTTCTTTCCTACAAGTATACATCCCACTAATCACCCACATAGAATATAAAATATATCTAAACCAACAAATAAATTAAAAAAGGAATATCTACACCAATCCTTGGGCCACTAGCTATCCAGATATCTAAATCATTGATAAGATTCTCTACACTGATCGGTAAATAATATGAAACTTCCCTACATGAACAACCAGTTGTGAGTTCTACTAGGTAATTATTGTGCCAGGGTCATGTGGGAAGAGTGTGTGCAATACATATTAGGATACTACCAATGCTTTTTCTTAAAATGAAACAAATAAAATAGTTTAAAAATGATGTGTAATTTACATGATAACAAATAAAATATGGATCCATTATAATTTAAATTACTATCAATCCTTGGTTTCTTAGTGGAAACATGAGAGAAACCATAAATTCTTCATACCCCTATAGATGTCTCTGAGCTAGTAACATAACCACCTAAGTGCATCTATTTCATTACCTAAACACCAGTTATAGTATCATAAACTAGAGGGTTCATATAAACTTCCCAAAAATCACTATCTTCCATCTGTTATGTGTGTAATAGATCCTTCCTAGATTCTTCTATATCATCCAACCATGGGCTCAAATATCTTACATAAAAACATCATATATCATCCACATGATTGTGGGGTCACATCCTTTAAATAGAACAATTATATATCATCCACCGGTGGGGTTACATCACCAGCTAAGATTCTTTAAATATCATCCACTTATGTTTTTCCTTACCCTTCCGGGAATAGTGATATTTCATCCAACATGGGGGTCGCATGCCCTAACCAAAATATATACCATGACATCAATACATTGGGGTTATATTATACCATCATTATAGAATCCCAACATATTATAAATGTTGTAGGGAATAATAACTTTCACGTTCATCTCACTGGCTCATAGTTAGGGTACTAGAATGTTAGACCTATCCCATCATAAAAGTCATGCCTTAGTACCCATCTATCTAATAAACTATTAACCCATGACCATGTAAATCACCAAATAATATCACTATGAACCCATTAGTATCCTCATCTTACATTCCTTAGAGTCCACTAGGGTCCATTAGGACCACCCTTGTCCCCACACAACATCACATGAACAACCAACACACAATGATATGATCATTACCAATGGTCCTTCCCATATCCATAAAATCATGATACCTATCCAAACATCATCTAAATCATACATTAATTCTCAATACCACTCACCATAGTACATCGTGGGATACCTCTAGTAAGGTCATCGTCAATCCAATTACATGTTGTCAAATCTTTATCATGACCCTCACACCGGTCTTATTTCACATATCTCTTAGAGAGAATCTAAACCAATATTCTGTTGGAAATAATCTCATCATACCTCATGATGTCAAGAATGAAATATCCCACATATAACAATCACCAAAAATCTATTCCTCCCACAACACGGTGTTCCTTAGTATTCATGAGATGCATGATGGTATCACAAGTCACCACTATGCCTTAGCCTCTCATTGTTATGTAACTAGATATGAAATGAAAAATTTTATATTTATGTTTCATATCATTCCCAATAACCCAACATGATTCTCCTTTGAGCTCAACTACAATCTTCACCCCTGTAGAAACACAGTTTTCATGTGAATCCACATCCCACAACATCACTGAGGAACCTTTTCTAAACCTTTTCACACAATCAACCGTCTCTATAGGTTTATGATATAGTTCTTTTTAATTAATTTAAACCCCAAACGATTCCATGTATCATATATTTGAGATTTTTAATTTTTATAGAAATGGATAAGGATGCTAACATGTATTTATGGCATTATCATGTCCTGTGAAACTTCTCTCTACTCATGTGTGTTTATGGGAAACAAATCATTTTCGTTGTAATGAAATATTTGATCAAACATAGATGTATATATGATAACAAACATTCAAATTAAATTAATTCATAAAAAAGGGTGATGTTCTTGTTCCATAATGATTATTCACAAATTTATCATCCCTATGATGCTCCTCACATCCATGGAAAACATCATCCATTCCCCACCAAGGCTAAAATTAACCCCCGAGATTCTACCTCATGATAGAACATCATATAATAAATAATAATAATTTTTTTAACTTATTATTTAATTTCATTTATAGAGATAAAATCACTTGATCATCATTTACTGGAATTTACTATCCAATACCACAAGCAATGACATGCCAACATCATGAGGAATGTGTAGGGAATGATCTTGTTTAGAACCCATATCACACACTACCTTGTTAATAAGAATATAAATTCCATTAAATAAAAAACTGTTGAAAAAATAATATGGTTTAATACCTCAAACAATACTGATATTATTTATGTATATTTTTCATTCTTGGACATCCTTTAAGAAAGAGATATAAAATTCCATCATTCTAGAATATTTCACTTTTATTTTTTGGAATCATCTCTCAAAACCATTTCTCATATATAATATTTGTTTTGACCAACATGTGAGAATAAATTTAGATAAAATCAAAATAATAAAACCTTAAAATTTGAGATATTATAAGAAAGAATATCATGTCCGAATTTTGGATCAAATGGTTGGGAAAGAGGGGGTGAGATATCCATAATTACCTTGTACCAACAACATCCTCCCATTAATATCTAGATTGGAATAACCTAAAATGAGTTCTCTACCCATATTATGAAAACATTATAGGTCTCTCATTATTGTTTTTCCATGCGGGGAACACCAAAATTCCACATTTTCAAGGCTGGTTTATGTTTTGTTCCACTAGGATGTGGTAAAAATACATACACATTATAACATAATATGATGAAACCTTTGATCTATGACATGATCCTCCACTTGGTTGGTGCCAACACCCTTACATCCTAAGGTTCGTTTATAACATAACACCATGGTATTTTTATAATCCTTTGAGATACACATATTTTTTTGGGACTCCCCCCTATGGAGTGAACCTTCCAATCATGAGGTAGTCATCAATTTCCACACAATGAAGCCTTATTTTGGTCATCCCTTACAGACCATCCTCTTAGGATAGTGTGTGGTCTGTACTTCCTCATAGAAATCTCATAATGGGAAGGTTGGGTGCTCCAACCAAATAAAAAATATCAAAACCACAATTTAAGCACTATTATTAGAAATGGTCTTCACATGTAAAATTAATTCATTTGTGAAAATTTTACATATGACAAACATAATTCAATAACTCTACAATGTTGTAGGGAGGTCTATCATCTAATGCATATTTTATAAATAAGGCCACCCCTACTCTACAGTGACATTAACCTGAGAAACCAGTCCATCTCCCATTCATTTATTCACATCAAAAAACATCTCTCAGTTATGTTGAAATAAATATAATGATGTTTCCTATATCATTTCTAAGAATATTACATGCCACCTGATGATAAATTAAATTTACTTCCAATTTCACATCCTATTATGACACGAGTGATTAAAAAATCACTATTTCACTTATAATACCAATGAATTCATGGTGGTCATATAATATTTATTACAATCCAACCATAATAATTAATTCACCACTAACTCACCAGGTTGTCTCATAGAATACTGAACATGCATCCATTGTAAATCAATAAACATTAAGGCTGACAATTCACTAAAATTGAAGATACTAAATAATCAGCATCATGAAACAATGATACTATGGTCATTAGCATTAGCATATCTCAACACATAGACTTATCATTAAAAAGTCAATTCACATGATTACAGTGCTCCACATGAAAATATTTCAATCATAAATGATTAATCCGAGATATGCTACACCACACAAAGGGATCCGCATTCTAGAAACACACATTATACCAAAAATAAATACACTTTATTTGGATACCTCTTTGACTTACCAAATATCCTGAAAAATATATACCAATAATCCATTAGCTGACAATTCCAAAAAGCACAAGACCACACCATGTGACATGAGATCACATAACCATATCATGATGCCTTAAATACTTGGAAGAATTGAAGATTTATCAAAATTCACCACCAATATAAATATAAAAAACTCAATGAAATTCAACTGTGGGGTCCTAAACCAACATCACAAGCTATAATAATTTCTTGATGAGAACCAATGCATGTCTAATAAGAATCTATCTATGGTAATATTCGGTCCATCCAGACCTAGATGCCAAAAACCCAAAACAATTCAACACAACATCTAAATACATATCTGGTATTTAACAATGGACCGGATACAATTAGATTTACAAAAAAACTAAATTATGATTACATCTAGACCATCCACCGACTTGTCTCACAAAAAACATGATCCTACTAAAATAATGGTCATATATCCATAACTAATTCAGTTCTACCAAATATAGTATTAAACTTCTAATACTCTACTAGAAAAAACCCATATCTCTATAACACAAATACCATCCATTTCTAAATGTGAGGAACAACATGATCATATCTCTAATATTTAAATTATAATATATAAATCTAATCACTACTCCCTACATTCTCACAAGGAATTTTATCTTCAGTGATCAGGAAAATTCACCCTCATTGAGGGAGACACCCTTCCATAGGCAATAGAATTATCCCCCCCATATTTACATCATTATAGAGCACCTTCAGAGTAACTCTTCATTATCATAAAACAACCTAGGACAACCCCAAACTGGTCAAGCAATACGGTCTGCGATAAGGTCTGAAAGGGTATTCACGATCCCCATGGGCATGAAACAAGTCTCATACATCAAAACAAAGTTGTTGGGAACGCTTTGGACCATAAAATTAACAATAAATAAAAATTTAGAAAAAAAACTAAACTCTAGGTATGAAATGAATATTTAACTACACACGTACCTCCGTGTGACATCATGGGTCACCTTCAATTGTAAGATCACACTCAATCCAAGATCGAACCAAAGCGGAAACAACACTGGAAGAAAAAAATTGCAATGAATCTATAAGTGTGAGTATTAAAACATGGCAGTATTTCTTGAATAACGTATTCCCTATTCCTTACATCTAAAAATAAAACCATTTCATTCTCTTTTGAAAATATTACCATCTTAACATAATATTTTATGAACTTTTCAATCTTAAGTAACATGATTCCATTAAAAAACTAGTTCCTTTCCATCACATTTATAAATAGTTCACAAAAATTTATAGATACATTAAACTTAATGGAAAAAAATTTAGATTATAAAAATTGTTTTCATAAAAGGGAAAACAAGTATGAACCAGCTGAAATGAAAATCACATCAAAAGTATCATGACACAAGTGAAGACTATATGAAATTCCAATATGTAACTAGAAAAAGTGGACCATAAAAAACTCATATCATTGTGAAACATGGTATAGAAACCACAACCAATAGTTTTCTCATGTGTGACCAAAAATGAGGGAACACATGAAGGGACTAGTGATCATTGATCATCATTATAATTTAGTTCTTGTTATTATATTTTATCCTTTTATATGAATCTTTTCCATGACCCCTCCGATTCAACAATTTTACTACTTATTGTTAGCCCACTTAGGTACCCATGTTTCAGATGTGCTCAATTTCAAATGGTGGGTTGTTTTTATCAAACTAACATACATGAACATATCGTTTTATTTATTCAATAACACACTGAACCTCTTTACATTGATCTCCCTCTTTGATAACATGACCCTTTTAACATCACATAAAAATTTAAAATCCCCTTAAGTAGGATCATATGAAAAATCACACATTTATCAAACAAATAATTTTTATAAAACAAGGGGTAATGCCTTAAGAACGGTTTTACACTCCCATTAATCATCATCAATGTTCCAATATAGACTCATTTAAAAAATAATACTTTCATTTTAGAAAATATAACCCCCCCCCTACAATTTTAAGATCTAGAACCATATAAATGATAAAAAATTTCATTCCCCATTTATAATAAAATACGATAAATTGAAAACAAATATTTGGACATTTCCATTTCACCCAATATAATTAATTTGGAAAACAAATCATGAATTCAAGAATCTTAGTGTTACAAAACCAACATGGAGAAAATATTTTAATAATAAAAAATCATAGTGCGACATAACGAATTTGATGAAAACAAGAAATAAACCAAGTGTATTCAATATTTTATTTTTCTACTATTTTATGACATTAAAATATAAATAAACACCCAATAAATCATGGATCAAATTATAGTTTCAAATTTAATGTTTCAAACATAGGGTGACCTACATCAATCATGTATATTTTTATGATGTCCACTTGAACAGACCCTTCACATTTACATTAACTTATATTTCATCATATAAATATATATTTATTTTACATATGCCCCTCTCTATGATGGAATATGTACAAAAATAGTGTGTATATATATATATATTCCTTACGTATGTGTGTACATATAAGATATCTCAACCCCCGAGATCTGAAGCCACCATAACTAGGTCTAACACACTTTAGAAAAATTAACAGAAACTCAAAAACTAAAAAACACATAAAATAACATTGACCCGAGTTCATGAAATAGAAAATCACTTACCTAAAATTATGTGAAATCTAATTCCCTTGATGGTAGTGGATCACACTAGTCTCGATGGGATCCAATGAACCCTAACCATCTTGAATAGACAAATAAAACACCCAAAAATTGATTTAGTGTTCGACCATGGTGTTCGCACAACATGAAAGAGAGAAAGAACACAAAATAGAAGAAGAATATTGGAGTAGAGACTCTCTACATAGATTTTCACACCAATTCAAGAGGAGGATTGGTCACCAGAGGGAGGGAGCATCATGCCCAAGTTCTCTCAGTCAATCGGGTTGCAAAAGCAGGAGGGGATTGGGGAACGATAGAGGAGGAGTGAAAAGAGGTGGAATAATAAAGGTATTCCAGTTGAATAGGTCACACAAGAAACAAGTGAAGGGGTGAGGTCATCTACATGAGAGAGGAGAAGGGGAGGAGGTCATATGTGCATGCCGATGGGGAATGAGAGAGGGGTGTGCCTCCTGGAGTGGGAGGAAGAACCCAAAAGGAATTAATTAAAACCCCAGTTTTAATAATAAATTTAAAATAATAATAATAATTATAATAATAACTACATTAATAATAATTTCATAATAATAATAATATTCCTAATAACAATAACACAATTATTATTGTTGTAAAATCATTTCATTTTTACTTTTCTATTTTTTGTTCACATATTATTTTATTTTAATTTATTTATTTTGAATAATTGGAAGGACATCTGGTTTTTTTGAATTGTCTATCAGACCGTGACTTGACCATGCCCACCCTACTAGATTGAAGAGGTATATATATGGTCTTTCTGCTTAGTTTTAGAGGCTGGGTACCAACCATGCAACTCAGCTATGTCATTTGATAGAGCCATTTTTCATTCTTGTCTCATGGTTTTTTTACTATGTGAAAGCAGTGCGCCTTCTCTCTAATGCTAAAAGAAGGCCACACGGTCATTGGATAACCTTGCATGTTTGAGTGAAAGAGAGATCAGACGTCACATTGGGTTAAAAACCACAAAAATACTTCAAAACTCAAAACATTTCACCAGGAACATGAACCAAAATCCAAAATAAAAAACAGATATAATTAAATAATTAATAAATCACGGTCGGGATGTGACAATTCTCCCCACCATTAATACATTTTTGCCCTAAATACTCACCCATGTTAATGAAGAAACAAACCTATGCTCAAAACTAAACAAGATAATGACTCCACAAACTTAGTGTGACATTTCACACAACAAATCCCACCAGACTCTCTCTACGGGAAAAAAGATGGAGAAGAACCTTGAGGAAAAGAGGAGGTTTCTCCCCACTACAAGTAACCAACTAGCACTAACCACTCTAGAAGAATCAATGATAAGATCTATGGTGGGTCTCCACATAATTTAAGAACCAACTGCCTTAACAACATGAATTGGACAATATAGGAATCTCAACATAGAAAAACCATGAACAATACACACAAACCAAATAACACATCCATCAGGAGCTCCCATTCAAAAACAAAAACCACTAAACGAGGAAACCCATGGGAAGAGCTCAAACCAAATAGTGAACTGAATCCTGATACATCTTTCCCATAAAACGCAAGCATATCACAAATGATAATTACAGTGAAACAAAACCAATTCACAATGATAGCACTATTATAGAGTTCAAATCCATAAGTAATAATCACAACTACTTAGATTTACAAGGATATAAGGCCACCAATCCATTCACAACCAAAGGGGACCATTCAAAAACCATGAAATCCACAATAGAAAATCATTGATAACAAAGAAGACTATAATTGGGAAATGCGGTCTCAATGCATATTATAAATAATGGAACCTTCGTGTATTCCCCCGACCCTAGATTCCACCAACAATGCTCTGGTAGGCCACATGGCCTCAAGAGTATCTCCCCAGTCTCCAACGACAGCCGAATAGCAACAAGGTCCTAGGTTTGATAGTGTAGAGACTATTACCTCATTAAAATAATGTAACAAAACAGAAAACAATATCAATTCAATATTGGAAGTAGTAATATCATAAAAGAGAAGTAAATAGTGTAATAATGATAGTATAAACAATCCACATGCCCTATCAAAAAAAGAGTATTCTATAAGTTACCTGTTCGTGAAAATATCCAAAATATGTTACAATGTAGTAATATAAAATACATGTACCAAATGTACAAAAATTCCCAAAATAATATCCTAAGCATTTTAAGCCTCGTGTTGATCCCTTGATATCCTTCTCTTAAATAGCATATCAAGTACCTATTGATTGGTGATTTCCCTTATATAAACATAATATCATATAAAATATTTTGGTCTAAACAATTACCCAAACCGGGTGTAAGACAAAACCTTAGTAGTAAACCACCCATGGTTTATTCCAATCTTTTAGTGAATATATATAATAGGTAGTGTTCAATAATGGAATAAGTAAGGTAGGAAGTACTATAAAGTAAACAAACTACTTTTAATGGTTTCCATTTACTTGTCATTTCATGATGAAATTAAAAATTCAATTACAATAAAGTCATAAGTTTCGTGATCTCGCATAATCCGAACATACTGCGTATAATTGTAAGTACAACTTATGCCTCAAAAGTCCATCCAATCAAGAACAAGTGAATGCCAAATATTTGATTGTGCTTTTCTTTGGAAGATGCTTCATAAATCATTTCATTTTATAATTAAATTTAAAACCTAATCTCATCCTTGAAATTACTATATTTCAATTCAAGTATCACTCGAGCCTAAATTTCCACAAACTGCCTAAAAGCTCCTCACAACAAACCTATCATGAACCCAGTATCACTCTAGGAGTGGTATAAGTCTAGGTCAAGTGATCCCATCCTTAGAGGTCCGATAAGGAATCTCCTATTTTCACTCATGATATAATCTCAATGCCCAATGAGCTCTTCCATTGCAGTCCTATAAGGATCCATGATTCACTTAGCATTTACGTACAACCACTATTATCCCGTCCATGTTTTACATGGTTCAATCAAGAAAAAATAAAAATACAACATTTAAGCTCATCGTTGGAATTATTTTCTGAATCCATGGATCACTAATGGAATAAGTTATAATACTCACCCGATCCCATCCATGGAATTCTTAGTTGAATCAATGATTTTCCCAAGGCTATTCACCAATTCAACATTCAATTCATTTAAACATTTCATTAGGCTTGTTGTGATCAAAACCCAAAATAATCTAATATAACTCCCCACCAAATGGTGCCTCATGAATGGAAGAAACTCATGGGGATTGTACATTCATCTACACACATGTGAACATATATCATAACAAGAATCACATTATAATTACATGATTACATGGCTTTAACATTATTCAACTCATTTGGGAAGGCCAACAGAATAAGAAAATCAATCCAAACATGCTTAAAAAAGAAATGGCCTACTCAGGTCACATGGAAGTTCAACCATACCATACCCTAAAACAAATTAAATTCCATCTAACAACATTGAAATAAAACTAATAAAGAAAAATTAATTTTTAGAAACCCTTGAAAGGTAATAAAAAGCATGCCTCATAGGTATCCCAGACCAAACGACCATAAAAGGTCATCCAAGGGAACACAACCAAGGGGAGGCCTCTAATCTTTGTATATAACCTAATACAAGCATTAAAAACCCTATTCCATTACCTATTAGAAAATTGGAAATAATAGGGTTCAATTAAAATTCATGGAAACACCATAAAAATGGGCGTGCAAGACTCATACATATATAAACTGAACGAATGTTAGAAAATGGCTTGAGACCGCCTAACTTAGGATTATGATAGAAAGATCATCCAGTATCAAGAAATGATTTTCCTTAGTCTGGGAGAGATAAAAAGAAATGATAGAGAATTGGATATTAGGTCCTATGATCCTGACTCTAAATAGTGAAATAAGTATCCCTAAGAATTGAGAAATTCTAAAAAAATAATCGAGGAATTACCACTAAGGATCCAAGGAGATGAATTTAACTGGATTAATAGGTCAAACGATGAATAAATTTGAAATAATAGTTTAGTCCATGAGGAGGGATTTTCCATAGGGAAGAGGCAGTTGATATTTGAAGAAAACCTAACCTAGAATATATTATATTTTTTACGTAAAACTAAAATAAAAAAACAAACGGTAGTGATTGCATATTTATCCATATAACTTATCAAACCATGCAGAAACCATGAAAAGAGACTTATAAATATGGGGTGTAGTGCATGGTTACCCAACAAGATTTTTAATATCTATGCAGTAACCAGGATCAAGACTTTATTAATCTCTGTTAAAAATTCATAGCTTCTGCATGGACATGCGGCCTAAGCCGCACTATTTTCACTAACATGTGACCCCCTATTTTCACCCAAAACTCTTGTTCCGGCCTATTTAATATTCCCAGACACCCTAGAGACCTCGATGACCTAACATGAATTCATATTATGAATTATTTAAGAAGTAAAACTAATAATTGATGAAAACCACTATATCAATACCTCAATGAAGAAATAGGTTCTCACAAATTTTCTCCTTATTGCAATTCAACCCCAAATTTCGTTCCAAGGGTACTGAAGAAATATGTATGAACAAACCCTGCCAATTTCATCGTACATAAACCTCACTCTCCTTGGTATCATATTATACTCAGCTATTGTACCATAACACCCATACCAATGAAATGGACCAACCGTAGAGATCCATCGTGTTTGACCAATATTTTGTATAAGATACTCTTCAAAGGACCCATCTACCTGTGACTCAACCTCCTCTGGTTTAAAGGCATGAGAGGAGTCTGAATAGTAACTTCGAAGCCAATAAATGTGGATAAAATCATGTAACATCTAGTACCTCTGATGTAACTATAACTGATAAGCTACAGAAAGGACCCTCTCCAGAATCTCGAATGACCAGACATATCTAGGTGAAATCCTACCTTATCTGATAATCATATTGTGTTAAAATCTCACTAAAAGATATAGGAATACATAATCCTTAACCATGAACTCAATAGGTTCTCATTGGAGATCTATGCAATATTTATAATTAGACTACAAAGTATCCATCCACTTTAAAATAAACTACCCCTATTATGTAGTATCCTGGACAAGACGAGGTCCCAACAGAGCTACCTCTCCCTCCTCTATCCAACACAATTGTAGTCTACATGTTCTTCTATATAAAGCCTCATAAAATTCCATCTGAATATTATCCTAAAATATATTATTTTATGGGATCTAAATTGGGGGAGTAGGTCTCTCCCATGAACCCCTGAAATATAGGTCAAATTCTCACAGCATGTCCTCAAGCACCTAAATCGTGTGCTCAAATTGTCCATCTATTTGTTGATGGAATGTTTTTCTCAAAAGCACCAGCATAACAAGAACCCTTTAAATCTGTTTCCAAAACAAGAAGTAAATCAAGCATCCTTATCCAAAACAATAGATTTCAGGACCCTGTATAGTAGTACAATATCATGGATGTATAACCTCCCAAGGTAATCATCAAAGAAGGTTTCTTTGATAGGTAGGAAATGAAAAACCTTTGTCAACTACACAAAAGACGTCATTACCTTGAGGATACCTCTTTATAAATCACAAATAATTCAATCAAAACATCATTTCATTTCCATTCATGAATGAGTAGCTACTATAAATGCTCGACTACTTGTTTTTGTTCCTCCTTCACCTACAGACATGTGGAACATATCAGGACAAAACCAAGTACATCAATTTTCATACCCATACAAAAATACTAATGAAGTAAATTATGATACATCATGGTGACTCCAGGATGCACTTCCCACACAGATGAATAAAAATCCCACATCAGATCCTCATGAAAGTATGGAGAGACCCACACCTGACCATATACTCATATGATATCATCTTATTATATGGTTCACACAAGTGGAGGGTCCTCACCCACCACACTCTCTCGCAGTACATGACCTTCAGAATCTGATAGCTATGACATCCTCACTCTATCCAGTTTGGTAGAGGTATCAACTATAGATGAAATAAATTCTTGCCCTTACTATTATGCACCTCCAATTGTATCTCATAGAAATATTCCATAAACTCCCACTCTCTATTGTCCTGGAGCAATGCCTATATCTGATTAATCGTACTCAGTGCATCAACCTCAACATTTACCAATCTTATAGTTTAGGCTATCTCGATGTCAATATACTATAGATTTTCAAGCCACCTTCACTGCCTCATATTCATATGACACTATGTAAATATGTACATGAGGATTTGTTGGACCGTGAACACCACAATATACTCTTTTAGTATGTAATTTCTACAACAAGGTAATGCATGAACAACCACTTCCAACATGAGATTGTACATCGTGTAATTCATCTCTTGTGGACTCAACATATGAGACCCATACACAATCACTTATTCCACAAGCATAATAACTAATCCTTTCCCAATACCCGATGTATCATAGTAAACAGTGTAACTCATTATCACCTCTGGAAAAATCAATATCAGCGTAGAAGTTAATATCCATTTTACCACATGAAAGGTCATCTCATAGGAATATGACCATACCTACTTCAGTCCCTTCTAATCCAAGCATTTTAATTTTACTAAAAATCATGATAAGTCTAATATGAAATGCTTATTGTGACCAGAAATCCCTAAGAAACTCCAAAACTCAAAGATATTATTAGGTTTCTCCCAGGAAACCATTACTATTACCGTATTTCGGTCAACTAATACCCTTGTCTCTGAGATGATGTGACCCAGGAAGCACATCTAATACATCTATAATTGGATCTTTGTTATCATAACATATAACTGATGCCCTCTAATTGCATTAAAACTTTTATCAAGTTATTTGGAAGGGTCATGCCGATTTTTAGAATACACAAAGATATCATCAAGAAAAAATAAAAAAAACCTGTCAATATAAGTATTGAATAATAGGTTTATTTGTACCCTGAACACCATTGGCATGTTAGTGAGATTGAATTACATAACCAAACACTCATACAGATCATACCTGCTACAAAAGGTTTTGTGAGGTATGCATAATGATCTAACATGGACTTTATGATACCTAGATATCCAAAACAATCTTTGAGACGACCTAGTCTCCTAAGATCTGGTCAAGGAGATCATTTATCCCATACTAAGGATACCCATTTTTAACCCCCAACTAGTTCAATTTCATGTAATCCACACATAGCCTAAGGGAACCATCTTCCATTTTCCCCAAAAATAATGGAGAAATTCATGGAGAAGTACTGGGTTAGATAAATCCCTTTTCCTCTAAATCATCTAGATGCATCTTGAGATCATGAAACTCTTTATTAGACATCCTATATGGAATAATGGATACTGGTGCCACTCATGGAACTAGAATGATAGAGAAATATACCTTTATGAATCAAGGTAAATCGAATTATTTTTTCTAGGATGATGTCCTTGAAATGATCAACTACTGGAGGGAAATCTCTCTGATGTTTTCCATGATCATCCAGATACAAACTCACAATAGAGTATGTTATCCAACCCAACCCTTTGTTTTCGAGTCTAGCTCAACATGAATAGACATCCCATTCACCTTTACGTATAAACACTCTTCCATATGGTGATGTAAAACACACCCTACGAAAATAGAATTAAACAAATACTGAAAAGGTAACCATAGAGTACCACCTGAGAATGATATCAAATCCTATCATCTTGAGTTTGTAGAGGTAAAAAAAGTAGTGACACCCTCCAATCTAAAGGGTGGCCCTCCACCATTGATGCACACATTCCTTTATCATCCAAAATGGAGTTCTTCGCGTCATGATGACATTAGAAGAATAAAAACAAAACCCAAGGCTCCCTATAACAGGAAAATTTATGAAACTATGTGAATCCCCAATATCAAATAGTGTACAAGAAAAAACAGATGCTACTAGAATATAACCTCTGAGAGTAGAAATTCTGGGATTCTACTCATGTTTGGAATGTTGCACTGCATATGTTCAACCTTTAGCATGACCCTATAACACTACTTCGATACCCTAAGCTGATCCACCATGTTGTTGCTATGATCCTGGGGTCTAGATACAGTGAACATGATAACCACCTCAGATTGAACAACCTGATGTACTCTAGCTCCCTGTCTGGGGAGAAGCTGCAGACCCCGATCCTAAATGTGGAGCTAGGGGTGTTCCTATTTCACTAGCTACTAGTGGAAATATCATATAGAAGTGCTATTGATAGCATATATTTCCATAATATTGGCCCTCCTCTAGGTATAAAGAATGTTGTTTCCTTATATTCCCCAGTTTACCACACTAGTAGCACCTCATATGGATACCTGATGATACTTTCAAATTGCAGGTATCACCATGAGGAATCAAAATATGACTGTTCCTAGTACCGATCAATACAGAACAAGATCTAGTTACCGAACATCCCTAGATTGCACCACCCAATTACCTTAGGTTATCCTCGGTGATCAGTGCACGATTCCCTATAGTAGATTCAATAGTCAGCCTGATGAAATTTTCCCATGATCGGATGTCATACCTAAGACATTCCTCAAGTCACATAACATTCTACACATTATAACCCATAAGAAAAGGTGCAAAGCACTGGAGATCAGTAAAATGGGTCAAGTAGTTGATAACTAACAAATAGACCAGCTCCAAATGTGTAAAATCCTAGGCACTATCATCCCTCAATATCTATTGATAGTATTAGTCATAGAAGACGACCTGAATGCCTCCCCATGCATATCCCGATGATTCTCTGTGTGAGTGATAACATCCTGCCACCGCTTGGTGGAATCACACAACATATATGTGTCATGATTTACCCTCCTCATAGGTGGCATCTCAAAATGGTTGAATAATGAATGCATTGACTCTTTCCATGAATCTGTATCCTGTGGTATGCTATCCCCCAAACAATGTTGGCCGATGCGACTACTGGAACTGTCGCATCAACTTTTCCATAGATGTGGTTGGTTGTGGTGCTCCCCGAATGGTTTTCATAGACCACATAAATCCCTCATGGAACAAAGAATAAGCACCTACATCTGGTCTAGAAATTGTTTTTTCAATAATCATTTTTGGATGATCCATTGGTATCCCATGGCCTACCACATTCGGGGTATGATCATCGCTACCCTCATAGCATACATGTTGTGGTTTTTATGGTGGAATGACTATAAAATTCCAAACACATGCCTCATTTCAAGATTTTTTCATGGTTAAAAATTCAAAAGGGCTATTATTGAAATAGGATAGGTCAGAACCATCACACAAGAACTCACCCCTCTTCTGACCCCATGGGTCAGTTGTAGGTGTCAAACAAACGAGATACTTCCAAAGTCCCACTACTAAGGTTGGGTTTTGTCTTGTTCTCTATCAATATTCATTTTAGTTGCACATGATTTCAAATTCATTTAAAATTTATCACATCCCCTTTTGGGATTGGTAAATCTAATGGTATTCCGAGTTTTGATTTTGTGGGGCCCATACTCCCTCTACGTCAAATCTTGACATCTATGTATAGCACATCGTATAACAATTCAATTTGTGGCCCCAACTTGATCCCCCAATTTCTGATCTAAGAGGGACCCTACACCTCAGGGACTAAATATTGGCATCAATAAAAAAACCATAACATATCCAAATATACCTATCAGTACAACAAGAATATCTATTACAAAATCTATGACAACATCATGCAATCATTAATTATATCTGAATGGCATGGCAATAACCCATGGCTTGTGATTTCTATCAAGTTCATATAGTATAATACCATCATCACATTAGGTTGAAACACCATATAACCCAAAATCATATCATTGAAAATAGTATAATACATGTTAATCAACCAATGGTGAAATCAAATCAACTCTTTAGCTCAAAATCAAAAAATCATATTCAATCCGAGGAAATTTTTTTTTCCCTATACTCAGGGTTGCTACTCCCATGAAAAAACATATTATCAAATCCTATTTCCTTCATATCCATGTCTAATATTTCTAAATATTAATGTAAATATGTAAATTTTCTCTCACACCACTTTGTAACATCACAATCTTGGATGCCACCAATAGTTCCCCGAGCCTGTTTGGCCACAAGGCCACACACACATCTCCCAAAAATTCTGAGGTAGCCAACTAGTAGCAAGGGACTAGTTGTGATATTTGGGATATTATTCCCTCTTTATAAGAGTGTGAAAAATAAGAATAAACTCCATTATTGTAAGAAACAATATAATTAAATAGAATTAAACAGTGTAAGACAAGTAGTTTAAAGAATAAAGATGTCATATCATAATATATACAATGCTTCATGTTACATGTTCTAGAAAACATAGAAAAAAGGTTACAGTTATGTCATATAAAATACAGGTACCTAAAGTAAAAAAGTCACAAAATATTCTCATAATCATTCACATCCTTGATTTGGTCCCTCGATCTCCATCTTCTAAACAACATATCAAGAACATGTAAGAGGGTGATTTCCATTTTCAAATTCTGCAATCATATAATATGTACGGGTCTAAAAAAGGACCCAAATAGGATTTCAGACTAAATCATAGTATGAAACCACTCATGGGATGTTCCAATATTTAAATTAATATATATATATATATATATATATAATAGGAAGTGTGCAATAAAGAAATAAGTAAAATAAGAAGTACTCTAAATTAATCAACCCACTTCCAATGGACTCCATTTACATTTCATTTCATGATAAAATTAATAATTCAATTAAAATGAATTAATATGTCCTATGATCTATCATAATCCTAACATACTCATATAATGTTAATCACCACAGATTCATTAGAATATCATCTAATCAATAAAAAGTGAAATATAAATCCAAGATTGCACATTCTCTTAACAGACACATCATAAATCATATCATTTCAATGTTCAGTTTATAATTGATACCATCATTAATGTACCTATGTTGGAATTAAAATATCACTCCTGGTTTTATTTCTACCAACACCCTAGAAGGCTATCTTGGGGAACCTCTTAGGAACCCAGTATCAATATAATTGTGGTATAAGTCCATGTCAATGGAGCCAATCCATGGGGGACCTATAGGGAATCCCCAAGTATCACTCTTGACATAATTTCAATGCCTATTGATCCCATATATTGTAGTTCTATAAGTATCCCTAATTCAATCATCATTTAATTATAGCCTCTATTAGCTTGTATATGGCTTCCATGGTTCAATAACGACATAATCATAGTAAACCATTTGAGCCCATCGTTGGCATTCTAATCTGATTCCATTGTTAAGTCAAGGAACATGGTATAATAGTGACATGATCCTATCCATGGAATTATAAATTAAATCTACGATTCACCCAGATTATTTACCAATTCAAAATTCAATAAATTTAAACATTTTAATAGGCATTCTAAGGTCAAAACACATGATCATATAATATAACTCACCTCTAATGTGTGTTTCTAGTGAAGAACAAACTCAAGAGGCTTGGACTTTCATTTACTCACATGGAAACATTTTTCACAAAAACAATCATATGAATATTACACTATTACATGTCATTAAAATTATTCAACTAAAGTCGGAAGGTCCATAAAATAAAAAATCATTCCAAATGTGCTTAAACATGCAATGGCCTACTCAGGTCACGAGGAAAGTCAAACATCCCAAACCGTAATCCAAATAGAATACCATCTAAAAAATAATATTTCCATTAATAAAACAAAATTATTTTTAAAAATCCTTGAAATTAAATCAAAGTCATGCCTTATAAGAATTCAAGGCCAAATAGCCATAAAAGTTCATCCAAGGGAAATCATCCATGGGTTGGTCGTTAATCTAGGTATAGAACCTAATACATGTTTTAGAACACCTATTCCATTACCTAAAAAACAATTGGATATAAAAAGGTTAAATATTAATTCAGGGTTCAAACCTATAAATTTTCGTGGGACACTACAACATATATAAAAATTAAGATAATTAGTGAACAATACATGACCACAATACTTTGGATCATGCTAGATAGGTCATCCAGAATCAAGATCTGATTCAACCTGGTTTTGATGAAATCTGAAGAATAGATGAAGTACATGATATTACGACATATGAACCCAAATAGAAATAGCACAATAGTTATCCAGAAGAATCAATACAAGATAAAATGGAATGGATACATTATAGTTGCACATCCAAGGAGAGAAACGACCCTCGATTTGGAGGTCGTATATAGATGGTTTCTGAAATACTAAATTAGGCAAAGAGAAGATATTTTACATTGGAGGGAGGCTAATTATATTTCAGGAAAACCTAATTTAGGTTTTATAATTTTTTGAATTTAAAATTTAAATAAATAAACAAATCAACATGGCTCACATGGCTTATTTGTGTGGTTTTTTAAACATTGATGAATCTATTCAAGGATTCAAGAACGTTTGTGGCATAACACACGATTTCCCCGAATGGTTTTCACTTACTTTATGTTAATGGTGGTCAAGAATCTGTAATGTTCTACTAAAATATTATAGTTTCCACACATCCATGAAACCAGACCTGTATGGTTTAAACTTCCCATTTTCCTTCTATTTTCACCCAAAACATGGGTTTCAGTCTCTAAAATAGCTATAGGCACCCCAAAGACCACCATGACACAAATGGGAATTCATATTAATCCGTATTTAAGCTATTAAACTGTGAATGGATTGAAAAAACAAGATCCAAGCCTTAATGAAGAACTTAATTAATACCCCTAAAAAACAATGAAATATTTAATAGAGAAGTTTGAATTTTCCTCATTCTAGCACTAGAGACAGAAACAAAATCGAGGTCACCAACATCTAATGATTCCGAATTGCATGAAAATATTAACTGTAAGACCTATGTTTGGAGCCCTAATGTCTTAATTCATATAATTCCCCATATTCAAGAGCTGATGATGTTGAAATGAAACATCCTCTTTCAGTAGTGATACTCACAATATTTATTTTGATGACACAAGGGACCATTCGATATGAAAATTCCTTTTTTAAGCCACTATGAATGATAAATTATTCAAATTTTCTACTACTGAAGGTGGGTGACAAACCACTATTTGTTGGGTGTGGTCAAATGTAAGGAATGACTTTGGCTCCACCACTCAATTAAGAGTATGGGTAGATTCATCAATTGAATAATCATAAAAGAACTTATTCATAATTTCCTAAAAACCAAAAACACCGTAGTTTTGAAAAGATAAGACCACTAATGATGACCAACATCGATTCCCGAAATCGACCATCACCTAAACACAGAAGAAGAAATCATAGAGTCCTATTGTCCACTCCTCACCAATACCTTTTTTCATCATACTCAAATCCCTGAAGCATAAATCCATTTGAAAATGTATCATAAACCAAAAACTACAATATTAAATCACAAACAAAACCCAAAACTCAAATCACCATTTTTTACATAGCTTTAGAATTTCAAAATCAAACATCCGATGGAAAAGGATTCAAAACAAAAAATGAAAATTCGAAAAAAATTACCACTCACTTTTCAAAAAATTGAAATCATCCTTTTTAAAACCATTTTAGTAAGAAAAACAACTTAATACCAAAAATTTGTATTCCATGAATTTTCACACACACAAACATATATATATATATATATATATATCATTGTTCTATCTGAGTAACCCATCAAAACATACCACATGATATCCACTTGCCACATGGGTACATCAATATGTGTGATTATTCATAGAAATATAGATGTTTAATTCAAAACATTTCTTATCTCCAAAATAGACCATTCAACCTACATCCAAAATTCCCATGAATATTTCATTTCACATCCCAAAAAGAAAATTAAAAATACCCAAAACATTTCCAACTCAATCCATTTTGTTCTCATTAATACCACACATTCTATTAAGTTAAAACCATTTATAGAAATTATTTTAATTTCAAAAACTAGTTTACCACCCCAAATACCATTTTCCCTTTTATAAACCATTTACTAAATATAATTTTAATTTTTGAAATCCCCTCATAAAAAATTAACACAATAATAACTCACATAAAATCTTCCAAGAATAAAGAACTAGTGGCTATGCCTCTAACAACTCAATATTTCTGTGTATAGACATTACATTTATTTTTTAGAATACATAATACATTACCCAAATAGACACCCAATGAAAATTTATTTTAGTGTCTTTGAAAACATTGAACATAATATACTAACTAGGTGAATGATCATCAGAGTCTCCCATAAAGATATTACCATTTTTATTTCCTACCTAAAACCATTCATTATATAAAGAGGAAAATAAAACATAAAAGGTGTGAGCTCAAATGCAGAGTAAGAATAAACATAAAAAAACAAACCATAAACATAATAATGTAAAAAAATTAATATAAAGTTGAAATATCAAAATATTGTGTCTTGAAAAAAATTGGGATTTTACAGAAGGCATAGATCTTAAAGGAACATTAACCATGATAAAATATCATTGGGATAATACATGAAATTTAATGATATAAATAAGAACATGATGACATTCATAAAAGAAATACAAAGAGTGATATCATAACAATAAGAACATGGATCATATATTGAAAATTTTGCTACAACATGTAATATAGGAATTCATATGAATATCCCCATGGTCCATATGCTCATTATCAGATCACCATGGCCCATCCCTAAGATCTCATTTCATCAAGGTCCATCCCCAGGGTGTCATAAAATTTACCAAGGTTATTCACCAAGGTGTTATAAAATATGTTATCTATATAGAATATTTTCTTTATACAATGAATTCGAGGGATATAATGGTCCCACCCATCTTGTAATGAAACTATTATTACATATTCCACAAAAACATAAAACATGTATCATAAATATAACCCAATAAAGAAAATGGGTTTTTAATATCATTCCATCATAACATAATCTATGAAAAACAAATGGATTTCATGAATAACATAAAAATAATAAATACATACGAATAAAAGGGAGAGGATACTAAAAACATATCTTAATCAATTAATTACATCTTATATATAAAATAAATTTGAAAACAGTTGAAATTAATTCTTGGGGAAATATCCTTTCTTCTTAGAAAACGTTTTCTTTTATTAAAATTTCATTCAATTTTAAAGGAAAACATCGGATTTGAATATAACTATGAAAAATTATAAGTTATTGTTCAAGGAAATATGGGATATGAAAGAGTAAAAATACATTAATGTTGTTTAAGTTAAAATAAATCATTCTTCACATACTTTTACATGAAAATTCAAAAAGTACTTTGTTTGGAAAAATAATGAAAGATTCATTTCAAACTATGTAGTAAAAAGTCAAAAAAAGTTAAAAATGAATTTTAAAACCCATATGATAATAGTAAAAAATTTATGAAAACATTTTCAGAAAACAGGGATTTGGATGATGATATACTACAATAAATATTTATTTCGAAACAAGCTCTAATTATGATGAGATTGAAATATTATCATTTACTGCAGGTATGATTTCTTCCATATGTTCCTAAAACTTCTATATAATGTGTTTAAACATATTATAAAATTTAAATAGAACCATTATAATATTTATTATATCATATATGATTCACTTGTGACTTTATATTACCTATTTCGTTTTCAATTCCGTGTTAAAGTAACATTCTGGGGAATAATTTGTTTATTTATCATACGTGTTTTGACTTGTTATTCTAGATTTTATTACATAGAGCATGATTTATATAATTCAAGAATGCAAAAAATGTTTTATATATCATAAATATTATTTATATATACATATATATTAGATATATAAATGAAATGAAATACACAGTTCATAGAGATGACAAGAAATACAAAGGCATGAACGATATTTCTGTTTCCTTATTGAATTGAATTGGAGAAAGGAATATATAAATATATATATACATAAATATAATATCATTATTATTTATTATATTTAATTATTCTTTATTATATATACATTATAATTATTTTTGAATGGTTAATGTGGAGAACGAATCTCATCACGTCGTGGAGACAGTTACCGTACGTATGCACGAGCGTCGATATCATTCACTTAATAGATAAATGAAATAAAATTTGATGGTATATTAAATTTATAGAAATAATATACTATTATATTTATTATTTAAGTCATTTATATGCATCATTATTCCAGTTGAAATAAATTATAGATGAAAAATAGTTTACACCATGGTGTGGAGATAGTGAGTCGTATGTACGCATTCATGGTGTCATTGTTTATCATAGGATGGAGAAAGGGAGGAATATGGTTTTCTAATAATCATGAAATCATATCAGCATATATTATATCATGGATTTATTATTTTAGAATGGTAACAACTTATTAACAAGAAGTAGAAGAAAAAATGACATTTGAAAGAAGGGATAATATGATTACCTCTTCTTCTGGTGTATACTTTTGATTCTCATAAAAGGACTCCTAATGATATTTTTCTACCCAAAGTGTGGCATCGAGGATGAATTAGGGGAAGTTTTGTGGATATTTTTTAAGGGTTGGCCGATCCAAAGGTCTTTAGATGTATGGATAAAAGAGTTGGAGAAGTTTCATTTTATAGGAGAGGTGAGGGGAAATTTAGGAAAGTATTGTAAAATTAACTAATTATAAATTTATTTTCAGTTTTTAATAGCTCAAATGTGATTTATTTCATTGAAAAGACGAGGATAGTTCTAAATACTAACCAATGATATGTTTTAAGAATGTTTATCTCCCTATATTAACCTTTTCATTTAGCTTTAACCCTTAGTTAAAATCATTTACTCTTACCATGTCTTTTGGTATTTTCATAATATTTGGTTACTGTAGTAACTATAAAATGACAGGAGAACCACAAGTGGATCATTAATAAAACTCCTCTGTTTATATAAGTCAAAAGGATGAATATTAGATTCTTAGTACTATTATATCATTTAATAATATCATATTTGATTTAAAAACACATTTAGGTCAAATTTGATACTATTTAGTAATTGATTTTTGTAAAAGTCATTAAAACTGGATTTAAATGAAAACAATGTATTAAATGATCCCTCACAAGTCAATTCCATCCAAAAAAATATATTTATTGCCTTAAAATGTTCAAAATATATTTATTTTAATATTTAAAATATCTTTTAATTGAATATTTCATTATTAAGGTTATCACTGCATCATCATTGTGTCATAAATAAATTTATTTATTTAATGTCTAAATACTTTAAATAAAATAAAATTACATAGGAAATATTTTTTGATTTATAATTACTATTTATTGTCAAATATATTAATTACATAACCCCATATTAAAATTTATTTCGTAAAAAGATATATGCTTATGTTATATTTCTCTTTACTTTAAATTAATTATAATGGCATGTCATTTTGACACCAAAGTGATTCAAAAATTCCAAAAATTCGTCCTAAAGGTTTTTGGGGTATCATATTAGTCATCTAATAAAATTAGGACACATGTTAGGATATTTTTACATTATTATAATATTATTTGACACCCTTATTTACTAGATTTACTATTTTACCATGGTAGATAAAAATCATTACTAATGTTACTATTCATAATGTCCAAAAACTAAAAGGTATATATTTAGTAAACTTTGATCTTCTAATTGAAAAATATGGAATAATTTTTTTTAAATTCAAAACACATAATTAGAAGAAATTAATTTTAAATTAATTTTTATTGTCAAAACCAGAAAGTAGGTTTTTAATAAGTAAAAGCTATCAAAAGATTGACAAGTGTTTATGTCCAATTTAAATTTGAAATTACATCCAATGACCAACATTAGATTAAATGATAAATACATATACAAATTAAAAATTAAAAAAATTAAATAAAATATATATATATATATATATGTAACACCCCAAGCTTCTACAGTACGCTTATCTTTGAATATTGCAATATCGTGTGTTGTACGCAACATCGAGTTCTAACACACCACAACCAATCAAACTAGCCGTTATTAATACTAATACCCACATTTTTAAATTTATAAATACTAATTTTCAAAATTGGCATCATTTTTGGATTCAGAATATCGAAATTAGCCTACGGTGAATTTTTGGTATTTCTCTGAAAAATATCATTTTTGATGAATAGTGAAACCACTAAGTGGTAGTTAAAAAAACTAAATTTTTCATAAAACATAATTTTTCCGCTTCTGTGATTGGAATTTCGAAAATCCGAGACACACAGTTAATATCACGGAGTAAAATGTGGTTTAATGAGATGAAAATAATTTTTGGTGAATAGTAACTTTTTACTTTTATTTACCACGGTTAAAAGTAAATAGGGTAATTAAGGGTAAAATGATATTAATATGACCCTAATACATGTCCCAATTCTTTTGGACAGGTGTATCTTGACCAAAAACAAACATAGAAATAAAATATTATCATTTAGGTCCACTTGGATAAGATTAAGACATTTATTATTATTTAATTCAAAGAAGAGTTAAAAAAGTTCAAATCAAAGTTAATTTACTAAATCATTTTTAATATCGGGTTACACATAGGATAAATTTGATTATAAATATTAATTAGAAATATAAAAAGATTTCATACATAATTATTGTTTATTTATAATTTTTAGACATTATATATTTTAATTTATTTATGACACAATGATGATGTAGTAATTACCATAATAATAACAAATTAAAATAATTGATATTATAAATACCCAAATAAATATAATTTGAGACTTTTTGTGAATTAAACTAATTTTATAGGTTAATATGACATGTTAGGAATCATTTGATTAACTTTGTTCGAAGTAATAATTCTGTTATGATTTTCACAAAAATCAATTTTCCAAATAGTGTCAAAATTGACATAAAAGAGTTTTTAAAACAAATATTATATTATTAATTGATATTCAATTCCTAAAAATCTAAGGATCATCCAAGAGACTTCTATTATTATTGGTGAATCATTAATGGACCTCTTGGGGGTCTCTTGGAGATATATAGTTAGTTTATTAACTATATAATATAAAAATACAAAGTGACATGGTAAGTGTCAAACTAATTAACTAAGAGTTAAAAATATAAGATAAGGTTAATATAATGACCCCAAGCTGTCTAAATTCTATTGGTTGAGTGGTTTTCGACCCATCCCCACCTTAACCTATAAATAATCCACTTTGGAGACATTAGAAACCGAATATTAATTTGTTATAAATTAATATTTCTAGCTTTTCCAAAGATGCCCCTCACCCCTCTTATAAAAGGGCACTCCCCCTTCTCATTAATTCACACCTTCAAAGCCATTTGGATCAGCCAATATCTACCCAAATACTCTCTCAACTTCCCTCAATTAATCCTAGATTCCTTACTTTAGTCATAAATTCAACCTAAGGAGCCGTTTTGATCAAATCAAAAGGAAGAACCCGAAGAAGAGGTAATGTTTTCACCACCCTCTTTCAAGTTCCTTTCTTCTTCAACATATTCTTTCCATCCCATTATAAAATAATAACTACATTATATTATATATAATATTATGTTATTATAAATATGCTACAACCATATTCATTATTTAATCCATCCTTTGAATAACATGTCACCATACGTGTGTACGTACGGCCCACCGTCTCCACGTCGTGGTGTAATTGTTATTCAATAAATTATTATTTTGATGGGTATAATAATGATGTGTAATTCATGTAAATAATAAATATAACATGATAATGATTCTGTATATATGATATTCCATCCAATTATATATTATTTTAATATCAAAAGAATGATATTGTCGCTCGTGCATACGTACGGACTAACGTCTCCACGAACGCGATGAGATTCATTCTCTATCATATCCAATAAAGTCTAATTCTCATTTGATGATTAATACTAGTATCTAAGGACTTGATATAATTTTGGATATGATTAAGATAAAATCTATCCATGACAAACATGACTTACATAACAAAATATATAAAATAAAAAGAGTAAGTTAACACCCGAAACAACGATAATACTAAGATATTATTAACAAATCAATGTTAAAAGATAATATATGATATCATATTAATGTATATGATTCTTGTATAATTTAATATCAATTATTTCACCATTATATAGGAGGTTAACCTACCCCAACCAAGAAAAACTACAAGGTAAGGGTTTATTTCGCAATCTCTTCATTATCCGAGGTTGTTTATACGTAATAATCTACTGGGACTTCTTTATCATACACATCCATGTTTCTAAAAAATGTATTTCAAAACATTCTTACTATTTTATAGAATATGGGTTAATGTCCTTTATACCCTTTTTTGACTTTTTATAAGAGGTTTATAAAGGAATATTTCTGTCTTTTTCCAAACAAGGTGCTTTTTAACCTTTTCGACAGAATTAAGGTAAGAATGTTTTTTTAATTTATACAGTGGGTGCAGCTATTTTCCACCATTATAAAATCATTGAAGCTTCCATTACAAGATTATAAGAAAATTTTCAAAGTAAATGTTTTATTTTATAATTATGTGACTCTTAAATGATTTCAAAATAGGAAGAGATATTTCTCTTAAAATAGTTTTGATTTCATCCATGTCTACATCCTTTGATGGATTTTATGTTTATTTGGAGTTGATTTATTATGATACAAAACATCTCTATTTTGTTGATGGTTTTGTGATATGTTTGACTGTGGATGTGCTATTTTTATACCATTAATGGTTTATGAAGAATGTATTGACATTTCTTATGCTAGTTTTAATACAAATGGTTATATTATGTTTAATCCTTTTCATATGGGAATTCATTGCACTTAATATGTGACGGGTGGAGCCCGCTATAGCTCCTCGATGCATTGGTAGGTCTCATGAGACAAACTATTGTCTTGGCCCAAGGCCTTGACAAAATCTTAATTGTATTCTTGGCACGAGGCCTTGGCTATATGGTTATGATTCTCTGGCATTATGCATTCCATCATTATGAAAGTGGTTATTTATATTGACTGTGATTATTTGATTAGTAGAATATCCATGTGAATAAGTAAATGGAATTATTTCATTTTATTTTTTCCATACTATTTTGAAGTTCAAGTTTAAAAGGCTTTTGTTTTAGTTATACATTGCCTTAAATGTTTATTCTTATTTGTGAAAGTTTCTGCTATATTGTTATCCTTACTAGGCATTTGAGCTCACCCCTTTTCTATGTTTTATTTTTCCCAGGAAGTGAAGAAGTAAATTATGAATGACCTGTAGGGATAGTATGAGGGGATTAGAGTGTGGACTATGGAGACTATGTTGTTGTAGTTTTCATTTTTATGATGTAATGTAAAACTTTATGAATATATCTAGTGTTTCCAAGGCTACTAAACTAATCGGTCTTTCGAGATTTGATCTTTCTTGTGATCATGCCAATGTTATGTAATAATGCACTGACTCTGGGTAACTCGGGTCGGGGCATTACAGTTGGTATCAGAGGAAGTTTAGTACAAACCTTGGAAGCTAGATTTAGATAAACTTTGATTAGAGAACATAGATTTAAGATGGACATTGAAGATTAGTATAGAATAACTACCTAGAATTTTAGTATTGTTGAGATTTTGTGAGTTTTACGAGAAATACATCCCTTTTTGGATATGAGCAGGTAGAGGCAGCTCTGGCACAGATGTACCTAGGGGTAAAACCTGAAAAAATCTCTTTGAGCTAGACTCGAATGGGAACTGGTGCACGACAACGGGCCTTGCTGCACTCTTGGTTATGACACACCCGGGGGATATGCCTAGGTTAAATCTCATTTTCTTTACAAATAATTATGAAGGGTTTATGAGTATATACTTCCTCAAAGAATTTTTTTTTATGATTATGAATTATATCCATAAAAAGTTCAATTTATGTTAAGTGTTTTATAAGTATGGAATTATGTATTTTGATTAATAAACTGATCTAGTTTATGCCATTGTTTAGAAATGGTGAATAGTGGAAGAAATGGAAACTATATCAACGCATGCACTCCATGTAGGGATTTCCCTCCTGCTCAAGATAATTATAGTGGAGCTAGTGGTATAACTGGTGCTGATCAACTTATCACCATACTGGGAAAACTCACTCAGTTTATGAATAATAACCTTACCCATATGGAGCACCCTGATCTGTAGCATAGAGGATCAATGTTAGATCGCTTCATGAGGCAACAATCACCAACGTTCAATGGGAGTACAAATCCGTTAGTAGCTAAGCAATGGATAAATTCCCTAGAGAAAATATTTCAGGCTTTGGGTAGTAGTGAATGGGAAAAAGTTATCATGGATGTTTACCCCCTCACTGGAGATGCTGATCAATGGTGGTCATTGATTCAAAACATGAAAGACGATGATGAAGTATCAAATATGGAATAGAGGGAGTTCAATGATCTGTATTTAGAAAAATACTTTCCTCGTGACCATCGAGCAGATATGGAAATGCAATTTAGGAATTTGAGACAAAAGGAGGATAAGAATGTCGCAAAGTATGAGGCTATCATTACAAGGTTAGCAAGGTATGATGGAGATTATATATGTAACCCCGGACATAAGATTGATCGTTTCTTTGATGGGTTAAAACCATTTCTCCGTCGAGCATTCGTCTCACAATCCTTCTCGTCGTACGAAGACATTGTCTCATGTGCTATCAAGACAGAGAAATAATTCTCTAAGTCATATGTCATTAAAGCAAAGCAAGAGAAGAAGAGATCTGTTGATCAATCTGGGAATGGAAATAAAGGGAAGAAGGGAAAAGTTTAATATTCATCCTGTAGTAAATGTGGGGAAAAACACCCTGGTACTTTCTTAAAAGGAACAGGAGTCTGTTACAAGTGTGGTGAAAAAGGCCACCATGCTCGTGTTTGCAAGGGGAAGAAGGAAGCTACTGATGTCCGATGCTATAATTGTAGGGAGATGGGACATTATGAAAATGAATGTCCTAAGAGTCAGGGGAACTTACCTCAGAATAGGCCATGGGATCAAGGCCAAGCTTATTCTATCACTACTGCTGAGGTAGAAGCTCCGAAAGACGTTGTGGCAGGTAATTTAATGGTTTCCTCACGTTTAGAAAATGCATTATTTGATTCCGGATCATCGCATTGTTTCATATCTTCCGAGTTTTCTAAGAAAATGAGATATTTCCAATTTGATTTAACAAGGGAGTGGTCAGTAAAAACTCCTAAGGGAAGTATCATTGCAACAATGTTTTGGGAACCAGTCCCCATTAGAACACATAAATGTTCTTTATCTGTTGATATCATAGTCATACCTATGATTGAGTTTGATATAATCCTCAGTATAAACTGGATTTAGGACCATGATGTTAAGATTTATAGTGTGAATAAGGAGGTTACAATATTTTATATTGATGATAAGTAACACCTTATCTTTAGAGCAGAATCGTCACAAACTAATTCTTATCTAGATCCACCCCCAGTAGCTCAACTAAATTCAATTATTGGGGAGGAAGAGGATGAAATAACAATGGGTGAGTAAAGTAATGTTCAATTAGAGGATATATCTATTGTGAAATAATATGTATATGTGTTTCTAGAAGATTTACCTGGACATCCCCCAGAACAAGAAGTTGAGTTTTCCATTGATTTAATTTCTGGATCAAGTCCTATATCGAAGACCCCTTAGAGAATGGCTTTGTAGAATTAGTTTAACTAATGAAACAACAAGATTAATTGAGTAATAAGGGATTTATTCGCCCTAGTGTTTCTCTATGGGGAGCCCCTGTTCTTTTTGTTAAAAATAAAGATGGATCTATGAGGTAATGCATCGACTACAGGGAGATCAATGCTATAACAATAAAGAACAAGTATCCCCTATATAACAATAATGATTTATTTGACCAACTGCATGGAGCTCAATACTTTTCAAAGATTGACCTTCGATCTGGATACCATCAGTTGTGTGTGAATAAGGATGACATTCTAAAGACACCATTTCGAACCAGTTACAGGCATTACGAGTTTACAGTAATGCCTTTTGCATTGACTAATGCACCCGCTATTTTTATGGATCTAATGAACAGCGTTTTCAAGGAATATCTTGATGAATATGTAGAGGTATTTATTGATGATATCTTGGTTTACTCCAAAAGCTATAAAGATCATGAAAATCACTTGCGCATTATATTGAAGACTTTGAGAAGACATGAATTATATGGGAAGTTTAGCAAGTGTGAATTCTGGCTTCAGGAGATTTCTTTTCTTGGAAAAATTGTCTCTAAAGATGGAATCTCTGTTGATCCATCTAAGACCAAGGAAATACATGAATTTCCATCACCTATGAGTATAACTGAGGTACATAGTTTTATTGGATTAACAGGTTATTATCGACATTTCGTCCAGAATGTTTCTCGGTTGGCTAACCCATTAACAATGCTCACACTTAAAGGGGTTAAATTTTTTTGGACAAAAGAGTGTGAATAATGTTTTGAAGAATTGAAAAGAAGATTAGTCAATGCTCTTATATTGACACGACCATTAGGGAATGATTGGTTCGTTATTTATAATGATGCATCGAAGAAAGGTCTTGGTTGTGTCCTTATGCAGAATGATAGAGTTATTGCCTATGCATCACGACAGTTGGAAATTAATGAACAAAGCTATCCTACTCATGATCTCGAGTTAGTAGCTGTGATCTTTGATTTGTAGATATGGAGGCACTACCTCTATGGTAAAAAATGTGAGATTTATACTGATCACAAGAGTTTGAAGTATATTTTCCCACAAAATGAACTCAACATGAGGCAATGGAGGTGGCTTGAATTACTCAAGGATTATGATTGTACGATACACTACCACCCTGGGAAAGCAAAAAATGTGGCAAATGCTTTGAGAAGAAAAGACCATGGAGTTTTGAAAAATATGAGAATTGAATGGGATCCAATTTTCATGGATCTAGTGAAGATGGTCATGGGAATAACTAGGGACGGTGAAACATCAGTGCTTTTTCAAATGGTTGCCAAACTATCCTTACTAGAAAGGATTAAGAGTTCTTAGACCGATGATGAAGAATTTCAAAAGAAGATTAAAGCTGTGAATCATGGGAGATTGAGAGAATTTGTATATGAAGATGGAATTTTGAAATTCGGGAAGATACTTTGTGTTCCTGATATACCTGATCTAAAAATGGAATTGCTGGATGATTCTCATAGTTCCAATTTCTCTATACACCCTGGGAACACCAAAATGTATAGAGATTTGAAGGAACATTTTTGGTGGGACAACATGAAGAGAGAGATTGCTGATTTTGTGTCAGGATGTATGGTTTTTCAACAAGTGAAAGTTGGAAGGCAATAGCCTAGAGGAGTCATGCAACCTTTTCCCATACCTGAGTGGAATTGGGATAATATGATGATGGAATTTGTCATGGGACTACCACAGACTCATAGAAGGAACGATGCAATATGGGTTATTGTTGATCGTCTTACCATGTCAGCACATTTTCATTCTATAAGAGAATATCCACCGCTAGAACATCTAGAAAGACTATATATTAATGAAGTTGTGAGACTTCACAGAGTACCCCTATCGATTGTTTCGGATCGTGATCCCCGTTTTACTTCAAGATTCTGAAAAAGTATTCAGCAAGCCTTGGATACTGAACTTCATTTGAGCACTGCCTACCACCCTCAAACAGATGGACAATCAGAACGAAATATTCAAACCTTAGAAGACATGTTGAGATCCTGGTCACTTGAATTTCAGGGTTTGTGGGATCAATATTTACCTCTGGTAGAATTTTCCTATAACAATATCTTTCATTCGAGTATTCAGATGGCACCGTATGAAGCGTTATATGGAAAGAGATGTCACACACCAACCTGTTGGGATGAGGTTGGTGAAAGAAAACTTGTAGGCCCAGAACTGGTGGAGGAAATTATGGAAAAGGTAAAGGTAATCCAAAACCACATCAAAGCAGCTCAAAGTTGGCATAAGAGCTATGCCGATAATCGAAGGAGGGATATGGAATTTCAAGTCAGTGATCATGTTTTCCTGAAGGTATCTCCATGTAAGGGAGTTATACATTTTGTTAAGAATGGTAAATCGAGTCCCAGGTACATCGGACCTTTTGAAATTCTGGAACGAATTGGGGTTGTAGCTTACCGATTGGCAATGCCGCCAATTCTCTCCAAATTTCACGATGTGTTCCACGTATCTATGTTGAGGAAATACATGCCTGAACCAACGCATGTACTCACCTATGAGGAATTAGAACTGGAACCTGATCTGTCTTATTGGGAAGTTCCCATTATGATTCTTGATACGAGAGAACAAGTACTGAGAAATCGGACGAATCGTCTGGTAAAAGTCTTGTGGAGAAACCAAAAGATGGAAGAGGCAATGTGGGAACCCGAGGAACATATGATGAAGAACCGCCCGAGTGTTTTCATGCGGTAGTATTCTAGAAATTTCAAGGTCGAAATTATTTGAAGGAGGGGAGAATGTAACACCCTAAGCTTCTACGGTAGGCTTCACTTTGAATAATGCAATAGTGTGTGTTGTACGCAACATCAAGTTCTAACACACATAACCAATCAAACTAGCCGTTATGAATAGTAATACCCAATTTTTGAAATTTATAAATTGTATTTTTCAAAATGGACTTCATTTTTGGAATCAGAATATCGAAATTAGCCTAGGGTGAATTTTTGGTGTTTTTCTGAAAATCTTCATTTTTGATGAATAGTGAAACCACTAAGTGGTAGTTAAAAAAATGATTTTTTCATAAAACTACATTCTACCGCTTCTGTGAGTGGAATTTCAAAAATCTGATAGACATGGTTAATATCAAGGAGTACTATTTGGTTCAATGAGATGAAAATAATTTTTGGTGAATAGTAACTTTTTACATTTATTTACCACAGTTAAAAGTAAATAGGGTAATTAAGGGTAAAAATGATATTAATATCACCTAAAACATTTCCTAATTCTATTGGAAAAGTGTATCTAGACCAAAAAATCCCTTACGAATAAAATATTATCATTTACGTCCACATGGATTAGATTACGACATTTATTATTATTTAATTCGAAGAAGAGTCAAAAGAGTTAAAATCAAAGTTTATTTACTAAAACATTTTTTAATATAGGGTTAAACATAAGATAAATTCGATTATAAATATTCATTATAATTATAAAATGATTTCTTACATAAAGATATTTTATTTATAATTTTTAAACATTAAATAATTTAATTTATTTATGACTCAATGATGATGCAGTAATAACCATAATAGTGAAAAATTAAAATAATTGATATTATATATACCCAAATAAATATAATTTGAGACTTTTTATGAATTACAATACATTTATAGGTTAATATGACATGTTAGGAATTATTTAATTAACTTTTTATGAAGTAATAATTCTGTTATGATTTTCACAAAAATCAATTTTCCAAATAGTGTCAAAAATGACATAAAAGAGTTTTTAAAAAAAATATTATATTATTAATTGATATTAAATTCCTAAAAATCTAAGGATTGGCCAAGAGACTTATATCATGATAGGTGTATCATTAATGGACCACTTGGGGGTCTCTTGGAGGTATATAGTATGTTTATTAACTGTATAATATAAAAATACAAAGTGACATGGTAAGTGTCAAACTAATTAACTAAGAGTTAAAACTAAAGGATAAGGTTAATATAATCACCCAAACCTATCTAAATTATATTTGTTGAGTGGTTTTCGACCCATCCTCACCTTAACCTTTAAATAATTTACTCTTGAGCCATTATAACCCGAATATAAATTTATTAAAAATTAATATTTCTTGCTTTTCCAAAGGTGCCCCTCACCCCTCTTATAAAAGGGCACTCCCCCTTCTCATTAATTCACACCTTCAAAGCCATTTCACTAGCAACAACTCTACCCAAATACTCTCTCAACATACCTCAATTCATCTTAGTGGCCTTCTTTTAGTCATAAATCCAACCTAAGGAGCCCTTTTGATCAAATCAATAGGAAGAACCCGAAGAAGAGGTAATGTTTTCACCACCCTCTTTCTAGATCCTTTCTTCTTCAACTTCTTCTTTCTTTCCCATTAAAAAATAATAACTCCAGTATCTTATATATAATGTGATTTTGTTATAAATATGGTAAAATCATATTCAGTATTCTATCCATCCTTTGAATAACATGTCACCATATGTGTGTACGTACGGCTTACCGTCTCCACGTCGTGGTGTAATTGTTATTCAATAAATTATTATTTGGATGGGTATAATAATTATGTGTAATTCATGTAAATAATAAATATAACATGATAATGATTCTGTATATATGATATTCCATCCAATTATATATTATTTTAATATCAAAAGAATGATATTGTCGCTCGTGCATACGAACGGACTAACGTCTCCACGAACGCGATGAGATTCATTCTCCATCATATCCATTGAAGTCTAATTCTCATTTGATGATTAATACTAGTATCTAAGGACTTGATATAATTCTGGATATGATTAAGATAAAACCTATACATGACAAACATGACTTACATAACAAAATATATAAAATAAAACGAGTAAGTTAACACCCGAAACAACGATAATACTAAGATATTATTAACAAATCAATGTTAAAAGATAATATATGATATCATATTAATGTATGTGATTCTTGTATAATTTAATAACAATTATTTCAGCATTATACAGGAGGTTAACCTACCCCAACCAAGGAAAACTACAAGATAAGGGTTTATTTCACAATCTCTTCATTATCCGAGGTTGTTTATACGTAATAATCTACTGGGACTTCTTTATCATCCTCATCTATGTTTCTTAAAAATGTATTTCAAAAAATTCTTACTATTTTACAGAATATGGGTTAAAGTCATTTATACCCTTGTTTTACTTTTTATAATAGGTTTATAAAGAAATCTTTCCGTCATTTTCCAAACAAGGTTCTTTCTAACCTTTTCGACAAAATTAAGGTATGAATGTTTTTTTTAACTTATACGGTGGGTGCATCTATTTTTTGATATTATAAAATATTCGTAGCTTCCCTTACAAGCTTATAAGAAAATTTTCAATTTAAATGTTTTATTTTAAAATTATGTGACTCTTAAATTATTTCAAAATAGGAAGAGATATTTCTCCAAAAAGGGTTTTGATTTCTTCCATGTCAACATCCTTTGATTGATTTTATGTTTATTTGGAGTTGATTTATTATGATAAAAAACTTCCATATTTTATTGATGGTTTTGTGATATTTTTGACTATGGATATGCTATTTTTATACCATTCATGGTTTATGAAGAATGTAATTACATTTCGTATATTAGTTTTAATACGAATGTTTATGTTATGTTTCAACCTTTTCATATGGGAATGCACTTGACTAAATATGTGACGGGTGGAGCCTGCTATAGCTCCTCGATGCATCGGTAGGTCTCATGAGACAAACTAGTGGCTTGGAACAAGGCCTTGAAAAAATATTATTTGTAGTCTTGGAACGAGGCCTTGACTATGTGGTTATGATAGTCTGGAATTATTCATTCCATCATTATGAAATTGGTTATTGATATTTAATGTGATTATTCGATTAGTAGAATATCCATGTGAATAATTAAATGTAATTATTTCATTTTATTTTTTCCATATTGTGATGAAGTTCTAGTTTAAAAGGCTTTTGCTTTTGTTATACATTGCATTAAATGTTTATTCTTATTTCTAAAAGTTTCTGCTATATTGTTATCCTTACTGGGTATTTGAGCTCACCCCTTTTCTATGTTTTATTTTTCCCAGGATGTGAAAATGTAAATTATGAATGACCTGCAGGGATAGTATAAGGGGATAAGAGTGTGTACAATGGAGACTATGTAGTTGTAGTTTTCATTTTTATAATGTAATGTAAAACATTATGAATATATCTAGTGTTTCCAAGGCTACTAAAATAATCGGTCTTTCGATATTTGATCATTCTTATGATCATGCCAATTTTATATAATAATGCCCTGACTCTGGGTAACTGGGGTTAGGGCGTTACAATATATATATATAAATTAGACTATAAGGCAGTTTTGAAATAAAATACAGTGGTTTCCACTATTCATTATAATATGAATTTAATCAAAGAAATACCAAAATTACAAACAATGTAAATTATGATGTCATGCATACAAATAAAAAGTTTATTAAGTCAAATAGAACTTATAAAATTTGAAAAAAAAGATTTAAAAATTATTCCCTACCAAAAGGCGGTAAAACTGTATTTCTTTTGAAATATACTTATTTTATTTGAAAAAATAAATTTTTTCTTAAATAATATATACAAAATATATAATATGTATTTAAAAAATGAAATTATATATATATTACATATATATTTGACTAATAAAATCCATAAAAAATGATTTTATTTTTTTCATAGACTCAATTATATTCATTCAAATAGTATTTTAGAAGGAGGTTAATATTATTCATACATGAAATTATAAAGAATATGTTATAATATTTTGTTATCACTTATACTAGATCATTAGTGAAATAAATTCTATCAATATAACTTGAAATATTTTATGATAGAAGACAAG
Organism: Viscum album; assembly: GCA_963277665.1. Taxonomy (NCBI): domain Eukaryota; kingdom Viridiplantae; phylum Streptophyta; class Magnoliopsida; order Santalales; family Viscaceae; genus Viscum; species Viscum album. Next base: position 2,008,087,787 of record OY728148.1, on the reverse strand, counting down.
AATAGTGTTTCATATACTTCACGCTAATAAGGTATTGCGTATATATAAAGCTAATCATATTGTATCATAAAACACAAGACATTAACGAAATTAAAAAAAATTATCTAATAAAATCGTGGTGTGTTAGATTAAATCCCCATTAAAATTAAATTCACCCTTTAAATTTTTCTGGGTTATAAAAGGTTCATTACATGAATTTTTATTTCATAGAAACCAACATCGTAAAATAGAATACTAAAACTTCAATTCAAATAGGAGATTTTGAAACCTAACAGGTACCGAAATTATCTCATCACATGGTATCCCCATAGGAGAACATAGGTGGAATGTGAAAATATTGATATGGAAGTGAAATATAACGATCATGTTCGGATGGATAGTGATAGAGAAAAATGATAGAAAAAGTCAACAACCAGAAAGCCATAAACATATGATGATTTAATAGACCATCTGATTCATCAGATAAAAAGGAAATAAGATAACAATTTTGGTTTCCAAGATTCTTTCCTAATTTTGAAGAACATGAGAAGAAATAACTTCTTGATTTCAGTACTATTTCATCATTTGATGTTCCTTGAATAAGTTCCACATTATCTCTTATTTAATGAAAAGGTTTAATTTTTCATTCTTGAACTGTTAATAGATCATGAAATCCGTAAATAGAATTATTGGTCATTCTATCAATATCAAAAAAAATGATAGAACAAGTTATCAATCTTGAATAAGTCCATATATGGTGATATAGTACTTTATTCTAGAAAACATTATCCGATGTATAGCTTATATTTTCCAAAAATTTGAAAACATTAAAAACTTAATAAATGAAGAAAATAAAAAACAATAGAAAAAGTTTCACAAAATCAAATTAAAATTTATCCCCCACATATATCATTAGATATATCTAGTTTTTCACATTTCCAAAATACGAACACCTTCATCATGTATTCTTTGGAGTCATGGTAACAACTTGAATTATAATATATCCTTATTGAAAACGTGCACATGTCTTTATTGAAAAACTTATTGTATATATTCCTTATGTCCCCAAAAGATTAATATATTATCCATGATAGAATAAAACTCATCTCAACAAATCCATAATTCATTCCCAAGAAACTATCACCATACAATTAAATTATTCAAATCCAACGTATATTTATCTAAAAATCATTATCTTAACATAAGGGTAATATTTCCCATAATAATGTGTTTCTAAAGTATATCACCTTACCATTAAATTACTTTTTTGGATCCTTAGTACTATTAAATATATCCTTTATAATCCATAAATAAAAATCTATACTAAAAAACATAAATAATTCATGATTCATAAAACATAATCTTTGAAATCTAAAACATATAAACCTTAATCATCAAACATTTTTTTAAACAATTACTCCAGATCCATAAACTTCATATTTATGAAAATATAAATAATGTCTTATTGTTTCTTAACATTAATCATCTTATGTTTAATTTAAATATTACTATAAGAACATCGCATGTAGTTAACATGTCTTTTACAAACTCTGTATCCCAAGCTGTATGATCAATAGTCATACCAACATCATGATTATCTTCAAGATGTTTCTACATAGGAAATCGATCTTTATAATTCTCATACCTTTCTCATCTAAAACATTAAATGGTTAACTATATTATATATATTTCAGGATATTGTCTAAGACAAGAAGGAAATGTGTGAGAAATACATATCCTAGATTATAAACACATAAGTAAGGTAAATTACGTATAATATTTCAATATATGATATCTTCATTTTATCCTTAGAGTATTAGTGATTATCATAAAACCATAGGACTATAACCTATACTTAAACTTATCCTTCAGGTATCCCTAGAAATATACTTAAATTTTTTTTAGGGATCTCTCTAATGTTTTTCATCATATATTACAAAGGATGATGAATCCTTCACTCTAATAACATCTATACCGACCCAATTTTGATGTACAAAGGCGTTACATTTGTGCTATGAAATACATAATACATTACCAGAGTAGACTCCCAAATAAAATATTTGTTTAATTTCTTTATAAACATGTAAAATGATCTTCTAACTTAGTGAAAGATCATAAACATTTCCCATAATGATCTTCCCATTTTTATTTACTACATAAAACATTTTGTTATTTCTTAGCTAAAAGAAAACACAAAAAGGGTGAGCTCTAATGATCAGTAAGGGTAAACATTGAGAACAAAAAACAAAATGTAAACATAAGAATATAAACACATGAACATAAAGATGAAATATCAGAATATTGAGTCATGAAATAAATGATTATATTATATAAGGCATAGATCGTAAAGGAATAGTAACCATGATAAAATAACATTGGCCTAGAACATGGAATTGAGAGATCTAAATAAGAACATGAGAAATTTCATAAAGGCATGTGAAAGAAGAGTATCATAAAAATAAAAACATGGATCATATCTTGAAAATGTGGCTAAAACATTTAATTTATAAATTCATAAGAATATCACCATGTTCCATCCCTAAGGTGTCATATCACAGAGGTCCATCCCCAAGGTGTCATATCACCATGGTCAATCCCCAAGGTATCATAAATATTTCCACGTTTATTCACCAAGGTGTCATAAACTGTGTCTTCTAGAGAGATTAATTTATTTACCCAATACATTAGAGAGATATATAGGTCCCAACCACCTCATAATGAATCAATTCTTACATATGGCACAAAAACATAAAACATTTACCATAAATAAAACACATGTAATAAAATGGGTTTCTTAAACGTCATTCCATCATAAAATAATCAAGGAAAAACAAATATGTATCATGAATAGAATAAAAATAATAAATACCTTGGAATAATAAGGATATTATAATCAAAACATATATTTATTAAGTAATTAAAACATAAATTAAAAATAATTTTGATATGACACATGAAATTAATTTTGAGGAAAATATCCTTTCTTTTTCGAAAATGATTTCTTTTATTAAAATGCTGCACAGTTTTAAAATAAAACATTTTATTTGAAACAAACCATGAAATATTCTTAGGAATTATTCAACAAAATATGTATTTATTAAGGAATAAAATTATATTCATACCGTATAAGTTAATATAAATCATTTTTATCGTACTTTTATAGAAATGGTTAAGAGTACATATTTTAGAAAATAAATGAAATATTCCTTTATACATGTATATTAAAAAGTAAATTTTTTTTAAATATGTCTTTAAATATCCATATAATAATGGTAAACATTCTATGAATTAATTTATAGAAAACATGGATGTGGATGATTATATACCATAATAAATATTTACGTAGAAACATTCTCGAATAATAATAATAATACAAATTTATCACTTACCTTAGGTCCAGTTTCTTATGAATGTGAATCAAAATATTGTACAGTGGTTTTTAAGATACTATTTACCTATAATAGAACAATAATTCTATTTATGACAACATATATGGTTCACTTATGACTTTATATTACCCGTTTATTTATCAAATTCAAGTTAACACAATGGTTTGGGGAATAATCTTTTTATTTATCATACATGTTTTGACATGTTATTATTGATCGTATTGTATTCATCATTATTTAATTACTTAAATAATTTAAAACATTATTTACATATCATAAATTTTCAATATATAAATATACATTATTGATAGAAAAATGATATGGAATACAACATTCATGGAGACGATAGGGAGTACACACACATGAACGTTGTTTCAGTTTCATTATTGAATTGAATAGAAGAAAGTAAATGATATATATATATATAATCCATTAGAATTATTATTTCATATATTTCATTATTATTTATTATATATATTTTATAATCAATTTTTAATGTTTAACATGTAGAATGAATCTCATCGCGTCATTGAGACGGTAAGTTGTACGCACACATGAGCATCGATATCATTTCAGTTTTTGTTAGATGGTATGAACTTTTATGGAATATGAATTTTAAAGAAATAATACCATGTTATATTTATTATTTATTTCATATATAATCATCAGTACTCCAATAGAAAAAGAGTATAGATGAAGAACAGTTAAAACCACAGTTTGTAGATGGTAAGCTGTACGTACGCAAACAAGGTGTTGTTGTTATGAATAGCATGGGTAAAGGAGGAATATAGTTTTCAAGTAATCATATAAACATCCTATAATACTTATATTCTGGAGTTAATGTTTTATTATGGTAACAACATAGGAGGAAGAAGTATAAGAAGAAAAGAAATTTAAAGGAAGGAATAAAACGATTACCTCTTCTTCAGGTGTCTCCTTCTAATTTTCCCAAACAGACTCTTTAAGCTGGTTTTTTGACAAATTGATGGACTCTAGGATTAATTGATGGAAATTAGAGGATATTTGGTTATTTTTGGGCTCATTAAAAGGGATTTGGATTTTTGAATAAAAGATAAGGAGAAGTGCCCTTTTACAGGAGAGATGAGGGGCACATTAGGAATGTCTTGAAATATTATTTTATTATAAATTTATTTTAGGTTTATATTGGATAAAATTTGATTATGTTATTGGATAAAACGATTATAGGTCTCAATTATCTCAAATAATAGGTTTTAGATAAGTTTAGGTCACAAATTTAACCTTATCTTTTAGATTTATCCGTTATTTAAAAACATTATATTTTACCATGTCTTCCTAAATTATCATAATATATGGTTACTATAGATACTATAAAACTAATTGAGAACCAAAAGTGTATCCTCAATGTTATTTTTAACATTATATAATTTATTTTTCAAAATATAAAATATTCAGGACTATTAAATCATTTAATAAAATGGTATTTGTTTTAAAAACACATTTATGTTAATTTTGATACTATTTAGTAATTGGTTTTTTAATGTCATAAAAACTAGATTACTTTTTAAAAAAGGCCTTAAATCATCCATCATATGTTAATTATATCTTACTAATACGTGTATTGAATAAAAATTTTCAAATTATAATTATTTTTTAATTTATAATATCATTTTTTTGAATATCTCATTAATAAGGTAATCATTTCATCATCATTGTGTCTTTAATAAGTTTATTTATTTAATTTATAAATATTATAAATAAAATACCATGATGTAAGAAATAATTTTATATTTATAATTACAATTTATAGGCAAATAAATAAATTATATAACCACAAATTGATGTTTTTTAGTAAAAAAATACATGTTTATGTTTTATTTCTCTAAAATATTAATTAATTATTATAACATGTAATTATTACACCCAAGTGGATCTAAAATTCAAGAATTTAATACTAAGGGTTGTTTTGGAAACTTATGATTCATTAAATAATATTATTAAATGAGTTACTGTAGTTTTGTAATATTATAATATTATTTGTTTCCATTATTTACATGATTTTACCTTTAACCATTGTGAATAAAAATCATTACTGAAGTTAGTATTCATAATGTCCACAAATAAAAGGTACCTATTTACCCAATTTTTACCATATTATTTAAAATATGGGATCCATTTTTCTAAATTCAAAACACGTAATTTGATGAATTTAATTTAAAATTAATTCCTATTGTTAAAACCAAAAGGCGGGTTTTTAATAAGTAAAAAACTATCAAACGTTTTACATGTGTTTATGTCCAATTTAAATTAGAAATTTCATATAATTACCAAAATGTAATTAAATTATAAAACAATATTAAAATTAAACTTTAAAACCAATTAAAAAAGATAATCTATCTATATACATAAATTAGATAAAATAGAAACTTTGAATTAAAATGCAGTATTTTCACTATTAATTAAAATATGAGTTTCATTGGAAAAATACTGAAATTTCACCCGAGATAAATTTAGATGTCCCAATTCCAATAAAGAAGGTTATTATGTGCAATAGAAATTATATAATTTTCAAAAACAATAATTGAAATTTATTCTCCCTCAAAAGGTATTAAAAGTGTATTTTGTTTTGAAAAAATACTTTTTTATATAGAAAATGAATTTGTTCTAATATCAGATCTAGAAAACATGTAAGATGAATTTAAAACAATACATTAAATATATTAAAGATATATTTCACTAATAAAATCCATAAATATTGATTTTATTATTTTTATAGACTCACATAACTTTATTCATACAGTTTTTAAGTACGAAGTTAATACTATTCATACATATATTATAATGAATAGGTTATAATATTGAGGTATCATTTATAATTGGTCTTACTTAAAATGAATTCTATCGAAAGTACAATAAATTATGTGTAACACATTCCAGGACTGGTGTTGCATTTTTTGAAAGCTAATACGATGTTGTGTACAATGCAAGCTAATCCTGGTGTAGCATAAAACACAAGACATGAAAGAAATAAAAAAGAACCTATTTTGTAAAATATTAGGGTGTTACGTTGCCGAACCTGAAAAAATGTATTAGAAGACCATGTTATGAATTAGCATCAACCATAGGATGTATTTTAAACCATGAAATTGGGCTACACATGGGTCTCTAGTCCAAGAAATATTATTTTTTAACACCGTCTCACTCCCGTTGAAATATCTTATCTGCATAAACCAAACAAAAGAAAATATTAAATTTCATACTACCCATGGTAAATCGAGGATCAAGACGTATAAGGGTTCATCATGTACTTCATAAACCTACCTCTATAAACACGAAAATACCAATCTCTACACTACCTTACACCCCAAATAATAAGTTCCTCCACTGATACAGTTTTTTTATAAACAATCCCATGTCAATAAATGCTATCTACAACAACGCCCAATGTTAATTCTTGATCACCATGGGGTGGAAATAAGTTCCAAAAATCAAAATAAAGTAGTTCTGAATGATTTTATACATAAAAATTGATAATAAATAACAAATAAAAAGACAAGGATAAAAATAAACTCTATCAATTGAAACAAATTAAAACTACACACATATCTCCATTTGACCTCATGGGTCACATCCAACCATAATAACACACTATCTCTTTGAGTGAACCAAAGAGGAAAAAAAATAGATTCTAAAAAAATGATTGATCTATAGCCTTGTGTATTAAAAATTAGTAGGAATTCCCAAATTAACCTTTCCATAGGCCTTACCAATAAAAGGAAAAACCTGTCATGTTAGTTTGAAAATAAGAGCATATAAAATTCATATTTTTTATTCTTTTCAAACTCAAGTAAAAATATTAAAATTTATAAGAAAAACATATTTATTCCCATCAAATTTTAAAAATATTTTTCAATCCTGAAAGGAAAATTTAAAATGAAAGGAAACTTGTTTAGATTAAAAACCATGTTTTCATAAAGGAGAAAAAAGAATAAAGCTAAATGAAAATCACATCACAAGTAACATGTGACACGTAAGAACCTTGGAAAATACATATATGTAACCAGAACATGTGGTCCCAAGAAACTTCATATATCAATTTAACATGCTATATAATTGATTACCTACAATTTTCTCATGAATTGTCCACTTGGATGGAACATCCCAAGGTCCTAGTATTCTCTACTCATCATCATAATTTAGTCATTGTTCAAATTTACTATCCTTATAGCTAAATTCAACTGATGCCACTTCCAATTCAACTATAGTACTAGTTATAGTTATCCAACCATGGTTCCTAGGTTTCCCATGTCTTTTATTACAATTTTTGAAGTGTTTTTTATCAAACTAAGAAACCTGAACATGTCATTTTATTTTTCTAACAAATGCACATAACCTCTCATTGTTGATCTCACTCATTGAGCAGATGCACTTTTTAACATCATATAATAATGCAAAAGCCTCTTCACTAGGAACATATTTCAAATCAAACATTTAATATACACATTATTTTCCTAAAACAAGGGGGATCCCTTATGTGTGGTTTTCCACTCCCATAAAACATTCTGAACGTGCCAACAAGCCTCCATATTTAAAAATAAATATATTAATTTTAAAAAACATAATCACCCAACAATTTTAAGTTCAAAAAACATTTAAAATATCAAATATTTCGTTCTAATTTTATAAAAAACTATCCAAAAGTCCAAATATCTTTGAAAATTTCCAATTAACTCAATAAAATTCAATTTCAAGACATATTTGGAATTCAGGAAGCCTATAGTTACATAAAAAAAATTGAGAATAAATTTTTCTAATAATAACTCCCAGTGAAACATTAGAAATATTATAAGAAATATGAAACATTCCAATTTTGTTCAATATCTTATTTTTATAAAATTTAAATTTTTTATAATATAAATAAATACCCAATGATACACACGAGTAGTTATACTTTTATAGTTGAAATCTCTGAAAAGGGTGACCTACCTCAACAATATAGTGACCCTAACTTTTCAAACATTAACATATTATTAAATTTACAAAAAAAAAACATTATGAAAATAAATTCCCAAACACCGTATTTGGTATAGTGCCTTTGGAAATATTGAAACATAAAACTAGTAAATATGTGAGCTACATTATCTCCCACTAGGTTCATTGAGACTAGAACCCTTATTAGACACATAAAACATATTAAATATCTTCTGCAACAGGGGATGGAATCCTAAAAATGGGTTATCTCAAATGCTCAGTAAGGGTAAAGAAGGAATAAATGTAATCATAAACATGTGTATAAGGGTACCAGAAAATGACCATGAAAATAAAAGATCATACCATGCATATCAAAGACCAGATGCATGAATCATAGTATAAATCTTGGTTGTTCATAACACATGAATCAAAAAGATGTAAAGGAAAGAATCCATGAATGAATAACATAGGAGTAATACATGGAATTGTGGAAAAACATAATAATAAACTAATTTCTATAGTAGTCAATACATTAATTCCAATACCATTCTAGTGGAAAAATTCCTTTAGTTAACGGGGTGAACCCCCATTCCATCCTTGACATACTGAATTGGGTGAACCCTTTTTCCAACCCTATATTAATGAACTAAGTAAACCCTCATTACAGCTCTACACTTCTAAACTGATTAGACCCTTGATACAACCATATCTATATCATTATATATAAATCATTACCTAATGCATTGGAGGGAAATATAGGTCACACTCATCACATAATGAAATCATATATACCTGTGTCACATGATCTTAAATAAAAATATCATAACCCATGAAATTAAATGGGTATCATAAAAAGGTAAACATTTCATAACCTCTGTAAGGAGACATGTTTCATAATCATTTTATCGTAAACATAACCTATGAGAAGAAGTGGGTTTCCGATGCATATAACTCGTGAAAAGAGAAATGATCATTATAAAAATAAATTCATTAAACCATAATCCATTAAGAGAAATAACATGAATGGAAACATTTCATTATTCCTTTATAAATTCCTTCCAATCACTAATTTATTTTTTCATAGAATAGATATAATTTTTAAAGGTCTTTTAAAAACATTTCTTAAGGAAAATATCATTTCTTCTTTGAAAATGATTTGTTTAACATAAAAACTCTTGAAAACGATTTTATTTTTAAATAGCTTTGAAAACATAATAATGAAGATTTTAAAACATTATTAAAATATTTTTCATTGAATGTTATCTTAATTAAGCTTTTTATTTTTTTTGAAACATTATTTAAATCGTGATTTTTGAATACAATGGATTTCTAATCAAAGAGAGAGAGAGGGTATAATTTCACCAAAAGCATTATAATAATTACCAAAGTGTGAAAAAATGGGTCAAAAAATGATGATATCTTAAATAAATATATGAGAAATCATCTCATGAAAAATAATGAGTTATTTCATCAATGTATTCATAAACATAAACAATATCAAAAAAATGATTATATTGTCTTAATAAACACTTATAACATGGTTTCATGGGTTCATACTATCCATTTAAGAAACGAAAATTACATGAATACTAATACATCATGAATAGTAGAAGATTCATCATATAACTTATATAATGGAATTATATAAACATCAAAAATTATTTTAAGTGAATAATAAAACATATGTCTCAAAAAAAGAAAATTGAGACCAAATGGTTTTACTGATTTGGAAACTTTTGAAAGTTAAACACCATTAAAGAAGGCTCATAGGATGGATATGTGAATAAACATAAATTTAGGTATACGATACATCACATTAAATCATGGTCATTAAATAAACCACAAAAAATAAATATTGGTGAACATAACATGAATATCACAGAAATTAAAGGTGAGATGAAATTTCTCGCACCTTATGTCTTGAATTTGTTCGTACTAATACATGAATACAATATAATAAATATAACATTATTATAAATCATTTATAAAATAATATTTTCATACATAATAAAATATATTGTTTGATTATGACCTTATATTACCTACTTGTTAATGATCCTCTGTTAACATTCACTTCTGGTAATATTCACTCTGTCTTTCTCTTGTGTCTTAATTAGCTATATCTTTCGACCTTATACATATATTATGATTAAAAAATGTAAAAAATGATATAAATATCATTTATATACATTATATGTATATTAAAATAATTTATGTCATAAATATGTTCGAAATGGAGTACACAGTTCATAGAGGTGGTAAGGCTTCCGTACGCATGAACATTGTTTTTGTTTTAATTATCATATTGGAAGAAAGTATATAAATGACATATATATATATATATATATATATATATATTTATATATCATGATTCCAGTATAATTCATATATATTATATATAATATGATTTCATTAATAACATTTTTAATACATTCTATGTGGTGAGTGAACGAATCACATCACTTCGAGGGGGTCGTAGTCCACACTTCCACAAGTGAGATTATCATATTCACACCAAATGGAAGGTAAAAGGTGGTGTGTTGAAAAAGGAATACATAATATTAAATAAAAAATAAATATAATATATTACATACATAAAAATATCTTCCATCATAATGGACACCATGATTGGTGGTGAAGGAGAAATGAACAATCATTGTTTCGTGCGGCAGTAGTTCGTCGTACAAAGAAACTGTATGTTCAACATCCATTAAATGGAGGCGTGTGTAAGTGTCGGTAAGAAAATATACATAAAAATACTTTTATATGAAATATAATTTTTTCACACAATATGGAAATAGAGGGATTGGAGGGGTGGGATATGGGAAATAAATGAAATAACCTTGAAAGAAGACGTTACCTATAATTCGGGTAACTCGTTTTGGCTTATACTAAATGTTTTCCTGGAGGGGGTTTCTACCAAATGAGAGGCTTAAATGTAAAATGGGTGATATTTGGAGGCAATATTTATTGTGATTTTCAAAAATTAATAGGTTTGAGAGGTATGTGGAATGGTTTGTTGTGGTGGCCATCTATAGGGAAGAAATAGGACTCACATGAAATTTTTTGAAACAAATTACTTGTGCACATGTCCTTAACTAAAAAAAGTCTTAACAAACCATCCAATATCTATAATGGAAGGCGTGTGTTAGAACTATGGACAGAGAATGGGCGTAAGACAAGTGTCTTTGTCATTCGAGCACTTAAATTTATGATGTAGTCCCTAATTAAGCGTAATTTGGCCTTAATTAAGGTGAATAATTTTAATCACTTTGACTAATCATTTTGGTCAAGAAAATAAAATTATATTATTAGATTCTAAAAATTATACTGAATAATTTTTTTTTATATAGGATTTTTGATTTCCAAATAACATAAGTGGAAAAATAAATATTTGTGCTAATCCCCCAGATGAGATGAGATAATGGGGTTTTAATGGAGGATAAAGTTTAATCGTTTGTTAAGATTTTATATTAAATATCAATGAGGAATTGAATATAAAATTTTTATTTTATTATTATATGTTAATTAAATCTAATTTGACCATAAATAATATTTATAAAAAAATTAATAATTAATAATTAATTAGACAAAAGGTTGTTTTTAACTAAAAAGCAGTAATTTTAACTATTCATCAAAAATGATGTTTCTAAAAAAAATACCAAAAATTCTCCCTAAAATAAATTTGATGATTAGAATTAATAAATGAAATTTATTTTAGGAAATTAAATTTGTAATTGTTTCTAAAGTTAGTTTCATTTTGATAATAAGTTAATTTGAGAAAACAATGTTTATAAATATAAAAACGAATTTAAAAAATCATATATTTTATTATAAATAAATTTTATTTATATTGGAAAATTATGATGAATATTTGAAAATAATTTATTACTATTCATATTACTTTTTTTAACCACATTGTTATAATTATCTTATTTAAATAATTGAAATAATAAAAATATATATTTCGTATAAACTCAATGTTGTGTGTATTGTATGTCAACTCTGTGTTGTGTGCTTTATACTCCAAGTCATTGATGTGTGGTACGTACACCGAGTAATTTCTATGTGAATGGAATCATTGAATTTGTGAATTTATGGATATAAAAGAAAATTTAATTTTTTTTAAAACATAAAGGTCTATAAAAACTCAGGGCGTTACATTTTACCCCTATAAAATGAATTTCTCCCATGAAATTTGTCACTTGTGTAAAAACAAGGGAGGATAAATCTCCATCACCATAACTTCAAGTTCCCATACAGCTTCTTGTAACTTGTGATTTCTCCATATAAATATGACAAGGTGAGTGGTCTTGGTTCATATAACATTCTCTAATTGGTTTAGGATTTCAACAGGATTCCCCTCATAAGAAAGATCCTTCTTTAGCGTTATAACCTTTGAGATTAGTGCATGTGAAGGGTCAGCTATGTACTTCGTCGGAAGATATATTTGAACACATCATATACTTCAAGGATATTTTGAGGAAGTTCCATGTGATAGGCTATTGTCCCAATACGTCCATGAATTTTGAACGGGTCGATATAACAATGGCTTAGTATCCCCTTTTTCTCAAATTTCATAACATTATTCCATTGAGAGATTTGTAAAAGAACATTATCTCCAACATCAAATTCGAGATAATGAAGATGGTTATCAGCTTAAATTTTCTATCAGCTTTTATCTTCCATGATAGGATGTTGAGTGGTTCTAAACATGTCGACCATTTCCTAAATGATATCAGGCTCTAATAGATTTCTTTATCCAATATCATCCCATCACGTTGGAATTCTACAGTTCTTCCCATAGAGGGATTCATATAGTTCCATCTGAATGGTTGAGTGAAAGCTATTGTGGTATGAAAAATCAACTAGAGGAAGGTGTTGATCCCAACCCCGTTTGAAATAAAAATAACAAGATCTCAACATATCCTATAGGGTTTTAATTGTTCAATCAGACTGACTATCTCTTTGAATATGATAAGTAGGGCTGAAAATAAAATCTGGATCAATTACATTCTGAATAATTTTCCAGAACATTGAGGTAAACCTCATATCCCAATATGATAAAATAGAATCTGGTACTCCATTTAACCTTTCTACTTTGTTAGTGTATATTCTATCAAGATGATCAAGTGATAAATATTCTCTGATAGGAATGAATTGTGCTGACTTAGTATGATGATCAACTACCCCAAATAAAACATTAAATCTTTTAATGATTTTGTGTAGTCCAACAAAACAATTCATAGTGATATTCTCCAATTTTCCATTCTAGTTGGGTAATGGATATAGCTTCAAAATATAATTTTGTCTTTCAAAATTAACTTGATGGAATTCCAAACACCTACATACATACTCCGCTATATCAATCTTTATGACATCCCACTAGAAGTATTCCATCATGTCCCTATACATCTTCTTATTTCTAGGGTGAATAGTGAATGAGAACTATGAGCTTCCTCTAATTTATCCATCTTCAAATATGGTATTTGAGGAAGTCATACATGGTTCCAAAACATTTTTAATCCTTCCTAATCAAGTTTAAACTCAGGAATATAGATAACATTATTTTTCAGCACATTATCTTCCTTCTACCCCTCCTTAATATTCACATTGATAGAGGGATGAACATTTATTTGTGAAAGAGAAGATTTTAACCTTTACTTTTGGATTTATAGATCAATTATTTTCAAACCCATAAATATTGGATCTTTTGTGATCATCATCATGGATTAACTATCCTAATCCTTCTGACTCAAAGCATCGACCACCTTGTCTGCTTTCCTAGGGTGGTAATTCATTTAGTAGTGAATAATCATTTATCAACTCTAACAATCATCATTGGTAAATGTTTAACTCCTTATGTGTCAATATAGTTTTATGACTTTTATAATTGGTATAAATGTCACCCTCTTCACCATAAAGATAATTCATTTATATTTTTAATTGAATGATTACCACCACTAACTCCAAATCATGGGGTTGTTAATTTTTCTCACTTATCTTCAACTATCATGAGGCATAGGCTATAACCATGTTTTTTTTCATAAGAACACATCCTAATCCCTTCATGGATGCATCAATATTGATTAAAAACTATTCTCTACTATACAGTAATGTAAGAACCTATGCACTAAACTACCTTCTCTTTCGTTGTTTGATATTTTCCTCACATTCATATGTCTGGAGGTACCACACAACCTTAAGAGTGAACTAGGTCATAGGATTAGATAGTCATGAGAAATTATCCCCAAACCTCCAATAATATCCTACTAAACCCTGAATTCTACGGATATCAGTCATCGTGGTCTGTCTAGGACATCATTCGATATCCTCTTTATTTGATGGATCTACTTCAATACTATCTATTGAGGTTATGTGACCCAAAAATGAAACATTTTTTATCCAAAAATAATATTTTTTTAAATTTTCATATATCTTCTCCTTCTTTATGGTATTCTATAGAATTATCATGTATTCTTCAAGATCTTTCTTTAAATTTGTATAGATAAGAATATGATCTATAAAGACCACCACAAACATATCAAGGTAATCTCTATAGACTCTATTCATTAAATCCATGAAGATAATAGGGGCATTAGATAGACCAAAGGTCGTCACTATATATTCATAGGGACCATATCGTGTATGGAATTTCATATTAGGTATATCCTTATTCATGACCCTCAATATATGATATCACGAAAGATCATCAATCATGGACAATTATTGAGCTCCACGCAGTTGATCAAACAAGTCATCAAAATGATGAAGATGATACTTGTTTAGGATTTTGATATTGTTCAACTCCTGATAATCAATACAGAGTCACATCGATCCATCTTTCTTCTTCACAAAAAGAACGTGTACACCCTAAAATGACACACTTGGACAAATTGATCCCTTATCAAGTTTTTCATGGAATTTTTTGAAATAACTATAACTTAATTGGAAAAATAATATAAGGATTCATTGAAATTGGTCTGGAACTAGGCCCATGTTCTATTGAGAACTCAACATCACATTTTGGTGTAAGACTAGGAAAATATTCCCAAAAGGCATCCAAAACATCTTGAACAATAGGCATATCAACGATGTCGATCTTCTCTCCAACCATTTTAGAAACCAACACTTTTGAATGGGAATTAATACCCACACATGGGATATAATATCCACATAATGTTAATACTTATGTCACATTGATGGATGATCATAGGAGGTCTTGAAATATAAAACATAACTTCCCATACTTGTCAATAGATGTTTATTTTATGTAGATAAATATATTCCATTCCTAATATGACATTAAATTAAACCAAAGGATGAATGACTATATTTTTAGGAAGCATATTCCAATAGACTTCAAGTGGAGAGGAATCATAAACATGAGAAGTAATCATCATAACATTAGGGGTTTGTACTGTAAATTCCACATCCAATTATTTTATAGGAATCTAAAACCCATAGAAAATTATTTATATATGAAAGATTCAGTATATCTAGAATCAAATATAAATATAATAGTTCTATAGTTGATGATAAGTGTACCTTTCATCACATCGTAATCACTCCCCTCATCAGATATAGTGGTTTTATGAGATTTACCCTTATCACTCAGCTTAAGGGGTTGCTGACAATGATTATCATGACCAACCCTAGGGTTTGGGAAATTATTAGTAATGTGGTTATTCTAATTATAATGTTATCACTAAAATGTGGGCGGTGCATTAATTGCTGATTTTTCTCCATTATAAATTTGAAAAAACATCTTCCCATCACCATGACAATCAATTTACAAAAGGAATTTCATTCCACACATAAACAATTTTGTATAAACCTTTGGGAAATTTTTTTCCTGATTCTTCCCAATCATAGATCATAAAAGAAAGTTCATTTTCTTTTCTCCATGGTTCTTAGAGTTTCCTTTGAAATCCATCGTCCTCTTATTGTAAAATCCATGAGATTGATATATAAATCCCACATACATTTCGACCTTGATTTCTAAACATGAAAAATTTTCATATATACTAATGTCTCTTATATCCAAAACCCTTCTGTGAATTGTATTTATAATGCAAAAGATCCTATCAACTTTTATTTTGGGTAGGATGATAATTATTGAAGCATACCTCGTAAGTCTCATGAAATTAGGCTCATAGGTACCAACAGACTCATAATACCATTTCTATAACTCAATAAACTATTTCTCCATCTTGGTATGAATAATTCTAGGGAAGTAATTATTGATAAAAAAATTCTTAAACTCATCCTAAACCATGGATGCAATCTCATCATGCTTCCTCATATTCTTGATTAGAGTCCACCATGAATCCACTTTTCCATCCTAGCGATACAATACAAGAATGAATGATTTGTAATATTCCATTATTCATAAAAAAGTTAATGATAAGACCCTCTGAATGATTTTGGTTATTTCCTCATGAAAGACTCCATAGAATGTTGTTCCTTCCTTTTCTCATTTGGAAGTCCACCATGATTCATAACATGAGAAAGATGTTGAGCATTGAAAAAAAGTTTTTCATTCCATCTCCCATAGCATTCAGTTTCATAGGTGGAAAATCATTTCATTATCCATCACAATCACAGTTAAAGCAGTTCCTTCGGGATCTATCCATTGCCTAAAACCAAAAGCATAGAGTAAGAAATAGTTATCCTAATGAGGAACCACATTATCATGAGAAATTACATATAGGATGCCTAACTTATGAAACCTTCATTAATCAATGACACAATTGGTTTATCCTAGTTTATTCATATCCAACCTGTATATAAATACTTTATAATGGTGTATGAAGGGTTTTTGAATTACCAAACCATGTCCATCAGGAGTGTCAAATCAGGTGTGTAGTAAGGACCATTTTCATATACCTGATTACCCTAATTCAAGACCAGAATGTCATGATATTGTGGTTTGCCCTAGGTATATATTTTCCAGATCCACACCCACCTATAGTATCCAAACATTAATGTGTTTAAAGTAAACAATTCATTATATCCTTCACCATAATTCTAGGACATTTTATTATACATTGTCTGGTCTTTATACTTATCTGTAGAGATATTCCTTATGGTTATCAGTAAGGTTTTCTCATCCCAGTTTCCAAATTTTAACTATACCTTTTGTTTGATACCAACTATAGGGTCACTTGATTTTCAATCATTAACATTTCATTGCAGAAGGGGAATACATAAAAATTATAAAAATAAACACCCAAAGAACATAGTTGGTATAGTGCCTTTGGAAACAACGAAACATAAAACTTGTATGTATGTGAGCTACATTATCTCCCACTAGGTTCTTCGTGTCTAGAATCCTTCATAGACACATAAAAAAATTTATATCTTTATAAATCGGGGAAGGAAACGTAATAAGGGGTGAGATAAAATTCTCATTAAGGGTAAATAAGGGAGACATGTAAGCAGAAACATGGTCATAAGGGTATGAGAACATGATCGTGAAAATAGAAGATAATACCCTTTATATAAAAGATCATATAAATGAATCATGGAAAAATCATTACCAGTATATAAGACATGAATCAAAAACGATGTAAAGGAAATAAGCCACGAAATCATAACATAATAGCAAGACATGGACTTGTGTCAACACATAAGCATATAATGATTTCAATATTATCAAAGGAATAAATTTCTAGACCATATTAGTGGAAAAAGTCCTTTACTGAACTGAGTGAACCCCATTCAAACCCTATATTACTGATCCGAGTAAACCCTCCTTCTAGCCCTGTATTACTGAACTATGTAAACCCTCATTCCAACCTTGTATTAATAAATCGATTAAACCCTCATTCCATCCCTATTTATCTCATTAGATATAAACCTGTACCCAATTCGTTAGAGTGAGATATAGGTCGTACTCGTCACGTAATGAAATCATACATACATGTGACACAAGATCACAAATAATCATATGATAACCCATTAAATGAAATTGGTATAATAAACATATAAACATATCATTACATGTGTATAGATATAGGTTTAATAATCATTTTATCATAAACGTATCCCATGAAAGGAAGCAGGTTTCAAAAGCTTATAACCCGTGAAAAGAGAAACAATAATGATAAACATGATGCCTCAAAAATTGTAACACCCCAAACTTCTACGGTACGCTTCTCTTTGAATAATACGATAGCGTGTGTTGTACGCAACACCGAGTTCTAACAACCAATCAAACTAGCCGTTATGAATAGTAATACCTACTTTTTAAAATTATATATATTTTATATTTCTAAATGGACTTCATTTTTGGATTTTGAATATCTAATTTAGCCTAAGGTGAAAATTTGGTACTTTTCGGATAACTTTCATATTTTGATGAATAGTGAAAATTACTAAATTTTAATTAAAAACAACTTTTTTTAAAAAAATAATTAATAGTGATAAATTATGAATTTTAGTAGTTTTAAAGTATATTTAGAATATATTTTTACCATTTAATATAATTTTGGTCAGTGGACATAATTTTACAATTAAACCGAACATAGACAAGTGTCAATCTTTTGATAATTATTATCTCTTAAAAACACGCTTTTTGTTTTCACAGCGGGAATTAATTTTAAATTAATTTCTTCCACTTATGTATTTTGACTTTAGGAAAATGGATTCCATATTTGGAATCAGGATGTTCAAATTTTGTAAATAGGTAACTTTTATTTTTATACATTCTGAATAATTACTGCGGTAAATATTTTATTTACCATGGTTAAGGGTAAATCCGGTAAATAAGGGTTAACAAATAATATTATAATAATACTAAATTACCCTAAAACGTGTCCTAGCCTTATTGGTTGATACATGTTCGACCATGGGCATCTTTGGGTCGATTCTGGGACCCCATGGTGCCACTTTTATGTGATAGGGACACTTTTTTTTAATTAAGTTAAAATGAATACAAAAATGACACAAGCATATATCTTTTAGAAAAACAATTTTACATAAGGTTATATATGTTTGATTTTAGATTATAAATATTCATTAGAAATATAAAAAGAGTTCCTACATAATGATATTTTATTTATAATTTTTAGACATTAAATAATTTATTTTATTTATTACACAATGATGATGCAGTAATTACTATAATAGTGAAAAATTAAAATAATTGATATTATAAATACACAAATAATTATAATATGAAACTTTTAATGAATTAAACTAATTTTCTAGGATAATATGATATATTAGGATTGATTTAATTGACTTTTTTCGAAGTAATCAATCTTTTATGAGTTTCACAAAAATCAACTATTGAATAGTGTCAAAATTGACATAAAAGAGTTCTTAAAACAAATATTATATTATTAATTGATATTAAATTCCTAAAAATCTAAGGTTCGGCCAAGAGACTTATATCATGATAGGTGAATCATTAATGGACCACTTGGGGGTCTCTTGGATGTATATAGTATGTTTATTAACCATATTATATAAAAATACAAAGAGACATTGTAAAAGTGAAACTAATTAACATAGAGTTAATACTTAAATATAAGGTTAATATAAGTACCCAAACCTGTCTAAATTCTATTGGTTGAGTGGGTTTCGACCTATCCCTACCTTAAACTTTTAATAGTCAACTTTGGAGCCATTTGAAACCGAATATGAATTTATTATAAATTAATATTTCTATCTTTTCCAAAGGTGCCCCTCACCCGTCTTATAAAAGGGCACTCCTCCTTCTCATTTCTTCACACCTTCAAAGCCTTTTGGTTCGGCCAAAATCTGCCCAAATACTCTCCCAACATCCCTCAATACAACCTAGGGGCCTTAGTTTGATCAGAAAGCCAACCTAAGGAGCCCTTTTGATCAAATCAAAAGGAAGAACCCGAAGAAGAGGTAATGACTTCACCACCCTTTTCTAAGTTCATTTCTTCTTCCACTTCTTCTTCCATTGTTGTTACCATTCTAAAATAATAAATCCAGTATCATATATATACTGTGATGTTATTATAAATATGGTACAACCATATTTAGTATTCTATCCACCCTTTGAATAACATGTCACCATACGTGCGTACGTACGGCTTACCGTCTCCACGTCATGGTGTAATTGTTATTCAATATAATATTATTTGGATGGGTATAATAATGATGTGTAACTCATGTAAATAATAAATATAACATGTTAATGATTCTTTATATATGATATACCATCCATTTATATATTATTTTAATATCAAAAGAATGATATTGTCGCTCGTGCGTACGTACGGACTACCGTCTCCACGAACGCGATGAGATTCATTCTCCATCGTATCCATTCAAGTATAATTATCATTTTATGATTTAAAAAATGATGTTTAAGGACTTGATATCATTCTGGATATGAATAATATAAAACCTATCCTTTACAAACATGTCTTACGTAACAAACCATATAAAAGAAAACAAGTAAGTTAACACCTGAAACAACGATAATACTAAGATATTATTATCAAATCAATATTAAAAGATCATATATGATATCATATTAATGTATATGATTATTGTATAATTTAATAACAATTATTTCACCATTATATAGGAGGTTAAACTACCCCAACCAAGGAAAAGTACAAGGTAAGGGTTATTTCACAATCTCTTCATTATCTGAGGTTGTTTATACCTAATAATCTACTGGGATCTCTTTATCATCCACATCCATGTTTCTTAAAAATGTATTTCAAAACATTGTTACTATTTACAAGAATATTGGTTAAAGTCATTTATACCCTTGTTTGAATTTTTATAAGAGGTTTATAAAGGAATATTTCCGTCGTTTTCAAAACAAGGTCCTTTTTAACCTTTTCGACAAAATTAAGGTAAGAATATTTTTTTTAACTTATACGGCGGATGCGGCTATTTTCTGCCGTTATAAAATCTTCAAAGCTTCCCTTATAAGCTTATATGAATATTTTCAAAGAAAATGTTTTATTTTATGATTTCAAAATAAAAGGAGATATTTCTTTAAAAATAATTTTGATTTCATCTATGTCAACATCCTTTAATGGATTTTAAGATTATTTGAAGTTGATTTATTATACAAAACTTCTATATTGTATTGAAGGTTTTGTGATATGTTTGACTGTGGATGTGCTATTTTTATACCATTCATAGTTTATGGTGAAATTATTGAAATTTCGTATGCTAGTTTTAATACGAATGTTTATGTTATGTTTAAACCTTTTCATATGGGAATGCATTGGACTTAGTAAGTGACGGGTGGAGCCTGCTATAGCTCCTCGATGCATCGGTAGGTCTCATGAGACAAACTAGTGTCTTGGCACAAGGCCTTGACAAAATATTATTTGTAGTCTTGGCGCGAGGCCTTGACTATGTGGTTATGATAGTCTGGCATTACGCATTCCAACATTATGAAAGTGGTTATTGATTTTTGCATGTGATTATTCGATTAGTAGAATATCCATGTGAATAAGTAAATGGAATTATTTCATTTTATTTATGCCGTACCATGTTGAAAGTTCATGTTTGAAAGGTTTTTGTTTTAGTTATACATTGCCTTAAATGTTTATTCTTATTTATGAAAGTTTCCGCTATATTGTTATCCTTACTGGGCATTTGAGCTCACCCCTTTTCTATGTTTTATTTTTCCCAGGAAGTGAAGAAGTAAATTATGAATGACATGCAGGGATATTATGTGGGGATATGAGTGTGGATTATAGAGACATTATGTTGTTGTAGTAGTTTTTCATTTTATGATGTAATGTAAAACTTATAAATATATCTTGTGTTTCCAAGGCTACTAAACCAATCGGTCTTTCGAGATTTGATATTTCTTGTGATCATGCCAATGTTATGTAATAATGCACCGACTCTGGGTAACTAGGGTTGGGGCGTTACAGTTGGTATCAGAGGAAGTTTAGTACAAACCTTGGAAGCTAGATTTAGATAAACTCTGATTAGAGCACGTAGACCTAAGATGAACTTTGAGGATTAGTATAGAAGAACTTCCTAGAATTTTGGTATTGTAGGGATTTTGTGAGTTTTCCGAGCAATAAATCCCTGTTTGGATACGAGCAGGTAGAGGCGCCTCTGGCACAAATGTACCTAGGGGTAAAACCCGAAAACACCGCTTTGAGCTAGACTCGAACGGGAACTGGTGCACGACAACGGGCCTTGCTGCACTCTTGGTTACGACACTCCCGATGGATATGCTTAGGATAACTCTCATTTTCTTTACAAATCATTATGAAGGGTTTATGAGTATATACTTTTTCAAAGAAAACAATTTTATGATTATGGATTATATCCATAAATAGTTCAATTTATGTTAAGTGTTTTATAAGTATGGGATTATGTATTTTGATTCATAAACTGATCTAGTTTATGCCATTGTTTAGAAATGGCGCCTAGTGGAAGAAATGGAAACTGTATCAATGCACACACTCCATGTAGGGATTTCCCTCCTAATCAAGATAATTATAGTGGGGCTGGTGATGCAACTGGTACCGATCAGCTAATCACAATACTGAGACAACTTACTCAGGTTATGAATAATAACCTTACCCGTATGGAGCACCCTGATCCGCAGCGTGGAGGATCAATGTTAGATCGATTCATGAGGAAACAACCACCAATGTTCAATGGGAATACAAATCCCTTAGTAGCCGAGTAGTGGATAAATTCCCTAGAGAAAATATTTCAGGATTTGGGGAGCAGTGAAAGGGAAAAAGTTATCATGGCAGTTTACCGCCTCAATGGAGATGCTGATCAATGGTGGTCATTGATTCAAAACATGAAGGAAGATGATGAAGTATCATATATGGAATGGAGGGAGTTCAAAGATCTGTTTTTAGAAAAATACTTTCCTCGCGACCATCGAGAAGATATGGAAAGGCAATATCTAAGTCTGAGACAGAAGGAGGATGAGAATGTCACAAAGTATGAGGCTAACTTTACAAGGTTAGCAAGGTACGCTGGTGATTATATACGTAACCAAAGAAATAAAATTGATCATTTCTTTGATGGGTTAAAACCATTTCTCCGTCGAGCATTAGTCTCACAATCCTTTTCATCGTATGAAGACATTGTCTCATGTTCTATCAAGACCAAAAAGGAATTCTCTAAGTCTTATGACTTTAAAGCAAAGCAAGAGAAGAAGAGACCTGCTGATCAATCTGGGAATGGAAATAAGGGGAAGAAGGGAAAGGTTGAATATCCATCTTGTGGTAAATGCGGGAAGAAACATCCTAGTACTTGCTTGAAGGGAATGGGAGTCTGTTACAAGTGTGGTGAAAAAGGCCACCAAGCTCGTGATTGTAAGGGGAAGAAGGAAGCTACCAACGTTCATTGCTACAATTGCAGGGAGATGGGGCATTATGCAAATGCATGTCCTAAGCATCAGGAGAACTTACCTCAGAAAAGGCCAAGGGATCAAGGCCAGGCTTATGCTATCACTACTGCAGAGGTAGAAGCTCCAAAAGACATGGTGGCAGGTAATTTAAAGGTTTCCTCAAGTTTAGCAAATGCATTATTTGACTCTGGATCGTCACATTGTTTGATATCTTCCCAGTTTGATAAGAAAATTAGATATTTCCAATTTGATTTAATAAGGGAGTTGTCAGTTAAAACTCCTAAGGGAAGTATCATTGCAAAAATGTTTTTTGAATCAGTCCCCATTAGAGCACATAAATTTTCTTTATCTTCTGATCTCATCGTCATACCTATGATTGAGTTTGATATAATCCTCAGTATGGACTGGATTTCGGACTATGATGTGAAGATTTATTGTAAGAAGAAAGAGGTTACGATTCATGATGATAATGAGAAGGAACACCTTATCTTTAGAGCAGAATCGTCACCACCTAATTCTTATTTAGATCCACCCCCAGTAGCTCAACTTAATTCAATTATTGGGGAGGAAGAGAATGAAATAACTGTCGGTGAGGAAAGTAATGTTCAAATAGAGGATGTACTTGTTGTGAAAGAATTTGTAGATGTATTTCCGGAAGATTTACCTGGACATCCTCCAGAACGAGAAGTTGAGTTTTCCATTGATTTGATTCCTGGATCAAGGCCTATATCGAAGACCCCTTATAGAATGGCCACTCTAGAGTTAGTCGAACTAAAGAAACAACTAAAGGAATTGAGTAATAAGGGATTTATTCGCCCTAGTTTTTCTCCATGGGGAGCCCCTGTTCTTTTTGTTAGAAAGAAAGATGGATCTATGAGGTTATGTATCGACTACCGGGAGATCAATGCTATAACGATAAAGAACAAGTATCCCCTACCTCGTATTGATGATTTATTTGACCAACTGCATGGAGCTCAATAATTTTCAAATATTGACCTTCGATCTGGATACCATCAGTTGTGTGGGAAGAAGGAAGACATTCCGAAGACAGCATTTCGAACCAGGTACAGGCATTACAAGTTTACTGTAATGCCATTTGGATTGACTAATGCACCCTCTGTATTCATGGATCTGATGAATAGAGTTTTCAAGGAGTATCTCGATGAATTTTTGGTGGTATTTATTGATTATATCTTGGTATACTCCAAAACCTACTAATATCATGAAAATCACTTGCGCATTATCTTGAAGACTCTGAGGAGGCATGAATTATATGGGAAGTTTAGCAAGTGTGAATTCTGGCTTCATGAGATTTCTTTTCTTGGCCATATTGTCTCTAAAGATGGAATCTCTGTTGATCCTTCTAAGACCAAGGCAATCCAAGAATGGCCAGCACCTACGAGTATAACTAAGGTACGCAGTTTTATTGGTTTGGCAGGTTATTATCGGCGTTTCGTCCAGAATTTTGCCCGATTGGCTAACCCATTAACGAAGCTCACACGTAAAGGGGTTAAATTTGTTTGGACAAAAGAGTGTGAAGAATGTTTTGAAGAACTGAAGAAAAGATTAGTCAATTCTCCTATATTGACTCTATCATCGGGGAATGATGGGTTCGTTATTTATAGTGATGCATCAAAGAAAGGACTTGGCTGTGTCCTTATGCAGAATGATAGAGTTTTTGCTTATGCATCACGACAGTTGAAAATTCATGAACACAACTATCCTACTCATGATCTCAAGTTAGCAGCTGTGATCTTTGCTATGAAGATATGGAGGCACTACCTCTATGGTGAAAAATGAGAGATTTATACTGATCACAAGAGTTTGAAGAATATTTTCTCACAAAAAGAACTCAACATGAGGCAAAGGAGATGGCTTGAATTACTCAAGGATTATGATTGTATGATACACTACCACCCGGGGAAGGCAAACAAGGTGGCAGATGCTTTGAGTAGAAAATACCATGGAGTTTTGAACAATATGAGAATTGAAAGGGATCTAATTTTCATGGATCTAGTGAAGATGGACATGGGAATAACCAGGGAAGGTGAAACATCAATGCTTTTTCAAATGGTTGCCAAACCATCTTTACTAGAAAGGATTAAGTGTTCTCAGACTGATGATGAAGAATTCTAAAAGAAGATTAAAGCTGTGAATGATGGGAGATTGAGAGACTTTTTGTATGAAGATGGAATTTTGAAATTCGGGAAGAGACTTTGTGTTCCCGATTTACCTGATCTAAAAAGGGAATTGCTGGATGATGCTCATAGTTCCAATTTCTCTCTACACCCTGGGAGCACAAAAATGTATAGAGATTTGAAGGAACATTTTTGGTGGGACAACATGAAGATGTAGATTGCTGATTTTGTGTCAAGATGTATGGTTTGTCAACAAGTGAAAGCTGGAAGGCAATAGCCTGGAGGAGTCATGCAACCTCTTCTCATACCGGAGTGGAAATGGGACAATATTACGATGGACTTTGTCATGGGGCTACCAAAGACTCCTAGAAGGAACGATGCAATATGGGTTATTGTTGATCGTCTTACCAAGTCAGCACATTTTCTTGCTATAAGAGAAGATCTACCCCTGGAACGTCTAGAAAGACTATATATTAATGAAGTTGTGAGACTTCATGGAGTACCCCTATCGATTTTTCCTGATCGTGATCCCCATTTTACTTCAAGATTCTTGAAAAGTCTTCAGAAATCCCTGGATACTGAACTTCATTTGAGCACTGCTTACCACCCTAAGACAGACTGACAATCAGAACGGACTATTCAAATCTTAGAAGACATGTTGAGATCTTGCTCACTTGACTTTCAGGGTATGTGGGATCAATATTTACCTTTAGTAGAATTTTCCTATAACAATAGTTTCCATTCGAGTATTCAAATGGCACCATATGAAGCGTTATACGGAAAGAGATGTCGTACACCAACCTGTTGGGATGACGTCGGTGAAAGAAAACTTGTAGGTCCAGAACTGGTGGAGGAAACGATGGAAAAGGTGAAGGTAATCCAAAATCACATCAGAGCAGCTCAAAGTAGGCAGAAGAGCTATGCAGATAATCGAAGGAAGGATTTGGAATTTCAAGTCGGTGATCATGTTTTCCTGAAGGTATCTCCGTGGAAGGGAGTCATACGTTTTGGTAAGAAAGGTAAATTGAGTCCCAGGTACATTGGACCTTTCGAAATTCTAGAACGAATTGGGGTTATAGCTTAACGATTGGCAATGCCGCCAAGTCTCTCCAAAGTTCACGATGTGTTCCACGTATCTCTGTTGAGAAAATACATGCCTGATCCAACGCATGTACTCACCTATGAGGAATTAGAACTGGAACCCGGTCTTTACTATTGTGAAGAGCATGTCAGGATTCTTGATACGAGAGAACAAGTACTGAGAAACCGGACGACGCGTCCGGTAAAAGTTTTGTGGAGAAACCATAAGATGGAAGAGGAAACGTGGGAACCCGAGGAACTTATGATGAAGAACCACCCGAGTCTTTTTCATGCGATAGTATTCTAGAAATTTCGAGGACGGAATTATTTTAAGGAGGGGAGAATGTAACACCCCAAGCTTCTACGATACACTTCTCTTTGAATAATGCGATAGCGTGTGTTGTGCGCAACACCGAGTTCTAACAACCAATCAAACTAGCCGTTATGAATAGTAATACCTACTTTTTAAAATTATATATATATAATATTTCAAAATGGACTTCATTTTTTGATTCGGAATATCTAATTTAGCCTAAGGTGAAATTTTGGTACTTTTCAGATAACTTTCATATTTTGATGAATAGTGAAAATTACTAAATTTTAATTAAAAACAACTTTTTTAATCAAAATAATTAATAGTGATAAATTATGAATTTTAGTAGTTTTAAAGTATATTTAGAATATAGTTTTACCATTTAATATAATTTTTGTCATTGGACATAATTTTACAATTAAACCGAACATAAACAAGTGTCAATCTTTTGATATTTATTATCTCTTAAAAACACGCTTTTTGTTTTGACAGCGGGAATTAATTTTAAATTAATTTCTTCCACTTCTGTGTTTTGAATTTAGGAAAATAGATTCCATATTTGGAATCAGGATGCTCAAATTTTGTAAATAGATAACTTTTATTTTTAGACATTCTGAATAATTACTGCGGTAAATATTTTATTTACCATGGTTAAGGGTAAATCCGGTAAATAAGGGTTAAAAAATAATATTATAATAATACCAAATTACCTTAAAACGTGTCCTATACTTATTGGTTGATTCATGTTCGACCATGGGCATCTTTGGGTCGATTTTGGGACCCCATGGTGCCACTTGTAGGTGATAGGGACACTTTGTTTTAATTAAGTTAAAATGAATACAAAAATGACACAAGCATATATCTTTTAGAAAAACAATTTTTACATAGGGTTATATATGTTGGATTTTAGATTATAAATGTTCATTAGAAAGATAAAAATATTTCCTACATAATTATATTTTATTTATAATTTTTAGACATTAAATAATTTATTTTATTTATGACACAATGATGATGCAGTAATTACTATAATAGTGAAAAATTAAAATAATTGATATTATAAATACCCAAATAAATATAATATGAAACTTTTAATGAAATAAACTAATTTTCTAGGATAATAAGATATATTAGGATTGATTTAATTGACTTTGTTCGAAGTAATCAATCTGTTATGAGTTTCACAAAAATCAACTATTGAATAGTGTCAAAATTGACATAAAAGAGTTCTTAAAACAAATATTATATTATTAATTGATATTAAATGTCTAAAATTCTAAGGTTCGGCCAAGAGACTTATATCATGATAGGTTCATCATTAATGGACCACTTGGGGGTCTCTTGTATGTATATAGTAAGTTTAGTAACCATATTATATAAAAATACAAAGAGACATTGTAAAAGTGAAACTAATTAACTTAGTGTTAATACTTAAAGATAAGGTTAATATAAGTACCCAAACCTGTATAAATTATATTGGTTGAGTGGTGTTCGACCTATCCCCACCTTAACCTTTGAATAATCAACTTTGGAGCCATTAGAAACCGAATATGAATTTATTATAAATTAATATTTCTAACTTTTCCAAAGGTGCCCCTCACCCCTCTTATAAAAGGGCACTCCTCCTTCTCATTTCTTCACACCTTCAAAGCCTTTTTTATCGGCCAAACTCTGCCCAAATACTCTCCCAACATCCCTCACTACAACCTAGGGGCCTTAGTTTGATCCGAAAGCCAACCTAAGGATCCCTTTTGATCAAATCGAAAGGAAGAATCCGAAGAAGCGGTAATGATTTCACCACCCTTTTCTAAGTTCATTTCTTCTTCCACTTCTTCTTCCTTTGTTGTTACCATTCTAAAATAATAAATCCAGTATCATATATATACTGTGATGTTATTATAAATATGGTACAACCATATTCAGTATTCTATCCACCCTTTGAATAACATGTCACCATACGTGCGTACGTACGGCTTACCGTCTCCACGTCGTGGTGTAATTGTTATTCAATATAATATTATTTGGATGGGTATAATAATGATGTGTAACTCATGTAAATAATAAATATAACATGTTAATGATTCTGTATATATGATATACCATCCATTTATATATTATTTTAATATCAAAAGAATGATATTTTCGCTCGTGCGTACGTACGGACTACCGTCTCCACGAACGTGATGAGATTCATTCTCCATCGTATCCATTCAAGTATAATTATCATTTGATGATTTAAAAAATGATGTTTAATAACTTGATATCATTCTGGATATGAATAATATAAAACCTATCCTTTACAAACATGACTTACGTAACAAAACATATAAAAGAAAACAACTATGTTAACACCCGAAACAACGATAATACTAAGATATTATTATCAAATCAATATTAAAAGATCATATATGATATCATATTAATGTATATGATTATTTTATAATTTAATAACAATTATTTCACCATTATACTGGAGGTTAACCTACCCCAACAAAGGAAAAGTACAAGGTAAGGGTTATTTCACAATCTCTTCATTATCCGAGGTTGTTTATACCTAATAATCTACTGGGATCTCTTTATCATCCACATCCATGTTTCTTAAAAATGTATTTCAAAACATTGTTACTATTTACAAGAATATGGGTTAAAGTCATTTATACCCTTTTTTGACTTTTTATAAGAGGTTTATAAAGGAATCTTTCCGTCGTTTTCAAAACAAGGTCCTTTTTAACCTTTTCGACAGAATTAAGGTAAGAATGTTTTTTTTAACTTATACGGTGAGTGCGGCTATTTTCCGCCGTTATAAAATCTTCAAATCTTCCCTTACAAGCTTATAAGAATATTTTCAAAGAAAATGTTTTATTTTATGATTTCAAAATAAAAGGAGATATTTCTTTAAAAAGAATTTTGATTTCATCTATGTCAACATCTTTTGATGTATTTTAAGATTATTTGAAGTTGATTTATTATACAAAACTTCTATATTGTATTGAAGGTTTTGTGATATGTTTGACTGTGGATGTGCTATTTTTATACCATTCATAGTTTATGGTGAAATTATTGACATTTCGTATTCTAGTTTTAATACGAATGTTTATGTTATGTTTAAACCTTTTCATATGGGAATGCATTGGACTTAGTAAGTGACGGGTGGATCCCGCTATAGCTCCTCGATGCATCGGTAGGTCTCATGAGACAAACTAGTGTCTTGGCACAAGGCCTTGACAAAATATTATTTGTAGTCTTGGCGCGAGGCCTTGACTATGTGGTTATGATAGTCTTTCATTATGCATTCCAACATTATGAAAGTGGTTATTGATTTTTTCATGTGATTATTTGATTAGTAGAATATCCATGTGAATAAGTAAATGGCATTATTTCATTTTATTTATGTCGTACCATGTTTAAAGTTCATGTTTGAAAGGCTTTTGTTTTAGTTATACATTGCCTTAAATGTTTATTCTTATTTATGAAAGTTTCCGCTATATTGTTATCCTTACTGGGCATTTGAGCTCACCCCTTTTCTATGTTTTATTTTTTCCAGGAAGTGAAGAAGTAAATTATGAATGACCTGCAGGGATATTATGTGGGGATATGATTGTGGATTATGGAGACATTATGTTGTTGTAGTAGTTTTTCATTTTATGATGTAATGTAAAACTTATAAATATATCTAGTGTTTCCAAGTCTACTAAACCAATCGGTCTTTCGAGATTTGATCTTTCTTGTGATCATGCCAATGTTATGTAATAATGCACCGACTTTGGGTAACTTGGGTCGGGGCGTTACAAAAATATAATCCATTCATTGAAATAATATGAATATAAAAGTTGAATAATTTCTGAATAAATGAATGAAAAACACCAATGGATGTAATCATATATGGGAAATAATTTTGAATGGTCTTTTATTTACACTTCTTGAGGAAAATATAACTTCATCATTAAAAACATATTTTTATAACATAAAACCGCTTGAAAACTTTTTTCATTGAAAAACTACTTGAACACATATAATGGAATATTTAAAAAAAATTAAAATCCATTTTCCTCAAAAATTATCTTTAAGGATCTGTTGAATTTTTTTCAAACATTATTAAAAACATGGTTTTGGAATATAATGGATTTCTGACTAAAGAGAGAGTGGGGGATAGATTTCACTAAAATAATTATATTAAGTACTAAGGAGTGGAAAATGGTACAAAAAAATTAATATATCTTGATTAAATAGAAGATAATTTAACTCATAAATAATCTTATGATATTTTATTAATGTGGTCATGAACCTAAACAATAGTGAAAAAATGATAAGATTGTCCCAATAAACTCTTACAACTTTGTTACATGGGATCATTCTCTCCATGAAAGAAAAAGAAAACAAAATAAAGTTAGATATAACAAAAATAATTAGATTCATGATATAACATGTAAAATAGATGTATATAAACATCAAAAAAGATTTTAGTCACATAACAAAACATGAGTATCAAAGAAGGAAAATTGAGACAAAACAATTTTACTGATCCAGTTACTTTTGAAAGTTAACCCCCATGAAATGAGGTTCATAGAATCGATATGTGCATACCCATAAAATTAGTATTAAGTTACATAGGATTAAATTAAGGTTAATACATACACCACACAAAATTGAAGAGTGGTGAACGTAATATGAATCTCATAGAAATTTATAGTGAGGTGAAAATCCCCAAACCTTTTGTCTTATTTATCATCGTACCTGTACAAGATTCTGGTATAATAAATATAAATTTATTATAAATATTTTAAATAAGAATATTCTTATACATAAAACAATATATGGTTTTATTATGACATTATATTACCCACTTATTAATGATCCTATGTTAATGTTTTACTTTCGGTAATATTCACTTTGTCCTTCGCATGTGTCGGAATTTGTTATATCTTTGGTCCTTATAGATATATCGTGATTATAGAATTTATGTCATGATATAAATATCATGTATATTTTGTTATTTATATTATTTTAATTAATATCATAAATAAGTAAGAATTGGAATACACCATTCATGGAGATGGTAAGCCATTCATATGCATGAACATTGTTTCCGTTTCTATTTTCATATTGAAAGAAAGTATTTAATATGTATATATATATATGTATATATAATTATTAAATTAGAAAAATAAATTTAATATATATCATATAATTTCATTAAACCCATTCGTAATACTTTCTATGAGGTGTGTGAAAAAATCAAATCACATTCAGGGGGAAGTAGTCCACACTTCCTCAATTGAGATTATCGCATTAACACCAAATGGAAGGTAAAAATAGGTGTTTTAAAAAAGAAATAAAGTAGATTAAGAAGATAATAAATATAATATATTACATATACCGATAGATTTTCTATCATAATGACCACTATTATTTGTGGTAAAGGAGAAATGAACAATCATCATTTCGTGCGACAGTAGTTTTTCGTACATAGAAAAAGTATGTTCCCCATCTATTAGATCTATGTGTGTGTAAATGTAGGTCACAAAAATTTCATAAAAAATCCTAGTATATTAAATTTACAGGTGTTTTCACACAAGAAGTAAACAAATATATTGGATAGGGTGTAGAAGAAAAATAAAATAAGAGCATGAAAGTAGATGTTACCTCCAAATCGGGAAACTCCTTTTGGTTTGTGTGAAAAGGTTTCCTTAAGAGGTTTTCATCCCAATGATAGGCTCAAAAGTATAATGGGGGATTTTTTGGAGGCAATATGTGTAGGTATTCTTTATATATAGGACTCTGGAGTGGTTTGATGAATGTAAAGAGGTGGTGTCCTTCTATAGAGATGGAAAAGTACTCAAATTGAATTTTTAGAACCAAAATAGGCATGCAAATGTTCCTACCTAAAAATGGTCTTAAAAACCCAACATAACTAAAAAATGGAAGGTTTATGGATGAAATATGAAAATAAAATGAGTGTTTTAAAAGTTCCAAGGTCATTTGGGCCCTTAGTTTTATGGTTTAGTCCTTAACTAAGTTTAATTAGGCCATCATTGCTGTGATTAATTGTAATCACTTATAATAATAATTTTGGTCAAAAAATCAACATGAACTTATTATAATATTATAATTATAATGAATAAAATTTTGTATGTTGTATTTTTGAAATTAAAATAATATAATAAAAATAATTGTCATTAGTTCTAATCCCACAGACGAGACGAAATAACATTGTTTTAATGTATGATAAAGATAAAATGTTTGTTAAGATTTTATATTCTCTATGAAAGTGGAATTTATTATAATGAATTTAATTGAATTATTAGATTTAATGTTAATATAATACAACCATAAAACATATTTATAATATTGTTTTGAATTAAAAATTAATTAGACAGGAAAATATTTTTTTGATAAAAATTAGTATTTATCCCAATTCATAAAAATAAAGTTTCTCAGAAAAATCTAAAACAATTAACCAATTCTAATTCTTATGATATTAATGGAAAAAATATATTTTTTTTTATCGAATAAAATTTCTAAATGTGTCTATAATTACGTTCATTAATATAAGTAGTTCATTCGAGGAATTTATGTTTTTAAACAAAAAAAATACTTTACAAAAAATCATATCTTTTTTTCTCAATATGATTTTATATTGAAAAATTATAAAACTTTTTTTAAATATAGTTATTAAAATTCATATCACTATGTTTATCCCTTATGTTATTATTATTTTATTTTAATATTTAAATAAATAAAAAGATATATTTCGTAGAAACATAGTATTGCGTGGAACGTACGCCAACTCAGTGTTGTGTGCATCGTACACCATGTTGGTGTTGTGTGGAACAGACAATGAGTTACTTCCATGTGAATGAAATATTCTACATAGTTCATTTTGATTTATAAAATTAAATTTAAATTTATTCTAAAAAACAGGTCCATAAAAACTTGGGGTGTAACAAATCATGTCACTTTTTGATGACTACAACTCGAACCAACCCTTTGCGCTAACAAAAACAATAATTTATATATATATAACCCAAGTGGAATTTCACATATTTACCTATCCATTAGTTAATATACATAAAAAGGTAAAATATATATAACAAATATATGTGTGTGTATATAAGCTCTCTCGAAACCCACATCCCAAAACGACCGTAGCGAGGTCCAACATACTCTAGAAAATTTAACAAAAACTCAAAAAATAATAAAACGTTAAATGAAAACTGAGCCATGGTGATGAAATCCAAAATAAATACCCAGGAATTAATTGAAATCAGTATCCCTTGATGGCAGTGACAAAAAAAATTCTTTATGGGCCTGAACTAACTCTCACCATCAGGAATAAACAAATAAAACAAAATAGATTGATTTTGGGTTCATCTTAGGTGTAAAAACCACACGAATGAGAGGTATACCACAAAATTGAATAAGAATATGGGATATGAGACTCACTGGAGATATTTTCACCCATAATAGAGATGAGGATGGGTCACTGGAGGATGCGAGTGCTGCATATGAGCTCTCCCAGTCAGTCGGGTCATGCGAGCATGAGGGGAAGGGGGGTCAGACATATAATAGAGTATGAGGGGAGGATTGAGGCATGTAATGAACCAATGATTTATAAATGTAAATTCGTTTCTTATAAATATGTCTTGAAAAAACAACAAAATTAACTATTAAGTGCTATGTGACCATTAAACATAATTTTATATCTTCTGTGTTTGGAATTTTGAAAATCTAACACACACGGTTACGATCAATTAGTTATTTGGTGTCCGATAAGAAAAAACATTTTTTTGGTGAACAGTTACCTAAAATTATTGATAGTAACATACCCTTATGAATAGAGATATATCCTAATGAATAATAACCTTACCTATGAAATATATAAATAATATTAAAGATTAATGTATGATATACCTATATTTTTAGAATAAGTAAATGAATGTTTTAATACTAGTTTTTAATAATAAGTTATGATTTTATTTAAATATTATATTAGTCATATTTAGAAAATTATTTTTGACAATTTTATTTCATTTATGGATTCTACATGTTGAAAAATGGTTAGGGTGAATATTTTGGATTTTTCTAAAATACTTAACTTTTTTATGAATAGAAAAATACGATATTTACAATAAATGATACATACATGAATTACGATGTTATTAGTTGATTTAAGGCCATAATCTCTAACTCACATGCACACATTACTATTTTTGGTCATGGAATCATCTCTGTTAATGGACTTGTGGTATATTAATAAACTAATGATTAAAAAGTTATGAAAACCCTCCTCTCCTCCAATATAAAACCCCATAACTCCCTCTTCTCTTAACTACTATCAATCTAGTGGCTTGCCAATATTCATCACAAATCACTTTCCATGTTCCTCCATGACATCCAAACATGCACTATAATCTTCAAAATAACAAAACCACTCGCTTTAAGAGGTTCTCAAATGAGATAAACAGAAGTGGTAAATGCCTCTTTCGAATTCTATTATTTCTTTTATGCTCTTTACTTTTCTTATTTGTTTCATCACCACCCTTCACTAGAATAGTGTGATAAATCCCGTAAAATAAATGTAATTGATTTTTTATGCTAATGTGATATTTCATTATCATCTCTCCTTTCCCCATCATTTATTTGAAATAAATGAAAACAACATTTGGGATGTGTAAATTTAACACATTCAAGGAAAATGGTTTATTAATTTCTATTATTACATTTAATTATGGTCATGAAACCATTTTTGTTTATGTTTGGCAAGATTATTATATATACATAATATATCCTAGTTTTAGTTCTATAATCCTTCAGTACAAATGTTATTATGTTATAAATCAAAACATGATCGTTGTAATCAAACCCACCAATTAACCAAAACGGTAATCACTGAGGATTTATATAATAATTCAACATCACTCTAAGTAAAAAAATTAATTATGAAATCATTTAATCTCCTTTATGTTTAAAAATATAATATAATATCAATTCTGTACTACAACATTCATCTTTCATGTTTATCCAAACATGAATATAAGCAAACTAGTCATTAAAACCATGTAAGAAAAGCCCGATGAATGAAATTAAAACTTATAAAAAATAAAAAAGGTAATTAATGATCCAATAATGTTTATAATAAATCAGTTAAATATCTAATAAGTTCATTAATTTTTAACTAATAAACCAAGTTTTTTATTCATGTCATTAATATCAAGTGGAGAACACCACCGAATTTTTTGTAAGGGATCCTCTCCATTCCACTCATAATCATGATTGTCCTCTATGCTATGCCATTTTTTAGTAATCCCAAATGATGGGATATATTTTATAAACTCCCCCATACTTACATCATGATGTATAAGTGATGATAAATTCCTTTTCTCTCTCATCAAACTCTCTTAGCTACACCTGACACCATGCTAATAAAATGTAACAAATCTGACCTGAATCTTCTTTGTTCATTCAGGTTACCTTGTATTTATATAAATCAAAATGTAGTTATCTTATATTTTTATGTACATATTCTAAATTCTGTGTAGGTTTAAAAAAGTCTTTTATAAATTTCCTTTCATCTCTCTCTTTCAATGATATTCATGTTTTGAAATGATTTCCACCTTAGGACATTCTGATAAGCAATCCTTTTTTGAAGGGAAATTCTGGAATTTTTACCCAATTTCAAGTGCATTATATACGCTGTTTTAATCCATCATTGACATTATCAAATCATTATTTTTATTATGAAATCCTTCTTCATTCAATTATGGTTTTATTTAAAATATTTTTCACTTTTCTATTTTAAAAGTTCTATAGTATTATCCTTAAAACTACCCAAAAATATTTTAATGCTAATGTCTCTAAAATACTTTTCTTACAAGTGGTAACTTCTATTTGAACCCAGATACCATGTCATATTCTTATTTTACCTTATGAACATCCATGTATGTTCTAATCCCTTCCATTCATTGAAACTTTCATAATACACCCATTGGTTATGATTTTTTTCATGATTTTGGTACCCAATTCTTTCCATGGGTACCCTTATGTTTATGTACGGTTGATTATATGTGATTATTTATGTGGAAGTAATATAATTGAAAATTTTGAGATGGGTGCGTAATGATAGTGCTCTAATGAATTGGGTAAATTTATGTCTCATGAGATGTGGTGTGAAATGGGATTGGCGATTAGCCTTGACCTGTACAAAAATGGGAATCAGGATTGGCAGTTAGCCTTGAAACATACTAAAATTGGAAATGGGATTGGTGGTTAGACTTGACCCATACTAAAGACACATTTTATAATTATTACACATTTATACGATTCCATGCTTATATAATCCCATGTTTAAATCATATGATTTCATATGTTCTATTCTTTAGATATCATTTTGTAATGCCTCCTAACTCAAGTTCATAAGATGTATCTTTATGCTCATTCCCTTAATGGTATTTTTAGATCATACCATTGTTTATGTGTTCCCCAGGGTAACCTATGTGGATTTAAGGGCTCAAAGGAAGTTAGGATCTCTTTATGAAGATTAAATAAAATGTTTTTTTTGTATCCCCATATTTTATGTTGTATGTACCTAGTCTTCCAAGAAACAAGACTCAACGATCCTTGGATTGTACTCTGATGTTTAATTATGCTGAAAATCATGTTTCTTATGATAAAAAGTCTAGGGTCACTACATTTGGTATCATAAGATGGCCTAGTGATTTTTTGAGATTTGAAATACATAAGATTAGTTATAACCTTAAGGATAATAATTTGTTAATGAAAACATTCTTATGTTTTGGTGAGTATTGAGTTAGTGGGTTTTCAAGAAAATACATCCCAGTCCTGATTTGAGAAGGTAGAGGTGGCTCTGGATAAGATGTACCTATCGGTAAAATCCAAAAAAAATTCTTTAAGCTAGACTCGAATGGGAATTGGTGTATGACAACGGGAATTGCTGCACTCTTGTTTGCAACACTCTTGGGGTACATGCTTTGGTAGATTCATGAGCTTAGTAAAAACCATTATTAAGGGAAAAAATCCCATAATAATATATGTTAAGAAATAGATAAAGGATATCCTATATTTAAACCTAACGAATCACAAGTTAGGATATACTTCTCCTATACATGTTTATCCTTTTATGTTCAAAAGTTTTATTTTTTATTTTCAAAAACTAAGTATCAAAGACCTATAATTGTATGTTCATTTTCATAGTAAATTGTGGGTAATAGGATAACATGTTCCAACAATAAATGTGATAAGAAATTTAAGGATTTATCAACTGATATGTCGGGTATGACGGTAATGGGTGCTCAAAACATCAAGTCAGTTTTTTCTCATCTGACTCATGTTGTGAATAATAACTTGAATCATGCGGAACTCCCTACCCCCCAAGGAAAGTGTGAGTAGCCACAGAATCCTTCATGTTGGAATGGCCTCCAATGTTCATAAGATCTTATGATTCCCTCCTCATGGAACAATGGATTTGCTCCATTGAAAATATACTCTCCATCCTCCAGTGCTCAAAAGATGAAAAGGTCATACGAGAGATTTATCTTCTTGCTGGGGAAGCTGATCAATGGTGGAAACTGATCAAGAATACAATTTCCTAATAGGAAATTGATTCCATGAATTGGGAGGAATTAAAGATGATGTTTTTTAATAAATATTTTCCTCAAACACATCTTCTCATGTATGGATATTTTTTCCTTATAAGTAATAATATCTTGCTCAAATGATTTAGGAAATGGAGAGAATTATTCTTCCCTACATTCCCATCATGAGGTATTACACTGATATATTCCCTGAAGAGTTGTCTGTTCTCCCTCCAGATCGAGAGGTAGAGTCCTCAATTGATATTTTTCTTGGATATCTGCCTATATGAAAGACACCTAATAGAATGGCCACCATAGAGTGGAAAGAGTAGAAGATGCAGTTACAGGAGAATCTAGAGAAGGTTTTTTACGCCTGAGTGCTTCACCTTGGGGTGCGCTAGTCCTCATCATCAAGAAGAAAGTTGGATCAATGGTCCACTTCATTTATTATATTTATCTAAATAAAATGAGGACAATGAACACGTATCCCCTGCCACAGATCGATGAATCATTCGATCTTCTTCTTGGTGCCAGTTTTTTATCTAAGGTTGACGTTTGTTCTGGATATCACCTATTAATATTGAAGAAGGAAGATAATCCCTACACTACCTTTTGAAATAGTTATGTACACTAGGAGTTCATAGTGATTCCCTTTGGACTCACTATTTCTCTAGCTATTTTCACGGATTTAATGAATATAGTCTATAGAGATTATCTTGACAAATTTGTGGTAGTCTTTATTGAAAATATTCTGATATAATCTTTGAATAAGGAGGACATTGAGGGGAATTTTGAAATACTATTTTAAAGAATTTGTGAAAGGAGATTTTGAATGAAAATTATAGTAAATGTGAGTTCTGGATTGAGAAATTTCATTCATGGGGGCATGTTATCACTAGAATAGGGGTATATGTGGATCCGTCCCAGACAGAGGCAATCGAAGAGTGGCCCTGGCCAACATTTGTAACAGAGATCTATAGATATTTGGGTCTATACCAGTTTAATTGACGTTTTTTGAAGAACATATCATGTATTTGGAACCCAATGACCAATATGACACTGATGGGAGTAATGTTTTTCTGGACTTAGGAATGTGACGACAGTTTTAAGGAGTTGGAAAAAATCCTTATCAATGCACTAGTACTCACACTCCCAATAAGTGGAGAACTTTTTGTGGTGTATATTGATGATTCAAAGAGGGGATTCGAATGTGTGCTGATGAAAAATGATATATTGATATACTACATGTCAAGGTATATGAAAATAATTGAGTAAAACTATCCCAGGCATGATCTAGAGTTGGCGGATGTGATCTTTGCGTTGAAGATCCAGTGGAATTTTCTCTATGGGAAAAAGTGTGAGATATATAATGACCAAAAGAGTCTCATATATATATATATATATTAATACAGAAATTTCATAATACTCTCCAATGAAGATGTATAGAGCTCATCTAGGATTATGACTTCTTCAATCCACTACCATCCTGGTTTGAAAACTAATGTGGAAAATTATCTATGTAGAATGAATCCTGAATCTTTATCAATGATGATAATTGAAAAGGATCTGATCTTACAAGATTTTAAGAGGAAGGACATGGGAATCATTAAGGGAGGAACATCATCAATAATTTTTCAAAATATTTCTCAACCATTATTCATGGAGAGAATAAAGGTTACTAAATGAAAAGATGTGAAATTTCAGAAAAGGGTGGAAGCTATTAGAAATGAGAAATCCACTATGTTCTTGATGGAAGAGGAAGGTTTTTTATGATTTGGGTCATGATTAAGAGTACCATCAGATCTAGAGATAATGAATGAACTTCTGAATGATGCACATGGCTCTACCTTCTCTATCCACCCTGGGAGCACAAAGATGTATTGAGATCTATGAGAAATATTGTGGTGGGACAATATGAAAAGGGAGGTTTCTAAATATACCTCAAAGTTCATTGTATGTCAATAAGTGAAGGTTGAGAGGAAAATTATAAGGGTATGATTCAAACATTACCCATACCAACGTGGAACTTGGAGAACATTACCATGAACTGTATCACTGAACTTCCAAAAACATCTGGAGGAAATAATGCTATATGGATTATTATGGATCAACATACAATGATGGATAACTTTATCGCGATTAGAGTGGATTTTTCATTAGATCAACTTTCATGGATTTACATAAACGAAGTAGTAAGGCTTCATAGAATACCACTATATATTGTATCCAATCCTGATTTGAGAATCAGCTTGAAGTTCTAGAAAAGTCTCCAAAATGCTCAAAGCACTGAACTGATATTCAATACAGCCTATCATCCTCAACCTGATGGCCAATATGAGAGAACTGTTCATATACTAGAAGATATGTTGAGAGAATGTTCTTTGAAATTCAAAGGATGATGGAAACAACATCTTCCACTGGATTAATTCACCTACAACAACAGTTTCCACTCGAGCATTTGAATGGCACCATATGAATCCCATTGTGGGAAATGGTGAAGAACACTGGAGTGTTGGGGTGAAGTCGGTGAGCGTAAGATGCTAGGACCTGAAATTGTCAATAAAATGGTGGAGATGGTGAAAACAATTCAGTATATTATCAAGGTAGCCAAAAGTCGATAGAAGAGTTAGGTAGATTAGAGTTGAAGAGACCTTGAGTACAAAGATGGAAACATGGAATTCCTATGCATATCTCAGTGGAATAAGGTCATGAGATTTTGGAATAAAGTAATGTTATGCCCCAGGTATATAGGCCCCATCATGATCCTTGATCGAAGTAGAGTTGTATCAAATTAACTAGTACATAGACCTACCATATCGAAAGTACTTGAATTCATTCATGTATCCCTCATAAAGAAGTACAAAAAAGAAACTTCTGATGTACTCTTTTCAGAGGTGTTATAGTTTGAAGATAATATTTCCTATGAGGAGAATCCTATGAAGATCTTGGATCCTAGAGATAATGTTCAACGTAACAAGACTACTCACCTGGTCAAAGTTTAGTGTTGAAACCAAAACTATGAATAGTAAACAAGGGAACTAGAGTAGGCAATGAAGGAAAAGTACCTCCACCTATTTACAGTTTAGAATGTAAAACGACATTTTGTGGCAGAAATTTCATAATGGTGGAAGAATGTAATGACTCAATGATTTATAAATGGAAATTTATTTATTATAAATATGTCATGAAATAAAAATATAATGAAATACTATGTTCTATGTGATCTTTAAACAAAATTTTATCACTTCTGTGTTTGGAATTTCAAAAATCTGACAAACATGATTGCGACCAGTTAGTTATTTTGAGTCCAAAAAAACATAATCATTTATTAATTGTAACATACCCTTATGGATAGTAACATGCCCTTATGAATAGTTATATACCCTAAATAATAGTAACCTTACCTGTTATTATATATAAATAATATTCACGTTAAAAGTATGATATACCTATATTTTTTGAACAAGTAAATGAATGTTTTAAAACTGTTTTTTTATAAATAATTATGATTTCAATTAACTATTAAATTAATCATATTTAGAAAAAATAATTTGAAAAATGAATTTTATTTTTGGATTCTACACATCAAAAAATTGTTAGGGTGAATATTTTTTATTTTTCTAAATTACTAGTATTTTTATGAATAGTAAAATACAATAATTAATTATAAATGATTGATATATGAATTATGATGTCATTAGCTGATTTATGGGGGATGTATGGCCATTATCTCTAAATCACCTACACTCATTAATGTTTTTGGTCTTGTAATAATCACTATTTATGGTCTTGATGAAAATTAATAATATAATGATTGAAATATTATGAAAACCCTCCTCTCCTAAACTATAAAAGCCCCCTAACTCCCTCTTTATTCACTATTCTCAAGCATTGTTCCTTGACAATATTCATCCCAAATGTCTCTCCAAGATCCTCCCATGCATCTAATGGACTCTATCCTCTTCAAAATACCAAAACCTCTCCCTTTATGAGCTTCACAAACGAGATAAACGGAAGAGGTAAATTCGAATGTCAAATTCTTTTATTTATTTTATGTTCCTTTTTGTATTACTATATTCACCTCCCTTCACCCAAATTGTATAATAAATCTAGTAAAATACATGTACTGGAATGATTTTATGCTAATGGGATATTTCATTATCATCTCTCCTTTCCCCATCTATTAGTTTAAATAAATTAAAACACCATTGGAGAAGAGTAAATTTATCACATTTAAGGACAACTATTTATCAAATTCTATTATCATCCTTAATTCTGGTCATGAAACCATTTGTGTTATGGTTGAACTAGATTATTATGTATATATCATATCCTAGTAATGGTTCTATAATCTTTTTGTACAAATGGTATTATGTTATAAATCAAAACATTTCCGTCGTAATCTAACCCATTTAATAACCAAAATAGTTATAACTAAGGTTTTATATAATAATTCAACTTCACTCTATGAAACCGAATTAAATATTAAACCCTGTAATATCCTGGATGTTAACTAAGAGCATATAAATTCATTTTTGGACAACCAATTTCATCATTAATGTGTATCCAAATATGAATATAAGCGAACAGGTCATTAAAAACATAGTAAGCAAACGAGCCCGAACAATGAAAATAAATCTTATAACCAATCAAAATGTCCATTAATGAACCAAAAAGGGTTATAATAAAAAAATAAATTTTATAATAGGTTCTGGATTTTTAAATTAATAAAACTAATTCATTTATTCAGTTCATTAACAACAAGTGGAGAACACCACAAGATTTTAGGTTCGGGATCCTCTCCATTTCACTCGTAATCAAGATTGTCCTCTTTGATATGACTTTTTTTGGTAATCCCAAAAAATGGGGTATAGTTTATAACCTACCCCATATATCCATCATGATTTATATGTGATGTGAAACACATTTTCTCTCACATCAATCCCTCTTAGCTACACCCGACACCATGCTAATAAGCCTTAACGAATCCTTCCCGAACCTTCTTTGTTCTTTTGGGTTTCCTTAACATTTATTATATAAAAATGGAGTTATCTTATAAGTTTATATAAATACTCTAAATGATGTTTAATTTTAAAAAACCATTTATG
The DNA here is from genome assembly GCA_963277665.1 of Viscum album. Lineage (NCBI taxonomy): Eukaryota > Viridiplantae > Streptophyta > Magnoliopsida > Santalales > Viscaceae > Viscum > Viscum album. The sequence goes on along the minus strand of OY728148.1, from coordinate 2,008,043,899 downwards.
AAAACCCTTTCATCACACTTTTTCAAGGATATACTTGTTTTTAAAAGATTACCTCCTATGATGTTTTTGATAAGAAAACTTTTTTTAAGGGAACATCGCAAATTTTTTATCAATTAATATTGAACTCAATCCTCTGTTTTTATCGAAAATTGTATTTATAATATCATTATTTTTATTATGAAAACCATCTCGGTTCAATTTTGGTTTTATATAAAAGATTATCCTCCTTTCTATTTTAAAATCTCAATAGTTTTTTTCTTAAAACCACACAAAAATGTTTTAATGATAATGTTTCCCTAATACATTTATTATATGTTCTCAATAATGTTTGACACTACATACCATGTTATATTCTTATTTTATCTTTTGAACATCCATGTATGTTCTAATCCCTTTAATTCATGGACACTTTCATTATACTCACATTGGTTATGCTTTATTTCATGATTGTGGTACCCAATTCATTCCATGGGTACCCATAGATTTATGTATGGTTGATTATATATGATTATTTATGTGGAAATAATATTAATGAATATGTTAATATGGGTGAGCCTAGATAGTGCTCCACTACATTAGGTAATGTTATGTCTCATGTTATGCGATGTAAAACGAGATTGGTGGTTAGACTTGACCCGTACTAAAATAAGAATTAGGATTGGCGGTTAGCCTTGTCCCATTCTAAAATAGGAAACAGGATTGGCGGTTATCCTTGACCCGTATTAAGAGATTTCTTTATTATTACACATTTATATCATTCAATGTTTTGATGATCCCTTACATATATTATATGATTTCATATGTTCCTTGCATTGGATATCATTATGTCATGCCTCCTTACTCATGTGCTTAAGATGTATCCTCATGTCCATTCCCTTAGAGGGTTTTTTTAGCTTGTCCCTTTGTTCTTGTGTTCCCCAGGGTACATTATGATGTTTTAAGGGCTCAAAATAAGATAGGATCTCTTTATGGAGATTAAATAAATAAGTATTTTTTTGGAGCCCCATGTTTTATATTTTATATACCTAATATTCCAAGACACTGAACATAACAATACTCATCTTGTACTCTTATGTATAATTATGATTAAAATAATTTATTGTTATGTGAAAAAGGCTTGGGTCCCTAGATGGCATACCATAAATCTCCTATTCATCAATGTTTCACAAGAAAGAGTAGAAGTAGGTAGGTCGATCGTGCAAGAGAGGATTATGGGAGGGGTGTTGGGTGCATGTTCATGAGTTGAATGGGAGAGGGTTTCACTAGTTAGAGAGGGAGGGGGAACCCAAATGGATTTAATTAAAACCGTTATTATAATAATAGTAATAAATTAATAATTACATTAATAATAACATAATAATAATAATATTGATAATAATACTATTATTGTTGACATTAAAATATTATCATTTTTTATTTTATTTTTTATCATGTAATATTAATTTAATTTATTTATTTAGAGTATTGGTCAGGATACATAGTTTAGAATGATTGTATGTCCAACGGTGATCCATCCATTCACACCCTACTAGAAATAAGAGGCGCATGCACAAGCTGACTGAACGGTTTGAGAGGACATGCGCCAACCGTGAATCCTAGCTCTGTCATTTGAAAGAACCATTTTTCACATTTTTCATATTGATTTTTGACTATGTAAAATCCATTCTCCTTTTCCCTGAAGGAAAAATAAGGATTAATAATCACTAATTAACCTCCCTCATTTTGAGTCAAACGGTGCTCCTACTGTGCACAGCGCCAAAACCAGTTGAAAACTCAAATACTCAAAAACACTCAAGGGGAACTCGGCCTGAAATTCCAAAGAAAAACTAGATATAATTAAATTAATAATCATTCATGGTTGGGGTTTGGAATAAACTAATTCCATCATCGCACATGTGCACTCCTCCTAATCCATCCTCAACAATCTTAAAAACCCTATCAAGGATCATATGTGCATTGACTGTAACATAATTCCATTCCTCTTATATGATGTCACCACTCACTAAAAAGGATTGACTCCAACCCTCATTGAAATCCAAAGCCTCCATGGTATTATTAATCTCATCAAACCCATCAATATTTTATCTATGAGTAGGTCATATCTATTCAATAAGCATGAGTAATTTCACAAAACTAGTTTTAAATTAACCTCACTTATTTAGGATTTACAAGGAACTTCATGTCAAAAATCACCCTCCTATTTATGTTATAGTGAATGTCTAGGAATCCTCTCAGAGATTATTACCGATTAGTTTATGTTATATCATCTGAATCAGACATATGTACACTCCCTTAATACCTAATCATATAACCTAGATCATACACACATGGTTCACATCCATCTATCCTAGTCTAACAATCATATTCTACCAACTAGGATTCCTTGCCAATGAAATTCAATGATCTAAAATAATCCTTGATGATTAATTATAATTATCATGAGGAATCTCACTCAGGATAATTCCAACCACATGATCACCCATTCGTAGTCATCATTCTAAAACTAAAAAACAGCCAGTAATGATCCACCATCTAATATTTGATCATATGGGTTCATGATAAAAAAGAATAGGAATATGACTAATCCTACCACCCAAAACCCAATAAGCATATGGTTTCATGGTTGGGTATCCAAATACATACAGAAACATTTTCACTATATAATCAATTCCTCCTATGAATACCACACCCACACTGATACATACTCAATGTATCTCACATCCTATTACAGTCATTCTAGGTCTCTCACATACACAAATTAGGAACCACAAGATGAGTTAACCAACTAATATTGTGCACTAATAATCACTAAGTATCACATTATTAGACTACCCCTTTGAGTATAAACCCCATAACCAAACAAATATAAAGAAATTATTTGATGACCATTTATATCATGTAAAAACAATGTCAATGTACATTAATAAATAACACCATGAATATTTATGAGAAAATTTAATATAAGATATTTTTTACATGTTATGTAACTAAACCCATTTATTATCTATAAATATTATAGAGAAATCAAATTCCTACAATGACCCACCAAGTGTCACTTAAAATTGCATACCTAAAGGGACTATATAACTATCATTAGAGAACACCCATGATGAGATAAACATGGTATTTCAAAAAAGTATATAATTGTTCATATGAGTAGAATTACCCCATCATATTATATGATAGTAAAACATATAATTTATTATTTAAAAATTAAACCAAAATACCCTCTATTATTAGTGAAATAAAATCCCAAGAACACGAATGTTATATGGATCATTATTGAAAAAAATAATTCATATAAAAAAACATCATTTTATTATAGTAAATTCTCCTAAAAAAATCTCTAATATAAAAATAATTAATCAGTCAATATCTTAATTTAAATGGTGAAAAACAATAACAATAATCCCATAACATTAGAAACTTGTATTTCCCACTAGGAAGGTGTTTCTCACAATGAATTTTGAGGTTTGTTAAAAGATATTATACACTCATATTCCCTATCAAACATTTCATAAATTATAAGAAAACTTAAAAATACTCTTTGGTATAATTTTCCCCCATCTTATGACCACAAACCCGTACATTTCTTGGAGTGATACATGACCTTAGGCGAGCCTCCACATACCCCAGAGGATGTCGACTATCTATGATAGTTCATGGTCATACTGTGAGGAAAATATACCCTCATATTTTCCTATATTAAAAGATCATAACCAACTAAAATATAACCATAACATTGGCCAATGTACATAGAATGAATAAAAATATCGATTATATAATAAGTGAAAATTTTCCATTGATGTATAGACAGCGATGATCAACCACTATGAATATCACTTATAAAACAAATAAAATAAGAGGAGGCTCTATTAATATCTCTATTCATTCCCTCATAACCATATCCATATTATTATCAAGATAATCGTACTTGATTATTAAATATTCGGATTTTTCACTATATGAACATATAATTAGGGGATTTTCTCATGTATTAACGCTCTAGGGAAACATTAGAAGGGTGTAAGAAAAAACAAGTAGTACCTCTCCAATAGTGTCCCAAACATAACTAGTAATTTTGTGTGTTGATGATGTGATATGCTTATAATATATTTTATTAAATGGAGTAAAAATATTAATAATCATCATCGATCTTTGGGATCGAAGGGGACACCTTTTATTAACCAACCTACTTGAACTATTGTCGAATGACATTGATTATGTCAGATAACCACTTAAAGTGATTGATGTCCTACCCTAGAACTCTTTAAGAGTATTATAAACACGTGAGGTCATATCACCTAATTATATTTTCCATATAAAATCATCTCATGTTTTCATGTGCCATACCTAAAAAAACAAATTTCATCCATCATAGGGTCACATAATCTATGAGGAAACATTAAATATCATCTAATTAAGGTCACATACACATCTCGTAATAGTTATGTATCATCTCTCTTGGGGTTTTAAACTCCTACCCTAAACATTTTTATATCATATTCTTGAGGGGTTTTATCCTCGACATTGTATAATTATATATCATCCACCTATGGGTTCACATCCCCTACCCAGAATAGTTTCTAATCCATCATTAAACGTGATTTTTATTTAACCTTGAAATATGAATCCTCATTTATCATATACATAATATGGTATCACATCCATCCCTATAAAATACATTGTACTTTATTAGGTAATCAGTCACTCAAACTAGGCCCCATATCTATAGGAGTGTCTTAGTATAGATCTAGATTCCTGAATAATCTCTCAAGACCATATTAGTAAGGTAAGAAAATCATGTTGAACCCATTAACAGGCTCATATTATCTGAGTGGGAATCAATGAGGATACATTAGACCTATCTTGAACTCCACTCATTGGAACCAAGTGGTAACATACACACCATGTTATTTTTATAGTCATTTGGGAATTACATTACCCTAGGACAAAGAGGAAAATATAAAACATAAAAACAACTCTACATCAATACATGATAATTCTATTTAGGGACAATCCTAGAATATCATATACCATATACAATAGAAATAATTTTTAATGTCATCAAATGATTCTAATATTCCTCCACCAGGGTATCATTCTAATATCATTTAGTAGCAATATCATCACATTTTTTGTAGGAAACATATCTTTAGACCTCATCTAGTATTAAAGGACATATCTAGGTCATATAATTTATTATGATTTTAATTAACCCACAATATGGTGTTCCCCATCACACATGATGGGAATAATTGTATCCATCGTCACCATTAGAAATAATCCACCCATGCATAACCAACTAATCTTAATAAAATTACCTAGGATTTACATGTTTCATATAATGTTGAGGATCCATTTTGAATCTCCCATGATGTCAACAAGTATCATTACACCCTTGGAAGCATAACCATTGGGTAACTCTACTTCCAAGAATATAAATAGAGAACATTCACTAAACCCTAGTGCCTGAAGCCACCAACCATTTAAATTCACTATGTATTTTAATTTTCATTATTTTATACTCATATAGGGTAAATTTTCAACATATTACACATTTTTAACAAATCCATTGACCATTAATGCCCGAGGCACCAAAATACTATTCAATGGTCTATTTAGGCATATGAAATAAAATTCTTCTCCTTGGTTTATAGGGGATAATAATTTTCTCTATTTTTAACAACAGGTTGATCTCACATAGTATGTGAAACTCTATATCCCATGGAGAGAAAAACAATCCTAGGAAATTTTAGAGATTCCTATGGAAGACTTACTATATATATTGAGTAATATTCATCATGAAGATCCCCTCATCATTGAAAACCCCCTATGGTATCTCCCAATTGTGCATCAACGCCTATGATCCTATCTAAAACCAAAACTACCAAAATAATTAATTATAATAATTCATAATCAATTATTTAATTAAATTAAAAGAGGAATAATATACAAAAACACATTTGGTATGATCTTCTCACATGAACATTGAGAAATAGCTTTCCAATCTCCCATTGATTTCTCTAGGAACACTCATGAACAAAATAACTTTGGAAAAACAATTTTTTATAGTCAATTCCAATAAATTTTGTAAATATACCATGAAATAATCCCAATGAAGTATACCTCTAAAATCTTGAAGAAATAACAATATTTATCCTACTCGGACATCCTTTAGTTATTCCAAAAAAATACCATTTTTTAATATGAATCCATCATGCCTGACTAGAATCATCAATTAAAATCCAATGTTGGAGAAAAAATATCATTGGAAAACAAGGGAGAAGAATAATGAAACAGAAAGGGAAAAATCTTAACATGAATTACCATGTAGAACAACAAATAATTGCCTTATTCCATAGGTGACCAAATAGGGGAGGACTGGGGGAGATAAGTATCTAATATTTCTCTCCCAAGATTCCCTCACACACTAATTCTCAATGAAATATCCTGAAATTATGTGTCATCAATTGTTTAAATATATGGGTAAATGGGACATTGTAGTGTGAAAAAAGGTGTCCTAACACTAATCCCATTATTTTGGGTGATATTTCACAAAATGGATAAAATCTGAAAACATGGGAAATTTTATATCATTCAAACTAATCCTATTATAAAAATTATAATGTATAATATTGTGGATAGAAGGAAACAATAATTAAAAAATATATTATAATAACAGTTCATGAAATGTATTATTATTAAAGAAAATGGAAATTTTAGTTTCAATGTATTTTAGATAAAAACTATCACATAAATACTCTTGAAATACTCAATCAAATAGAATTCCTATCAAATATGGTATAATCTTTTATAGTCGGTGAAGAAAAAACCCAACGAATTCAGAGGTCATACCCAACATACATTCATTTTAAATGGGTGTATATTGAATCAATTCTTTTAAAAAAAGTTCATCGATAATGTATTCTATAAAAATTACATATCATACATATTTATTTTTAAACATTATTAGACAAAATCATTGAAACTATTACATATGGTCAAATTTCTAACACCGAAAATACCTTATGAATTTTTTTATAATACTGAAATTTTTATGAAGAATTACATAAATCACCATATAATAAGAACCAATAAATAGAGGACTCTAGAGGGTTTAGATATAAATTATTTGTAGGTAATGATATTAGAATCCCTTTAATGAAGTAGTTTGACATTTTACATTGGAAAATATAAAAACTCGTTTTGACTTTGATGGAAGGGGAACAATGTAGCCTCTCCAAAATTTAAATACCTTAATAACACATTATTCATGATTATAAAATTTAATTCTTAAATTATTATATATAGATACAATATAAATTAATAATTTATCCAATAAAATATCCCTAATCAGCATCACATGGTGAGGCGAGTCGAGTGTGAAGAGCATTTCATGGTGGTCGTGGGTTCAACACCTCCAGGTACAATTTTTTTTGACTCGATGACCATCATGAAAGTGATTTGGAATGGCATAGCTCATCTTTTTTGGACAATTTCTACTCATTGGATTGATTGAAACAATTGTTTTACAAATATCAACTATATAATCACTCATTTTTATCGAGAATCCAACATGGTTATAGATTCCCTTGCCAACATGGCGGGCCAATCAAGACATCGCATGGTTTGATGACCTCCCCACCGATCTAATTCCCATTCATGAAAAAGATTTTAACATGATCTCATACATTAGACTCCTGTAATATCTTTATTCTTAATAATTATTATTTTTTATACCATTAAAAAAATTAAACATGAACACTACCTATATATTCAAATAAATGAATAAATTAGTAAACTATTTTCCCCATTATATGTAAGTAACAAACCCTCTATTTTATAATAAATTGTAAGAACCGCCTAATAATGCATTCAATTAACTCTAACATTATTTTACGTGTCAATAATAAAAGTTTCATCATTTTCCTGTATTTGTTTAACACCAAATATAATTTTTATTGAACATAGTATTAATATTTTTTAAATAATGCATTTTTCTCCCATCCATCATCTAATTCGATCTACCTAAAAACACATTGAAACCACTTTAGTTTACAACATTGGTGTTTATGTATATGTAGAATGAAGGTATAATAGATAAATTAAACCATAATAAATAAATATATATAGAAAACCTAAAATATCAAGATACATGGCGTCTGAGTATCAATTACATTTTCATGGCCTCATAGTATCATGTTCATACTCCAGACTATGTTGGTAGTATTATAAAATTGAGATCTAGGATAATAATTTGTAATGTTTTTTATATAATATCATTTTCAAACTCTAGATATAAATCTCATTTTATCAAAATATTGACTATAAATATAAGATTAAGTACCATAAAAATATTACGAGTAACATCAAATTACCATATCAATAGATATTTATATTCTAAGATCCATGAAATTCATAAGTGAAAATATTGAATTTGTAAGGGTAAAAAAAAATTTAAAGAGTTATTTGATAAACTTAAGACTAATTTAAAAATTATAATATTAAATCCTCACTTTATATGATTTTGGAACTCAGAAAATATAAATTTATTACATGCATAAGGTTAAATGGACATAATTATAACCAACTCTATGAAAAAATTCAACATAATAAAAATTCTATATATTATCATGCTCCATTGGGATTCATAATATTTTAAAATTTTTAAAACAATTGGAACTAAAGGTACAAATGATTTTACATTATTATGATTCTACACTTAGTGAAATTTTTCCAAAATGATAAAAAATTTATGGTATCCATTTTTTTAATCCTTGTTAATATATTTTTCTTGGGTATGGAGGTTTCAAGAAGTATTTTTGATGAAATATAGTAGTGATATTAGATTTTATGGGTATGTAAATGTCCAACACACCATGTTAGTGGGTGTTGTTCAGACCAACCTGAGATCGTTTGGTGTTTTACGTGTGATCTGTCCATTTTGGCGTGGGTTGTTATTAGTCATTGGGAGTTTTCAGGTGTGTTTATGGATTTTGGTAGACTATGAGAATGAAAACACCAATCAACACATTTCTTTATAGTGTTTTGACTATGAGTCATTTTCTGGGAGAATTGTGGAGGATAAGCATGATATAGGATTAGGGTGTGGTGTTGTATGAGATCTAGTGTGGACCTCCATTAGTATGATGAACACTAGTCCAAGAATATCATGACGGATTCTAGGAATTCTTCATGGGGATTTCCCATTGTGATGAAGTAGATAAATTTAAATTCACAATTCTAGGGGTGATGTTCAATATCTATATGGAAGTATAAGAGTTTTAATGATTCTAGTGAGGGACTGAAAATTATTAGAGACAACTAACTACAGCTTTCAATTCTGTGTGGTGAGATAAAAAATCCCGGGAAATTCCCTATGCCATTATGGATAGCCACATTGGCTTCCAAGATAAATGGACCATCACACACCACATTATGATGAAAGGAATAGTGAAATCCAATGAACAATTAATTCAGTTTTAAAATGTATGTGTTTTGATGATTTAAATTTTCGAGGATCATATCACCTGTTACATGGTGAACCATAAGTGTAATAGAGGTAAAAATTCCATGTTTGAGGATATTTTTGCTTCCTCTCAATATATATAGTGTCTTACATTCCTTGGTTTTATTTTTTAACCTCTTTCAACATATACTAGTTAACTCTTAACCCTATCCCTCCCTTTGGATATATCATATGTGAGTCTAAACACATTATAGTGATAGATGTGATTCTTATGGATATAGGTACTCTCTCTTTAAATTTTATCCTTATCTTAATAAATCTGTTTCTTTTAAGAATTTTTTTTTGTGGAGATATACTTTTTGGAATACATTTTTAAGATTTTAAAAGTGGTGGTTTACTAAAAATATGTTATGATGATGTTTTGTCTGTGTTTTTTAGTGACTATACTTTACTATTCCCTTGTTTTTTTAAGATAAAGTTAATTTTATAACCATCTAGAGAATTAAATAATTAGATTTTTATTTCTTTATATGAAAGTATCATGATTTATATTTTTTTAGAAAATAGTGCAATTAACCTAATTAAATTTAACAACAAGATACAAGGATTTGAAAGGTTTGTTTTGATATAATATGGAAATGTTTTGTCGATGATGAAAATTTTGATTTTTTAGATAGTGTAATACCTAATTTATATGATTGGTTTTGTTTTTAAAATTGATGATATGTTTTTAATTGGGTAAACAATATAAATCTGTTAATAATGAACTCAATAACAAAATAGACTTGATAAGTTATTTACATTATAACCCATTAAACCATGGAATGTGGAAGAATTCCTAGATTTATGTTTGTGGTTGGGTATTATCTTTTATTAAATAATTATAATAAGATTCATAATTCAATTATATTTTCAAAATGAATCAATTAAATAAAATATCCTAATAAAACGGTTTTTTGTTAGAGATTATGGTGTGGTAATGAGTAAAACCGTTATTGTTACCTAAATCCTTAAATTCTATTTAGTTATTTCAATTATTGATCCTTGATTTTTTGTAATAATAATAATAATTTTATTTCAATGTTTTTTCTCAAGGGAGATAAAACCATATTCATATTTGATGTGCCGTGTTTGGTTAAAATATGTTGTAAATAAGGGAAGATATGAGGATGGATTTCTGATTGACATGTGTTGAGTTTTGGTTGATAATAATTAATGTATTAGTATGAAAGGAGATTTTTTATATTTTCCATATTGTTATTTGATTATTTGTAATGGGTTTCCTATATAGTGGGAAAGAGCATGGATTTCCCATCTATCATTATTGTTGTTGTTTTCCTAGATGGATGATTACCAGATGGTTGCTTCTTATGGTTATTAACCAGATTTTGTAGTGTTCTCATGCACTGTGAGTGCATCATCTCTATTGTAGGTTACTATTATTCATATAAGAACTATATTTTTGTAATAGTGAATGGGATTTGTAATCAAATGATGGGATGTGATTTTATGTGGTAATGTAGAATAATAAAATCCATGGAAATGTTGTCATCATGCTACGAGGATCATGGGATGAAAATCCCAATTAGGTAATGTAAAATCCTAAATCATGTTATCTTTAAATGAATTTAATTAATTAAAATAGATTTTATAATGGATTTATGAGTTATGGGATATTAATTTATAATTTCTAGGGGAAAATGGAACATGGTGAATCGTTTTCTTTCTTGACTTATATTGAATGGAATATATTCTCTTTATAATTAATAGTAGATGTCAGGTTTTATGCGGGATGACTGATGTAGTAGAGTCTATGTGTTAGTGGTTTCCCATAGTTTTGTAGTGCATAATACTATTGTTAAATTCACACATTTCATATTCTTCATCACCAATGATTTGGAAGCATCAGATGCCCAATGGTTTTTAGTATCGTTGTTTTCCTCAATACAATTGAAGTTGAGGGAATGTGTGGATGTCTTCTAACTCTTTATTACCCCCACTTTACCATACCATGATTATAAGGATATCCAAGAATTACTGGATTAATTAATAATGTTATTATATAATCAAGCTGCAAGAGTATGTTGGTGATAAATATGGGGATTAATAACATTGAGTGTTAGGTTAGGATTGGCTGAGTATGCAACCACTGCATATTATTTAACATTGGTTTATTTCTCATAATGCACCGACCTCATTACCCAGAGTCGGTGCATTATTACACAACATTGTCATGATCACAAGGGATCAAATCCAGAAATACAGATCAGTTTAGTAGATTTGGAATTATTAGATACATTCATAAGTTTAACATTACATTATAAAATGAAAAAAAACAACAACATTGTCCCATTTTCACAAACTTATTTCCCTTATCCTATCCCTAATGGCCAGTCATAATATTCCATTTCGCATCCTAGAAAAAATAAAACATAGAAATGGGTGAGCTCAGATTCTCCGTAAGGATAATAATACAGCGGAAACATTCATAAATAAGAGTAAACAACTAAGGAAATGTATAAGACTAAAACATATTCTGTTTAACCATAAAATTATACATAATATTGAAAATATAGATAAAATAATTCCATTTAGTTATTCACATGGATATTCAACTAGTCAAATAATCACATGCAATATCAATAGCCAATTTCATAATGATGGAATGCATAATTTCAGACTTCATAACCACATATTCAAGTTTTTATGCCAAGACTAAAAATAAGAATTTGTCAAGGCCTTATGTGGAGACACTAGTTTGTCTCATTAGACATACCTATGCATCATGGAGCTATAGCGGGCTCCACCCGTCACTTACTATGTCCAATGCACTCCTCATAAGAAAAGGTTTAAACTTAACATAAACATTAATATTAAAAATAGAATAGGACATGTCAATACATTTTATATAAACCATGAATGGTGTAAAAATAAGATATCCATAGTCAAACATATAACAAAAACTTCAATACAATATCAAAGATTTGTTTCATAATAAATCCACTTCAATCAAGTTTAAAACTCATCCAAGGATGTTGACATAGATGAAATGAAAACTATTTTAAATAAATTCCTCTATCTATTTTGAAATCATTTAAGAGTCACATAATTATAAAATAAATCATTTATTTTGAAAATATTCTAATAAGCTTGTATGGGAAGCTTCGATGATGATATAAAGGCGAAAAATAGTTGTACCCCCCGTATGACTTAAAAAAGACATTATTACCTTAATTTTGTCGAAAAGGTCATAAAATTATGTGTTTGAATACGATGGAAAGTTTCCATTCAAAACATAAATGGTAAAATAAGTCTATAAATGACTTTAAACCATAGTTTAGTAAATAGAAAAAATGTTTCGAATTACATTTTTATGGAAACACGGATGTGAATGATAAAGAGGCCCGAATAGATACTTAGGTATTAACAACCTCGGATAAGTAAAGAGATTGTAGAAATAACCATGACCTTGTACTTTTACATAGTCGATGGTATATTAAACTCATGTATAATAGTTAAAAAATTCTTATTAAATTATAAAAAAACTATATTCATAAATATGATATCATATATGATCCTCTAATATTTCTTTGTTAATAATATTTCTGTAGTAACATCGTTTCATGTGTTAACATATTCATTTTCAATCATATGATATTTTATTTAAGTCAGGTTTGTTATGGGTAGGATATATTTTATTCAGATAAATAACGATATTATGTTCAGAAAAATTATTTCTAATCATAAAATGAAAATTAATCTTCAATGAAGATGATGGGGAATGAATCTTATCACACTCATGGAGATGGTATTTCGTACATATGCATGAGCGACAATATAATTATATAGATGGTGAAATTGTAAGTAATTGTATTTTATATCATATATAAATAACAATTAACATTTTATATTTATTATTTACATCATTTATAATCATTATTATACCCATCTAAATAATGAAGTGTTTGAATAACAAATTACACCATGACGTGGAGACGGTAAGTCGTACATACGCACAATTGATAGCTTTGTCATTTATAGGATGGAAAGAATAATGAATATGGTTATACCATATTTATAATAATATAACAATTTATAGTAGGTACCAGAGTTATTATTATGTTATGGAAACAACAAAGAAATATGAAGTGGAAGAAAAAAACAAGAAAGAGGGTGGTGAAATTATCACTTCTTCTTTGGGTGTTTCCTTTTGAGATGATCAAAAGGGATCCTTTGGTTGAATTTATGATAAATTTATGGACTCCAAGTATATTTGAGGGATTTTGGGAGGATATTTGGGCAGGGGTTGGCCAAGAAAAATGGCTTTGGAGGTGTGAAATTAATAGAACAGGTAGTTCCCTTTTATAAGAGAGGTGAGGTTCACTTTAGGAAAATATTTAAAAATTATAATATAATAAAATATTTTTCGTTTCTTAATGGATAGAAATTATTTATTTCTAGTCTATGGTGAGGATGGGTCGAAAATCTCTGAACCAATAGGTTTTAGACAGGTTTTGGTCCCCATATTAACCTTATCTTTTATACATAACTCTTAGTTAAATAGTTTGACATTTACCATGTTTCTTGGTATTTTTATATTGTATGGTTAAAAAACATACTATAATAAGAAAAGTGAAACCCAAGTGGTTCATTATTAATATTTATAACCTTATCTAAGTCCTTTTGCCGAACTGTAGATTTTTTGTAATATTATATCAATTAATAATATAGTATTTGTTTTTAAAAACTCAATTATGTAAATATTGACACTATTTAGTATTTGGTTTTTGTGAAAATAATAACAGCATGAATACGTCAAAAAAATTATTTAATAAACCCTAAAATAACATATTAAAATAGAAAATTATTTTAATTCATCAAAATTCTCAATTTACATTTATTTGGATATTTATAATATCAATTATTTTAATCATTCACTAATAAGATAATTACTACATCGTCATTGTGTCATAAATAAAATAAATTATATAATATCAACAAATTATAAATAAAATACCATTATTTATGAAATTTTGTTATATTTATAATGAATATTTACTGTTGAATTTATATAGTGTGTAACCCTATATAAAAAATGGTAAAGTTATTAAACATTTAATTTTACTCTTTTAACTCTTCTTTAAATAAAATAATAATAAATGTCCTAATCTAATCCAAGTAGACCAAAGGAGATCATATGTTACTCCTAATGTTTTTTTGGTTTAATTGCACTTATAAAATAGAAATAGGACATGTTTTAGGGTAATTATAATATCATTTTTTCCATTAATTAGAATATTTACTTTTAACTGTTGTAAATAAAAGTAAAAATGTTACTATTCACCAAAAATTATTTTGAACTTATTGAACGACACATTACATACTAATTTCAACTTTTTCTCATGATGTTTGCAAATATAACTCACATAAGTGGTAAAATTATGTTTTATACAAATTTTTTAATGCCTCTGGAAGGTGGGTAAAATAAGGTAAAAAGTCCAAAAAAATTATATATCTAAACTTATTATAAACTCACTCAAATAAATAACATTGAACATATATAGGTATTATGTATCTATTTTGACCTAAAATAATTTAAAATAAAAAAACAAATAATTTACATAAAAATTCGATTTTAAATTATAATGCAGTGTTTTTCATTATTCATCAAAAATTGAAAGCATTCAGAAAAATACCAAAAATTCACTATAAGCTAATTATGATATTCTAAATCCAAATATGAAGTCAATTATAAAATTAAAATTTATTAAATATGAAAAAGTGGGTATTACAATTCATAACGGCTAGTTGGATTGGTCGTGGTGTGTTAAAACTCCAAGTTGCGTACGACGCAGGCTACTAAATTACTCAACGGGAAACGTACCATGGAAGCTTGGGATGTTACATTCTACCCTCCTTAAAATAAGTTCATCCTAGAAATTTATAGAATATTACTGCCTAAAAATGTTCAGTTTTTTCTTCATCATAAGTTCCCCAGTATCCCACATTGCCTCTTCTATCTTATAGTTTCTCCATAGAACTATTACAAGACGACTCTTCTGGTTTCTCATCACTTGTTCTATTGTTTCAAGAATTTAGAAAGGCTTTTCTCAATAAGATAGATCAGGATCCAGTTCAATTTCCTCATTGTTGAATACATGGATTGGGTTATGCATGTATTTTCTCAACAGTGATATGTGGAACACATCATGAAATTTGGTGAGACTTGGAGGCATTGGGAATCGATAAGCTACAACTCAAATCGTTCTTGAATTTATAAAGGTCAAATGTACTAGGCACCCAATTTACCCTTCTTACCAAAATTTATAACCCCATTCCCTGGAGATACCTCCATGAAAACATGGTCTCCTACTTGAAATTCCAAATCGTTCCTTCGGTTATCGGCATAGCTCTTTTTCTTACTTTGGGATTCTTTGTTGTGGTTATGGATAACCATTACCTTCTCTATTATTTCTTCAATAAGTTCTGGGCCAATGAGTTCTCTTTCACCAACAGCATCCCAACAATTTTGTGTGTGACATCTCTTTCGATATAATGCTTCATATGGTGCCAACTGAATACTTGAATGGAGCTATTGTTTTACGAAAATTCAACCATAGGTAAATATTGATCCCACATTCCTTTAATGTCATGGGAGATAGATCTCAACATGTCTTCTAATGTTTGAATAGTTCATTCTGATTTTCCATCGGTTTGAGGGTGGTAGGAATTGCCCAAATGATGTTCAGTATCCAGGTCCTTCTGATGATTTTTCCAGAATCTTGATGTAAAACAGGGATCACGATTAGAAATAATTGATAGGGGTACTCCATGGAGTCTTACAACATCATTAATATATAGTCTTTTCATACGTTAAAGTTGTAAGTCTTATCTTATAGAATGTAAATGTTTTGACTTGGTAATACAATATAAAATGACCCATATTGTATCATTCTTTCTAGGAATATTTGGTACCCCCATGTCAAAGTCCATCACAATATTATCCAATTTCCACTGGGTTATTGGAATAGGTTGCATAAATCCTCTGGGTTGTTTCATTGTATCATTTAATTGTTGAAAAACGATACATCTTGACACAAAATCAGAAATCTCTCTCTTCAAGTTTCCCACAAAACATTTTCCTTCAAATCTATATACATCTTAGTTCTCCCATGGTGTATAGAGAAATTGTAGGTATGAGAATCATCCAACAATTCCATTTTTTGATCAGGTATGTTAGGAACACAATGTCTCTTCCCAAATTTCAAAATTCCATCTTCATATATGAAGTCACTCAATCTCTCATCATTCACAGCTTTAATATTCATTTGTAACTCCTCATCATTAGTCTGAGAACTCTTGGTCCTTTTTAGTAAATATGGATTGGCAACCATTTGAAAAAATATTGATGTGTCACCATCCATGTTTATTCACATATCCATCTTTACTAGATCCATGAAAATAGGATCCCTTTCAACCCTCATCTTGTTCAAAATACCATGATCATTTCTACTCAAAGCATCTTCCACCTTATTTGCCTTCCCTGGGTGGTAGTGTATTTTGAAATCATAATCCTTGAGTAGTTCAAGCCATAATCTTTGCCTCATGTCGAGTTCTTTCTGTGAGAAAATATAAAAAAACTCTTGTGATTAGTATTAATATTATATTTATCACCATAGTGATAGTTTCTCCATATTTTCAGATTAAATATTATAGTTTCTAACTCATTATCATGAGTAGGATAGTTTTTCACATGAATTTTTTGTTATCATGATGCATAAGAAATAACTCTATCATTCTTTATAAGGACACAACCAAATCCTTTCATTGAAGCATCACTATAAATAAAAACCCCATCATTCCCTGATGGTGGAGTCAAGATAGGAGACAATATGGCCATGAAATGAAATCTTTTGATGCTATAATTCAAACCTGCTAAACATTCCATATAATTCATTTCATCTGAGGGTTTTCAGAATAGTGTCCAAGTGATTTTAATTATCTTCGTCGAATTTTGATTATAGCAAGATATCATCAATAAATACCACTACAAATTCATACAGATATTAATTTAAAACACAATTCATTAGATCTATGGAGACATAGGGTGAATTTGTCAATCCAAAAGGCATTACAGTAAACTCTTAATGCCCATACCTGGTTCGAAATGCTGTTTTTGGAATGTCTTACTTATTCACACACAACTGATGATATCCAGATCGATGGTCAATCGTGGAAAAATATTTAGTTCTATGAAGTTGGTTGAATAAATGATCAATGCCCGGTAAGGGATACTTGTTCTTTATTATTATATCATTGATATCCCTGTAGTAAATTCACAACCTCATAGATCTTTCTTTCGTCTTAACAAAATGGACAAGGGCTCCCCCTGGAGAAATACTAGGGAGAATAAATCCCGGATTACTCAATTAATCTAGTTGTTTCTTTAGTTCCACTAATTCAACAATGGCCATTCTATAAGTGGTCTTCAATATGGTCCTTGAACCAGGAATTAAATCAATGGAAAACTCAATATCCCATTCAAGAGGATTTACAGGTAAATCATCTTGAAACACATATACATATTCTGGAACAATAGTTACATCCTCTATTCAAACATTATTTTCCTCACCTACAGTTATTTAATTCTATTCTTCCCTAATAATTTAATTTAGTAGAGCTAATAGGGGTGGATCTATATAAGAATCAGGTGGTGATGTTTTTGCTCTAAAGATACGATAATGCATATCAAAATCTAAAAGTGTATCCTCCTTATCCTTACATTAAATTTTCACATCATGGTCCAAAATCCAATCCATTCTGGGGATTATATCATATTAAACCATGGGTATTACAATGATATCATAAGATGAAATATTTTATATTTCCTAATTGGAACTGATTCACAAATCTATGTTGAGATGATACTTCACTTAGATGTTTTGACTGACAACTCCCTTGTTAAGTTAAATTGAAAATATTTAATTTTCATAGAAAACTAGGAAGATATGAAATAATGCGATGATTTGGAATCAAATATTGAATTGGATAAACTTGAGGAAACCATTAAATTAAATATCACCACGACATTCAGAGCATCAACCTCAGCGGTCGTGATCACATAAGCCTAGCCTTGCTCGCTTTGCCTTTTTTGAGGAATTTTCCCTTGGATCTTAGGACATTCATTTTCATAATTCCACCTCTCTCTATAATTTTATCATTCAACCTTGGTAGCTTCTATATTCCCCTTGAAATCATGAGCTTGGTGGCCTTTTTCACCACACTTGTAAAAGACTCACATTCCCTTAAGGAAAGTATCGGGGTGTGTCTTCCCACATTTTCCACTTGACGGATATTAATATTTTCCTTTCTTCCCCTTATTTCAATTTCTAGAGTGTTTATAAAGTCTCATTTTCTCTTGCTTTTCTTTAAAGTCGTAACACATAGAGAATTCCATTTCTTTCTTGATAGCATATGAGACAATATCTTCATACGATGAGAAGGATTGTGAGACTAATGCTTTATGGAGAAATAGTTTTAACCCATCAAATAATCGATCAATATTACACCTTGGGTTACGTATATAATTAGTTTCATGCCTAGCTAACCTTGTAATGTTAGTCTCATAATTTGTGACATTCTTATCCTCCTTGTGGCTCAGACTCAAGAAATTGTCTTTCCATATCCTCTCGATGGTCACGATGAAAGTATTTTTCTAAGAAAATATCTTTAAACTCCCTACATTCCATGTTTTATAATTCTTCATTTTCCTTTGTGTTTTGGATTAATGAACACCATTGATCTACATCTATCGTGAGGTGATAAACTGCCATGACTACTTTTTCCCTTTCGCTACTCCCTAATGCATGAAATATTTTCTCTAATGAATTTCTCCATTCCTCAGCTACTAATGGATGTGAACTGCAATTGATTGTTGGTGGTTGATGCCTCATGAAGCATTCTATCATTGATCCTCTACATTGTGGATGAGGGTGCTCCCTACGGGTAAGGTTATTATTCACAACCTAAGGGATTTATCCCAGTATGGTGATAATATGATTAACACTAGTTGCATCACCTTCTCCACTTTAATTATATTGAGTAGTAGGGAAATCCCTATATATATTATTTGTGTAGATATGATTTCCATTCCTTCCACTATGGTCCATTTCAAAACAATGGAATACAATAGATTTGTTTATTAATCACAATAAATAAATCCAAACTTGTAAAAAACATAACATAAATTGAATAGTTTATAGATATAATCCATAATCATAAAAATGATTTCATTGAGGAGTTATATACTCATAAATCCTTAATAATGTTTTTTAAACAAAATTTCAATTATCTTAAGCATATCCCCTAGGAGTGTCGTTACCAAGAGTCTAGCAAGGCTCATTGTCGAGAACCCGTTCGCATTCGAGTCTAGCTCAAAGTGGTGTTTTCGGGTTTTAACCCAAGGTACATGTATTCCGTAACCATATCTACCTGCTCGTATCCATAAGTAGATGTATTTCTTGGAAAACTCTCAAAATATCTAGATTACAAAAATTCTAGGATGTTATGCTATAATAATATTCAAATTCTATCTTAGGGAAATGTTTTCTAATAAGAGTTTTTCTAAATATAGCTTCCAATGTTTTTATTAAACATTTATGATACCAAATGTAATGCCCCGACCCTAGTTACCAAAATTCGGTGCATTATTACATAACATTTTCATGATCACAAGGGATCAATTCCTGAAACACAGATCAATTTAGTAACCTTGGAAGTACAAGATAAATTCATAAGTTTTAAATTACATTATAAAATGAAAAACAACAACAAAATTGTACCATTTGAACAAAAATATTTCCCTTAGCCTATCCATGTTGGTCAATCATAATATAATTTTTCCCAACCTTGGAAAAAATAAAACATAGAATGGGGTGAGCTCAGATTCTCAGTAATGATAACAATATAGCAGAAACTTTCATAAGTAAGCAAAAACTAATAAGGCAATATATAAGACTAAAACAAAATGATTTTAAACATAAAATTATGCATAAAATGGTTAATATAGATCAAATAATTCCATTTAATTATTCACATTGATATTCTACTAGTCAAGTAATCATAAGCAATACCAATAGCCAATTTCGTAATGATGGAATGCATAATGCCAGACATCATCATCACATAGTCAAGTCATTGTGCCAAGACTACACATAAGAATTTGTCCAGGCCTTGTCCCAATACACTAGTTTGTCTTATGAGACCTATTGATGAATCGAGGAGCTATAGAGCGCTACACCCATCACTTACTATATCCAATGTATTTATCATAGGAAAAGGTTTAAACATAACATAAACCTTCGTATTAAAACGGTCATACAAAATGTCAACACCTTATCCATAAACCATGAATGGTATAAAAATAACATATCCACAGTAAAACATATCACAAAACCTTAAATACAATAAAGAATATTTGAATCATAATAAATCGACTTCAAACAAGTTAAAAATTCATCAAAGTATTTAGAGATAGATGAAATGAATACTATTTGAAATAAATACATCTTTCTATTTTGAAATCATTTAAATGTAAAATCATTATAAAAGAATTTTTTTTGAAAATATTCTTATAAGCATGTATGGGAAGCTTCGACGATGGTATAGCTGGGTAAAATAGATGCACCCACCGTATATGTTCTAAAAAAGACATTCTTACCTTAATTTTTTTGAAAAGGTCATAAAGTGCCTTGTTTGGAAAAAGAATGAAAGATTCATTTCAAAACATATATGGTCAAAAAAGGGTATAAATGAATTAACCCATTATATGTTAAATAGTAAAAAAATTGAATTTCATTTTTATGAAAACACAGATGTGTATGATAAAGAGGTCCCAGTAGATACTTACGTATTAACAACCTGAGATAAGTAAAGAGATTGTAGAATTAACCCTTACCTTGTACTTTCCCTTAGTCGATGGTATGTTAACCTCCTATAAAATAGTTAAAACATATTTATTAAATTATTCAAGAACTATATTCATAAATATTATATCATATATGATCCTCTAATATTTCTTTGTTAATAATATTTTTGAAGTATTATCATTTCGTGTGTTAACTTATTCAGCTTCCTTTATATTCTTGCTTACGTAAGCCATGTTTTTTATGGAAATTATGAATTTTATTCATATATAAAATTATATTATGTTTATAAACATTAGTTTTAATCAAAAAATGAAATTTATTCTTGAATGATTACGATGAGGAATGAATCTCATCGCGTTCATGGAGATGGTTATCTGTACGTACGCACGAGCGACAATATCATTATATTGATGGTGAAATCCTATGTAATTGGATGGTATATCATATATAAATAATAATTATCTTGTTATATTTATTATTTAAATCAGTTATATTCATTATTATACCCATCCAAATAATGAAGTGTTTGAATAACAAAGTACACTATGATGTGGAGACTGTAAGTCGTACGTATGCGCGTATGGTGGATTTGTCATTTTTAGGATGGATAGAACAACGAATATGGTTGTACCATATTTATAATAAAATCAAAATATGTATAAGGTACTATAATTATAATTTTGGTATGTAAACAACAAAGATAGAGGATGTGGAAGAAGTAAATAACATGAAAGAGGGTGGTGAAATTATTACATCTTTTTTCGGGTGTTTCCTTTTGAGTTGATCAAAAGGGCTTCTTAGGGTGGCTTTATGATCCAATTAAGGACTCTAGGTGGATTTCATGGTGGTTGGGAGGATATTTGGGTAGTTTTTGGCCAAGAAAAATGGCTTTGGAGGTGTGAAATTACGAGAAGGGGAAGTAGCCTTTTATAAGAGCGGTGATGATCACTATAGTAAAATTTTGAAATATTATTTTATAATAAAATCATTTTCGGTTTATAATGGATAGAAATTATTTATTTCGTGGATATGGTGGGAATGGCTCAGAAACATATCAAAAAATAGGTTTTAGATAGGTTTAGGTCACCATATTTACCATATCTTTTAGATTTAACTCTTAGTTTAATAGTTAGACATTTCCCATGTCTCTTTGTAATTTTATATTATATGTATATTGAAAATACTATAACAAGAAAAGAGAGCCCCAAGTGGATCATTATTAATATATATAACCTTATCTATGTCCTTTTTACGACCGTTATATTTTTAGGTATATTATATCAATTAATAATATATTATTTGTTTTAAAAACTCAATTACATTAATTTTGACACTATTTAGTATTTGTTTTTGGTGAAAATTATTACAACATGACTACTTCGAAAAAAAATTATTTAATAAACCCTAAATTTTCCTATTAATCTATAAAATTAGTGGAATTAATCAAGAGTCTGAAATTACATTTTTTTGGATATTTATAATATCAATTATTTGAATCATTCATTAATAAGATAATTACTACATCATCATTGTGTCATAAATAAATTAAATTATTTAAGGTCTCAAAATTAAAAAAAAATACAATTATGTTGGAAATATTTTTAGCATTCTAATTAATATTTATAGTCGAATTAATATTGTGCATAACTATATATTAAAAATGGTTTAGTTATTAAACCTTGAATTTAACTCGTTTAACTATTATTTAAATAAAATAATAATAAATGTTCTAATATAATCCATGTAGGCCAAATGGGGTGATATTTTATTCATAAGGTTTTTTTGTCGAATTAAATTTATCCAATATAATTAATTCATGTTTTAGGGTAATTATAATGTCATTTTTACCATTAATTACCATATTTACTTTTAACAGTGGTAAATAAAAAGTAAAAATGTTTCTATTCACCAAAAAATATTTACATCTTATTGAACAAAATTTTACTTACTGATTTCAACCATGTCTCTCATATTTTTTATATTCAACTCACAGAAGTGATAAAATTAAGTGTTATTAAAATTTGTAATTTCTCCTAGAAGGTGGGTAAAAGATGGTAAAAAGTCCCATAAAATTTTATATATCTAATCTTATTATAAAATGACTCCAATTTATAACATTTAACATATATTGGTAATATGTATCTATTTTAGCATAAATTAAATTAAAATAAAATAAAAAATTATTTAAATAAAGTGTCAGTTTTAAACTATAATGTTGTGTTTTTCACTATTCATCAAAAATTCAAAGTTCTCGGAAAAATACCAAAAATTCAACCTAACCTAAATTTGATATTCTGATTACAAAAATGAATACTATTTGGAATATTAAAATTTATAAAATTTAAAAAATAGGGAATTACTATTACTAATGCAAGTTTCTTTGGACCTGGTGTGTTAAAACTCCATGTTCCGTACAATGCAAGCTAAAACATTATTCAAAGGGAAACGTACCATGGAAGATTGGGGTGTTACATTTCTTCTATTATTTTGTTGTGTATTCCATTACATTAATATTTTGTTATGGATTTTAATTTATATAATGGAGTTCATTGGTGGATCCCTTAATATATATTGTTCTTAAAAATGGTATCTTATGTAATATTTATTTATTTTAAACCCTTAGTGATAATCATAAACTTATGGATTATTATAGGTGGGCTTCAAGATAGAGCTATAAATCTTATCAACAAGCATTATAGGAGTACCAGTGTAGGGTGGGGATCATGTCCAGTTTTTAATATATTATATTATGTGTACATTGTTTTACATTTCAATAAAATAATAATAGATAAGAAATATTTTCGATATTTATGAAATTACAATGATGAAAATTTATTACACATTGAATGAAAACTAAATCTTCATTTACATTTTTTATATTTCAAAAAACAAATATACTAAATAGGAAATTTAAATAGAAGAGTAATCCTTCATAATATATATAAATTATAAAAAATAATTCATTATAGAAAAATTATCTACTTGATAAATAATACTGAATTGATAATAAAAAGGAGATAAACAAAATAAAAAGGATTAGTATTTATAAATTTTTTTAAATCAATGAGGTAATAATACAGTAATCAATATCAATCTTTTGTATAATATGAAATCCAAAAAATTTCTAATTTCTCACATTTTTTATAAATATAAAACCGAAAATGATATGTATATTTAAATAAAATAATTGAGACTAATATGAAAAACAATATTAAGGAAAATTATCTCCCTAAGAAAACATTTCTTAGAAAAAATCATTAATCTCCATTTTTATAAAAACATATATGTGATAATAATAATAATAACTACAATAAGAAAATTATGATGAAAATTATTCCTGAAAAAATGATTAATAAAAACTAAAACAAAAAACATATTAATGTAATAATCGATTAAGAGTTTCGAGAAAACATTTCTGCAACATACTATTGGGTTTATAAGGGGTGGTAAAATATTTATCATATAAGAAGAAGTAACTAGAAACTACAAACTCAATATCTCTATAATGTATTATCAAAGTCATGAAAAAATTTAAAATTAATAAAACAGTAATCATGCACAATGTTCATTATAAAATGTAATAAATTTTCATTATTTTATAGAAATTAGTTTTCTGATTATAAGTAAATTGGAAGAAAAAGGCCTTCTATCTTCATATGTTTCCATATTATGGTTTAATTTCTTTCATTCTTGAAATGAAATCCCTCTTTCTTCTTGGACATTCTAGAAACTCAAGGGAGATGGATGGGGAATATGGGATACATATCTAAGGAGTCTCAACCAAGAATCAACATGCAATAGTCATACATGAAATCACATTTTATTTCCTTTATATATCCCCCGAGGATTTTCTATTCTGGATTCATAAACTAACTAAATTATTATAACAACAGAGTCAATACCTTTTCTATTTCATGAATCACATTCATGAATACATCTCCACTAATGTGTTACAACTCTTATGATGACTCCATTAATGAATGAAAACCACATAAGATGAATATTAATGTAAATTATTAAAGGTCAGATTTAACATGTATCATATATGTTTACAAATTAATCAGAACATATGATTCATGTAACTAGTAGTGGTATATAAACTAACATCCTGCCTCATATGAAACTGAATATTATTCTGTGTCAATGAAACACTAATTATTTTCACAATAATACATTTGAAGAAGCATGGTCTGATGATACACACAATGTTACATTAGTGGAAACATATCCAAAATCCTCTCTTTAATGATATATTTATTGTAATAATAATATCAAAGTCATAGCCAAAAAAATGAATCACATGTTATTTTTGAATTAGTAAATTTAAAATTCAAACTTCGAGTTTCAATAATTCTTAATCGACATTGTTTATTTCACCGTATACCGTATTATATAAAATTACTTATCAACACATATAAAAAATTTATCTTCTAAAACATATTTCAAAGTACATCATTAACATTAACATGTATTATATCATGTGGAATACTTTGTGAATACCCATCCATAACATTCTTTATATTAACACTAAATCAATTTTATAGTGGATGTTTGTTTCAAAATAAATACCCATTCATTCAATGAAAATGATTGACCTATTTATACTTTATAAAATTGAAGAAATGTTAATAACCTAATCCCTAAATATTAGCGTGGAGTAATATTAATCAATAAATCTGTTTTACTCAATCTATAAAGGGATTTGGTTTAATTTCTATGAAATTCATGAATCTCTATTCTTTTTTCCAGAGGATCCATCACATGATAATGTACACTATAATATGTACCCTATATCAAAGACATTGAGTGAGTATGATTCATGATAATGTACACTATATTATGTCTCCTATCACGCATATAAATGGATAAGAATAATATGTCTAATATCGAAGGGAAACCATGAACACCCTACTCAATCTCAACATTTTTGGTTGATGTTATAATCATCATATGGGAGGAATAATTTCTTCTTAGTTTAGTTCCAACTAATGAAATTATCATCATTACACCCAACCACCCAAAATTATCTAATTTATAGTGGATTGGATTTGAAATGTTTCAATATGTAAATTTTATCATTATCGATATATCATCATCCTCATGTAATATAGAATATATGATCTTGGAACCCCTAGTATACATGATTAACAGTGTATGACACTTCATGTGGTATATGTAGTAGGTCATACAACCAAAAAAATTAACCATTATTTTTTTGTCTCCTTATGTGAATATTTTATATATCTTAGAAGAATCCTTTTAATTTTAAACGTATGTTTTCACTACACTCTACAATAATCCATAGATGTCATCGTCTAGGTATTACATAGTTTAATATACTTAGAGTTCATTTATCCTTACACTCCATAAATTTATATAAATATTTATATGTATCCATCCATCGGGAATCAAAAATAATGAAGTGATTGAATTTTAATGATAAATTTTTTATAATAAGCACTGTTTTAAAAATCATGTTAAAAACCGAACCGAATATCCTATCTTTCATATAAAATATGGAAAATTTCCTTATGAACCCAATTAGTATTTCACATTTGGGTGTAATTCTAAATACTAAAATTCTTTGTAATTAAAGTCAAATCTCTATTTAAACATAAGATAAAACTATATCACTAAAATCTTTAGTGAGTAACATTTATAATGAAACATAGGTTAAAAAATTGTGAGAATTAGGAAACATATTTCTGATGTTTTTTCCTATATTCATATTATAACTACATACCTCCAAAAAACCAACTATAAAAATTTAAACAAATTATTATTTACTTCTATCTCTATATAAGTTTAACAACGACATCCTCAAAACCCATATTCCATAAAAAATTTATATTATATGATGTAACCATTTACATTATTATTTACCAACACATCAAAAATCCTTTATGATAATGTGACATTCGTTTTAGCTGGAATAATCTACTAGAATGATGTGACATTTAATTTTTATCACAAATAAATTTAAATATGTATATTTATCCTTAACATTATAGAGGTTAAATTCTACAAGAAGATTAATGAAAATCAACTTAAAATGATTCTATTATAATAATTTATTTTTTATCGTTGAATATCTATTAGTTTAATCACAGTCCCACTAGACTCATTGAAAAAAAATATTTTATTCATAATATCACTTTATGAAATATAATCTCTTTTTAGCTAGGAATTAAACCATATGGCTTTTTAACTAATATTTAAAAAATGAAAAATGGTTTATAATAAATATTTTTGACGCTCCTTTTCATCAAATTGTCTAAACGAATAGAAAGGGAAATGACTTAGCACAAATTGATTCATCCTCTGAAGAAAACATCAAAAATCGACAAAGGAAGGAAAAAGGAGTCAAATACACTTGGGTCGTGCAAGTTCCATCATGGTCGTGCAAGTCCACTTGTACTCCACCAAATGGTCGTGCAAGTGACTTGCACGCCCACTTTGAAAACCTCATGGGGTCTTCTCCAGCCTATAAATACCCCCGGTGGGCCCCCCATTTGGGGAGGATTTTTTCCAAAATTCAGTAACAGAGCTCTGAACGCCCAAGTCTCTTCTTCAATTCTTCTAAACACTTCTAAGGTAATTCTTTACCTAGAATGGAAGGTCTATACAAGAGGAATAAGGTCTAACTGTAATAATTCACTAACACTTGTGTGCCTAAGTGTTTTTCCCTTAAGGGAAATGGACACACTTGCACGCCTCCTTACCTACTCATTGAAACTTGCGCGCCACTCTTTTGGAAGTACCTCAAGATTATTCTAAAGGCTTTGTTCAAGGATCGCCCAAGTGTTGCCCTATTGGTTAACAATCGTGCAAGTACCCATGTGCCGTGCAGGTATACCTATGCGCCCAGGACTTACGTGCCCACGCAGTACCTGGGCGCCTGCCAGGACATGTGTGCCCTTATCTTTTGGGGTGCCTCTCCTGCCTATTTCACTTCTCTTATGACATTCCACCTCTCCTATTCAAGATTCAGTCTTGAAGACACTCTTCAAAGCCATTTATGTAATGTTTTCTTGATTGAATTCCTTATCTAAAAGGAATTCCGTGGAACATCTCTCAAAACCTAGTGCTTTACACATCTTTACATCGCTAAAGTTAAAGAGTTCATCCATTCAACCTCATCCTTTAAATATGAGAGAATCATTAACCTGGGCCTCCTTTTCAAGAGTAAGCCCAAGTCTAAATTCTCATTAATTTGGGCATCCTTTTAAGGAATAAGCCCCAATTCCTCATTAATTTGGGCATCCTCCTTAGGAGTAAGCCCCAGTCATAATTCCCTTAACCTGGGCTTCCTTTTCCGGAGTAAGCCTCAGTCTCAAAATATGGCCATCCTCCTTAGTAGTAAGCCCCATGTCCCTTTAATTTTTCAAAATACCGTTCACTTGGGCCTCCTTTTTAAGAGTAAGCCTCAGTATCAAAATATGGGCATCTTCATTAGGAGTAATCCCTAGTCATAATTCCCTTAACCTGGGCTTCCTTTTCATGAGTAATCCTCAGTATCAAAATATGGTCATCCTCCTTAGGAGTAAGCCTAATCATAAGTCCCCTCCTAACTTGGGAATCTTCCTTAGGAGTACGCCCCAAGTTTAGAGTATCCAAATCTCCATAAAGCACATATACCTTTATGGGCCCTTTTCCGAGATTTCTTCCCTAAAGTAAATCTTAATCTTCATCTGTTTGGGAAGTCATACATACATAAGCCCCACATCATTTCTTTTGATTGCATCTTTCATGGCACAATTGTCTGATTTTACCAATACCTATTGTTTCTCACACCGAGAATGACTCACGTGAGATTAGAGTGTAAAAGTATTTATGATATCTTTCTTTGAGCCATCAATCATAAACATCATACTCCCTTACTCAAACTACGCGGGTTCTGATTCCTTCTCTAATCAAGGATATGCAGGTAGCCCATCTGCGTGTGTGATCCAAACTCTGGAATAATATATGTCTTTCTGAATGACAATAAACTTCAAGTGCACCGTTGAGTGGCTTTAAAACCATCATGGTTATCATAGTGACCAAGAGACTTTTATGTATTAAAAGATACCATTGACTAAGAATCTCTATCAAATGCAGATGATTATCCATCGATGAAGAACCTTGAATACATATAAATGATTCTCTAAATTTCCTACATATTTAATCATTGATTTTCATATCTAATGGAAAGCTCATTTTATACTTTGTAATATAATAAGGATTCACGAACATAACTAAAATCTATAAAGAGAGTACCAGAGTAGACAATAATTCCCCTCAAAATGTGTGATGAGTCTGACCTCCCATCCTCTCGACCAATGAAAATTCCTATGTCTCATCGATCCACAACAAATGAGCACCTACCTTTGGAATGTAGGTACAAATGGATATGGAATCATTGGATGTTTTTAGTTCTAAGAACAAACCCGTTAGAAACCTATTGGAATGTCTGAACCATAAATCAATGAGGTCATCCCCAATTCTAGAGGAAACAAAAAAAGGTGAACCCGACATGAATCCTTAACCAGGATAAAACATGCTTTGCTTATTTGTTAGGACCCTATTTAAAACTCAATGAGAGGGCCAACAAAGAAATCACTGACATATTTTCACATCCAAAAGATGTAGTGGCTGGATTTATCGTGATTATGTCTGTTATATCAAATAGGCACTATTTTCTAAGATCTTCTGCATAACCAAAATGGCTTCTCTTAAATTCACTCTCGTGAATACGTCTGCTGTGAATACCCCTGCAGCAAATGCCACTGCTGCTACTCCTTCTAGATCATCGCCCGCTCTAAGGACGATATCACCAACCCTGTGTCTTCAACACTGGGTGTCAAACATGTTGGTTATAGAGTACCGCCAAAACGGCACCATTCCAACTATGGAGGCTGCCCGAAAAAGCCATCTAAGTGAAAAACTCACACCGGTCGTCCAGACAATGACAACCAGTGATTAAGAAGCAGGTGGTGCCAGCCACCATTTTCAGCCGTTTCGGGTCGTTATCCCCATAATGCAATCACCACTCACTCCCACATTCTGGGGAGGTGAATGATCAGGGCCCTCAGGGACTTAATTCAAAGAGACAGTAGTCCTTCCTGAGGGCTACCATCAACAATCACCACAAGACTCATGTGGCAGTGAGCCCTCAAGATGATGAGGGTATCATCTCCAAGCATTCGGCTCAGGTTCCTCGAACCCGAGCAGGCAAGACGAATCGCCAGAGGCAAAATACGGTCAATAGTGACCATGTTCTCATCTCTGCCAACTCCGTAGAAGTCCACCAACCTAACTTTGTGGCAAGAAATGAGCGGGAACATACAACCGTCCGTTTTAATTCTGTTGTCCAACAGACTCATCTGGCAGTAGCGCGCCAATCCCGACAAGGAATTCCGGCAGAGTACTATAGACAGGAACATGCACCTGTTTATAAATAATCACCTATTCAACAGGCTCATCTGACTACATATGATGGAGCTCATCAACCACATTTGGAGAAGTACAATCAGCAGGCACATACACCTGGTAGTATTGATCAAGCCTACCAACAGTCTCATTTGGTAGAACCAGGAGAAGTCAATCAGAAATCTCCGACAAAAAACAAGAGGCAGACTCACCTCTCTGCCCCTACACTTGAGTACTGTCAGGCTTCACTATCAGGAAAAGGAGGACAGGAGTAAGAATAGACACCTACTCCAAGAACAGAATGGACGTATATCCCTGTTCCGGCAGCTGAATTCACCAAGCATATTTTATCTATGGTGAACGAGCAAAAGAAAATCCCTCCTCGTATTTTGGATGCTTGCCAGGATATTATAATAGCTTCAGCAGTATCTCAGTGAAAGACACATAAATCTATTCATAACAGTGGAGTGAATCATCAACATATCACTTTGGAGTAGATACACACCTCAGTTCTAGTCCAGGAGGGTTGTGGGGTATACTCCCCCATATCATACAGACCACCAAATCAGGCACATACACCTGGTTTGAGTGGATATAACCAGCCTGGCCTGATCATTTCTCCTAAGCAGGCACACACACCTACCAAATTGAGTAAGAAGGAATCTAAGAAGAAGACCCACCTAGCACAGTCAAGAAATAAAAGAACCATCTATGAAAAGACCTTGCTCGATGCTAGAGTTCTTGAATCCCTCAGACAGTTATCTATTGGAATCCATGATTATACTCCCTCATTTCCCAATAGTGGGAAAATTAATTCCAAAGGTCTTCAATAGACACTTCATCGTGAAGGATTTCTTCATGATAGTTCGGTCGATATTGAAGTTTCTTCTTTAGATGAGTGCTACAATAACCCTTTGTGTGGCCATAATACCATGGGGCAAGAGATACCATCTTTTGCTGTAACCCACCATGGTGGTCCTCTGTGTGATGATGAATTTCGCTGCGAAAGTCCTCTCCACAGTAGTGATGCACATTGCCCGAAAAATGCTCTAGTGGACAATGTAGTACCAATAATGCCCTATTATCTTGAAGAACATGAAAATTCGAAACCATTTATGTCTGATGCTTCATCTCTAGAAAGTGAAATACTTTCTCAATCAGAAGATAGCCCAGGGTGTAGGTCATTCTCCGAACCACCCCTGGGTCATTCATCTTCTAGTTCGATCAGTGAATTCTCTACCAATCCTGTTGAATCCGATGAAGCAAAAAGGAAGCATCGGCTCTGGTCAAAACAAGTAGAAGAATCATTATTGAATGATAAAGAGGAAATGCTGAACATGAGTAAAAAACAGCCAAAAGGTGAAGTGCCACTCATGTTATGGCCTTTGGCTGACTCTCAGTATGACATTCCAGAGATTATGATGGAAGATAGGATTCATGATATTTGTCTCAACATATGGAAAACTATTTGTCAGTTGGAAAAGAAAACATTATCTTATGATGAATATGAAAATCATAGCAATATAATAGAAGGGTTACAATGCCAGATTGATGTGGAATCTCTATCAGTCTCTTGATATCTGAATGATGAAAAGCAGCAGAGAGCCCTTCCGCGTTCATGCCTTAGTGCAGTAACAATATTGCGCCAGTTAATTTCCAATGCCCCATCTGGTATTCATGTCAGAGGATGGGGTGTTCATGGAATACTAAATTTCACTATGCTCTCTAGTCATCAATATTTCCCATGACCGGTCACAGTCAATGGGTTTTTTTTGTAATCAAAAGCTTTCCCAAGAACATGCTTCAAGTAGATCCTCTCAATGTCAATAATACAGAGAAAAATTTGTTGAATTACTCCTACATCAAGCAATCAAGAATATTGAACAGGCCTCTCGTATAGAGCAAGCACATCATCAAGTGACCGAAGTGTCAGAAATCATCCAATGGTCTTTTGAACCAGGTGATAAAAGTGGATGTCAATTGATGCATCCAGCAAATTTCTGGACTACGGTCCACAAGATCAGGAGATCTTTTAAGAAAGTCTCAGGAATAGCATGTCATGAGCCATCCAAGCTTGCAAGATTGGGGACTCTTTTAAACCAACCCTCAGAATCAACAAATAGGATTCATGGAGTTGAGAGAGAGTAGCAGGAATAGCCCCAGTCCACTAGACTGGGGACTTTTTCAAATCATCAATCCCCTCCTCAGTGAAATTCAGTCTTCTCTCGATTGGGGAAGAAGCCACAAGAGGAACGAAGAGCCAAATTATCAGGAGATTCCCTCCAATTTACGGTTCCCCAAGAAGTCCCTGAGGGATCAAATCATCAAAAGACAATGTCTCGTCAGGGGCATGGTAGAAGTATATATGACAGAAATGTTGATAGAAGAGATGTGATGTATTATGCATCAATTAATGTAATTAATGTCATTGTTTCTAATCCAACAGAACATGAGGCTCACTCAGGGGACTCAGATGAAGAGGTTCCTGGTCATGAAGTTGTACCACATACACAAATGAAGAACGTGTGCATACACGAAATCAAAGTTTTACCCAGAATCTGGGTGTTCCTTCAAATAAATCACTCCCCCCTTTCTGAAAGGGATCAAACAAGGGGAAGAGAAAGAATAAAGTTACATATCCTTCCTCTGGAGAAGGCCAATTACTCTCACTAGAGCAAAGGTTTGCACAAAAGGAGGAAGAAATGAAGGAATTGAGGAGGATGAATGCAGAACTACTTTAGGGTAGTCTTCCTTGTAAATGTTCCGGGGCCAGTCAGCCAAGGGAATTTGTTATGCATACTGAGATGGATCAAGAATATCCTCCTCTATCAGTACACCCTCCCATGTCTAATCATATGGGTCAAGTGCATCAACAATCGGTGGTGCTACCATTAGTTTCTGTACCAGCCACCATACATTTCCAAGCTACAGTCAGTGCACCTGCTCAGCTCCAAGCTCAATCGGATGTTTCTCAAAATTTAATAACTACCATTGAGTCATTAACAGCTCGGTTAGAGACTATGGAAGGGAAGCACGCGCAGGTTCAACTTGAAAAGAGAACATACCCTAAATGGGTAGATTCAATCTCTCCCCCATCATGTTTTGGGAACCTTTTATTCCCTATTTTCAATGGATCATGCGATCCTGAACAGCATTTGATGCATTACGTATCTTGTTACGATCCTATGATGGGAACCCCAGAATAGAAAGATGCAGTGAAACTCAGATGTTTCGTGCGAACCTTGCAAAGACTAACCATTGTCTGCCACACAAGCATTCAATCTTGGTTAATTACCGGATGAGAGGATCATCACCAAAGATTCCTTCCCCAATTCAGATCAACATTGACAAAGACAACAGTTTTTTATCTTATAAACTATAAGAAAAGGGAGAATGAAAGGGTCTCAGATTTCATTTCTCACTGGAAGGGATTAACGTATTCCATAAGCTTAACAATCCCTCAAGAGGAATTGTGGCCAATCTGTGTGGAAAATTTGCGTGATGAGTTGCGCACACCGTTGATCCTTGTGAAATACACATGAGGGTTTCGAGACCATACATCAATAACTCAAAAGATTGAAGATTCTCTTATACAGGCTAAGGATAAATCTTGTGTAATTCCATCAATTCCAGGAAGAAGAATGGGTAACGCAGATACTGCTATAGTTATTCTTAACCAAGAACTTGTACCTACTTCTACTTCAAAACCTTCATATTCCCGAAGGGCTATACCTTTTGAGCGTCATCAACAAAGGATGTTTCGTCAAGATGATCAAAGAGAACAAAGACAGAAACAACTTGAGGATCGGAAGAGCAATATTTACTCTTTCCGAAATGAACAAGTTCTTGGATACATAATTTTGGCTCTGGAGAATAATTTGGTTCAGTTTCCATGGCCCAAAAGGCCACACAAGGAAGGAGATGAAGACCATCTCAATTATTTCCCCTTTCATCAAATGTTGGGTCATCCCATCCAAGAGTGTTTTGTATTCAAATACCTCTTGTAAAAGATGGTCATATCGGGACAAGTCAACCAAAAAGGCTCTTCATCCCAGGAAGCATGTGATACTGCTATCTTTATAGAGGAAAAAAGTCGAATGGCAAGAATTCAAAAGAAAAACTGCACAAAAATATGATGATTGGATGGCCAGAAAAATGATCAACCGAACTCATTCTATTTTGCGAACTCAATTGAAGAAACCAATTGTGTCTTCTTCTATGGATTCCACAACAAAAATCCTCTTCAGAGGGGAAATCCTCAAAAGGGTGGCACAATTCCACGAAATAGGAACAATCAGAAGAAAATGAGTATGTGTCAAAGACTAAGCTGACTTTGACTTTGGAAGATTTCATGCCATCTACATCGAAGCAACGGGCACCGCCCCACCAAACAAAATATCCTAAAGAGGTAAATTAGGCAGAGTCTTCATCGGATGAAGAGCTGATTTTCGGTTCTGTTAATATAATTCAATTAACAGATAAATATTCCAGTCGCAGTTTCGATTTTGATGAGGCCAAATTCCATATATCAAATAGAGGAATCATAGGAAGTTCCAGAGGCTCAGAATACATGGGAAGATGTGGATCATTCAGAATCCACTATTCCAATTCTACCCCGGCCAGAACTGTGTATGCAGTAGAAACTCGTGGCAGAGCCCTTCAGCGAGCTGAACAAGAACAATAAAGTTCTTCCACAAATAGAAAATTTAGTCCTGGCACAATTATTCTGTAGGATCGGTTGCGAGTTCCATCTTGATCCTCTCAACATGTAAATGGAACTAATCAGTCTAATATTCCAAAGGCAGGTATATTTCCAACTCCTATCCTGATACAAGATGCATCAACTTCCAAAGAATCAACTTTCAAGGCACCTAATAAACCACATGTTCCTGTTGGGAAACGCAGACCTTTGGATCAAAAGTATGATGTATTGAAACACCTGGCCCAATTACAGGCCATGTTATTTATTCCGGATGCTTTGAATCTATCAAAAGATCTTCGGGAGGCATTCATCAAGGCTTTGTCAAGTCCTCAAGAGTTTAGAACTGAAATTGCGGCAGCTGAAGTCTATCACGTAGAGAATAATCATGCGGAGTGAGATGCAGTGTTATCTTTCACAGATGAAGATGAATATGATTTCGTACATGGGCATATTAGACCTTTGTACTTATCTGGATAGTTCAATGGTGGAGACATCATAAGTGCTTTCATTGATAATGGTTCAGGAGTCAACCTCATGCCCATTCGTACACTTCGTCGATTGGGCCTCACAGAATCAGATTTATCTCATTATACTATGATGTTACAAGGATATGATAAAAATGAACAAGAACCACTGGGTGAAGCTACACTAAGAACTCTGTTTGGAGATCTTGTATCCAATTCATATTTCATGGTTGTTGATCAAGACTCAGCCTTCAACATCTTGCTTGGAAGACCCTGGCTACATCAACATGCGGCTATCCCTTCATTATACCATCAATGTCTCAAATATTGTTTCGATGGTCAACTTGGGAGATTGTATAGTGATAAGGACCCATTCAAGACATGTGAATCTCAATGCATTGAGGCAGAATTCTATCACATGAAGAGAAAGGAGAATTCCACAACAAGGGAGATTACTAACGTTAATGCTCCATATGGTTTGGAAAAGATTCCAGTAAATCCATTAGCGCATGTGAGTACAGGTTATGTGTTTTTCTATCATTCAAATTGAAAAGATAGACCCAAATCAAAATAATGTTATGGAAAGATCCATAATGTAAATTACGACAATCGAGCCAGACAATATGGGAGAAATTGGTGATCCACTAGGCAATGATGAAAGTTCAAATTGTGATATCATCATTTCATCTTCTAAAATCCAGCAAGTCTATACTTTGCCAACCAGGCCAGAAGAAGTTATTGTAACACGATAGTTGAACAATGATGTTGATTTTCAATCCATCATCTTCTCTTTATTACCCAAGGAAGACCCTTCATCATTAATTGGGTCCGAAATGGAATCTTCTTCTTCAAGATGTTCAAGTTTTAGCATCACTTCTGATCATGGGAATTCTGCTTCATCATCTACTATGAAAGTAGAAATAGAAGAAATAACACATGTTGAGGAAGAAGAGGATGATCTCAGGGATGTTCCTCCAGAATTTGAAGAGGGTATCTCTACCACCATGGATGAACTCAGAGAAATAAATCTGGGTACAAAAGAAGATCCACACCCCACATTAATCAGTGCGGTCATGACTCTTGAAGAACAAGAGATGTATATTTCCTTTTTAATTCAAAATCAAGACATATTTTCTTGGAACTATACAGATATTCCCTGGCTTGATCCTGATGTTGCTACTCATCATTTGGGTTTACAAGAAGAACATTGAGGAGTTAAGCAAGCCGTAAGAAGAACACACCCAACTTATGCTTCCAAAATTGAAGTTGAAGTGGATAAACTTATCAAAGCTAACTTCTTCAGAGAAGTTCAATATCCCAAGTGGTTGGATAATATTTTTTCATATGAAGATGAAGAATAGAAAAATTAGAGTTTGCATCGATTTCATAGATCATAATCTGCATTGTCCTAAGGTTGATTTTCTAGTTTCGATTACAGATCTTTTAATCGATGCAACAGTTGGCTACGAAGCACTTTCCTTCATGGATGGATATTCCGGAAATAATCAAATTCTAATGGCTCTAGAAGATGAATAATCCACAGCCTTCGGAGACCCTTAGGGTGTGTTTTTCTATCGGGTAATGCCATTTGGATTAAAGAATGCAAGCGCAACATATCAGCGTGCCATGCACCGTATCATCAAGAACTTTTTAGAGGTGTTTGTTGAATGTTATGTGGATGATTTAGTGGTCAAATCAAAACAACATTCTAATCAATTTTCTGATTTGGAATTAATATTCCGCAAGCTTTGACAACATAATTTCAAGATGATCCCCTTAAAATGTTCTTTTGGGGTAACCTCAGGAACATTTCTCGGCTTTGATGTACGCCATCATGGTATTGAAGTTGATAATGAGAAGACCAAGTCAATCCTTGGTATGTCACCTCCTCAAAATTTAAAATAACTAAGAGGAATTCAAGGACACTTAGCCTATATTCTGTGTTTCATTGCCAATTTGGCAGGCAAAAGATTACCCTTTACCAAATTGATGAAGAAGGGAGTTGCTTACTAATAGACTAAAGAATGTCAAGAAGCATTTGATTTTCTCAAGAAATACCTCTTGAGTCCACCAGAAATCATGACACCTATTGAAGGAAGGCCACTTATACTCTACATGACAGCCTTAGAGAAATCATTGGGTGCCTTTATTGCTCAGAATAATGATGTTGGGAATGAAAAAAACCTCTACTATCTTAGTCAGACTATTCTTGAAGCAGAAACCCGATATTCAAATATTGAGATGTGCTTCTTGGCATTAATCATTGTAGTTCCGAAGTTGAGACACTACCTGCAACATCACAAGGTCCAATTGGTATCTCACAAAAACCCGCTCAAATTCATCCTTAGTTGTCCAATGCTTATAGGATGTCTGGAAAGGTGGGATGTTATTTTGTAGCAATTAAATATTTAGTATGTGTCTCAAAAGGCAATAAAGGGTCAAGCTCTAACTGATTTCTTGGATGAACACCCTTTTGAGGAAGACACATCTTCAGATATTGAACTCCCTAATGAGGAAGTCTTCTCTATTCAAGATAGTCCTCAAACATGGGAAATGTACTTTGATGGTGCTTCCAGAAGTCCAATAGGGAAGAAAAAGGAAGATCCTAAATTCAAAAAGGTTGGATTAGGAGTTATACTTATTTCCCTGGAAAAGGC
Organism: Viscum album; assembly: GCA_963277665.1. NCBI lineage: Eukaryota > Viridiplantae > Streptophyta > Magnoliopsida > Santalales > Viscaceae > Viscum > Viscum album. The sequence continues at coordinate 2,008,005,266 of OY728148.1, read as the reverse complement.
AGTGTTAGCTTATTCCTTCTTATTGTGGGAAGGTGGTACCAATAATGAAGAAGAATACCACGATCTCATCGCAGGCTTGGAGTCGGCGCTTCAAGCACAAGTGAATCACTTAAAGGTGAAAGGTGATTCATGCCTGGTAATCAAACAAGTTAATGGGTATTATACCATCAAAAAAGAATAATTAATAACTTTGTATGATTACATCATAGAATTAATGGTGGAATTCCCTTCAGAACAAACATTTTCTTATTTCCTTCGATCATAAAATTCTCAAGCTGATGCACTGGCTAATATAGCCATAGCTCTGGCAGATCCAAACCGGGACGAGAAAACCATCAGTACTACCCACCATCATACAATTTCACCTTATGTTCGATCCAGAACAGAGCAGATTAATGAAATTACCCCCATTCCTGAACCATATGGTCATACTACCGGATGGATGAAACCTATCAGGGAATACCTTCAAAATGGAATACTTCCACCTGATAAAGCTGGGAAAGAACAAATCTGGCGAAGTGTGGTCAATTTTACTCTTTATGATGTCCTAGATAACCTAGGGAAAATTCTCTACAATCGTGGTTTTTTTGTAGTTCTCTTCAGATGCATTGATGGTGAAGAGACAATGGTTTTCATGAAACAAGTGCATGCAGGAGTTTGTGGTGCCCACTAGTCTAGACAAAGACTCTCTGATCAGATTCAATGTCTTTGATACTTTTGGCATTCAATGATACAAGATTGTGCTGATTTCACAAAGAAGTGTCATCCATTCCATGTACATTCCAACTTCATTCATCAACCCCGAGAGTTGCTTCGTACAACTAAATACTCGTGGCCATTTTCCACCTAGGGAATGGATGTGGTAGGACCTTACCCTTCAGCTATGTCCAAGAAATTTATGTATATTCTTACTACTACTAAATTCTTTTCCAAATGGGCAAAGGTAATACCCCTCAATGAAGTCAGTTCTAAATGCATTGTTAGCTTCATCAAGTCTAACATCATTACCAGATTTGGTGTCACTTATACCATATTGATAGAAAATGGCACCAACTTCTGTTCATCCGAGGTGAAGAAGTTGTATCAAGAATACTACATCAAATCCAATCATTCATCTCAGTATCATGCAGCGGCCATTGTCCAGAAAGGAGACTTCAACAAGACTCTTTCAAACATACTTCAAAAGATGTTGAATAAAGATAAGAAGTCATGGCCTGATAAACTTTTTCACGCTTTATGGGGTTATCTGACCACCACCTGCACTGCAACGCGGTCAACTCTATATTTACATGTATATGGAATGGAAGCAGTCTTGCCTATTGAAGTTCAACTACCCTCACTCATAGTATCCATTTGTGATCAGTCATCTATAGATGAGAAATCTCAAAAGTGATTGAATGAATTGGAACGGTTAGATGAGAAAAGATTGTGCACTTTGCACCACATGGAATTCTATCAAAATCGAATAGAACAAGATTTCAACAAAAAAGTTCATCTTCGTTCATTCGTTCAGGGAGAATTGGTACTAGTTCTCAGAACTCCAATGATACTATGAATGAAACCACCCAAGCTTGAGACAAAATGGGAAGGACCTTATTTAATAGATAAGGTGTACTCCAATGGATCTTATTCTTTAATATCAATGGATGGAGAACTCATTACGACTCCAACCAATGCCATATTTCTGTTGAAGTATTTTTTATAAACACAAAATACATAATCCACGGTCCAGGAATACGACCTTAAACTATTTTCATGTCCCTTACGTCTAGCATGACGTTAAACTACACCATCCAGAGTCCATGCATATGACTTTAAACTATTTTTATTTCTTTCGTACAACATGACGTTAAAACTGTAATGTCCTAGCTACATGACCGTAAACTGTATAAAAGTCCCTTACATCTAGCAAGACGTTAAACTGCATAACCAATGGTCCATGAATATGACCATAAACTATTGGCACTTACATCCAACATGATGCTAAACTGTATCGTCACTTTTTCATCCAACATAAGGTTAAACTATGAAAAAGTTCCTAATACGTCCAACATGACATTAAATGGTGTACTCATTTGTCCTTATTTCATGACATTAAACTGCAGAGTCCCCCTTTCATCTATCATGACGTTAAACTATATTGTCCCCATCTTCCTTGCTACACGACGCTAAACTGTACAAAATTCCTTTAATATGTCCTACATGACATTAAACTATACTTTTTCCCTGCTATATGACATTAAAATGTGCAACACCAATAGTCCTAACTGCAAGACTTTAAACTGCATAATCCCTTCATATGTCTTACATGACATTAAACTATGCATCGTTTGGGTTATTGCTACCTCTTGTTTCTTACACCGAGTATTAATCACGTGATCTTAGAGAAAAGTACAACCATAACACTCTCTCTGGGATACTAACCATGTGTAAGTCCCAATACTATTTTTTTAGGTGGTTGTGCCCAACAACAACTTGATCACTAATTCATTATTTAAATGAACTACGTGGACTTTGATCCTTGCCTTCTAAGATGGGTACATAGGCAACCACCTGAGGTTCAAGCCCAAAACCAATCTCTTCACATCGGTTCACCTCCATCTCGTACGATGTTGATTCATGAAACCGCCCCCAGAATCAATATCTTTACATTGGTTCACTTTTTCCCTTTCTATATGATGTTAAACTGTACAACACTTTTTGTCCAGTATGACAATAAAAAATAACATTATTTGATACCCTCACCTAAGAGGGAATCATTATTTACATTGATTTTCAATTATGTTTCATTCTAAAGACTATGTGCATACATGGCAATGCCCGAACCTTTTATCTTTGGTTAAACCATCATTGCACTAAAGTCCCCTTTCACCCTCACATGTACGAACCAAATTTGTACAGAGGGTATTTCTAGAACTACATGGGCTTGATTCACATCCTTATGGGATACATAGGAACGTTCTAGTGTCCCCTGAATGCAGCCCCAAGACTTTTGGGCCTAACCCCAAATTCCACTTTCAGTCCCTTGGCTGAAAAGTGCCCTTGAAAACACACACTGTGTATTTCTTTTAATGGTCCGAGCTCTATGGACCTAAAAGAATATCCCTAATCCTTTTTTCCCACATGACGTTAAACTGTAGTTTAAGAACTACGTATGGCTTGATTCCCATCCTTATGGGATATGTAGTGATGTCCAACATTTCAATTCAGGACCCAGCCACAACATGATTATGGTTAGCATTGATATTTGTATCTCTACATACATTGAAAAATACCCATTTTATATGTGTCATAATCCTAACCTTAAATATTTTCAGATCGTCATAACCCTTTTCTTATCATCAAAAAAAAAAGTCTTGAAATTCTGAGAGTTCTTTTTCATGACCATGCAGCACTTTCCCTTAGGCAGCCTTTCATAAACAGTCTACATAACGGACCTGTCTTCCAAAAGATGCTATTATTTGACTATGCAGCTAATGCCCTTAAGTGGTCCTGCATAATTCAACACCCTAACAGGTTTGTTAAATAATGGTAACTTTATTCTTAGGATGAAAATCTCCTTTTTTCCTTAGTTTTCTTAACGACAATATGTATGGATCTGGAAAAATAGCCATCCTTAATATATTCGTCTCATAATATTTTTCATGATCTGAATGTATTCAAGTCTATGGTTTATATTTCCCTTCCCTATGATTGGGCTATACCTTCGTAGGAGTGACATTCATCCAGTTCATGGATAATCTTGTTTGGAAATATCATCACCATATTCAAGTACCTCTCTCCATACAACAAACTCTATGATTTATAAAATTTGAATCCCCATAAACATTCACTGGTTTTTTAGAAGTAGAAAAGTAATTTTCTGAGAGTTCTTTTTCCTGACAATGCAGCACATGCCCTTAGGCGGCCTTTCATAAGTAATCTACATAACAGACCTGTCAGCCAAAAGATTCTATTATTTTACTATGCAGCCAATGCCCTTTGGTGGCCCCGCATAATTCAACCCCCTAACGGGTTTGTTAAATCATGGTTTCTTCATTCTTTGGAACTACTTCTTCTAATACCTTTTATCTCTTTTTCTTATCATTCCTCATATTCAATATTTCGTAAGACATAGTTTACATTTTTCATTCATACTTGGGTGTGGTAATATGATTCCAAATGAATTGTCAAGGAATTGAGTCCATTCTACTTCATTCAGTCAAAACTATTTTGACCTTAATCATTAGCCTTTTTTGTGTCCGACGTGCATGAATTTAAACTACCCACAACAGACAAAGGAACTTTGAATAAAAGTCAAGTTCCAGCTCACAAAAAATACATTTTTTATGATTTAGGTAATATTGAACAATTAAAAGATTCAAAGTTTGTAGGGTTATTTATATTAATCCTAGTAAAAATCAAACTATGTTTACTAGGACCATTGGCTTAGGTAAAAATCTAAAGTAGGTAGAAAAGGAAAATGCGTGCACAGAAGATTAAAGATGAAAAAAAATTCATTTGGTGTACAATAGATTAGAAGGACGCCCAAAAATTGGTGTCTCTTCTATTTTCCAAGAAACTACAAAAGGCTATGAACATAAGTCTTCACTTGATGAACATCATCTCGTGCTTCATCAGCAGCTACTTGAAGCTCATACACTCAACCAACTTCACTCTTTTCAGTAGGATGGAGTGCTTTCTTGGCATCTATGATGGCCTTGATACCATTTTTTGAGCTCCCTCCAATGAATTATTGAGTTGGTCAAGTCCCCTAGTAACAGTGTCTAACTGTTGCTGAAGGTTCATTTGCTGGACGACTTTATCATTGATCTTATGCTTCAGCTCCTTCATCTTGGCATCATAGTCAGCCTCATCCCAGGATACTACAGCCATAAATTCACAAATATTGGTTGACAGTTTCAGCCTGGTCAGATCTTCGCGACACGTTTCCTCCTGCTCCCTCCTAAAAATGACCTGTTTCACCGCGGCATGGATCTTTTCATATCCAAAACCACCAAGTCCCAATATGAAAAATAGGGATGCCAGTCGGGGAATCTTCAATGACAGATTCTCTAGAATCACTTCAGATAAGATTTTCCATATGTTCTGTCATGCCTTGCATCATGAAAATTGGAACGCCTTTTGAACTTCTGAGTCCGACTCAGCGTCACTATCATAGGGGGAGTATAATCTGGGATTAATGAACATAGGGAAGTGCCATGTTCTTCTCATCCCCCCCCCCTGACCTGAGCTTCTTCAATTTCAATTCCCATTGGGGCAGAGGCTGAGGCCTCACCTCCAGATCTAGCCATTACAATTGATAGCCCTGCATAATTAATTGAAAGCACTAGTTAGTTTTAAAGGATGAAAATAGAATCTGTTGTCTTGAAAATTAAATAAAATCACAAATATTGTTGTTCCTTACCCAATGGTAGGTCAGCAACTTGAGAAGGCTCCACCCCATCTTTCCTAGCGTCGACAAGATTTTCGGGATGAGTTTGAGGAAGCACTACTGGGTTCAGCTCCACTTGTGCTAATGTTTCTACAATGGTAGGTTTTTCTATACCCCCTTCAGGCATGGGTAGTTCATCATCTTGATCAGAAAAAACTGCACATTTGAAACAATCATGATAAGACATGTAATAAGAAGTTATTCTTAATAGGACGAAGGATAACACTCACGACCATAATCTTCTAAATTACATGGTAATTTAACATGATTTATAAAATAATTGAATGATGCGCCAAGTTCCATCATTTCATCTAATGTCATCTCTGAATCCTGGTTAGTCTCACCAGTGGGAGCATTTGATGTGTCTTCTTGGAAACCTTCACCCTGTGGTCCCTGAACCTGGACAACATCTTCGGATAAAATCACGACATCCATTGCAAGAGCCTCCAAAAGCTCTAATGTAGGGGTTGAACCTGAAGTATCACAGAATGGAAGTCAGTGGATGTTTCATTCAACATTTTATGAAGAATTTTTAACTTACTAGAAGCAGGTTCTTCTCCTCATGCAATAGCAGCAGGAGGGATACTGGGAACAGATGCTGGCTCTTTTCCACGAGCAGCCAAGTCAGCCTGAATTTGTGATTGTTCCACAGCACCCTCCGTTGTCCTCTATGGAGGATCAGTCCTCTCCCTCAGAGGGTAAATTGAAGAAGCCTCTACAATACCAAGGAAAATGAGCAATATTTTTCATGATTTAAAATTCATTATTATCCGAAAGACTTACCACTACTGATGAAGAGTTTAGTTGGGGACTTCTTCCTATGATGCCTTTGGTTATTTGTATTTTTGGTAATGTCGACAGTCTCCATTATCGGTACCTGAACGGGAGAATGGAAAGCCATGTCCAACTCCTCATCTATGGAATGTTGTCCCGAAGATATCTCGCCCGACTCGCAAGGAGATTGAGCAGTAGCCCCGATGGCAGTACCACCAGGGCTATACTGTGGTGAGGGAACCTCATTAGTTCCTTTCTTTGAAAGCTGCAAGATGAAGAAAATAACTTCCTTGAGTAACAAAGCTTCGACTGAAATCAAGTTGCAATGAATATAAGGAACGAAAACTTACATCTTCAGGGGCCATGTAATCGTTCCACTCCTCATCAGTCCCCTCAGCGGTGCCATGATCTATCATTTACTTTACCCTCTTGGTGATAGGAATGGAATCATCGATGGCATATATGAGCATTTCCAGCTCTCTGATATAAGCTCGCACTTCATCGGGTCTATCTTCAAAATTAATGTCGGTAGAAGCCAGAAGAGTCCCTATTCGAGGGAGATGTATCCCCTCGCATAAATCCAGCCAGGTAGTTTCAATACCACAATATAAACTCTTCCATGTCTGGACAGCCTCTGGTCGTAGATATTTAGTGCGTGTACCAGAAGGCTGTGAGGAAGGTCCTACAATATTCGACTTCAATTTCTTCCCATCTCATGAAAATACATATATAGAATAAGAAAATAAGACTTATTGCTTTATAAACTAGTAATTATTAAAGTACCCCAACAAAGTAACACACCAGTAGTTGATGGAGTAGGTCTTTTGATTTTAACCGAAGGATTATATCAGGAAGGAGGCCGCTTTTCCACTTGTTGTGCCTCATCATCCCCATCAGGGGAATCCAGTGAATCAGTCCTAGAGGAGGAATCTGGCGAATCAGCTTCAGGTGGGGAAGCATCACCTTCATGTGGAAGGGTTTCTTTCTCTACAATCCTCTTCCTTTTCCCCACCTGATAAACTGGGTGATACAGCACCCCTTTAGGGTATGATGCTATTCAGTTCTCGGCATACTATGTAGTCAAGTTATGTGCCGCTCTTTTAACTGGTAGATCAAACACCACCCCAGTCTTCTCCCTAGATGTCAGCAACCACAGTTGTCGAGCAACCATCGGATGTTGCTCTAACGTGACATGTACAGGGGGAGATACAACAATATGTTACAAACACTTTAATTGGCGTGAAAATCTATATGGAGCATAGGCCTCACATATAATCTCTCCATCAATCCTGGAAACCAACACACTATCTCTGCAGGCCAACATGTATGCCCTCAAATCAAAGTGGGTTGTTCCATCATCAACAAACCTTCTGATTAGAGGATTTCCATAGGGAAAGATGTTAAATTCCTTAAACATTCTCGTCCTCAAATTCATGTCATAGGAATTAAGATCTAATAGAGATATTCTAGAGAATGCTTGCTCTAATGGCCTGAAAGAACTTCCAGGAATTTGTACTCAATTTTGTACATTATATGTCAGGAAGTGAGTGGCGATCCATCCCCATAAAACTTGGAATGATCCCACTATTCTCAAAGGAGATTTACCCATGAAGACATGAAGTAAACTCCTGTGAATCTTTTCTAAAATGGGAGTAGCAATCCCAACCATTTTTTCCTCAGGCAACTTTGCCGAAATAACCAATGTCCTTGGCCTCACACCTCCCATTGAGTCCCTAACTGCCAAGAGATAAACGCTGAGCCACAAAGCCAAGAAGCCTTCCAGACGAGTCTTCTTTGGGATCCTTTTATTCACCTCATATCCTCATTTTAGAAACTCTCATGCTTCTAGTGTTGGCCAGAATGTGCCAGGAGCACCCCTCTTCTTGGTTTTTGGGAAGGTGGTAGGACGGGTGGGCCTCTTATCCTTGGATTTCGTTTTCTTGGATCCTATCTCCTTCGGCTCCTTCTCCTTTGGCTCTATCTCTTTCTTCCCAATAATAAATATATTCATCCACTCCTCCATATGAATATCCTTTCTAGAATGAGTTATGGTGGTATCCGAACTCTTGAGCCTGTGGATGATTTTAAATAATTCCCGAGCTAAAGCGGGAGTCTTCTCTGAATCGTTCTATGTCATCGTGGGAGGGATGAATTCATCATACATGTCACCCAAAATTGGATCCCACAAGATCCTGTGGACATCCCACAAACTGATTCCTACTTCTCCACGAGTTAGAGGGAAAGAAGTGGTTTCTGGGATCCAATGACAGAGTATCTCCGGCACAGATTTATCATGTCTGTAAGAATATGTTTTCCCAACCCAAACAGCTTCGTATATGGCAAATCCTTTCAGATCTTCGACAATATCTACTCAGGTTTGTCGTACCCTATATTCCCACATCCAAGTTGGCATAACACCTCCCCTAGGACAGAAGTCCCAACTTTTCTTCCAGCCTTTGGATTGATCCATCTTAGCATTTCGGATGATTAATGGATGAAAATGTGGTTGCAGCTCGAGTTTATGAGGTTTCAGTTCTGGCATACAAGGGCTGTGATGCATCATATGGGCCCTCTCCACTGTTCCAGAATTTATAAATCCTCCTCCACAGGAGAAATCTACTGAAGCAAAATTGGTGTAATTCTGAAACCAAGAAAGTGGGAGATAGTTCTTTGCTTCTAGAATAGTAACTTCTCGCAGATGACCATATCCATACAAAGGCAGATAAATGCTTTGGGCGAAGACGAGATGATACTTCTCCAAATACCTAGACAAATATGGGAGAGTGCTATCGCAGATAGTATAGTAATCATGGCCAATGATGCTCATCATATCATCAAGTCTCTTGCTTACCAGTTTATTAGCCATTCCGATTCTCTTGGGAGCCATTGAATATTCACAAAAGTTGAATAAATTAACTCTTAAATGGGTTTATTTTTCATAAAATTTGTGATGGAATTTGGAAAAAATGGCAAAAGAATTAAGGCGCGCAAGTCTAATCTTGGCGCACAAGTGTGGATGTGTTGTGCAAGTGTTAATATGCCGCTCATGTTTTTGGCGCGCAGGTATCACTGCACTAGTCCAGATACCTTGACAGCAGCGTGACATCAAAGAAAGGTGGAAAAGAGAGAAACTTGCGTGACGAAGGTGACCTACGCGATGAGATCTTGAAAATCCGAAATTTGATGCTATGCGCGACAAATGACCACATATATATAGGCCAGGCCGGCCACCTGTGCGCCTATAGCCATCACGCCCCAGCCCTGCGTGACCCGCACCTGCGCGATGACAGTCGCGCGCTGAACACCTGTGGGCCTATTTCCCTTTGGTTTTCTCCTTTTCCTCCGAGTAACATCCTTATTCTTTCAGATCCAACTCTAAGGTGGGACTTTTGTTGATAATCCTTTTCGTCACATTGTCTAAAGGAATTGAATGGGAAATTACTTAGCACAAATTGATTCATCCTTTAAAGAAAACATCAAAAATCATAAAATGAATGAAAAATGATTCAAATACCCTTGGGTCATGAAAGTTCCCTCATGGTCGTGAAATTCCACTTCCACGCCACCTAATGGTCGTGCAAGTGACTTGCGCACCCTCTTTGAAAACCACCGAGGGTCTTCTCCAGCCTATAAATACCCCCGGTGGGCCCCCCATTTGAGGATGATTTTTTCCAGAATTCAAATACAGAGCTCTCGATGCCCAAGTCTCTTATTCAAGTCTTCCAAATACATCAAAGGTAATTCTTTACCTATAATGTAAGGTCTAAACAATACGAATAAGGTATATGTGTTAGAATTCACTAACACTTGCGCGCCTAAGTGTTTCACCCTTACGGAAAATTGACACACATGCGCACCTCCTCACCTACTCATTGAAACTTGTGTGCCACTCTTCTAGAAGTACCTAGAGATAATTCTAAAGGCTTTGGTCACAGATCGCCCAAGTATTAACCTACTGGTTAACAATCACGCAAGTAGCCATGTGCCGCGCAGGTATACCTGCGCGGCCAGCACATGCATTCCCACGCAGAACCTGCACGCCTACCCGGACATGCGCACCCTTATCTTTTTGGGTGCCTCTCCTACCTATTTCAATTCTCTTATGCCATTACACCTCTCCTATTCAAGATTCAGTCTTCAAGACACACTTCAAAGCCATTTATGGCATGTTTTTTTGATTGAATTCTTTATCTGAAAGGGCTTCCGTGGAACATCTCCCAAAACCTAGTTATTTAAACATCTTTACATCCCTAAAGTTAGAGAGTTCATTCATTCAAACTCATCCTTTAAAGATGAGAGAATCTTTAACATGGGCCTCCTTTTCAGGAGTAAGCCCCAGTCCAAATTCTTATTAATTTTGGCATCCTCCTTAGGAATAAGCCCCATGTCCTCATTAATTTGGGAATCCTCCTTATGAGTAAGCCCTAGTCATAATTCCCTTATCTTGGGATTCCCTTTCAAGAGTAAGCCTCAGTTTCAAAATATGGGCATCCTTCTTAGTATTAAGCCCCATGTCCCTTATTTTTTCAAAATCCTGTTCACCTAGGCCACCTTTTCAGGAGTAAGCCCTAGTCTCAAAATACGGGCTTATTCCTTAGGAGTATTCCCTCATCATAATTCCCATAACATGGGATTCCATTTCAGTTGTAAGCCCCAGTCTCAAAATATGGGCATCCTCCTTAGGAGTAATCCCAATCATATGTCCCCTCTCAACTTGGGAATCTTCTTTAGGAGTAAGCCCCAAGATTAGAGTATCCAAATCTCCATAAAGCACATATACCTTTATGGACCATGTTCCTGGATTTCTCCCCTGATACAAATCTTAATCTTCATCTGTTTGGGCAGTCATACATACATAATCCCCACATCATTTCTTATGATTGCATCTTTCATGGCATAATTGTCTGATTTTACCAATACCTCTTATTTCTCACACCGAGAATGACTCACGTGAGCTTAGTGTGTAAAAGTAATTATGATATCTTTCTTTGATCCATCAATCATAAACATAATACTCCCTTACTTGAACTATGTGGGTTCTGATTCCTTCTCTAATAAAGGATACGTAGGTTGCCCATCTACGGGTGCGATCCCAAATTTGAAATAATCTATGTCCTTATAAATGAAAATAAACTTCAAGTGCCCTACTGAGTGGATTTAAAACCAGAATGGTTATCATAATGACCTAGATACATTTATATATTAAAGGATACCATTGACTAAGACTCTCTAACAAATGCTAATGATTCTCCATTGATGACGAATCACGAATACAAATAAAATATTCTCTAAATTTCCTACATATTTAATCATTGATTGTCATATCTAAAGGAAAACTCATTTTATACTTGGTAATATAATAAGGATTCACAAACATAACTTAAATCTATAAAGAGAGTCTCGGAGTAGACAATAATTCCCCTAAAAAAGGTGTGATGAGTCCGACCTCCCATCCTCTCGACCAATGAAAATTCCTAAGTCTCATCGATCCACAACTAATGAGAACCTACCTTTGGAAAATAGGTCCAAATGGATATGGAATCATTGGATGTTTCCGGTTCTATGAACAAACCCGTTAGAAACCAATTAGAATGTTTGAACCTTAAATCAACGATGTCATCCCCAATTCCAGAGGAAACACATATATTGAATTATACATGTATTAATAGTGTTATTAATAAATAAATATTATTTCTAAAAATACTCCATTGATGGGTGGTGGGAACATCCTCACCCATATTTAAAAAACCCATTAATATCTAATATTTATCTCCTTCAAGTAATATCCAAACATCACACATGATTTGCGCACAATATACACCCACATAAATTCTAGATGGACTCCACAAGGAGTATGGAAGTACTAATCCTATTTCCAATACATTTATTGATCCCTCATAGAATCATGAAAAATGTATGAATAATTCTATGGATTCATCTTGGGTGTGTGGGGAAATCGATCTAGTGGAAAAACACTATGATGCATGAGACACACAGAGGGATCCATTCTTTCAGAAATAAATTAACACTTAGACTATATTTTCGTAGTATCACAAATTGTTTATTCCATAAAACATGAGGGAGAAATGTAATTCTACATCCCCAGAATATGTACATCAATTAATAGCCAGTGGATATAAAGTGGAAGTTTCTCACTGTTAGGATATAGAGGGTGGTACCTCTTCAGGTGATTGAAATGATTGGGAGGCTAGAATAACACACTAAATAGTAATATAGCCCAAAATATCAATCACCACCTTATCATGCTTAGTTACTTGTAAAACAGATTCTCAAAAAAATTTGAGCAACCATTGGAAATTTTCAAGAAATGAGGTGATGTTTTTTGGTAGATAATAAACATTCAAAGGTTTAATTATTATGATCAAGGATACCATGATTTAATTTTAAATAGTAATAGAGGAACACCACATCATGCATGTTCGTATCCAAGGCCACCTAAAACATGTGACCATCTGAGACACCTCACATAGGATACCATCTGAGGCCACCACACATAGGTTCCGAAATAAGTCCACCTCACATAGTCACCAAGTCAAGGCATCATCACATAGATTCCCAAAATAAGTCACCTCACATTATTTCCCAGATAGGATTCTCCACATAAGAGATTAAGGATATTGGTCTATAAAATATTGGAAGATATGTATAAATGGATAACGTAATGTGAATGGGAAGATAGAAATAACAATGAGATAAATAGTAATGAATGTGAGGTATGTGATGATATTTATACACACACTGGTACTAGCGTATACAAATCTTATTCCTTGTCTGACCACCCTGCATGACTACCAATATTGATGACCTTACCATTATATTTGTGTGTACCTCACATTCCTAGAATACTATCTGTAATGCTCTCCAATCCTATGAAACCTACAAGCAAAGGGTTGACCAATTCCCACATTTGACTATCTCAGGATTAGACCCTCTTCTTTGGATGTAATTCAATCCTGAGGGGGGGGGTCTTTTGGACACTCCATTTTTAAATGAATATGATACGTTTAAAAGGTAGATAACTCATGAAAAAATAGTTTAAATAGACATCAAGGATCACACGTGTCTTCCCATGCAGTCCTACATAAGGCCCAACCAGGATCACCACATAGTTCAAACTTCTGTGCTCAGTTCTATCACACAATCCCACATAGGTATTCCAAATGGAATCCGTCAGGATACCCCTTTAGGATAGCCAACACGACATACCTGTGTGAGAAAACTCATTTTCCCAGGGTCCTAAAATTGTCTACAAATTGAACTTTATGGATTGTCATTATGAAAAGATTGGAATATTAGACGATTCCTCAAATCTCTTCTCACCCTAGTCCTTAGACCAAGTCATGAAAATCTCTCACACAGCTCTCTAAGATTTGAATATTGAGGATATTAAAGATGGTAGTAGAATTAAATTTCATGTAGTGTTTGAACCATAAAATACCCTCACAATGAGACTTTTCCATAATTTTAAAAATACTAGGAAGAAATCCCCTTTCCAATTCCATGGTATTCAAGAACCCCATCACAAATCTCCCATGAATGCATCTATATCTTTCAGCGAAGCCTCACACAATTATTTTTCGAAAGCTTTCTCTTAATCTAAAAATTCATATCTATAACTGCGGTGAAGCACCATTATCTCACCTATAAATTACCTGGGAGAAGCATTCACAACTCTCCAAAACATCACCTGTGAGAAGAACATTCACCTTGCTCAACCATCATTTGGGAGAATCACCATCAGCTCGCCCAACCCATTACCAACATGTGACACATTCTATCCACAAAGATATTACCTAAATTAGTAATCCATTGATCAATTCATCTAATAACCAATTATAGGTCACCTATCCCATCAGATCCCCCATTTAATGTGAACCATGCTATGACCTCCCCAAAATCATCCAAATATGGGTGGTTAGATTACGTATCACATCAATATGTCCTCTTGATCTTCCATTCCCTTAGTAAATGAGGTCCTAGTTTTAACCAAAATATAAGGGTAATACTTGAAAAATTCACAGTCATTCATTTTGTGGTAATGATGATTATAACCACAGGTATGGGGGTGGTTGCTCCTCAGGTTAGGTAGCTACATTGGTGGCCCCTAATCCCCCCCTCTACCTCTCTTCATCTTATTGAATAGGGAGTATGGGAGGAAATTTTTTATAGAATCCCTCTGAAAGTAAGCCCCTTATATTTATTGTGGGGTATTATCTCACATTATATATACCCTTCCTCAAAACATGTAAAAGAAATAGATTTTCCGGGTTTCCAAATCATCCAATTTCTCTTATTTCTCACATTAATCAGGAATTGCATGAGATTATTATTTAGTGATGATCAGGAAATCAGCATAATAAAATTGTCTTATAGGGAGGGGAATACTATTATAGATATTCCACTCAGTTTCCCATGGGATTATTACGTGGTATAATCCCCAACCATGTTCTCACTACCTCAAAAGTATGTATTCCCAATGAAAAAACCCGATGAGACTTCTCTATTGGTGTAATCCCCAACCATTCTAAATACATGGTATTTGAATCCAATATGAATGGGATATGTAGGAATCCTCCATAAGGATCAAATAGAACACCCAAAAATCACATGAATATTCTCTAGTCCATATTACTAGTATATTTAGATCCATATTGCAAGGTTACATCCATTCCAGGTCCCTTGGGCTCCTTCGACGTAACTACCTTAATATCCCTGACTGGGAACCCTTAGCCTAGAAATCCTTGACATATGATGTTATACTACATGGTTTTTTCATTTCCACATAAACATAAAAGTTATGAAGTTTCATATTATGTGTCACTAATCTACATGGGTTCTTATTCCTTTATTGATAATACATTATAATCCCCTCTTCTTGTGCCTGGTCCCAACACCAGAACAACTCCCATCTTCTAGAATGATGATAAATTCCAAAGCAACCCACTTCATGGGAATAACCAACATAATAATAATAAATGACATAAAAATCAATAATTGTTTTACAATAGTGTACCGGCTATGGATAACCTCAATTACATTCAGATATCCCCATCGATGGAGAACCTTTGAAATATTAAGATGATTGTAAATTAAATAAATTCTATCATTTTATTATTATTATAAAAGTGGGATAATTGATATTTTATATTTAATAAAGAACTCAAAAACATCTCTAAAATATATCAGAGAGTCTTGTAGTTGGCAACAATTAACTCAAAATAGGTGTGACGACCCCAACCTCCCATCCAGTCGACCAATGTGATTCCCAACATATTGTTGGACCCTTATCCCAATGACCACATTCCATTGGCAAAAAGGTTTCCGAGATATCTAGAATAATGTAACCATTTTATTTTTTCAAATAAAAGAATAATACCCATTGGAAATATCCCCATAAGGACATTAAAATTTTAATCATTCATTAAGGGTCGTGCCACCAACACCAGAAAATGAAATTCCAACCGGAAATTCTTTTTAAGAATGCAATAATAATTAGGTCCCTGGATATTATATTATCTAGTATTATTGTTGTTGTGTTTCATTTAAACTATTTGAAATGATTTTAATCTTTTTAATTACCATGGTGTAAAATTATAAGTAAAATTATAACCCTTTAAAATTGGAAAACTCGTTACCATGGAAAAGGTTAAAGTAGGTTAAATAAGGGGTTAAACTAGAAGATATGGTTTAAAAAACAACATAAACCTATAAATATTTTATTTCTAGATGTTATAAAAAAATCATACCATAGCTAAAACATCTATAAATTGGGAAGCATTTATCTTATGAACTAATTGGTTATATTTTAATATTTTATAAAATTGAAAAGGATCCCCTCACCTCAATTATATTAGTGAACCACATCCCCTCCCTTATTAACACCTTTTTATCCACCTATATCAGAAACTAACTACTATATTACCTTTATATATTCATTAAACATGTCCTATAGAATCTTTTATAAATATAAAAAAAATCCTTTTATGGGTTAATGTGTATTCCAAAATTTGTTTATCAATATAGATATAATCATCTTACATGACATATTACAATTAATATCTTCTTCCACCTCATTAAAAAATTAACAAAAAGTTATTATTAAATAATAATGTATATAAAACATAATAAAATGTTATTATATTATTTTATTAACCTATATCCTTATCCTCATTAATCAAATGGGAAATAAAACCAACATTCTATGTATGACAGACTACCACCTCACGAAATGATGTAATTCATTTTCAATCACAACCACTCCAGGAAGGTTATAATGATAGAATTAATTTATATATATTATAGTTATAAAATAATTTTCATTTTGTATATGTGAATTATAAATTTAAATTAATTCTTCTCCTCTATCAAATAATGGAATAAACATTCATTTGTACGTATATCCTACCATCTCTATAAATGGTTTAGTTCATTTTTCTAATTATAGCTTTTATATATGACACTAAATATATATATATAATTAGTATATATGGTATTTTTATCCTTGATAAAATAGTATATATGATTTAATAATGGTAAAATAGTATAATTTGGGTGGAAATAATAATAGAGTTGCTCATCTAGTGGAGTTTGTAAACTAATATTTTTCATATAATGATTTGTGATGTTAGTATTAGCATATGAAATGAATACATGGATTTTGGAGTTCCCATTCTTTAATATATGTATTATGAGTTCATCCCATTAATGAAAATGCAGATAAATTATGAATGAACACCTACCTTGTCCACTAAGTTGTTGAAGATAACCCAGAAGGTTGTGGGGAAGGACCCCCACCCAATAAGTAATGGGAATCCTAAGTCACGGAAGAACGTTTTCTTAGAATCCATGGGGTAGGGACCAACATTAATGTTTCCAATATGGTGTACTTTAGTGGAAATGAGGTTCATACCCATCATTTTTTGACCAACATTGGACCAAGTCTAGTATGACTAGTGGGGGTATACGATCAAGACTTACATTCCTTCTAAGACTCACAGGATTAGAATCCTGGTGTTATGGTTGAGTTTCTATATGTTGTTAGTCCATGAGTCTAACGATGGTGTGATGCCATGGATATTCTTCATTGAAGATAGATTAGTGGATGGGGAACCCATAGGATTGGAAGACCCAATCAGGGTAATGATACAATGGTGCCTACTAAACACTACTACCGAGAAGTCCCCCCAACAAATTTTAAGCCCATTCCTAGTATTGTTTGGATGTATTGTGGAAAATTTTGCTCCATAGCCTTGTTGACTATGATTAACATCCTTAGATGTTAATTTTGACTATTTGTTTTTGTTGTATCAGGAATATATCCCGATTATTTGATGCATGGGTTGGCTTGAACACTTTTGAACCCCTTCATAGATTTAAACTTTTTTTCACAATGGGAGCCCCCCCTGCAAAGATAATTAAAAACAATGGCCTTAATTATTTTGAGTTTCTGTCATATATGATTGTCTTAAGATACTAAATATTAATTATGCAAGTAGATGGTAATGAAAAAAAGTATTGTATATCCCTTCTCGTGAGGATTCAATGAGAATTCAAGCATTATATAATGAACTAGTTACAATGGGGGAACATTTTCATTATTTTTATTTTCCTGAATCCATAAAGGATCTTGATGATTTTAATATATAATTGGAAGAATGTGAGTTTTCACTCTTTTATTTTTTCAATCAGATATTATATATTTACATTTTGTGCCCTTAATCAAAGATCATGTATTCTACCCACTTTTGTTTTGTAGAAACCATCACCAATGAAATCCATGTTAATTGTCTCAACATACATTCTACTAATATTATGAATGGAGTAATAGTAGAGGGTCCTAAAGTAGGGAATCCTTATGAGTGTTCTATTCTAGGACCTAACGAAGTACTTTAGGATGTTCTCCATCATGGAATCCTTACACAAAACATTGAGACTTAGGGTTTTAAGGAGACATAAATATCAGAATCCAATCCATCAATAGTTGAGTACTGGTAACTAATATGATTACCTCTCTTCAATTTCTATCGAGTATCCACCAATGTAAATTATAAGTCCTTTCTATTATCAGGATTCATTGACTTTAGTAGTCCATCTTGAGGGACAATCCCCCATGTCAATTAAACCATCAATAGAATTTGATATTGATAATAATTATGAGGGAGAGGAACATGGTTCTCTATTGAGTGAATTAATACCATTGTATATGTCTCCCACTAAAATCTTCTCCAAGTCAGACTTAAATTCATATGATTACTTTCAGGCCTAACATTATTTTCCCTAGAGAGACATGATAGAGAGAATTTTTTCAATTACATTTAAATATAATTTCATTTTTTTAAACCCAAAAAAAATTGTTACTCTATGATTAATTGCTTCATTTTTATGATATTGGTGTTATTTTGAGATGAACAGTAAAAATGGGCCATTTCAGATATTTAACAGTTTTACATTATTTCTATATTTTGGCCATAACATTATTTACACTAATCCAAATTGAAAAATTATTTCTTTTTCAGATTCCAATCATTCAGGGCTTCATTTACTATTTTTGGACCAAATGCTGAATCCACCATATGGAAGCTCAAAACAAGATCACAATTTTCCCCCTGAAAACCGTTTACAGTTCTACCGATATATGGTGTGGGGTCCATAAATTATTCATTGGTGAGCCCAGTTGTTGTGATATTCTGTGAGTGGACGGGAAATGAGTTTTAGGACTTCTTAAGGGTTATTAAGGGTCATTAAAGCATCCTAATCTGGAGGTTTGTGATTTGGCGAGTCTGACTGGACAGAATATATTATTAGAGTAAAACAACCATAACTATCGGAACACATGTCCCAAGAGCTGATATATTGAGGGAAAACGCCCAAGGGAATTATGAAAAACATTTAAGAAGGGCTCAATGAGTGAGGATGTAATTTAATGGGGATACAACACATCAACATTCAGGGGACATATTCTGGCTATAAAAGGAGGAGAGGTCCTCCCTCTCAAAGCATCCCATTCTCCATTCCATTCATTCAAGTAACCAAGGAGGAGATCTCCACCAATGGAGGCCCGCCGCAACTCTTCTAAATTTTTTTAATTATTTTATTTTCTTTATTTTTTGTTTTGTAATGCCTTCTTCTTCCCCTTTCAACTCTATTTTGCTTCACATGGAGGGGTAAAACCTTAGATAGATTGGGGAAGGGGGAGTTTCACTTTTGTAATGTTGGAGTTTTGTGCTTAAATATAAAATCCTATTTTTCTTTAGAATGACTTCTATTATCACTCTTTCATAACTATCTTAATGTGATCCTGTTTTGATTTTGGTGTATTCATTGTTAATATCTTTGGTTAAAGACTTTTAATCTCCCTCCACCTAGTGCAATTTGTCTCTATCGAGCAGATTGTGTTTGGTGGTGAGTGTCTAGCGATCGTTGGCACGTGTGTGAAACTATTAATCTTTTTCTAGAGTTATAAGGAGCAACAATTCCTGATCGGAAAATTCCTTAGTTATTTGGGGATTGTTTATGAGCTTCCACGCATATAGGAGTGAGTCTCATTTGTTTCTTTAACTAAGGGAGATTAATAACTTGATCGAGGTGTCTTTCATCTGTTATTCGAAAGGAAGAGAGGGAATATGTTCTTTATTACAATGATGAAATTGAAGAAGTGAATCCTACCCTGAACCCATCACAATATTCATCCATTAGTGTTTAACCTTTCTTTTTATTGTTTACTTTATTTTCCATCCCAAACAATTTCAAAAACAACATTTCATTCTTTCATAAATTTAAGTGACAAAAATAATTGTTGTGCACTCCACTTTGGAGAAAACTTAGGTTAACCACTCTAATACATTTTAACTTAGGTGTAATTTTTTTGTCACACACCACGATAGGCACATGTCAAAACATGGCACCATTTCTGTGGAGGCTGTGCCAACAATCCATTTTTAAATAATTCTCTCTTTTTAAATTAAAAAAAACCTAAAAAATATTTTTCCATGATGTTATCAAATGAGTTTTTATTTAATTCATGGAACTATTATCCACAAGTGAATGAAAAAATTATTGAATCACCTTGGTCTACAAGAGATAATGTTTCTCTTGTTTCTAAACAAATCGTGGGTATAGGGCCCCAGCCTTAAACCTTACATAATCTTGAGTTATTACAAGATTACACATTGATGATCTTTTCAGTATTAAAGTTTTATAGAATTAGATCATAAAACATTCATTACATTCCACATTTAAACAAAGTGGTTACATAAAAGATAGTATTCATTTTTACCATCAACGGAAACATATTTAAAATAAAACATGGATTGTTTCTTGACACTTCCTTCACACTATCATCATATCATGTACCTTACCCTTGAACTGTAAAAAAAATTTCAAAAACTTGGGATGAGCATAGAAATCTCAGTAAGGGATATAAAAATATATCAAAGGAAACATGAGTGCATGTACACATAAGAATCAATGAAATCATACTTTACTCATAAAACATAAGCAATTTAACATACCTCATAAAATCATGAATAAATCATAGAAATCATAAGACATAAAGGTAACTTGAGGCATTCATAACATTCTTACGTAGGGAGTAACCCTCTTGGTTACGTATGGAATACCCACCACAGTATATTCCCTAAATCTCTTCGGAGAAACCTTAACATTTCACTCCTTCGCATTACCCAATGCATTGGAGAGCTATATCGGGCTCACCCACCCGTAGTTTATCACGGAACAACCCTTCTTAATAACAATGCCCAAGAACCATAACATAATCGTACCACATAATACATACATAAAGGAAACATAACATTTCCACATTTCAATCACAAGATATCAATAAAACACATTGATATAAAAAAACTTATGAAAACCATTTTCAAGACCAAAATAAAAGAAAAATAAAACATGGTATTTATTTTTCTTTTAAAAAGAAGGTATGTCTTGTAGAGGAAGCCAAAACTCAAATAATGGTCTTGGCGGCGGAGAAGTCGTCGTCGCCGCATACGTATGACAAAAACATTCCCTTTTGTTGTTTTGTAAAACGCTTCGTATAAAAAGGATTCCTTTCGGATAAACAAAAATTCAAAGGGGTTTATACACCGTATAAAAGAAGGTTGTGTATAAAACAAAATATGCCTCAATGAAGGGATATTGAGATGAATTCCCGTACAAAGGCGGTATCCTTGGATTAATGATAAATCAATTACATAATTATATGTGACAAACTAATACACAAAATATAAGTGGATATTAAGTGTAAAAAATTTAGAGGTTATTCACACTAATTCATAGAATGAAATATTCAAGGAGTACAAGCTTATCCCAATGAATCCAAATTGGGTTAAGATGTTCCCTTGCAAAAATTTGGCAGTCTAACAGCGTCACTACAAAATTCAGAAAATGAGTTGATGAGAGATAAAAAGGGTATCTCACAACTTTTACATAAAATTTAAATCAATAATGATATAGAAGATCATATCCCAACATAATATTATGTGAATTAAAAGACATAACAATAGAAGTCTTTTAAAAAGAGGAGGGTGAAAGGTTCCCTTACCGACTTGGGTAACTTTCAAAACGTACACCCCATTGAAGAAGGTTCATACAACGATTATGTAAATACCCATAAATTAAATTATATTACACAAGGAGTATAATAATGGGCAGTACATAAACCACTCAAAGGAAATGGTGGCAAATGTAGCATAAATATCATGGGAATAAAAGTGACATGAAAAATCCCTTACGAAAACTCGGGAGTCTAACGACGCCACTTAAAACTTCCAAAAATGGATTGATGAGATCAAATAGGGTCTATCATCATATTAAAATAAAATTTACAGAAAGTGGAATATAAAATAACATCCCCCAACCTAACAAAGAGGATCTTTAAAGAAGTGACATAAAGGGGAGTACATAAAAATAAAGAGAGAGGGTGGATCTCTTTTGAAAATTCGGCAGCCTAACGACGCCACTCAAAACTTCCAAAATAGATTGATGAGAAAAAATAGTGTCTCTCATAATATGAAAATAAAAAGTACAGTATGAGTAATATAAAATAACATCCCAATCACAAGAAAGATGAGCTATAGAGGAATGACATAAAAGAGTGTACTTAAAAAGAAAGAGAGAAGTAGGATCCCTTACCTCGGGTCCGACTTGACTCGATCGTTCTTTAAAGTCCTGAATAATAAACTTGAGTTAATTTAGACTTTCTTAAGAACCTTTTTAAATTTCATTATTCCTTTTATATCACTTATTTCCAAGTTATAAACATTATGTAATCATTTAAGTTAATAATGTTTGTTTTGTCGATATTTGGTTCTTAAGTCGAAGGTGGACTTCTTACAATTACATGTTGTTCGTGTGGTCAAAGGTTCATTATATCCAAGATTATATTCATGATTTGGATATCATATATATCATATATATCCAGAATATACATTTATTTATAATATTACATAATCATTTAGAGGTAAGAAATGAAATGCACCGTTCATGGAGACGGTAAGCCGTACGTACGCATGAACGCTACTTTCATTTCTATGTCATATTAATGGAATTAAAACTAAATGATAGTTATGTATATTTTAATTACCGAATTATATTCATCATTTATATGAAACATACATCATATATATTAACTTTAAATACATCCTTTATACATCCCACATATGGCATTAACGAATCAAATCACTTTGAGGGGGCGGTAGTCCGTACTTCCTAAAATAAAATTATCGTGTTTACCCACAATGGAAACCATAAAGGTATCCCAAAAAATATAAATACAGAAGCATAAGTAAAACATAAACATATTTTATATCATATAAAAATATAGAGAGATCTTAATGGCCACCTTTTAAGGTGTTATATTAGTGTTGAACAATCATCGTTTTGTGAGGAAAAAATTCACCATCCACAGAAACAATATGTTCTTTAACTATTTGATGTAGGTGTGTGTAAGTGTAGCTAGACTTATTCATATAAAAACAACCTAGTATATTGAAGATACTGGAGTTGTTACAAAATAAATGAATAAAAATATTTTAGGGGGTTGGAGAAGCAAAATAAAACAAAAGAACCAAAGTGAAGACTTTACCTTAAAATCGAGTAACTTTTTTTGATTTGTGCTCAATGGCATCCTTGGAAAGACTTATTCCCAAAGTGAGGCTTCTAGGAGTAATAGAGGGATGTGCAGAGGAAAAATGAGCAGGGTTTGGCTGAGCCAAAGGCTTGAGATGTGTGGGTAAGGTGGTAGAGGTGGGGGCCTTTTATAAGAGGAGAGGAAGGGCACTCTTGTAAAGTTACAAAATGTTACTTTATTTTCAAATGAGATTCATATTTTAAAGGTCCCACATTGATGTATTTCGAGGATAAGGTGGTAAGGGTTCGAAATATACTCATCCAATAGGTTTTTGACAAGTTTATGTTATATTTTTAACATTATCTTTTCATTTTATTTAAATCCTTTATTAATGAGGTAATAGCTGCATCATCATGATGTCATAAATAATTTAATTTATTTAATGTCTAAAATTAAAGAAAATATCATGATGTCTTAAATCTTTTTATATTTCAAATGAATATTTATAGGAAAATATATGACTTGTATAACCCCATTTAAAAATTGTTTTAGTGAAACATCTCAAGCTTGTGACTTTTTTATTTTAACATTAAATAAAAAGTTATTTATGTCATTTTCCAACCAAAGTGGATCTATGGGGTCCCCAAGTTGACCCACGGATTGTCTTGGTCTGACATGACACATCCAATGAGGGTATGACATGTGTCTAGGTCATTTTACATTATTAAAACATTATTTTTACCTTAAATTACATTAATTACCTCTAATCGCGATTAAGAACATAAAAGTTACTATTCCCCCAAAAAAATTATTTTAATTCCATTGAACCACATTTTACATCCTAATGACAACCATGTATGTCGGATTTTTGAAATTCAAAACGCATAGGTGGTAAATTTTTATTTAAACGAAAAATCATTTTTCTTTAACTACCACTTAGTGGTTTCACTATTTCATAAAAAATTGAAGTTTTTCAGAAAAATACCAAAAATTCACCCTAAGCTATATTTGATATTCCCAACACAAAAATTATTTCTATTTTAAAAAATTAAAAACATATAAGTTTCATTAATTAATTTAACAATTAACTCCCGCTGTCAAAACAAATAGCGTGTTTTTATGAAACAATATCTATTAAAAGATTGACACTAGTATAAGTCCAATTTCAAAGTGAAATTAATTCCAATGACCACTATTGGATTAAACGGAAAAAATATATTATAATTTTACTTGAAATTCAATTCAAAAGATAATCTAATCATATAAATAAATTAGATTAAAAAGAGGTTTTTAATTAAAATAGAACATTTTTCACTATTCATTAAAAATTGAACTTTATCGGAAAGATACAAAAAATTTACACAAAGTCAATTTTGATGTCTCTATTCTAAAGAGGAATTTTATTTTGTCAAATATAACACATAAAATTGTCAGAAAGTGTATTTAAAAGAGTTTCGCCATCAAAAGGCGGTTAATCGACCTTCTAAAGAACATCAGAATGTTTACGCTTAAAAATTGAATTCATTCACATTTTTAATCCTCTAACATTTATTATAAAAAGTAAAAATATTTGACAAACATATATAATCATTTTGTAGTTAGTTTTTCTCATTCCCTCCATTACAATGGCTAGGCGTTAACTACCATTTAAAATAGTATTATTTTATTGTTAGAGTGCAACGTAAGATTCCAAAGAAACTCGTTGTTGCATATTGGGTATGCCATCGTGCATAGCGTCCCCTTTAAAGTAATATTAATATTTTATTCACAAATATGGATAAATATAAAAATGTCATATTCTTTATTTACCTAGGGTGTTACATCCTTCCCCCCTTTTGGGAATTGCGTCGTCGCAATTTTAAAATTGAGCTTGGAAACATCCTTGAAAGTCCCACATCGGAACAAGAGTCGGTAAAACAATCACATTAAAATAAAGAAAGATAAGTATAGAGGTCAGCCGAGTTAACCCATACTAGGATTACATGTAGGAAAACATGGACATGGAGGAGAAAACATAGGGTCATGTTCTGATGGAGAGTGATAGAAAACTTGTTTTGGAGAAATTTAACCACAAGAAAATCACAAACTTGTGATGGGTTAAACGGTATTAGATTCCCCATTAGGAAAAGGTAATAGAAAACATTTTTGTTTTAAGTTACTTTTTATTGAGGAATTTATTCATAAGGAAACATAATTACTTATCATGTTGACTTTCAACTTTTATTATATTTCTTACACAAAATCATATTTTCTCCAAAAGACGAGCATTTAGGAAGACTTTTTCACTATAATCAACTTCTAGAGAATATCCTAATCCAAAAGATAGAACTATATACTTCCCATGTCTTTAGACTTTAACCAAAACCAAAACCAAAATGGTTAGTACAGGATCAGATAATCCAGAAAAGGATAACCCTTTATAAAAAGAAAATCTATTCTTAATCTCCCAAATTTTTCCATCAAAACCCAAAGTTCAACTAGGACCATTTGATAAACAAGTTGTCCATAAAATTATTCAAAGTAAACCAAACTAAGATTGAAACACAAATATTTGAAGGATTTAGTCACATAGTCTTCCAAAGTACAAATTAACTTTTATCTCCAAATAACATAAGTTGCTCTCAAATTCTCATATTGAAAAGTAATTAGCCTAATCACACATCCTCAATGATAGGTTAACAATTTCCATAGATAACCCAAAATAAACTTACTCTTGATTCCTAAAATCATATAACTTAAAAGAATTAGTCAAACTAACCAGGGACTTCATTTAGTCCAGGGGTAGGCGATAAATACCAATCGCACTTTGGTTGTGGGTTCGATTCCCGGAGCTTTGTCCGACGCAATGCGTTGTCACACGGTCTACGTGTTGTCCTTTTTCCAAAACTAGATAATTCTTAAAAAATTCCCCAAGATGAGATAAAATCTTCAAAAATGATCATAAAATATTTTAACCTCAAGTTTATCTCATGCCTTTCATTTTCCATCATAACATATAATAACACATAATTACCTCAAAAGTAAGGATCATGTAAACTCTAATGGTTACCTTTATAATTATTACTTGAACTTCCACATATATTGGTCATCTCGTACTTGATTCATTACAGATACTACCAAGGTTCAAGTTGTTGATCATGACTCCTTGATAGTTTGTTTAGAACAACCATGAGTTTCCTCATTGAATCCCCCATTTTATCTAGTATCTTAATCAGAGAACCACCAGAGTTTCCTTCAAACCCGTTGTCTATTTGGTTCGTAGTAGATCCATCCATTCACTAAAAATAGAAATGTCAGTGTGAGTATATCAACAAAACCATCAAGTACTAATGAAGAAGGTAAACACTAAGATATACTTACTCATTCACTTTATCTAAAACTAGGACTCTTTCTGAAATCCTAACCATTATGGTAATGTCACTTGTGCTTAGAGAATACCCTAACCTCTAAAGTTATCTAAACCGACCTTTGATACCAACTATAAGGCCACAGCCTTAACCCTTACTTAATCTTTAGTTATTACAAGATTACACATTAAGGATCTTTTCAGGTTTAGAGTTTTAGAGAATTAGATCATAAAACTTGGATTACATTCCACATTTAAACAATGTGGTTACATAAAATATAGTATTCATTTTCCCCATTAATGGAAACATATTTAAAATAAAACATGGATTCTTTCTTGAAACTTCCTTGACACTATCATCATATCATGTACCTTTCCCTTGACATGTGAAAAACATTTCAAAAACATGGGATGAGCATAAAAACCTCAGTAAGGGATATAAAAATATATGTAAAGGAAACATGAGTACATGTACACATAAGAATCAATGAAATCATACTTTACTCATAAAACATAAGAAATTTAACATACCTCATCAAATCATGAATAAATCATAGAAATCAAAAGACATAAAGGTAACTTGAGGCATTCATAACATTCTTACGTAGGGAGTAACCCTCTTGGTTACGTTTAGAATACCCACCAATGTATATTCCCTAAATATCTTCGGAGAAACCTTAACGTTTCACTCCTTTGCATTACCCAATTCATTGGAGAGCTATATCGGGCTCACCCACCCTTAGTTTATTACGGAACCACCCATCTTCATAACAATTCCCAAGAACCATAACATAATCGTACCACATAATACGTGCATAAAGGAAACATAACATTTCCAAATTTCAATCAAAAGATATCAATAAAACACATTGATATAAAAAACCTTATGAAAACCATTTTCAATACCAAAATAAAAGAAAATTAAAACATGGTATTTAGTTTTCTTTTAAAAAGAAGGTATGGTTTGTAGAGGAATCCAAAACTCAAATAATGGTCATGGCAGCGGAGAAGTCGTTGTCACCGCATACGTATGACAAAAAAATTCCCTTTGGTCATTTTGTAAAACGCTTCGTATTAAAAATATTCCTTTCGGATAAACGTAAAAGTAAAATGGGTTTGTACACCGTATAAAATATTGTTGTGTATAAAACAAAATATGCCTCAATGAAGGGAGATTGAGATGAAGTCCCATAAAAGGACGGTATCCTTGGATTAAGGGTAAATCAATTACATAATTATGTGTGACAAAATAATACACCAAATATAAGTGGATATTAAGTGTAAAACAATCAGAGGTTATTCACACATATTCATAGAATGACATATTCAAGGAGTACAAGCTTATCCCAAAGAATCAAAATTGGGTTAAGAAGTTCCCTTGCAAAAATTTGACAGCCTAACGACGTCACTACAAAATTCAGAAAATGAGTTGATGAGAGATAAAAAGGGTATCTCACCACTTGGACATAAACATTACAACAATAATGATATATAAGATCATATCACAACATAATATTATGTGAATTAAAAGACATAACAAAACCAGTCTTTTAAAAAGAGGAGGGTGAAAGGTTCCCTTACCGACTTTGGTAACTTTCGAAACATACACCCCATTGAAGAAGGGTCATACAATGAATATGTAAATACTCATAAATGAAATTATATTACACAAGGAGTATAATAATGAGAATTACATAAACCACTCAAATGAAATGGTGGCAAATGTAGCATAAATATCACAGGAATAAAAGTGAGATGAAAAATCCCTTACGAAAACTCGGCAACCTAATGGCGCCACTTAACACTTCCAAAAATGGATTGATGAGATCAAATAGGGTCTATCATCATATTAAAACAAAATTTATATAAAGGGGAATATAAAATAACATCCCCCAACATAACAAAGAGGAGATTTAAAGAAGTGACATAAAGGGGAGTACTAAAAAAGAAAGAGAGAGGTTGGATCTCTTACGAAAATTCGGCAGCCTAACAAAGCCACTCAAAACTTCCAAAATGGATTGATAAGTAAAAATAGGGTATCTAATCATATGAACATAAAACTTACAGTAAGAGTAATATAAAATAACATCCCAATCACAAGAAATATGAGCATAAATGGAATGAAATAAAAGAGTGTACTTAAAAAGAAAAGAGAGGAGTAGGATCCCTTACCTCGGGTCCGACTTGACTCGAT
This sequence comes from Viscum album, assembly GCA_963277665.1. Classification (NCBI taxonomy): domain Eukaryota; kingdom Viridiplantae; phylum Streptophyta; class Magnoliopsida; order Santalales; family Viscaceae; genus Viscum; species Viscum album. The sequence continues at coordinate 2,007,976,411 of OY728148.1, read as the reverse complement.
CGTTCTTTAACGTCCTGAATAACAAATATGAGTTAATTTAAACTTTATTAAAAACCTTTTTAAAGTTAATTATTCCTTTTCTATCACTTTTTCCATGTTATAAACATTATTAAATCATTTAAGTTAATAATGTTTGTTTTGTCGATATTTGGTTCTTAAGTCGAAAGTGGACTTCTTACAATTACATGTTGTTCGTGTGGTCAAAGGTTCATTATATCCAAGATTATATTCATTATTTGGATATCATATATATCATATATATCCAGAATATACATGTATTTATAATATTACATAACCATTTAGAGGTAATAAATGAAATGCACCGTTCATGGAGACGGTAAGCCGTACGTACGCATGAACGCTACTTTCATTTCTATGTCATATTAATGGTATTAAAACTAAATGAGAGGTATTTATATTTTAATTACAGAATTATATTCATCATTTATATGTAACATAAATCATATAAAATAACTTTAAATACATCCTTTATACATCCCACATATGGAATTAACGAATCAAATCACTTTGAGGGGGCGGTAGTCCGCACTTCCTAAAATGAAATTATCGTGTTTACCCACAATGGAAACCATAAAGGTATGCCACAAAAGAAAAATACAGAATATTAAGTAAAACATAAACATATTATATATCATATATAAATATAGTGACATCTTAATGTCCACCTTTTAAGGTGTTATATTAGTGTTGAACAATCATCGTTTCGTGAGGCAGAAATTCACCATCCACAGAAACAATATGTTCTTTAACAATTTGATGTAGGTGTGTGTATGTGTATATCGAATTATTCATTTAAAAAAACCTAGTATATTTAAGATACTCGATTTGTAACAAAATAAATTAATATAAAGATTTTAGGGGGTTGGAGAAGCAAAATAAAACAAAAGAACCCAAGTGAAGACATTACCTTAAAATCAGGTAACTCTTTTTTATTTGAGCTCAATGGCTTCCTTGGGAAGCCTTCTTCCCAAAGTGAGGATTCTAAGAGTAATAAAGGGATGTGGAGAGGCAAAATGAGCAGGGTTTGGTCGATCCAAAGGATTGAGAGGTGTGGGTAAGGTGGTAGAGGTGGGGGTCGTTTATAAGAGGAGAGGTGGGGCACTCTTGTAATGTTACAAAATGTTACATTTTTTTCAAATGCATTTCGGATTTTAATGGTCCCACATTGATGTATTTCGAGGATAAGGTGGTAAGGGTTCGAAATATACTCATCCAATAGGTTTTTGACAACTGTAAGTTATACTTTTAAAATTATCTTTTCATTTTATTTAAATCCTTTATTAATGAGGTAATCGCTGCATCATCATGATGTCATAAATAATTTAATTTAGTTAATGTCTAAAAATTCAAAAAAAATATCATGACGTCGGAAATAGATTTAGCTTTCTAATTAATATTAATAGGAAAAAATATTACTTGTATAACCCCATTTAATTTTTTTTAGTGAAACATCTCATGCTTGTGACTTTTTATTTTAACTTTAAATAAAAAGTTATTTATGTCATTTTCCAACCAAAGTGGCTCCATGGGGTCCCCAAGTTGACCCATGGATTGTCTTGGTCGGCCATGAAACATCCAATTAGGTTAGTACATGTGTCTAAGTCATTTCACATTATTAAAACATTATTTTTACCATAAATTACACTAATTACCTATAATCGCGATGAAGAACATAAAAGTTACTATTCACCAAAAAATTATTTTAATCCCATTGACCCACATTTTAATTCCTAATGACAACCATGTATGTAGTATTTTTGAAATTCGAAACAAAGAGGTGGAAATGTTTCATTTAAACGAAAAATCAGTTTCTTTAACTACCACTTAGTGGTTTCACTATTTCAACAAAAATTGAAGTTTTTCAGAAAAATACCAAATATTCACCGTAAGCTATATTTGATATTCCGAACTCAAAAATGACTTCTATTTTAAAAAATTGAAAACATATAAGTTTCATTAATTAATTTAATAAATAATTCTCGCTGTCAAAACAAATAGCGTGTTTTTACGAAACAATATCTATTAAAAGATTGACACTAGTTTAAGTACAATTTCAAAGTGAAATTAATTCCAATGACAACTATTGGATTAAATGGTAAAAATATATTCTAATTTTACTTTAAAAACAATTAAAAATATAATATAATCATATAAATAAATTATATTAAAAATAGGTTTTGAATTAAAATACAACCTTTTTCACTATTTATTAAAAAATGTACTTTATCGGAAATATACCAAAAATTTACACAAAGTAAATTTTGATGTCTCTATTCTATAGAAGAATTTTATTTTGTCAAATATAACACATAAAATTGTCAAAAAGTGGATTTAAAAGAGGTTCGCCATCAAAAGGTTGTTAATCAACCTTCTAAAGAACATTATAATGTTTACTCTTAATAATTTAATTCATTCACATTTTTAATCCTCTAACATTTATTGTAAAAATTAAAAATATTTGACAAAAATATATAATCATTTTGTACTTATTTCTGTTCATTCGCGCCATTACAAAGGCTAGGTGTTAACTACCATTTAAAATAATATTATTTTATTATTAGAGTGCAACGTAAGATTCCCAAGAAACTCGTTGTTGCGTATTGGGTACGCCATCGTGCATAGCGTCCCCTTTAAAGTAATATAAATATTTTATTCACAAATATGGATAAATATAAAAATGTCATATTCTTTATTTACCTAGGGTGTTACATCCTTTCCCCCTTTTGGGAATTGCGTCCTCGCCATTTTAAAATTGATCTTGGAAACATACTTGAAAGTCCCATATCGGAACAAGAGTCAGTAAAAAAATCATTTTAAAATAAAGAAAGATAAGTACATAGGTCACCCGAGTTAACCCATACTAGGATTCCATGTAGGAAAACATGGACATGGAGGAGAAAACATATGGTCATGTTCTGATGGAGAGTGATAGAAAACATGTTTAGGAGAAAGTTAACCACAAGAAAATCACAAACTTGTGATGGGTTAAACGGTATTCGATTCCCCAGTAGGAAAAGTTAATAGACAAAATTTTTGTTTTAAGTTACTTTTTATTGAGGAATTTATTCATAATGAAACATAATTACATATCATGTTGAATTTCAAATTTTATTAGATTTCTTACACAAACTCATATTTTCTCCAAAAGATGAGCGTTTAAGAAGACTTTTTCACTATAATCATCTTCTAGAGAATCACCTAATCCACAAAAGAGAACTTTATACTTCCCATGTCTTTAGACTTTAACCAAAACCAAAAAAAAAATGGTTAGCACGAGATCAGATGATCCAAAAAAGGATAACCCTTTATAAAAAGAAAATCTATTCTTAATCTCCAAAATTTATCCAACAAAACCCAAAGTTCAACGAGGACCATTTGATAAACAAGTTGTCCATAAAATTATTTAAAGTAAACCAAACTAAGATTGAAACCCAAATATTTGAAGGATTTAGTCACATAGTCTTCCAAGGTACAAATTAACTTTTATCTCCAAATAACTTCAATTGCTCTTAAATTCTCATATTGAAATGTAATTAGCCTAATCACATATCCTCGATGATTGGTTAATAATTTCCATAGATAACCCAAAATAAACATACCCTTGATTCCTAAAATCATATAACTATAAATAATCATTCAAACTAACTAGGTACTTCACATAGTCCAGTGGTAGGCGATAAATACCAGTCGGACCTTGGTTGTGGGATTGATTTCTGAAGCTTTGTCCGACGTGATGGGTTGTCACACGGTCTGCGTGTCGTACTGTTTGAAAAATTATATAATTCTTAAAATATTCCCCAAAACGAGATAAAATCTTAAAAAATGATCATAACATATTTTAACCTCATGTTTATCTCATGCCTTTCATTTTCCATCATAACATATAATAACCCATAATTACCTCAAAATTAAGGATCATATAAACACTAATGGTTACCTTTATAATTATTACCTGAACTTCCACATCGATTGGTCATCTCGTACATGATTCATTACAGATCCTACCAAGGTTCAAGTGGTTGATCATGACTCCTTGATAGTTGGTTTAGAACAACCACGAGTTTCCTCATTGAATCCCCCATTTTATCTAGTATCTTAATCAGAGACCCACCACAGATTCCTTCAAACCTGTTGTCTCTTTGGTGCCTGCTAGATCCATCCATTCACTAAAAATAGAAATGTCAGTGTGAGTATATCAACAAAACCATCATGTACTAATGAGGAAGGTAAATATTAATATATACACACTCATTCACTTTATCTAAAACTAGGACTCTTTTTGAAATCCTAACCATTATGGTAATGTCACTTGTGCTTAGAGAATACCCTATCCTCTAAAGTTATCTAAACCGACCTTTGATACCAAATATAAGGCCCCAACCTTAAACGTTACTTAATCTTGAGTTATTACGTGATTACACATTGAGGATCTTTTTAGGTTTAGAGTTTTAGATAATTAGATAATAAAACTTGCATTACATTCCACATTTAAACAAAGTGGTTAGATAAAAGATAGTATTCATTTTTCCGATCAACGGAAACATATTTAAAATAAAACATGGATTCATTCATGACACTTCCTTGACACTATCATCATATCATATACCTTTCCCTTGACCTGTGAAAAACAATTCAAAAACATGGGATGAGCATAAAAAGCTCAGTAAGGGATATAAAAAAATATGGAAAGGAAACATGAGTACATGTACACATAAGAATCAATGAAATCATACTTTACTCATAAAACATAAGCAATTTAACATTCCTAATAAAATCATGAATAAATAATAGAAATCATAAGACATAAAGGTAACTTGAGGCATTCATAACATTCTTACGTAGGGAGTAACCCTCTTGGTTACGTTTGGAATACCCACCATAGTATATTCCCTAAATCTCTTCAGAGAAACCTTAACGTTTCACTCATTCGCATTACCCAATGCATTGGAGAGCTATATCGGGCTCACCCGCCCTTAGTTTATCACGGAACCACATGTCTTCATAACAATGCCCGAGAACCATAACATAATCGTACCACAGAATACATGCACAAAGGAAACATAATATTTCCACATTTCAATCACAAGATATCAATAAAACACATTGATTTAAAAAACCTTATGAAAACCATTTTCAATACCAAAATAAAAGAAAAGCAAAACATGGTATTTATTTTTCTTTTAAAAAGAAGTTATGGCTTGTAGAGGAAGAAAAAACTCAAATAATGGTCCCGGCGGTAGAGAAGTCGTTGTCGCTGCATACGTATGACAAAAACATTCCCTTTTGTCATTTTGTAAAATGCTTCGTATAAAAAAGATTCCTTTTGGATAAATGTAAAAGTAAAAGGGGTTTACACACCGTATAAAAGAAGGTTTTGTATAAAACAAAATATGCCTCAATGAAGGGAGATTGAGATGAGGTCCCATACAAAGACGGTATCCTTGGATTAAGGATAAATCAATTACATAATTATGTGTGACAAGAAAATACATGAAATATAAGTGGATATTAAGTGTAAAACAATCAGAGGTTATTCACACATATTCATAGAATGACATATTCAAGGAGTACAAGATTATCCCAAAGAATCAAAATTGGGTTAAAAAGTTCCCATGGAAAAATTTGACAGCCTAACGACGTCACTACAAATTTCAGAAAATGAGTTGATGAGAGATAAAAAGGGTATATCATAACATGGCCATAAAATTTACATCAATAATGATATAGAAGATCATATCCCAACATAATATTATGTGAATTAAAAGACATAACAAAAGCAGTCTTTTAAAAAGAGGAGGGTGAAAGGTTCCCTTACCGACTTGGGTAACTTTCGAAACGTACACCCCATTGAAGAAGGGTCATACAATGAATATGTAAATACCCATAAATGAAATTATATTTCACATGTAGTATAATAATTGGTAGTACATACACCACTCAAAGGAAATGGTGGAAAATGTAGCATAAATATCACGGGAATAAAAGTGAGATGAAAAATCCCGTACGAAAACTCGGCAGCATAACGGCGCCACATAAAACTTTAAAAAATGGATTAATGAGAACAAATAGGGTCTATCATCATATTAAAATAAAATTTACAGGAAGATGAATATAAAATAACATCCCCCAACATAACAAATAGGAGCTTTAAAGAAGTGACATAAAGGGGAGTACTTAAAAAGAAAGAGAGAGGTTGGACCTCTTAAGAAAATTCTGCAGCCTAACGACGCCACTCAAAACTTCCAAAATGGATTGATGAGAAAAAATAGGTTCTCTAATCATATGAAAATAAAAATTATAGTAGTAGTAATATAAAATAACATCCCAATCACAAGAATGATGCGCTTAAAAGGAATGACATAAAAGAGTGTACTTAAAAAGAAAGAGAGGAGTAGGATCCCTTACCTCGGGTCCGACTTGACTCGATTGTTCTTTAACGTGCTGAATAATAAACATGAGTTAATTTACTCTTTCGTAAGAACCATTTTCAAGTTCATTATTCCTTTTCTATCACTTATTTCCATGTTATAAACATTATGTAATCATTTAAGTTAATAATGTTTGTTTTCTCGATATTTGGTTCCTAAGTCGAAAGTGGACTTCTTACAATTACATGTTGTTCGTGTGATCAAAGGTTAATTATATCCAATATTATATTCATGATTTGGATATCATATATATCATATATATCCCAAATATACATGTATTTATAATATTACATAATCATTTAGAGGTAAGAAATGAAATGCACCATTCATGGAGACGGTAAGCCATACGTACGCATGAACGTTACTTTCATTTCTATGTCATAATAATGGAATTAAAATGAAATGATAGTTATTTATATTTTAATTCCATAATTATATTCATAATTTATATGTGACATACATTGTATACAATAAAAATAAATACATACTTTATACATCCCACATATGGCATTAACGAATGAAATCACTTTGAGGGGGCGGTAGTCCGCACTTCCTAAAATGAAATTATCGTGTTTACCCACAATGGAACCCATAAAGGTATGACACAAAAGAAAAATACAGAAGCTTAAGTAAAACATAAACATATTATATATCATATATAAATATAGTGACATCTTAATGTCCACCTTTTAAGGTGTTATATGAGTGTTGAACAATCATCGTTTCGTGAGGCAGAAATTCTCCATCCACAGAAATAGTATGTTCTTTAAACATTTGATGTATGTGTGTGTAAGTGTAGCCAGAATTCTTCTTATAACAACAGCCTAGTATATTTAAGATACTGGAGTTGTTACAAAAGAAATTAATAAAAAGATTTTAGGGGGTTGGAGAAGCAAAATAAAATAAAAGAACCCAAGTGAAGACATTACCTTAAAATCGGGTAACTCTTTTTGATTTGAGATCAAAGGCTTCCTTGGGAAGCCTTATGCCCAAAGTGAGGCTTCTAGGAGTAAGTAAGGGATGTGGAGAGGAAAAATGAGTAGGGTTTGACCTAGCCAAAGGCTTTAGTGGTGTGGGTAAGTTGGTAGTGGTGGGGGCCTTTTATAAGAGGAGAGGAGGGGCACTCTTGTATAGTTACAAAATGTTACTTTATTTTCAAATGAGTTTCGGATTTTAAAGGTCCCAAATTGATGTTTTTCGAGTATAAGGTGGTAAGGGTTCGAAATACACTCATCAAATAGGTTTTTGACAAGTGTAAGTTATAGTTTTAACATTATCTTTTCATTTTGTTTAAATCCTTTATAAATGAGGTAATCGCTCCATCATCATGATGTCATAAATAATTTAATTTATTTAATTTATAAAAATAATAAAAAAATATCATGATGTCGAAAATCTTTTTATCTTTCTAATGAATATTTATAGGCAAAAATATGACTTGTATAAACCCATTTTAAAATTGTTTTAGTGAAACATCTCATGCTTGTGACTTTTTTATTTTAACTTTAAATAAAAAGTTATTTGTGTCGTTTTCCAACCAAAGTGGCTCCATGGGGTCCCCAAGTTGACCCATGGATTGTCTTGGTCGGCCATGACACATCCAATGAGGGTAGGATATGTGTCTAGGTAATTTCACAATATTAAAACATTATTTTTACCTTAAATTAAACTAATTACCTCTAATCGTGATTAAGAACATAAAAGTTACTATTCACCAAAAAATTATTTTAATCCCAATGAACCACATTTTACTTCCTAATGACAACCATTTATGTCGGATTTTTGAAATTCAAAACACATAGGTGTCAAAGTTTCATTTAAACAAAAAATAAGTTTCTTTAACTACCACTTAGTGGTTTCACTATTTTATAAAAAATTGAAGTTTTTCAGAAAAATACCAAAAATTCACCCTAAGCTATATTTGATATTCCGAACTCAAAAATTATGTCTATTTTAAAAAATTCAAAACATATAAGTTTCATTAAAATATTTAATAATTAATTTCCGCTGTCAAAACAAATAGCGTGTTTTTATGAAACAATATCTATTAAAAGATTGACACTGGTATAAGTCCAATTTCAAAGTGAAATTAATTCCAATGACCACTATTGAATTAAATGATAAAAATATATTCTAATTTTACATTAAAAACAATTCAAAAGATAATCTAATCATATAAATAAATTAGATTAAAAAGTGGTTTTGAATTAAAAGACAACATTTTCACTATTCATTAAAAAATGAACTTTATCGGAAAGATACCAAAAATTTACACAAAGTAAATTTCGATGTCTCTATTCTAAAGAAGAATTTTATTTTGTCAAATATAACACATAAAATTTTCAAAAAGTGGATTTAAAATTGGTTCTCCATCAATATGTGGTTAATCGACCTTCTAAAGAACATTAGAATGTTTATGCTTAAAAATTGAATTCATTCACATTTTTAATCCTATAACATTTAATGTAAAAAGTAAAAATATTTGACAAACATATACAATCATTTTTTAGTTAGCTCTGTTCATTCCCACCAATAAAACGGCTAGTCGTTAACTACCATTTAAAATAATATTATTTTATTATTAGAGTGCAACGTAAGATTCTCAAGAAACTCGTTGTTGCGTATTGGGTACGCCATCGTGCATAGCGTCCTCTTTAAAGTAATATTAATATTTTACTCACAAATAGAGATAAATATAAAAATTTCATATTCTTTATTTACCTGGGGTGTTACATCCTTCCCCCCTTTTGGGAATTGCATCCTCGCAATTTTAAAATTGATCTTGGAAACATCCTTGAAAGTCCCACATCGGAACAAGAGTCTGTAAAACAATCACATTAAAATAAAGAAAGATAAGTACAGAGGTCACCCGAGTTAACCCATACTAGGATTCCATGTAGAAAAACATGGACATGTAGGAGAAAACATAGGGTCATGTTCTGATGGAGAGTGATAGAAAACATGTTTAGGAGAAAGTAACCACAAGAAAATCACAACCTTATGATGGGTTAAACGGTATTCGATTCCCCAGTATGAAAAGTTAATAGACAAAATTTTTGTTTTAAGTTACTTTTTATTGAGGAATTTATTCATAAGGAAACATAATTACTTATCATGTTGACTTTCAACTTTTATTAGATTTCTTACACAAACTCATATTTTCTCCAAAAGACGAGCATTTAGGAATAATTTTTCACTATAATCAACTTCTAGAGAATCACCTAATCCACAAAATGGAATTATATACTTCCCATGTCTTTATAATTTAACCAAAACCAAAACCAAAATTGTTAGTACAGGATCAGATAATCCAGAAAAGGATAACCCTTTATAAAAAGAAAATCTATTCTTAATCTCCAAAATTTGTCCAACAAAACCCAAAGTTCAACGAGGACCATTTGATAGACAAGTTGTCCATAAAATTATTGAAAGTAAACCAAACTAAGATTGAAACCCAAATATTTGAAGGATTTAGTCACATAGTCTTCCAAGGTACAAATTAACTTTTATCTCCAAATAACATCAGTTTCTCTTAAATTCTCATTCTGAAAAGTAATTAGCCTAATCACATATCCTTGATGATAGGTTAATCATTTCCATAGATAACCTAAAATAAACTTACTCTTGATTCCTAAAATCATATAACAAAAAAGAATTAGTAAAACTAACCAGGGAATTCACGTAGTCCAGTGGTAGGCGATAAATACCAGTCGCACTTTGGTTGTGGGTTGGATTCCCACAGCTTTGTCTGACGTGACAGGTTGTCACACGGTCTGCGTGTTGTCCTTTTTCCATAACTATATAATTATTAAAACATTCCCCAAAATGAGATAAAATCTTCAAAAATTATCATAACATATTTTAACCTCAATTTTATCTCACGCCTTTCATTTTCCATCATAACATATAATAACCCATAATTACCTCAAAAGTAAGGATCATATAAACTCTAATGGTTACCTTTATAATTATTACCTGAACATCCACATCGATTGGTCATCTCGTACATGATTCATTACAGATCCTACCAAGGTTCAAGTGGTTGATCCTGACTCCTTGATATTTGGTATAGAACAACCACGAGTTTCCTCATTGAATACCCCATTTTATCTAGTATCTTAATCAGAGAACCACCATAGTTTCCTTCAAACCTGTTGTCTCTTTGGTGCCTGCTAGATCCATCCATTCACTAAAAACAGAAATGTCAGTGTGAGTATATCAACAAAACCATCATGTACTAATGAGGAAGGTAAACACTAAGATATACTTAATCATTCACTTTATCTAAAACTAGGACTCTTTCTAAAATCCTAACCATTATGGTAATGTCATGTGTGCTTATAGAATAACCTAACCTCTAAAGTTATCTAAACCGACCATTAATACCAACTATAAGGCCCTAGCCTTAAACCTTAATTAATCTTGAGTTATTACAAGATAACACATTGAGGGTCTTTTCAGGTTTAGTGTTTTAGAGAATTAGATCATAAAACTTGCATTACATTCCACATTTAAACAAATTGGTTACATAAAAGATAGTATTCATTTTTCCCATCAACGGAAACATATTTAAAATAAAACATGGATTCTTTCTTTAGACTTCCTTGACACTATCATCATATCATGTACCTTTCCCATGACCTGTGAAAAAAAATTCCAAAACATGGGATGAGCATAAAAATCTCAGTAAGGGATATAAAAATATATGGAAAGGAACCATGAGTACATGTACACATAAGAATCAAAGAAAAAATACTTTACTCACAAAACATAAGCACTTTAACATACCTCATCAAATCATGAATAAATCATATAAATCATAAGACATAAACGTAACTTGAGGCATTCATAACATTCTTACGTAGGGAGTAACCCTCTTGGTTACGTTTGGAATACCCACCACAGTATATTCCCTAAGTCTCTTCGGAGAAACCTTAACGTTTCACTCCTTCACGTTACCCAATGCATTGGAGAGCTATATCGGGCTCACCCGCCCTGAGTTTATCACAGACCCACCCGTCTTCATAACAATTCCCATGAACCATAACATAATCGTACCATATAATACATGCATAAAGGAAACATAACATTTCCATATTTCAATCACAGGATATCAAAAAAAAACATTGATATAAAAAACCTTATGAAAACCATTTTCAATACCAAAATAAAAGAAAAGTAAAATGTGGTATTTATTTTTCTTTTAAAAAGAAGTTATGGATTGTAGAGGAAGGAAAAACTCAAATAATGGTCACGGCGGCAGAGAAGTCTTCGCCGCATACGTATGACAAAAACATTTCCTTTTTTCGTTTTGTAAAACAATTCATATAAAAAAGATTCCTTTCGGATAAACATAAAAGTCAAAGGGGTTTATACACCGTATAAAAGAAGGTTCTATATAAAACAAAATATGCCTCAATGAATGGAGAATGAGATGATGTCCCATACAAAGACGGTATCCTTGGATTAAGGATAAATCAATTACATAATTATGTGTGAAAACTAATACACCAAATATAAGTGGATATTAAGTGTAAAACAATCAGAGCTTATTCTTAAATATTCATATAATGACATATTCAAGGAGTACAAGCTTATCCCAAAGAATCAAAATTGGGTTAAGAAGTTCCCTAGCACAAATTTGACAGCCTAACGGCATCACTACAAAATTCAGAAAATGAGTTGATGAGAGATAAAAAGGCTATCTCACCACTTGGACTTAAAATTTACATCAATAACGATATAGAAGATCATATCCCAACATAATATTCTGTGAATTAAAAGACATAACAAAAGCAGTCTTTTAAAAAGTGGAGGGTGAATGGTTCCCTTACCGACTTGGGTAACTTTCAAAACGTGCACCCCATTGAAGAAGGGTCATACAATGAATATGTAAATACCCATAAATGAAATTATATTAAACAAGGAGTATAATAATGGGCAGTACAAACACCTCTCAAAGGAAATGGTGGAAAATGTAGCATAAATATCATGAGAATAAAAGTGAGATGAAAAATCCCTTACGAAAACCCCGCAGCCTAACGGCGCCACTTAAAACTTCCAAAAATGGATTGATGAGATCAAATAGGGTCTATCATCATATTAAAATAAAATTTACAGAAAGAGGAATATAAAATAAAATCCCCCAACATAACAAAGAGTATCTTTAAAGAAGTGACATAAAGTGGAGTACTTAAAAAAAAGAGAGAGGTTAGATCTCTTACGAAAATTCACCAGCCTAACGACGCCACTCAAAATTTCCAAAATGGATAAATGAGAAAAAATAGGGTCTATAATCATATGAACATAAAAATTACAGTATGATTAATATAAAAGAACATCCCAATAACAAGAAATATGATCTTAAAAGGAATGACCTAAAAGAGTGTACTTAAAAAGAAAGAGAGGAGTAGGATCCCTTACCTCGGGTCTGACTTAACTCGATCGTTCTTTAACGTCCTGAATAATAAACTTGAGTTAATTTAAAATTTCTTAAGAACCTTTTTCAAGTTCATTATTCCTTTTATATCACTTATTTCCATGTTATAAAAATTATGTAATCATTTAATATAATAATGTTTGTTTTGTTGATATTTGGTTCTTAAGTCGAAAGTGGACTTCTTACAATTAAATGTTGTTCGTGTGGTCAAAGTTTTAGTATATAAAAGATTATATTCATGATTTGGATATCATATATATCATATATATCCAGAATATACATGTATTTATAATATTACATAATCATTTAGAGGTATGAAATGAAATGCACCATTCATGGAGACGGTAAGTCATACGTACGCATGAACGCTACTTTCATTTCTAGGTCATATTAATAGAATTAATACTAAATTATAGGTATGTATATTTTAATTACAGAATTATATTCATCATTTATATGTAACATACATAATATACAATAACTTTAAATATAACCTTTATACATCCCACATATGGCATTAACGATTCAAATCACTTTGAGGGGGCGGTAGTCCGCACTTCCTAAAATGAAATTATCGTGTTTACCCACAATGGAAACCATAAAGGTATGGAAAAAAAGAAAAATACAGAAGCTTAAGTAAAACATAAAAATATTATATATCATATATAAATATATTGACATCATAATGGCCACTTTTTAAGGTGTTATATGAGTGTTGAAAAATCATCGTTTCGTGAGGCATACATTTGCCATCCACAGAAATAGTATGTTCTTTAACCATTTGATGTAGGTGTGTGTAAGTGTAGCTCGAATGAATCTTATAAAAACAACCTAGTATATTGAATATACTATAGTTGTTACAAAATAAATGAATAAAAATATTTTAGGGGGTTTGAGAAGCAAAATAAAACAAAATAACCCAAGTGAAAACATTACCTTAAAATCGGGTAACTCTTATTGATTTGAGCTCAAAGGCTTCCTTGGGAAGCCTTATGCCCAAAGTGAGGATTCTAGGAGTAATATAGGGATTTGGAGAGGAAAACTGAGCAGGGGTTGGCTGAGAAAAATTCTTGAGAGGTGTGGGTAAGGTGGTAGAGGTGGGGGCCTTTTATAAGAGGAGAGGAGGGGCACTCTTGTAAAGTTACAAAATGTTACTTTAGTTTCAAATGAGTTTCGGATTTTAAAGCTCCCACATTGATGTTATTAGAGGATAAGGTGGTAAGGGTTCTAAATATACTCATCCAATAGGTTTTTGACAGGTGTATGTTATAGTTTTAACACTATCTTGTCATTTTATTTAATTCCTTTATTAATGAGGTAATCACTGCATCATCATGATGTCATAAATAATATAATTAATTTAATGTCTAAAAATTTAAAAACAAATATCATGATGTAGGAAATCTTTTTATCTTTCTAATGAATATTTATAGGCAAAAATATGACTTGTATAACCTCATTTAAATTTTTTTAGTGAAACATCTCATGCTTGTGACTTTTTTATTTTAACTTTAAATAAAAAGTAATTTATGTCATTTTCCAACCAAAGTGGCTCCATGGGGTCCCGAAGTTGACCCATGGATTATCTTGGTCTGCCATGACACATCCAATGAGGTCAGGACATGTGTCTAGGTCATTTCACATTATTAAAACATTATTTTTACCTTAAATTACACTAATTACCTCTAATCACTATTAAGAACATAAAAGTTACTATTCACCAAAAAATTATTTTAATCCCATTGAACCAAATTTTACTTCCAAATGACAACCATGTATGTCAGATTTTTGAAATTCAAAACACAGAGGTGGAAAATTTTCATTTAAACGAATAATCAGTTTCTTTAACTACCACTTAGTGGTTTCACTATTTCATCAAAAATTGATGTTTTTCAGAAAAATACCAATAATTCACCCTATGCTATATTTGATATTCCGAACTCAAAAATGATGTCTATTTTACAAAATTCAAAACATATATGTTTCATTAATTAATTTAATAATTAATTCCCGTTGTCAAAACAAATAGCGTGTTTTTATGAAACAATATCTATTAAAAGATTGACACTAGTTTAAGTCCAATTTCAATGTGAAATTAATTCAAATGACCACTATTGGATTAAATGGTAAAAATATATTCAAATTTTACTTTAAAAACAATTAAAAAGATTATCGAATCATATAAATAAATTAGATTAAAAAGAGTTTTTGAATTAAAATACAACATTTTTCACTATTCATTAAAAAATGAACTTTATCAGAAAGATTCGAAAAATTTACACAAAGTAAAATTTGATGTCTCTATTCTAAAGTATAATTTTATTTTGTCAAATATAACACATAAAATTGTAAAAAAGTGGAATTAAAAGTGGTTCTCTATCAAAAGGCGTTTAATCGAAGTTCTAAAGAACATTAGAATGTTTACGCTTAAAAATTGAAGTCATTCACATTTTTAATCCTCTTACATTTATTAAAAAAAGTAAAAATATTTGACAAACATATATAATCATTTTGTAGTTAGTTCTGTTCATTCCTACCATTACAATGGCTAGGCGTTAACTACCATTTAAAATAATATTATTTTATTATTAGAGTGCAACGTAAGATTCCCAAGAAACTCGTTGTTGTGTATTGGGTACACCATCGTGCATAGCGTCCCCTTTAAAGTAATATTAATATTTTAGTCACAAATATGGATAAATATAAAAATTTCATATTCTTTATTTACCTGGGGTGTTACAATGGGTGCTCAAATCCAAATCAATGAGGATGAATTCAAGTATCTCATTCAATAGCTTAAAGAAAACATTGATTACCCAGTGTTGGAGGGATTGGCCAGTGAATTAATTGAACTCCAGGAGTATTTTCCAGAATTTTTTTAGGAAATGGTTGAGGTGCGACCAGAAGTGGAAGTTCAAACAAAAGATCAATTTCATGGACTTCGGGAAGAAATACAAGACCTGGAGAGAAAAAATGGAATTGCTAATTGAAAAAGTTCAGACATCTCAAGAGAATCCTGAACATAAACTTGATATATTAGTGGAAGTAGATTCCCCACTTATTCGTGATTTTAAATAACCTAGGGAGACCATGATGGAATTAAATAAAGATCCATTTGGCTACTCTCAACAATTTCTATAGAATATTGATTAAGAAGATGTGCATTATTAAGTAAGTACGGGAGATCAACAAGATCTAGATGAGTTCTGGAAGGAGTGTGAGGAACTACTAGATCCCCATGTTCCTCATATTGTAGAAGATACATCATCATTGATGGAATACACCGCCAAACATGGTTGAATTTGAAGAGAATATTGTGGTGTTTTACTACCTACCTCAAGCTAGTGAAATTCAACTCCAAGAGGAAATTCCCACTAAAGAAGAAACTGAATCTGAGAAAACTCATATTCGGAAAACTAATGTATTGCCTTGGTGGATGAGGAAGAAAAATATGATGTACCCGATGAAGAACATATGGAGCTCCTCAAACATTTTGATTGTTTATTGAAGGGAGTGCAATTGGTAATCCAAGTTTATTTGACTAAGGAAAAAGAGATGCAAGATGCTTACTTTTAAAGAATTCCTTCAACAACCACTGGATAATAAATGAGAGGCTGTGAAATTGGAAACCATGAAAGATGAGGAATCATTCTTTGTCCTACCCCCACCTAGAAAATTGTATCTTATTGTACTAGGGGTGGATTTTGTGTACTATACACATTATTTCCTCAACAAAAATGATGAAGAACATGATGTGAATAAGAAGTTTTGTTGGTTCATCACAAGAAAACACAACCCACCATCAGATTAGGGATAACCAACTGAAACTTCCCATCTGGAGGTAGTCAAAACCCAGGGCCCACTTGGGGGATTAAACCATTATCTATACTTATTTTCTCATCCAATTTATATTTTCAATTTTTTTCAATAAATTTCTTAGTTTGTCTTTTGTTATTTATTTGTAGGTTTTCAGCATGCAACACTTAGGATCATAACTCAATATTGCACTTCCAATAAGTCAGGTTGTACCTCTCCTTTACACTTTCTTGCTATTGTGATTCATTTTAAAATTTTATTACATGTTAAATCCACTTGAATGAATTGAGTACACTTCATCATTTAATTGTGGGGGAGGTAACCATTGTAGTTTAGGATTTTCTTTTTGTGTTTGTTTTTTAGAAAATAAAAAAATGTGGTATTTTCATATTTTTGTGTGATTATTTTTCAAGTTGTTGTGTGTTTTTGATTCTTTTGATATGAAATGATTATCATTACCATTTTTTATACCCATTTCAATGAAAAAACCAATCTATTATATGAAAATTGAGCTTAAATGAATGCTGAAATGACTTTGTTTCGAGTTCAAATCTTTTAGAATTTAATGAAAAGTACTCGGATTTTGAATCCCATGCCATATTTCACTATCTATATCATTGGAATCACATTCCTGTGAGCCTTCAAAACCATTTTTGTCATACTCTACTCATTCTCCTCATTTCATTATAGAAATAGACCATGCTTTCTTAAACTAGAATTTGATTTATTCCTTTCAAAACACGAGGGTTTGGGGTACATGTGTTTTAAATCATTGAGTCATTTATTTGGTTGTAATCCCCCTTTTCAAAATATTCCTTTTCATTATGGCCCATATTTACATTTATCCTTCACATTATCCCCTAGTAGCCATGAATATCCTCTTATGTTAGCCACATTACAAGCCAATTTTCCCTATCCAACCTCCTCTTGAAGTGTAATTACATGATCTAGTTGAACATAAGTGTGGGGGAAGATGACATGTGATGTACTACCTCATTTAGTGATACTTTTTGAGGAATATAAAATGTTTAAGATATGATTAATATTTTATTTTTATGAAAGTTGTTCCTTTTTTGGAGCTTTCATGATAATAGAAGTTGTGCCTTTCTAGAGCTTCCGACGTAAAAATAATGTTGTGTCTATCTGGAGAATTAAAAAAAATCAAGTTTTAAACTATTGAAATTTTGGCTGCAGAATATATTGAATTATGATGGAGCCTATTTTATACATAGGGGAAGAGAAGGAGATCATATTTGAGTGAAAATTAGAATCTTTCAATTTTGATTCAAAAATATCCAAGCCCTCCTTTTTCGGCCTCATAATTTATAACATCTAAATCCCACCAACCCAAAGCCACAGAAGAAACCAGAAAAGTCCTCAGGAGAAACACATGTCCTTGACTCACATCGGCTGGAGAAGTACCAATTTATCAAGCCTATGGTGACTCCTATGTCAGTTTGGATGAGAAAATCCTTATTAAGCATTTACAGTTCTAAGATGAGAGAAAATTCATGTGATGTATGTGTTTTGAGTGCATGGGATAAGAAATGAAGTTGAAATATATTAAATAATATAAAATTGATAAATTTAAATAATTATTTTTGATGAGGCATGATATATTTTTGTTTCTTCATATGGATTTGGTAGATCTTGTTAGTATGTGTTTTTCATTTGATTTGATTTGATGTTTACTTGTCCAGGAGTCCAAGTGCTAAGTGTGATATAATTTATAGAGAAAATATCTTCAATTACATTTACATAGAATTTCAATTTTTTAAACCCAAAAAATTGTTACTCTATGATGAATTGCTTATTTTTTATGATATTGGTGTTATTTTGAGCTGACCAGTAAAAATGGGCCATTTCTGATTTTTTACAATTTAAAAATATTTCTGTAGTTTGGCCATAACATTATCGACACTAATCCAAATTGAAAAATTATTTCATTTAAATATTCCGCACATATAGGGATTCATTTAATAGTTTTATACCAAAAGCTGAATCGACCATATGAAAGCCCAAAAGAATCTCACAAGTTGTCTCATGATAACTATTTACAGTTTTTCCAATTTTTGTTGAGTGGTCCATAAATAATTCTTGTTGGGCCCATTTGTTGTGATATTTGGTGGGTGGACGCGCAAGGAGTTTTAGAACATCATTCATGAAGGGAAGGACGTGGTAATTGGTCGTTTTGAGGTTCATTAAAGCATATTAATCCATAGGTTTTCAATTTGGTGAGTCTGACTGGACAGAATAATGTTTCAGAGTAAAACGACCATAACTCTCGGAATACATGTACAAATACACTAATAATTTCAGGTCAAATGACCCAAACAATTATGAACAACATTAAATAAGGTCTCAACTTGTGAATATGACATTAAATGGGGCTATAATGCGTCGAAATTCTGGGGACAGATTTTGGCTATAAAAGGAGGAGAGGTCATCCCTCTCAAATCATCCCCTTCTCCATTCCATTCCTTCAAGGAACCACGGAGGAGATCTCCATCAAGGGAGGACAGCCAAAACTCTTCTACATTTCTTTTTAATTTATCTATTTTCTTTATTTTTGTTTTTTAATGCCTTATTCTTCCCCTTTCAACTCTATTACCCTTCACATGGAGGGGTAAAACCTTTGGGGGATCGGGGAAGGGAGAGTTTCACTTTTGAAATGTTGGAGTTTTGTGCATAAATATAAAATCCTATTTTTATTTTGAATGAATTCTATTATCACTACTTCCCAATTATATTATTTTGATTATGTTTTGAGTTTGAGGTATTTATTTTTAATATCTATGGTTAAAAACTTTTAATCTCTCTCCGCCTAGTGCAATCTATCTTGATCGAGCATATTGTGTTAGGTGATTAGTGTCTAGCGATCGTTGGCACGTCTGTGAAACTATTAAAAAATTTCTAGAGTATAAGGATCCAAAATTCTCGATCGGGACTTTCCTTAGTTGTTTATGGATTGTTCATGAACTTCCACGCACATAGGAGTGAGTCTCATTTGTTTGTTTAACCAAGGGTGATTAATAACTCGATCAAGGAGTATATCATTTGTTATTTGAAAGGAAGAGAGGGAATATGGTCATTATTACTATGATGAAATTTAAAAAGTGAATTCTACCCTAAACCCATCACTCTCTTCATCCATTAGTGTTTAACCTTTCCTTTTATATCCTGCTTTATTTTTAAACACAGAAAATTTCAAAAACGACCTTTTATTCATTCTTAAATTTAAGTGAAAAACATAATTGTTATGAACTCCTCTCTAGAGAAAACTTAGGTTAACCACTCTACTACATTTTAACTTAGGTATTATTTGTTTTTGACACAATCCACGACATGCACGTGTCAAGACATCTAAAAATTAGTCTCATATATTATTCTCAAGGATGTACCATCATAAATTCATTGACTCCAAATAATTTATTCCATTTTGGGGTATGGTTGATTTGATTACCACATGATAAAACAATTCATTAATTCAATCACTCTACAATGAGAAGGGGAAAAATACTGAACAAGTTTAAGGAATAGCTAGTTTTCCAATTCTCTATTATTAGAGATTTATATCCATGGATACAATAATCTATGCCATGGATGTGGAGGAGAAATAATGACACATTGATCAGAAATATCTCCAAATATAATGACTTCAAGAAGAATGAGATGTATTAATGGAAGATTTTGTACAACTCTAACAATCATTGGAGAGGGCCTTGAAACAAGGGATATATTATCTTGTTGTAGGGAAGGGGAAGATTTATCATTCCGAATAGGTCATTTCCAAAAAACTGGATATGATTCAAATATATGACATATAAGGCTAAATTCGTACTCCAACAGATCAAATTTTATGTCAATGAGCACTTATAAAACCTGTTGGAGAGACCCCAACCTGTGGAATAACCTTTTAAATTTAATTCATGAAAGAAATGAATTTTATTCCCAACCATTAATTTCATCATTTTTTCCCACATTATATAAATAACATAAAACTAATACAAGTTTATTTTATTGAATGTATATGTGTAAGTGTGTAATAATTATAAATATCAGAATGTGAGATTGCACTATTTTTTGCAAGGTATTTAGAACAATAGATTGATTTTTTATTATTTCCGGAATTAAATAAGGGATTCTATGAATTTTTTAGTCTTTTTCATCATTGCCTTATTTTTCCCCTATATGAGATTTAAAAATTGGGATATTATCTTATACTCAAATTTTTATTAGACTTCCATTTGGGGGTTTTCAACCTAAAATGTTTAATGCATATTTCTTATTTTTCAATTTTTTTTCCTAAACCTGGTGTAGTTCATGTCTATTGACCTCCAACTCAACAATTTCATAGGGTTCCATTTTTGGGTATTTCAACTTGTCGAGTACTAATTCTTTTTTTCATGGGAAATTTAGAGTCATTCAATTTCGACTAATGAAACTTTAATTTTTTCCCAACCAACATTTACCACAAGTTAGTGGATGATGACCTAAGGAATGCTATATGAGAAACTCCTAACACACTTCATTTATACAAAGGGGGATACAATGTTTGGATTTTGGTATTTCATGATCTCAAACATTATATGGGGCAATTAATCAGGGAATAACAATGAATCATTCTTGAAAAATGGTTTCTATCCCAAAGATTTCGTGCCTTTGAGGATCGAAGAAGTTTTTTCTCAAGGATGAATGATTTTATGGATGATAGGCCTATTATGGGTGACTTATAAAAATTAACAATAGGGAAAAGAAATTCATTGTAAAAACAATGGTATTATTGGGTATCATACATTCTATAATAGACGGACCTTGGATATTATGAGGTTCTGTATTTCTCAAGCCCATGGAGAGTGTGTTTTATGGGTTTTTGTGTGTGAATGAAGGATGTATTTGGGTTGAATGTGGTCATAGATGAGAACTAACAACAACAGAAATTCAATTTCTATATAAATGAGGAACATATTAATTTATTTCTAACCAATTCCATATATTGATTTAAATTTAAGGGAAATTTCTATAATATATGTTGGGTCAGACATGAGGGATCTAAGTGTTAATACATGAATTGATTAAATAATAATCAAGTCATATGCAATTCTTTAGGGTGGTGTGGTGTATGGTCAATGCTACAAGAAAAGGCTTCCCTAAGATGAGGGTTGAAGCATGACATTGTTTAATTTAATGTGACCAAGACATCTATCATGGTGTTTAAAATCATACAAAGAGGATATTGAGGGATATAATTTATGGTCATTTGTATTTGACTAAAACAATAGTGATTTAAATTTCATAGTGATCTGGCCAAGAATGTCACATCATTATAAAGTGTGATGAGGGAAAATGGTAAGACAAAATTGGACGGATTTTAGATCTAGTTGGTGATATCAAACAATTATTTAGGTAATGATCATTGAAAATGTTCAATAATTGGATTACAAAATAATTTTCTTGGGTATTATAAAGATAGAATAGGTTTCTCCTGAGGATGAATGTGACATTGGTTGATAGGCCTTTCAATGGAATCTTATGAAAATATACACTATGATGTATCAATACAATGTAAAAAAACTCTCCTTAGGAATTACATATTATATCATTAATGGCCTCTTAAAGATTAAGGGGATCATGGTTTCCTCATATATGGATCTCTATTTTTGTATGGAAGGTGCTAGAGTATGGAAAATGATTTTCTTGTTGAAATCACCCTAGAGTGGGTAAAAATGTTTTCTTTATTTTCTTGAGACCTACATATTGAGGGGTATTTATATATATATTTTGGTTTCACCTAATATGTAGGGTTAAGGTGAAATTTAGTATCTATTAAAGGCACAGAAAAAGATACACATAGTTCAAGGATAAATTCCCCATAATGATCAAATCCTTGTGTGGAGAGGGGATTTTTTTCATTGAATATAGACTAATGAGAAGGGTGAGAATCCATAACAAGAACCTTACTATATATTTTTATTTTATATAGGAGTGTGAAAAAATTTATATATTGTTGTTGGCTGAGCATGTTGGATCCGAGAATCACTACATATCTCTTCAGATTAAGAAATAAGCCACATTTACATCTTAGAGAGAGGGGTGGTGGGAGACCATCACCGAGGATAATGGTCCTCCTAGGAAATGGATATAGAAAGTATCAATTTTACATCATTAAAGTGATATCATTAATAAAGTCTAACATCATGAGATAAATATGATTTCCAGGCCTTTTTTGGTCAGGCATATCAGAAGATGATGACACAAACGTGAACTAATGCATCTTGATCATGAGGGGAAGAATTTACCAAAACACATATGCTCAAATGTAAAATTCTTGATGTGATAAAAAGGAGTGGAAAATGATTATTAAACCATAAATAGGTGATATGAAGGAAGGAAATGTTAATTTTGATCTCTTGGTAGTGATACCATGATTATAGGATTTGAGAATCTCCGTATATATCATTGGAATACGAATAAATACCTATGTAGTTCGGGGAAACCATGTAGCTTAACATCATGCGGTAAGTAAAAAGGTTACTAGTTTGAAAAAAAAGGCATATATTCCAATTAATTCTATCTAGGAATTCATGGAATCAAGATATGATATTAATCTTGCTTTTGTGACATGTGGCTTCCTGAGATGGTTTCCCTAGCCATCTTATCCTTGGAATATAGGATATGACTACATTTTAACATCATGTACTAAATAATTTGTCATATAATTTATTTTCATGTTACTAGGATGATATGGGTTATTTATTTTAAGGTCATTTAAAAAATTCAATGATGTTTAATATCATTCGAACAGGACGAATATTTTTCTTATATTTTTAGGTCATATAGTTGGGACCAACACCATGGAAATGATGAGTGATAAAATGCTTACAAGTCCTAGGATGTTCCGACCCACATCCTGAATAAAGAATAAAATTTTAACCCATGATCTTGGGGGTTCCTTTATTAGGATAAGTGACATTGGAAATGTATGTAATGAGTGACCACATACCCAATTCGAAAATTTGTTTCCTATAAGATTTTTTAGGGATTATAATGATATAAGATGATTCTCCTAAGGACGAAGGTGCCCCATGTTTACCGGAAATTTGAGGCAGAATTATGAAAATCTAGACTATGGTGTATAATTGTGTAATCAAGAAAATGTGTCCTATAGAATCAGTCATTCTATTACTGAGGAACAAGGAAAGATTATGGAGATCCAGATTCCCCATAAAAAGTAGTATGATTCATGTAAGGGATATGTATGACAAAAAAGGAATTATTTGGACTAGCATTATCCATGGATTGTAACCTTCCTTATATATATATAGATCATATGTATGGAAGTGTATATTTTAGTTTTTTTTGATGGGATCTGGAATGAGGGATCATGAATTAAGATCTCTTACATGGAATGAGGTTGTGTGTTGGAGGAAAGAGGTAAAATAATTTTTTTTGTATGGCTAGGATAAGGTTGAGGAAGCTCAGTGTCACTACATTACCTTTTTGGATAAGAATCAAGTCACAAATAGATCATAATATTTAAGATGGGAACTCTAGTTAAAGGTCGCTTTTTGGAGGCTCCTGCATATATATTTTTTTGGATGCATGAAGGGGTGGTGTATTTTTGATACTTCGTGGATTGGATCAGTACATATGGTTTGGGTTTCACTAGATATCCAACAAAGAATAGAATATATCCTCCCATTGTTATGTAGTGGAATTGTGGTGGGAGACCGACACCATGGATTATGATCTACTCAAGCATGATCCAAAATATTATATAGTTTCATGTCATGAAATAACGATGTGAAAAAGATAGTTTTACATCATATTTGAAACAAATTTATATACAATTTATTCTTTCTTGAACTGGACATTAGGCTATATAGTTTAAAGGACTACAACACGAACTATGGTGTCTTATTGTTTTAGGTTTTAAGATTTTGACAATCTATCATTACTTTTATTTTCGTGAAATGAAGACAATTTGGTTTGCCTTTTAAGGAATTGAATCTAAGACCAAAAATCATGATTACACAATGTATTTCCTGAGAAACCTTACATTTATAGGGTTCATAAATAAATCTATAACCCTTTAGATCAAGGAATATGATATATTAGAGTGGACCTTGTATATAGAATAATCCCCCCCACATTGTATCGATATTTTGAGGATTCTTCCATAGTTTCATCATATTCCTAAAGAATAGTATCAAATATCCTTCAAGGAATGAATAAATGAGAATATTCTTGTTAAAATACAGTGCTATATGATTTTGTTATACCTCTTTGTGATGAAAAGCGTAATTTATTTTGTTATAAATTTTCTATAATCCTTAAAACCTTTTTTGATATTGGTTTTCTATGGATAAATTATCACATGTGGAAGTGTGAAGTGGGGGAAATTGGACCTCAATGGGAAATAAATCTTTGTTCTTGTATACTAATCATTAAAGGGTAGATTTTGTGTCATTGTGGTTTGTAGTCTGGTAAGCCCACAAGGAATGCGAGATCCTGTTAATAAAAGATATTTATCTTTATCCAACATCCTATTGAGTATGTTTGATAAGGATTTGGTGAAATCCTCTACACATCTATTAGTAACAACATGATAGAAAGATGAATGGTTAGATTGGATATTATACTCTTGATAAATCATATCCAACATTGTATAATAGAAATTGGTGCGATTGACTATTAATATCACACGAGGGACACGAATGATAGTAATGATGTTATCTACCATGAAGCTAAAAATATTCTTTGTCCCGAATTCTTCAAGGGGTATTTCATCAACACAATTAGAGAAGAATTTAGTAATTGTGAGGATGTATTTAAATTATTTGGTCATAGCTAGGGGATGTAGGCCTAAAATATCCATTACTCATATAGATAATGGAAAAGTGTATATAGAAATTTTTAGAAACTATGGAGGATGATTGGTGATATTGGAATGTACATAAAAGAATGAAATTTATTGGTTAATTGGGTGAATTAATGAATTATTGTAGGCCATAAGTATCCTAGACATTGAACATGATGTCAAAAACTAAAACCTAACTGGTGAGAACTATAAGATATTTTATGTATTTCTTCTATTATAGAAACAACCACTTATCCATCAATGAACTTGGTAAGTACTCCATTAATTCAATGTTTATAAAGTACATTCAAGTTATTTATACCATTATAAAGAGTACACTTGGTTTCTCATCACTCTGTTTACCCTTTTACAGATTTATCTGATGAGAGCACTAAATTTTAAAGGTAATCCATAATGGATTTCCTCCAAAAAGTTGAAGGATTGTCTTATTTATGTACCGAATTAACCTCATTTATTTCTCCCATTTTTAAAAGAATAAAGTGAGATAAAAATAAATAGTGGGTAATTATGAGGACTACTCCATCCCGGTCTAGATTCATAAAATTTATAACAAAATTATTTAATGCATCAACATTGGAATTATGTTATCATTGTATGCTTGTCAATGTTTCAACTGAGGGGAATTATTAAATGAGTTAACAAAAATAGTCATGAAGGGAAATTAGCTCATACTCTATGATGAAATAATCACTATTTATCAACTTTATTACTAAATATAAGTCACTTTTTACCTTCTTATGGCCTAATATAATTTGATGTTTCAGTTCATGCCTTATGATGCAGGCTTAAAATGCTTCCTAATTGTTTGTGAAACCATATGAAAATATGAAATATTAAGGAAAGATTACCTTTACTAGAGAAATTATCATGACTCCAAATCCATCTTTGTTGAGATAAGGGACTACAAATCTCTTACCTGTTGGGATTATAGATGGACTGTCAAAATAAATTTCCCATTTCTGGAGGCATCTTTAATAGATTCGATCTCTTTAATCGAAAATTCAGTATTTAACGACGTTGTTTATATCAATGGTTGTTCTATAATAATGTATATTAATGAAAGACCTATTACCACTTTATATGGATAAAAATGGGTATCAAAATTCTTTTAGAGGACTACCCACCATACTAAATGTCCAGTCAACATAGGGAAGTTTAAGATGTATTTGAGTTTGTTTTATTGAGTGACATAATGTAACTCATGATGTTTTAGGTAGTGAATCAATCTATGAACTACAAATAATAATTCCAGATAACTCTTTTTGATGTTTGAATAATGAGTATTTTTATTTATCATGTTTTTATTGAGATAATAATGGATATTTTGCTCCCAACATCATTCTTTTGTGTGAGGAAATAATCAACTGATCATTCTCAGGATTCCATATACATGATTAGAAACTTACTTTCAACAACCGACATCATCAAAGAGGTACTCAATAGATATTTATTAATACTATAAAATATATCTTGATAGTCATCAGTCCACTGATATGTAACCCCCTTTTCCATCATCCTAGTGAAGAGGAAACTCTTTATTATGAGATTTTATATAAAACACCAATTACAGTTTAGGAATCCTTATAATCCAATAAAATCATTGAGGTTTTGAGTAGGGTATATATTGAGGATATCATTTTTCTTATTAGGATCAACTTCGATGTTGTGACAAAGTGTTAGGAAGAAGAGGAAATTTCTCGATGTAATTCAAAAATAAAATTACAGGGTGTCAATTTTATGATATACTGTCATAATTTGTCAAATATGGTATCGAGATCATCCAGTTTGTCATAATGCTTCCATTTCATAAAAACCAGATCATCGTCATAGAATTTGATATAATTTCTTAATGAAATTTTAAATATGTGATGCATGGATTGTTGGTATGCATCATTATTATTTTTTAATTCAAATGGATTTACCTAATGAAAATAATTACTTAGGAATATTTAATAGAGGTGACTTCCATATCTACGTGAGGAATCCTTAGTTGGTTTTACCCAAAATAGTTATCTATGAAGGGATGGGCCAGATACCAAGATATGGTATCAATTAGTAATTATATGATTGGAAACCGGAAATAATCTTTCATAAAATTCCCATCGATATCTCTAATGTCGATATAGACCATAATTTTCTAATTATTTTTTATTATCGATAGTACATTCACTAAAAAAAATTATAGTAGACATACCACATGAAATTTTCCTTGATTATCATTCCAAATATAGTATCATTTTTTTGGGATTTGTTGATTGCGTCCTTCGGGATACTCTTTTATAACCTTAAAAGATTTCCGGAAACCCAAAATGTTGAGTGGCCACCTCTGGATCAATACCCATATTTTCTATATAATTATAAGAAAACAAGTCATAATTTTTCCTCTAAAAGGAGGTATATACATTTCTTCCTACTGAATACATAGACTGGTTGATCAAATTAGGTCACGGGTCCTCTTCTGTACCTATATTTAATAGTTTGTGTTTTTTAATAGAGGTAGAGAGACCTTCCTCAAATGATGGAGGGGAATCCCTAAGGTCTTTCTCTTATTCCAGAACCTCTTCTACCCGCACCATTGTTTTTTGGAAAGTATGTCAGGAATGAAAATTTTCAATGTTAGTAGATAATTTATTATATTGACATTATAATGATGAAGTAACTTCTTCTAACCTGGACGATGTTCTGGGTTTTCATTAATTCTCAAGGGAGACAAGGGAAGGAGATGAAGTATCTCCAATATCCCCACTATATAGAGAGTTGATAGCCTATCCAGCATTGTTGAGATTTGTCGTCATTATTGATATCTTGATGGTGGTTGAATATGAAGATCAATTTTGACCCATACAATCATTCTTATTGATGGAAATCCCATATTCATTGATAATATTATTAAAATTATTGGTCATGAACATTTATAGACCATTTGGGGAATTTAATTGAGTATCATCATCATCTAAGGGATGTTTCCCTACCATCTAGTTGAATCTTGTATAAATATATTAGAATTAACAAGTTTTGAATGAGAATTTATCTCCATGTAACATCCCAATTTTACCATTCATGAAATATTTGAAACATTGGGGGTATAATGTGTGGACTTTTTCATGGTTTTGTAACCAAGTCCTTCCTAGAGAAATGTTGAACAATGTATCTTTTCGAACAACTAGAAATTAGTATTTGAATAAAACATCCCAAAACAGATCCTTGAAATTTATTCATCCAAAATGAATTTTCTCACTTTTTCCATAATCATGTTGTGTTAGATCATAAGGGAAAAATTTGACCTCATTGTAATGCATCTGATGATGTGTTCTGACTAGAATGAGGTTCAAACATGAGCCATTTTCAATGAAATCCTATCAGATATCAATAGTAATTATCCTTCATAGCACACAAAGGGTCTAATGTTTCCTTTCATATCAACATCTTCATCTTTCTCTACAAATGAGATGATCAAGTGGAAACTTACAAGTTTTATAAATGCATGATATAAATCAGTAGTGGAAAACTCACTTTCAAACACTTGTGGGATCAACAACTCCTTTATCAGTGCTTCCCAATCGTTTTTTGATAAATTGACAGTGTCTCGGATCGATAATGTGGCCGAATCCATGGATAGATGATTTATAATAACATTCTTCTTGGATAAAGTTTTTCACTTCACATCAGGAATCTTCTATTTTATGGGTCCTTTAGGGGATGAAGAATTTTCCACATGATTATAGACCCTTTTAACATGAGTTGAAGATACTCTTATTTTAGAGATTTAGATTGAACAAGTCACACTACTTATTGAGGTCGATCCTATAATTGGATCCATTATAATTGATCTTAAATGAATATTGAGTAAAGAGTAAATCTAGAATATGTGGGTGAACATTTAGTATATTTTTTGTACTGTTTTTGGAAACTCCCATGAGTATCAGTAGTATAGACGGTCTAAATTGTGATGTGTTCGATGTGTTGATTTTATCCTGGAAAACATCTTCCCCTATATTTGTGACCAATGTACCCTCTTACACGAGTTCCCAAATCATGTATAGGAAATACAGGTTGATGTAAATACTCATCATTGGAGAAGGTATCCATTGTGTGAATGAAATCAATGGAATTGATGACTAATTATTTGTCAGATGATGATTCTTTATCGGAGGTCAACACTTATTGTACTATTTTGTGGGTGAGGTGTTGATGATTTAGATACTAATTTCATTAAGTCATAGTGATTCAATGAAAAACTTTTACATGGTATAGTTTTATCTTTCTATGTTAATATACATGTTTGACCATATTGTTTTTAATAGATGGGTCATTAGAGGGTTTTTGTGTTATCAGAGTTATAATTTCCATAACGAATGTGACTGGGGGCACAATTGGTTATTTCATCTGTATTTGGAAGAAACTATGAGTCTAGTTGGTTTCTTTTATGTTTATCCAATGTAACATCCCTCTCATCACCAATTTTTGTGGGTATAGGTAGTGGGTGTAACTAACCATATGTGATATCTCCAAGCCACCAAAAGAAAAACATAAATTCCAAGGGACTATAAAATATTTGGGGGATGTTTTAACCATTAAAAGATAAACAACCGAACCACAATACAATAACCAAACAACACCTATATGTGATCTATGAGTATAAAATAAAACATAACACAACCAAAACATAATCCATTTCAATGAAGAATCACAAACCAACTCAACAAAACCAAATGCAACAAAGACATCAAATAGGTAAATCCATACCTACTCAAACCCCTAACACGATAATCCAAAAACATTGTATCAAGAAGCAAAAATAAATAAAAAAGATACCTTTTTAAACTAATGTCTCGATAGATGAAATATATAAATGTGACATAGTGACCATGTAGGGGTTGATTCTAAACTCAATAGGATTTCCAAAATGACTTACCATGCCATGAAACTGGGAAAAAACTTGGTAGCATATTTACATAAATTGCGTAAAAAAATTAGTTTTTATTAAATCTAAAATTGTTTTCTTAACCAAAATAGTTTTCTAGGAAAATCCATGAAACAAGACATTAAAAACATTCTCAATTCCATTTGGCATATCCATTCCATGATTCCACACATGTACACATTGACACATCCACATATGAATTACTAGATGATTATTCCATACTAATGAGTGGTCCCTATTCTATCCACAAAGTCATCACATGTTGATAAATCCCATGTTCCATTACATGTTTGGAATAGATTTCCAATTCTCATTTCAACAAGGCCCCATTAAATGAAACTTGAACCCATGCTAACATGTATGATAAAACCCATTACAAAACAATTAAACATAAGACCATTATTTCTATAAAACATTTCCATAACCACTCTCCATTTATCAAATAAAAATCACAATTTAAAATTCCCTAATTTTAAATTATCTTCAATGAAGAATTTACACAAAACCGTCTAATATCAACAAATTTACCAAAATAGTCAATAAAGAGTCCACTAATGTGAACCACAAAAGCATCTCACAGCCATTTCAAGGATTTTTTCTTCAAACTCAACATTCATGTTCTAATAAAGTTGATTAAATAGAAAATCCACCTACCTCATGACCATTGTAAAAAACAAATAATGGTACAATGATTCTTTAGTTCTGAACACGAACAACATTTACTTACCGAAATACTTCCACGAAACATCCCAATTATTACAAAGGAATGAGGATTTATCCTTATTGGGTTATATTTAAGGTTCTAGGAAAGATAGGGAGACGATATATTAGAATAACAAGAATATAACAAGGAATCTAGATCAGCAACAAATTTGAAATGGCAAAAACATGCTACTATATCAAAGGGAATAACCTATCAAGGCATGGGATGAAAATTAATCCATGATTAGGAATGATAATGTAATTAATTCATGTCCAATAACATAAACAAATTTAATAAACAATTTTCATATTTGAAACTGCATGGTGCATGGTTAGGGTACATAGTGAGTGAAAATATACACTGACCCTGCACGAGAGACTATCTCAAGAAACCCCTCACATTGGTTAGAAAATCATCTACCAATCATGAATTTACCACTACCCAAATGACAGTATCCTTTCATGGTTTCTTATGATCAGCCTTGAAAATTTTCCAAACTGTTCTTGAACCATGTATCATTCCATTCCCCACTATTTTCACTTTTATGGTCCCATGGAGTTTTTTCATGGTTTCTACCAACTATGACCAAATTGTGAACCTCCAAAAAATAATCCAACTAGTGTTAAACACCCTCAAAAACCCCCAAAACATTATCAAATCATTATATAGCCTTAAAAATATGAATAAATGGTTAAGTACATGAAATTGATGGAGAAACATTCTATCCACCATTATATGTTCTATCCATAAAATGTAGAAAACCCCCAGTGTCCTGAAAGACTTCGGGTCATTGCCTTATAATTTCCTTCTCATGATCCCACATTTCATACAAAATCCATTCATATTTCTGTAAAATGAAACTTATACTAATTCTTTTCCCATATAAGAATTTATATTGACTGTCCAAAATCCTTAACATCACAAGAACTGAAATTGAATTCAGATATAGGACAACATTTTCCCATTCAATCACATGGTCAGGATTAGGTTATTACAATATTAAATAAATTATATTAATGAAATATTTTATTGTACTGAACCTTGGTGAAACATCCAATTGATATTTGATATGAGTAACATGTTAATTTCTCTCAAAATGGACTATATATCATGTAGATTACCATTCAATCTTACCAAAAAAAAAACAATTCCCAAGACATGGGGAGATTATCAACAACACATGATCACCCACCTAAAATAGAAATGACCATCTACGATGATCCAAAAATGAATTATAATGGCTATTTTACATATTTATATTCTTTCTAATCAACTAAATCATCTTCATTATCTATTGAATAAGGAATAGTCAAAATGGTGGAGTTTTACATTTTCCATCAATCAAAGCGGAGACTGAAAAGGAAACCCATATAATTCTATGAAATGACCATTATATATTAATGTCTGATAACTATTGTGTATGAGAAATAGACTAATGGTATGTGATACTACCACGTGGAACCAAAATTATGTAAAACTCCAAAATAATTTCCTCTAACACAAGTATTTTCCGTTCATATTGTCCATGTAACATAACAGGTAAATAAAGAATAAAACATTTTCATATTTATTAATATTTATGAATTAAATATTATTTTTACTTTAAATGGGTTTATATGTTCGATAGCGGACCCGATACACAACATAGAGTTTCTTTGAAATCTTACGTTGCACACTAATAATAAAATATTATTATTTTAAATTGTAGTTAACATGTAGCTATTGTATTGGCGGGAATGAATAGAAATAACTAAAATATGGTTATATATGTTTGTTAAATGTTTTTACATTTATCCAATAAAGGATAAAGGCTTAAAATACCAAAAGAATTCAATTTTAGGCATATATACTCTAATATTCACTAAAGGTCCACTTATAACCTTTTGATAGAGAATCATCATTAAATATAGTTTTGGTCACTCTAATACATTATATTGGACCAAATAAAAATCTTCATTAGAATCGGGATATCAAAATCTACTTTCTGTAAATTTTTGGTATTTTTCTGATAAAGTTCATTTTTTAATGAATAATGAAAACTGTTCTATTTTAATTCAAAACCACTTTTTAATATAATTTATTTACATGATTATATTATATTTTGAATTGGTTTTTATGTGAAATTATAATATATTTTTACCATTCAATACAATAGTGGTCATTGTAATTAATTTAATTTTGAAATTGGACTTAAACTAGTGTCAATCTTTTGATATATATAGTTTCATAAAAACACACTATTTGTTCTGACAGCGGGAATTAATTATTAAATTAATTAATGTAACTTATATGTTTTGAATTTTTGGAAATAGAAATGATTTTCGAATTCGGAATATCAAATATAGATTAGGGTGAATTTTTGGTATTTTTCTGAAAACATCAATTTTTGATGAATAGTGAAACCACTAAGTGGTACTTAAAAAAACTGGTTTTTTGTTTAAATGAAATTTTACCTCCTCTGTGTTTTAAATTTTAAAAATCCTACATACATTTTTGACATTTAGAAGTAAAATGTGGTTCAATTG
Organism: Viscum album; assembly: GCA_963277665.1. Lineage (NCBI taxonomy): Eukaryota > Viridiplantae > Streptophyta > Magnoliopsida > Santalales > Viscaceae > Viscum > Viscum album. The sequence goes on along the minus strand of OY728148.1, from coordinate 2,007,942,674 downwards.
GATTTAAATAATTTTTTGGTGAATAGTAACTTTTAAGTTTTTAATCGCGAGTAGAGGTAATTAGTATAATTTAAGGTAAAAATAATGTTTTAATAATAGGGAATGACCTTGAAACATGTCCTACCATTATTGGATGTGTCATGGACGACCAATAAAATACATGGGTCAACTTGGGGACCCCATGGAGCCACTTAGGTAAGAAAATGTCATTAATAACTTTTTATTTAATGTTAAAATAAAAATGTCACAAACATGAGTTGTTTTACTAAAGAAAATTTAAATGGGGTTATACAAGTCATATTTTTGACTGTAAATATTCTTTAAAAAGATAAATATATTTCCTACACATTGATATTTTTTTATAATTTTTAGACGTTAAATAAATTAAATTATTAATGACACCATGATGATGCAGCGATTACCTCATTATTTAACGATTTAAATAAAATGAAAGGATAATGAAAACTTTAAGACATAAACATGTAAAAAACCTATTGTATGGGTGGATTTAAAAATCTTATCACATTATCCTCAAAATATATAATTTTAGGACCTTTAAAATCCGAATAGCATTTTATAATAAAGTAACCTTTTATAACTTTCCAAGAGTGCCCCTCCTCTCCTCTTATAAAAGGCCCCACCTCTACCACCATACCCACACCTCTCATGCCATTGGCTGAGCCAAACCCTGCCCATTTTTCCTCCCCACATCCCTCTCTTACTAATAGAAGCCACACTTTGGGCATAAGTCTTTCCATGTAAGCCTTTGAGCTCAAATCAAAAAGAGTTACCTGATTTAAAGGTAGTGTCTTCTCTTGTGTTCTTATGTTTTATTTTGCTTCTCCAACCCCCTAAACTCTTTATATTCCTTTATTTTGTAACAACAACAGTATCTTCAATATACTATGATGTTCTTATGTTAATGATTATAGCTACACTTATACAAACATCCATCTAATGGTTAAAGAACATAATGTTTCTGTGGATGGCGAATTTCTACCTCACGAAATGATGATTGTTCAATATTATTTTAACACATTTCATGGTGGCCATTAAGATGCCACTCTATTTATATATTATATATATTATGTTTATGTTTTCCTTATGCTTCTGTATTTTTCATTTGTGGCATACCTTTATGGTTTCCATTGTGGGTAAACACGATAATTTCATTTTAGGAAGTGCGGACCACCGCCCCTCAAAGTGATTTGATTCGTTAATGCCATATGTGGGACGTATAAAGGATGGAGTTAATGTTATTATATATTATGTTATACGGGAATTATCATATACCCTTATATAATTATGATTTCACTGCATTAAATATGAAATAGAAATGAAAGTAGCGCTCCTGCGTACGTACGGCTTACCGTCTCCATGAATAGTGCATTTCATTTCTTATCTCTAAATGTTATGTACTATTATAAATACATGTATATTATTGATATATATGAAATATATGATATCCAAATAATGAATATAATTCTGTATATACTAAACCTTTGACCACATAAACAACATGTAATTGTAAGACGTCCATTTTTTGACTTAAGTACCAAATATCGACAAAATGAACTTTATTAAATTAAATGATTACATAACCTTTATAACATAGAAATAAGTTATATAAAAGGAATAATAAAATTGAAAAAAGTTCTTAAGAAAGTAAAATTAACTTTAGTTTATTATTCATGAGATTAAAGAGCAATCGAGTCACGTCAGACATGAGGTAAGGGACATTGTCTCAATCTCCTTTCATTGAGGAATATTTTGTTTGATACACGACTTTCTTTTATATGGTGTATAAACCCCTTTGAATTTTACATTTATTCAAAAGGAATATTTTTATATGAAGCGTTTACTAAATGATAAAAGGGAATGTTTTTTTGTCTTACGTATGCGGCAATAACGACTTCTCTGCCGTCGTGACCATTATTTGAGTTTTGGCTTCCTCTAGAAGCCATAACATTTTTTTGAATGAAAAATAAATACCATGTTTTACTTTTATTTTAGTTTGGTATTGAAAATGGTTTTAATAAAGTTTTTATATCAATGTGTTGTATTGATATATTGTGATTGAAAAGTATAAATTTTATGTTTCCTTTCTGCATATTTTATGTGATACGATTATGTTATGGTTCTTGGGCATTGTTATGAAGGCAGGTGGTTCTGTGATAAACTAAGCGAAGGTGAGCCCGATATAGCTCTCCAATGCATTGGGTAACGCAAATAAGTTGAACCTTAAGGTTTCTTTGAAGGGATTTAGGTAATATACTGTGATGGGTATTCTATACGTAACCATGAGGGTTACTCCCTACGTAAGAATGTTACGAACGCCCCAAGTTACCTTTATGTATTATGATGTCTATGATTTACTCATGATTTGATGAGGTATGTGATTATGTTTTATGAGTAAAGTATGATTCCATGCATGTACTAATGTTTTCATTTCGTACTTTTATATCCCTTACTGGGCTTTTTATGCTCATCCCATGTTTTTGAAATGTTTTTCACAGGTCAATGGAAAGGTACATGATGTGATGATAGTGTCAAGGCAGTTTCAATAAAGAATCCATGTTTTATTTTAAATATGTTTCCATTGATGGCAAAAATGAGTACTATATTTTATGTTACCACTTTGTTTAAATGTGGAATGTAATGCATGATTTATGATCTAATTCTCTAAAACTCTAAACCTGAAAAGATCCTCAATGTGTATTCTTGAAATAAATAAAGATTATGTAATGTTTAAGGCTGAGGCCTTATAGTTGGTATCAGAGGTCTGTTTAGACAACATTAGGAGTTAGAAAATTGTTAAATTATAAATTAATTTATGGTATGATTGAAATGATATAGCATTTAATGATTACCATGTAGCTTCGCCTAAGATAATTCTGTGTTCAGAATGGTTTTCTGTAGAGGAAGCAAGGCAATTATGTTGGGGTGACATCAGGAGGAATACAACCTTCCAAATCAGAAACCTGAGATGATCGAAATTGGAACTGAATAGTTTGTTGCAGTAATGGCACACTTGACTCAAGCGATAAATGGTGGTGGTATCCATGCACGAGATCATCCAGATCAACCACCGATGAACATGTCAGTGGTGGAACATTTCATGAGGCAATATCCCCCATCATTCAGAGGATCATCTGACCCTGTGCTAGATGAAGGGTGTATTAAAGCACTGGAGAAGATTTTCGATATCATGGGGTGTTCAGACAATCAAAATGTTAGTCTTTGTATTTACCGTTTGGAGGGTGAGGCAGATCAGTGGTGGTCGATGGTTAAAAATATTCGGGATGCTGACGAGATTGATGCTCTCGACCGGGATGAATTCAAAGGTATGTTTCTTGAGAAGTATTTTCCTAAGGCTATTTGAGTTATGGTGGAAAACAAATTCCTAGAATTGAGGCAAGAGGAAGACTAAGTGGCTTCCTATGAAGAAAGGTTCACTCGATTGGCAATGTATGTTCCAAATTTTATCCGAGACCTTGATAGTAAAATCAATCATTTTTACTCAGGATTAAAGACAAAATATCGAGGGCTTTAGCTTCTTGTAAGTTCAAAAGTTATGAAAAGCTTGTTCGATGTGCTGAGAAGGTGGAAACAGAATTTTTTTATGATCAAGTGTTCTATAAAAACCAGCAGAAGAAGAGACCGAGGTGGCAGGAGAAAGGAAAGAATTCTTCAAAAAGGTTTTAAGGTAAGAAAACTAATTTCCCAATTTGTGATAAATGTGGTAAAAGGCATGCTGGGAAATGTCTTCTGAATTCTGGAAAGTGCTACCGATGTGGTAAGATGGGACATAAGGCTCTTGATTGCACTGAAAAAGATCAAGGTGATGGTAAGTCCAAATTTGATTTGCAGTTAGTGAAATGATTTAAGTGAAATGAGATGGGTCACTATGAAAGAAAGTGTCTGACAGAGAGCTTGAGTGATGGGAAGCAGTTAGACTACAAGCAGAAAGGGGTGGTGAAATCCTTTGCAACCACTTCAACAGATGTTGGGCCATCAAATGAAGTGGTATCTTGTACTTTGTTTGTTTTTCCAGATTACACCAGTGTGTTGTTTGATTCGGGATCTACAAATTCTTTAATCTCTGAAAACTTTTCTAGTAAAATGGGAATAACATCTCAAGAAATGACTTCTGAACATGTGGTAAAAATACCTGGGGTAAATGTTGAGGCAAAAAGAATTTATAAGAATTTTCCTATCCTTATCCGTGGAAAGAACCTACTTGCAAACCTTATTGTTTTACCTCTAATAGAGTTTGATGCTATCCTGGGTATGGATTGGATCTCTATTTACCATGTTAAGATTGATTGTATAGCTAAAGAAATTTCTTTTCAGAAAGACTTTCAGTTTGTGTACAGGAATGAACCCTTACTGTTGATAACATATCAAGATGCTGAGAAACTTGTAAAAGATGGAAATCAGTGTTACCTTGAACATATTGTTGAAAACAAAGGAACTGTTCATATTAATGATGTGCTAGTGGTAAATGAGTATCCTGATGTTTTTCCTGTTGAGTCTCCTGGAATAATACCAGATCAGGAAGTTGAGTTTACTGTTGAATTAGTTCCTGATGCTAATCCAATTTCATAAACCCCTTATCGAATGGCTCAAATTGAACTTTTAGAGTTGAAGGAGTAATTGCATGATTTATTAGACAAAGGTTTCATTCGACCTAGCACATAACCATGGGGTGATCCTATTTTATTTGTTAAAAATAATGATGGTTCAATGAGACTTTGCATTGATTATTGAGCCTTGAATAATATCCCTGTTAAGAACAAGTATCCTTTGCCTCATATCAATGATTTGTTTGATCAGATCTAGGGATCTAAGTATTTTTTGAAGATTGACTTGAGTTCGGGGTACCATCAGTTGAAAGTAAAAGTAGCAGACGTACCGAAGAATGTGTTCGGTAATAGATATGGCCATTATGAATTTGTAGTTATGTTTTTTGGGTTAACTAATGCACCTGCTATATTCATGGACCTTATGAATAGAATTTTCAATGAATTATTGGATAAGTTTGTGGTTGTTTTCATTGATGATATTTTGGTGTTTTCTAAAAGTAATGAGGAGCATGAAAGACATTTAAGGGTTATTTTTCAAACCATAAAAGAAAAGAAATTTTATGGGAAATTCAGCAAGTGTGAGTTTTGGTTGCAAAATTTTTTTTTCCTTGGTCATATTGTTTATAAAGATGGGATAACTATTGATCATACAAAAACAAAGGTTGTTGAAGAATGTCCAAGACCCACAAATCTAACTGAGATTTTTAGCTTCCTTGGTTTGGCAGGCTATTACCGAAGGTTTGTTAGAGTTTTTTCACGGTTATCTATTCCAATGACTAAGCTAACTCGAAAGGGTGTTAAGTTTATCTGGACAAAAGAATGTGATGATTTTTTTCAGGAACTGAAAAGAAGATTGGTGAATGCTCCAGTTTTGGCACTTCCTTACAGGAATGATGAGTTTTTTATATAGAGTGATGCTTCATTGAAGGGACTTGGCTGTGTACTTATACAGAATGATCAGGTAATTTCTTATTCTTCACGACAGTTGAAAACTCATGAGGTAAATTACTCTACACATGATTTGGAATTAGCTGATGTTTTTTTCGATTTAAAAATTTGGAGGCATCGTTTGTATGGTGTAAAGTGTGAAATATATACTAATCACAAAAGATTAAAGTATATATTCACTCAGAAAGAATTGAACATGAGATAGCGGAGCTGGCTAGAATTAAACAAGGATTATGATTGTACAATTCATTATCATTCGGGAAAATCAAATACAGTGGTTGATGCTTTGAGTGGAAAAAGTAATGATTCATTAACAATGTTGCGTTTGGAATGTGATCCTTTGGTTAAGTATTTGATGAACTTTGGAATAGAAGTTGTTGGTGCCGGATGTCCTTCTATTCTGTTTGAGGTATCAGTCAAATCGTCTATATTAGACAGAATTAGGCAAGCACAAAAGCAAGACGGTGAGTTGCAGAAAAAGGTAGAGTTGGTTCAGAAGGGTAAGTAGTCTGAATTCAACATTGATAATGATTTTTTTGAGAATTGGGAAGAGATTGTGTGAGCCTTGTGTTTCACAGTTGAAGAGAGATTTTTAATGTGAAGCTCATAGTTCTCCTATTTTCAATTCATCCAGCCAGTACTAAGATGTATAGAGATCTTCGGGAGTGTTACTCGTGGGACAGAATGAAAAGGGATATTGCTGATTTTATTGTGAAATGTTCGACATGTCAATAGGTTAAATCAAGGAAGCAGTTACCGAAAGGGATGCTTCAGCCTTTACCAGTACCAGAATGGAAATGGGAGAATATATCCATGGACTTTGTTGTGGGATTGCCGAAGGCACCTCGAGGTAATAATGCAATTTGGGTTATTGTTGATCGCTTGACTAAATCTGCTCATTTCCATGCTATACGAGATACTTTTTCCCAAGGTCAACTTTTCCGTTTGTATCTTAAAGAGATAGTCAGGTTACATGGAGTTCCTCTATCCATTGTATCTGATCGTGATCCCAGGTTTACTTATAACTTTTGGAAGGGCCTTAAGAATTCGTTGGGTACTGAATTAAATTTTAGTACATCTTTTCAACCTCAATCATATGGGATGTCAGAAAAAACAATTCAAACATTGGAGGATATGCAACATGCTTATTCGATGGATTATCAGGGAATTTGGGACCAACATTTTTCTTTGGATGAGTTTCTTATAATGACAGTTTACATTCCAGTATACAGATGGCAACGTTTAAAGAATTATATGGGAAGCGGTGTCGAATTCCAGTTTTTGGGGATGAAGTGGGTGAAAGGAAGCTGATGGGGCCAGAATTGGTAGAAGAGTTGGCAAAAAAAGATCAGTTGATTCAGAAACACATGGGAACAGCTCAGAGAAGAGAGAAAAGTTATACAGATAACCGAAGGAAGGATCTATCTTTTGAGGTCGGTGATCATGTCTTTCTCAGAGTTTCACCATGGAAAAGTGTGATGCGATTTGGTAAGAAATGAAATCTGATTCCAAGGTTCATTGGACCATATAAAATTCTGGAGAATGATGGATCAGTTTCTTACATAGTGGCATAACCTCTGAGTTTATCTCAGGTACATAATGTTTTTCATGTTTCGATGTTGAGACAGTATATGCCAGATCCATCTCATGTTTTGAGCCCAGAGGTAGTTCAGTTGGAGGAGTATCTCTCTCATGAAGAAAAACTAGTCTAGATTCTTGACCATAGAGAGTAAGTGTTGCAGAATAAGGTAATTCACGAGGTAAAGGTTTTGTGGAAAAACCATATGGTTGAAGAGGTGACATGGGAATCTGAAAATGTTATGAGGGATAAATACCCCCACTTATTTTGATAAGTGAATAAAATTGCGAGGACGCAATTACCAAAAGGGGGGAAGGATGTAACATCCCAGGTAAATAAAGAATAAAAAATTTCATATCTATTAATATTTACAAATTAAATATTAATTTTACTTTAAAGTGGTTGTTGTGTTCGATAGCATACCCGATACGCAACAAATAGTTTCCTTGAAATCTTACGTTGCAAACAAGTAATAAAATAATATTATTTTAAATGGTAGTTAACACGTAGTCGTTGTATTCACGGGAATGAATAGAAATAACTAAAATATGGTTATATATGTTTGATAAATGTTTTTACATTTATCCAATAAAGGATAAAGGATTAAAATACAAAAACAATTCAATTTTAGGCATATGTACTCTAATATTCACTAAAGGTCCACTTATCACTTTTTGATGGCGAAGTGTCATTAAATATAGTTCTGGTCACTCTTATAAATTCTATTGGACCAAATAAAATTCTTCTTTAGAATTGGGACATCAAAATCTACTTTCTGTAAATTTTTGGTATTTTTCCGATAAAGTTCATTTTTAATGAATAGTGAAAAATGTTGGATTTTAATTCACAACAACTTTTTAATATAATTTATTTATATGATTATATTATCTTTTGAATTGGTTTTTAAGTGAAATTAGAATATATTTTTACCATTCAATCCAATAGTGGTCATTGGAATTAATTTCATTTTGAAATTGGACTTCAACTAGTGTCAATCTTTTGATATATATTGTTTCACAAAAACACAATATTTGTTCTGACAGTGGGAATTAATTATTAAATTAAGTAATGTAACTTATATGTTTTGAATTTTGTGAAATAGAAATCATTTTTGAATTCAGAATATCAAATATAGCTTAGGGTGAACTTTTGGTATTTTTCTGAAAAACATCAATTTTGATGAATAGTGAAACTACTAAGTGGTACTTAAAAAAACTGATTTTTTGTTTAAATGAAATTTTACCACCACTATGTTTTGAATATCAAAAATCCGACATACATGGTTGAGATTAATAATTAAAATGTGGTTCAATGGGATTAAAATAAGTTTTTGGGGAATAGTAACTTTTATGTTTTTAATCGCGATTAGAGGTAATTAGTATAATTTAAGGTAAAAATAACGTTTTAATAATATGGAATGACATTGAAACATGTCCTACCCTTATTAGATGTGTCATGGCTGACCAAGACAATCCATGGGTCAGCTTGGGGACTCCATGGAGCCACATTGGTAGGAAAATATCATTAATAACTTTTTATTTAATGTTAAAATAAAAATGTCACAAACATGAGTCGTTTTACTACAACAATTTTCAAATGGGGTTATACAAGTAATATTTTTGACTATAAATATTCATTAGAAATATAAAAATATTTTATACATCCTGATATTTTTTTATATAATTTTTAGACATTAAATAAATTAAATTATTTATGACACCATGATGATTCAGCGATTACCTCATTATTTAACAATTTAAATAAAATGAAAGGATAATGAAAACTATAAGCCCTACACTTGTCAAAAACCTATTGGATGGGTTTATTTCGAACTATTATCACCTTATCCTATAAATATATAATTTTGGGACCATTGAAATCCAAAAATCATTTTATAATAAAGTAACCTTTTATAACTTTCCATGAGTGCCCCTCCTCTCCTCTTATAAATGGACCCCAAATCTACCACCTTACCCACCCATCTCAAGACTTTGGCTCGGACAAACCCTACCCATTTTGTCTCCCCACATCCCTCTCTTACTCCTAGAAGCCTCACTTTGGACAGAAGTCTTTCCAAGGAAGCCTTTTAGCTCAAATCAAAAAGAGTTACACGATTTAAAGGTAGTGTCTTCTCTTGTGTTCTTATGTTTTATTTTGCTTCTCCAACCCCCTAAACGCTCTCTATTCCTTTATTTTGTAACAAAAACAGTATCTTTAATATAATAGGATGTTTTTATGTGAAGTATTAGAGCTAAACTTGATCACACCTTCATCTAATTGTTTAAGAACATAATGTTTCTGTGGATGACGAATTTCTGTCTCATGAAATGATGATTGTTCAATATTATTTTAACACCTTTAATGGGGGACATTAAGATGTAAATATATTTATATATGATATATATTGTGTTTATGTTTTCCTTATGCTTCTTTATTTTTTATTTTTGGGATACCTTTATGGTTTCCATTGTGGGTAAACACGATAATTTCATTTTAGGAAGTGCGGACTACCGCCCCCTCAAAGTGATTTGATTCGTTAATGCCATATGTGGGACGTAGAAAAGGATGGAGTTAATGTTATTATATATGATGTTATAATGGAATTATAATATACCCTTATATAATTATGATTTCACTCCATTAAATATGAAATAGAAATTAAAGTAGCACTCATGCATACGTACGGCTTACCGTCTCCATGAACGGTGCATTTCATTTCTTACCTATAAATGTTATGTACTATTATAAATACATTATATGATGGAAATATATGAAATATATGATATCCAAATCATGACTATCATTCTGGATATAATGAACCTTTGACCTCATAAACAACATGTAATTGTAAGAAGTCCATTTCTGACTTAAGTACCAAATATCGACAAAACGAACTTTATTAAATTAAATGATTACATAATGTTTATAACATGAAAATAAGTTATATAAAAGGAATAATAAACTTGAAAACGGTTCTTAAGCAAGTATAAATTAACTTTAGTTTATTATTCCAGAGATTAATGAGCAATCGAGTCACGTCAGACATGAGGTAAGGGACATCGTCTCAATCTCCTTTCATTGAGGCATATTTTGTTTTATACACAACTTTCTTTTATACAGTTTATAAACCCCTTAAACTTTTAATTTTATTCAAAAGGAATATTTTTATACGAAGCGTTTACTAAAAAAAAGGGAATGTTTTTTTGTCGTACGTATGTGGAAACAACGACTTCTCCGCCGCCGGGACCATTATTTTAGTTTCGGCTTCCTCTACAAGCCATAACTTTTTTTTGAATGAAAAATAAAACCATGTTTTACTTGTCTTTTATTTTGGTATTGAAAATGGTTTTAATAATTTTTATATATCAATGTGTTATATTGATATCTTGTGATTCAAAAGTGGAAATTTTTTGTTTCTTTTATGCATGTTTTATGTGATACGATTATGTTATGGTTCTTGGGAATTGTTATGATGACGGGTGGTTCTGTGATAAACTAAGGGCGGGTGAGCCCGATATAGCTCTCCAATGCATTGGGTAACATGAAGGAGTTAAACGTTATGGTTTTTTCCGAAGAGATTTAGGGAATATACTGTTATGGGTATTCCAAACCTAACCATGAGGGTTACTCCCTACGTAAGAATGTTATGAATTTCTCAAGTTGCCTTTATGTCTTATTATTTCTATGATTTATTCATGATTTGATGAGGTATGTGATTATGTTTTATGTGTAAAGTATGATTCCATGCATGGACTAATGTTTTCATTTCGTACTTTTATATCCCTTACTGAGCTTTTTATGCTCATCCCAAGTTTTTTGAAATGTTTTTCAAAGGTCAAGGGAAAGGTACACAATGTGATTATAGTGTCAAGGAAGTGTCAACAAAGAATCCATGTTTTATTTTAAATATGATTCCGTTGATGGAAAAAATGAGTACTATATTTTATGTAAACACTTTTTTTAAATTTGCAATGTAATGCATGTTTTAGGATCTAATTCTCTAAAACTCTAAACCTTAAAAGATCCTCAATGTGTATTCTTGAAATAACTCAAGATTAAGTAATGTTTAAGGCTGGGGCATTATAGTTGGTATCCGTGTTCGGTTTAGACAACATTAAGAATTAAAAAATTGTTAAATTATAAATTAATTTATGGTATCATTGAAATGATATAGAATTTAAATATTACCATGTTTCTTCGCCTAAGATATTTCCGTGTTCAGAATGGTTTTCCGCAGAGGAAACAAGGCAGCTATGTTGGGACGACATCAGGAGGAAGACAACCTTCCAAATCAGCAACCTGAGATGGTCGGAATTGGAACTAAACAGTTTGTTGTAGTAATGGAACAGTTGACTGAAGTGATAAATTGTGGTGGTATCCATGCACGAGATCATCCAGATCAACCGTAGAGGAACATGTCAGTGGTGGAACATTTCATGAGGCAACATCCCCCATCATTCAGAGGATCATCTGACCCTATGCTAGCTGAAGGGTGTATTAAAGCACTGGAGAAGATTTTTGATGTCATGGGGTGTTCATACAATCAAAAGGTTAGTCTTTCTATTTATCGTTTGGAGGGTGAGGCAGATCAGTAGTGGTCTGTGGTTAGAAATATCCGGGACATTGATGAGATTGATGCTCTCGACTGGGATGAATTCAAAGGTATGTTTCTGGAGAAGTATTTTCCTAAGGCTGTTTAACTTAGGATGGAAAAAAAATTCTTGGAATTGAGCCTAGAGGAAGACTCAGTAGCTTCCTATGAAGAAAGGTTCACTCGATTGGCAAGGTATGCTTCAAATTTTATCTGAGACCTTGATATTAAAATCAATCATTTTTACTCAGGATTAAAGACAAAATATCGACGGGATTTAGCTTCTCGTGATTTCAAAAGTTATGAAAAGCTTGTTCGATGTGCTGAGAAGGTGGAAATGGAGTTTTCTGATGATCAAGTGTTATATAACAACCAGAAGAAGAAGATATTGATGTTACAGGAGAAAGGAAAGAATTTTTCAAAAATGTCTGACGGTAAGAAAACTAAGTCTCCAGTTTGTGATAAATGTGGTAAAAGGCATGTGGGGGAATGTCTTCTGAATTCTGGAATGTGCTACTGATGTGGTAAGACGGGACATAAGGATCGTGATTGCACTGAAAAAGATCAAGGGGATGGTATGTCCAAATATTAATTGCAGTTAGTGAAATGTTTTAAGTGCAATGAGATGGGTCACTATGCAAATGAGTGTCCGACAAAGAGCTCGAGTGATGGGAAGCAGTTAGACTACAAGCAGAGAGGGGTGGTGAAATCCTTTGCAACTACTTCAATAGATGATGGGCCATAAAATTAAGTGGTATCTGGTACTTTGTTTGTTTTTTCATATTATGCCAGTGTGTTGTTTGATTCGGGGTCTACACATTCTATCATCTTTGAAAACTTTTCTAGTAAAATGGGAATACCATCTCAAGAAATGACTCCTGAACTTGTGGTAAAAACATCTGGGGGAAATGTTGAGGCAAAAAGAATTTATATGAATCTTCCTATCCTTATCCGTGGAAAGAACCTACTTACAAACCTTATTGTTTTACCTCTAGTAGAGTTTGATGCTATCCTGGGTATGGATTGGCTCTCTATTTACCATGATAAGATTGATTATAGAGCTAAAGATGTTTCTTTTAATAACAACTTTCTGTTTTTGTACAAGAATGAACCCTTACTGTTGATAACATATCAAGAGGCAGAGGAACTTGCAAAAGATGGAAATGAATTTTACCCTGCACATATTATTGAAAACAAAGGAACTGTTTAGATTAATGATGTGCCAGTGGTAAATGAGTATCCTGATGTTTTTTCTGATGAGTTTCCTGGAATAATACCTGATCGGGATGTTGAGTTTACTATTGACTTAGTTCCTGATGCTAAGCCAATTTCAAAACCCCTTTATTGAATGGCTCAAATTTAACATTTAGAGTTGAAGGAGAAATTGCAAGATTTATTAGAGAAATGTTTCATTCAACCTAGCACATCACCATAGGTTGATCCTTTTTTATTTGTTAAAAAGAAAGATGGTTCAATGAGACTTTTCATTGATTATAGATCCTTGAATAATATCACTATTAAGAACAAGTATCCTTTGCCTCATATCGATGATTTGTTTGATCAGGTCCAGGGAGCTCAGTATTTTTCAAAGATTGACTTGAGGTTGGGGTACCATTAGTTGAAAGTAAAAGAAGCAGACGTACCAAAGACTGCGTTCCATACTAGATATGGACATTATGAATTTTTAGTTATGCCTTTTGGGTTAACTAATGCACCTGATGTATTCATGGACCATATGAATAGAATTTTCAATGAGTTATTGGATAAGTTTGTGGTTGTTTTCATTGAGGATATTTTGGTGTTTTCTAAAAGTAAATAGGAGCATGAAAGACATTTAAGGGTTATTTTGCAAACCATAAAAAAAATAAATTTTATGGGAAATTCAGTAAGTGTGAGTTTTGGTTGAAAAACATTTCTTTCCTTGGTCATATTATTTCTAAAGATATGATAAATGTTGATCCTGCAAAAAACAAAGGTTGTTGAAGAATGGACATGACCCACAATTGTAACTGAGATTCATAGCTTCCTTGGTTTGGCAAGCTATTACCGTTGGTTTGATAGAAATTTTTCACAGTTATCTAGTCCAATGACTAATCTAACTCGAAAGGGTGTTATCTTTATCTGGAAAAACGAATGTGATGATTGTTTTCAGGAACTGAAAAGAAGCTTGGTGAATGCTCCAGTTTTGGCACTTCCTTCCAGGAATGGTGAGTTTGTTATATACAGTGATGCTTTGTTGAAGGGACTTGGTTGTGTCCTTATGCAGAATGATCAGGTAATTTCTTATGCTTCACGACATATGAAAACTCATTAGGTAAATTACCCTACGCATGATTTATAATTATCTACTGTTGTTTTCGCTTTAATATTTTGGAGCCATCATTTGTATGGTGTAAAGTGTGAAATATATACTAATCACAAATGTTTAAAGTATATATTCACTTAGAAAGAATTGAACATGAGATAGCAGAGATGGCTAGAATTAATCATGGATTATGATTGTACAATTCATTACCATCCAGGAAAAGCAAATAAAGTGGCTGATGCTTTGATGCGAAAAATTAATGCTTCATTAACAATGTAGAATCTGGAACATGGTCCTTTGGTTAAGGATTTGATGCACTTTGGAATAGAAGTTGTTGGTGTAGGATTTCATTCTGTTTTGTTTTAGGTATCAGTGAAATCTTCTCTATCAGACAGATTTAAGAAAGCACAGAAGCAAGATAGTGAGTTATAGAAAAAGGTAGAGTTGATTCAAAAGGGAAAGATGCCTGAATTCAACATTGATAATGATTTTTTTTTGAGATTTGGGAAGAGATTGTGTGTGCCTTTTGATTCACAGTTTAAGAGAGTGTTGTTATTTGAATCTCCTAGTTCTCTGTTTTCAGTTCATCCAGACAGTAATAAGATGTATAGAGATCTTCGAGAGTATTACTGGTGGGACGGAATGACAAGGGATATTTCTGATTTTACTGTGAAGTGTTTGACATGTCAATAGGTTAAAGTACAGCGGCAGTTACTGAAAGGGATGCTTCAGCCTTTACCAGTACCAGAATGGAAAGGGGAGAATATATCCTTGGACTTCATTGTGGGATTTCCGAAGACACCTCGAGGTAATAATGCAATCTAGGTTATTGATGATCGCTTGACTAAATCTGCTCATTTCCTTGCTCTACGAGATAATTTTTCCCTATGTCAACTTTACCATTTGTATCTTAAAGAGATAGTCAGGTTACATGGAGTTTCCCTATCCATTATATCTGATCGTGATCCCAAGTTTACATCTAACTTTTGGTAGGGCCTGCAGAAGTTGTTGGGTATTGAATTAAATTTTAGTAAAGATTTTCATCCACAATCAGATGGGCAGTCAGAACGAAAAATTTGGACATTGGAGGATATGTTACGTGCTTGTTCGATGGATTATCAGGGAAGTTGGGACCAACATCATTCTTTGGTTGAGTTTTCTTATAATAACAATTTTCATTCCATTATACAGATAGCACCGTTTGAGGAATTATATGGGAAGCAGTGTCGAACTCCAGCTTTTTAGGATGAAGTGGGTGAAAGGAAGCTGATGGGACCAGAATTGGTAGAAGATATGGAAAAAAATTTCAGTTGATTCAGAAACACATGGGAACAGCTCGTAGCAGACCGAAAAGTTATACGGATAACTGGAGGAAGGATCTATCTTTCGAGGTAGGTGATCATGTCTTTCTCAAAGTTTCACCATGGAAATGTGTGATGCAATTTGGTTAGAAAATAAAAATGAGTCCAAGGTTCATTGGACCATATGAAATTCTGGAGAAAGATGGATCAGTTGCATACAAAGTGGCATTACCTCTGATTTTATCTCAGGTACACAATGTTTTTCATGTTTCGATGTTGAGACAGTATATGCCAGATCCATCTCATGTTTTGAGCCCAGAGGTAGTTCAGTTGGAGGATAATCTCTCTTATGAAGAACAACCAGTCCGGATTATTGACCATAGAGAGACAGTGTTGTGGAATACGGTAATTTACCAGGTAATGGTTTTGTGGAAAACCCATATGGTTGAAGAGGCGACATGGGAATCTGAAAATTTTTTGAGGGATAAATACCCCGACTTATTTTGATAAGTGGATAAAATTGCGAGGACGCTTTTCCCAAAAGGGGGGAAGTATGTAACATCCTAGTTAAATAAAGAATAAAACATTTTCATATTTATTAATATTTACGAAATAAATATTAATTTTACTTTAATGGAGTTGCTATGTTCGATAGCGTACCCGATACGCAACAAAGAGTTTCGTTGAAATCTTATGTTGCACACTAGTAAAAAAATAATATTATTTTAAATGGTAGTTAACACGTAGCCGTTGTATTGGTGGGAATGAATAGAAATAACTAAAATATGGTTATATATGTTTGATAAATGTTTTTACATTTATCCAATAAAGGATAAACGCATAAAATATGAAAAGAATTCAATTTAGGCATATATACACTAATATTCACTAAAGGTCCACTTATCTCCTTTTGATGCAAAACCGTCATTAAATATAGTTTTGTTCACTCTTATACATTTTATTGGACCAAAAAAAATTCTTCTTTAGAATCGGGACATCAAAATCTACTTTCTGTAAATTTTTGGTATATTTCTGATAATGTTCATTTTTAATGAATAGTGAATAATGTTGTACTTTTCTTCAAAACCAATTTTTAATATAATTTATTTACATTATTATATTATATTTTTAATTGGTTATTAATTAAAATTAGAATATATTTTTAACATTCAATCCAATAGTGGTCATTGGAATTAATTTCATTTTGAAATTTGACTTAAACTAGTGTCAATCTTTTGATATATATTGTTTCATAAAAACACACTATTTGTTCTGAAAGCAGGAATTAATTATTAAATTAATTAATGTAACTTATATGTTTTGAATTTTGTTAAATAGACATCATTTTTTATTTCAGAATATCAAATATAGCTTACGGTAAATTTTTGTAATTTTTCTGAAAAACTTCAATTTTTGATGAATAGTGAAACCACTAAGTGGTACTTAAAAAAACGGATTTTTCATTTAAATGAAATTTTACCAACTCTGTGTTTTGAATTTCAAAAATCTGACATACATGGTTTTCATTCAGAAGTAAAATGTGGTTCAATGGGATTAAAATAATTTTTTTGGTGAATAGTAACTTTTTGGTTTTTAATCCTGATTAGAGGTAATTAGTATAATTTAAGGTAAAAATAATGTTTTAATAATATGGAATGACCTTGATCCATGTCCTACCCTTATTGGATGTGTCATGGCCGACCAAGACAATCCATGGGTCAACTTGGGGACCCCATGGAGCTACTTTGGTATGAAAATCTCATTAATAACTTTTTATTTAATGTTAAAATAAAAATGTCACAAACATGAGTTGTTTTACTAAAAAAAATTAAATTAGGTTATACAAGTCATATTTTTGACTATAAATATTCATTATAAATATAAAAATATTTCCTACATGATGATATTTGTTTTGTAATTTTTAGACATTAAAAAAATTAAATTATTTATGATACCATGATGATGCAGCGACTACCTCATTATTTAACGATTTAAATAAAATGAAAGGATAATGAAAAATATAAGACCTACACTTGTCAAAAACCTATTGGATGGGTTTATTTGAAAAAATTATCACCTTATCCCCGAAATATTTAATTTTGGGACTTTTGAAATCCGAAAATCATTTTATAATAATGTATCCTTTTATAACATTCCAAGAGTGCCCCTCCTCTCCTCTTATAAAGGGCCCCCACCTCTACCACCTTACCCACACCTCTCAAGCCTTTGGCTCAACCAACTCCTGCCCATTTTGTCTCCCCAAATCCCTATTATACTCCTAGAAGCCTCAATTTGGGCAGAAGTCTTTCAAAGGAAGACTTTGATCTCAAATCAAAAAGAGTTACCCGATTTAAAGGTAGTGTCTTATCTTGTGTTCTTATGTTTTATTTTGCTTCTCCAACCCCTAAACTCTTTATATTCCTTTCGATTCTAACAACACCAGTATCTTCACTGTACTAGGATGTTATTATGTTATGTATTAGAGCTACACTTACAGACACCTTCGTCTAATGGTTAATGAACATAATGTTTCTGTGGATGGTGAATTTCTGCCTCACGAAATGATGATTGTTCAATATTATTTTAACACCTTTCATTGTGGACATTAAGATATAACTCCATTTATATATGATATATATTATGTTTAGGTTTTTCTTATGCTTCTTTATTTTTCATTTGTGGAATACCTTTATGGTTTCCATTGTGGCTAAACACGATATTTCATTTTAGGAAGTGCAGACTACCGCCCCCTCAAAGTGATTTGATTCGGTAATGCCATATGTGGGACGTATAAAGGATGGATTTAATGTTATTATATATGATGTTATACTGTAATTATAATATACCCTTATATAATTATTATTTCACTCCATTAAATATGAAATATAAATGAAAGTAGCGCTCATGCGTACGTACGGCTTACCGTCTCCATGAACGGTGCATTTCATTTCTTACCTCTAAATGTTATGTACTATTATAAATACATGTATATGCTGGATATATAAGAAATATATTATATCAGATCATAAATATCATTCTGGATATAATGAACCATTGACCACATAATCAAAATGTAATTACAAGAAGTCCATTTTTGACTTAAGTACCAAATATCGGAAAAATGAACTTTATGCAATTAAATGATTACATAACGTTTATAACATGGAAATAAGTTATATAAAAGGAAGAATAAACTTGAAAAAGGTTCTTTAACAATTATAAATTACTTTTAGTTTATTATTCAGGTGATTATAGAGCAATCGAGTCACGTCGGAAATGAGGTAAGGGACATCGTCTCAATCTCCTTTCATTAAGGCATATTTTGTTTTATACACAACTTTCATTTATACGGTGTATAAACCCTTATGACTTTTACTTTTATTAAAAATGAATCTTTTTATATGAAGCGTTTACTGAATGAAAAAAGGGAATGCTTTTTTGTCGTGCGTATGAGGGAACAACGACTTCTCCGCCGCCAGGACCATTATTTTAGTTTCGGCTTCCTCTACAAGCCATAACTTTTTTTTGAATGAAAAATAAATACCATGTTTTAATTTTCTTATATTTTTGTAATGAAAATGGTTTTAATAAAGTTTTTATATCAATGTGTTGTATTGATATCTTGTGATTGAAAAGTGGAAATGTTATGTTTCCTTTATGCATGTTTTATGTGATACGATTATGTTATGGTTCTTGGGCATTGTTATGATGGCGGGTGGTTCTGTGATAAACTAAGGGAGAGTGAGCCCGATATAGATCTCCAATGAATTGGGTAACGCGAAGGAGTTAAATGTTAAGTTTTCTCCGAAGAGATTTAGGGAATATACTGTGATGCGTATTCCAAACGTAACCATGAGGGTTACTCCCTATGTAAGAATGTTATGAATGCCACAAGTTACCTTTATGTCGTATGATTTCTATGATTTATTCATGATTTGATGAGGTATGTGATTTTGTTTTATGAGTAAAGTATGATTCAATGCATGGACTAATGTTTTCATTTCGTACTTTTATATCCCTTACTGAGCTTTTTATGCTCATCCCAAGTCTTTGAAATGTTTTTCACAGGTCAAGGGAAAGGTACATGATGTGATGATAGTGTCAAGGAAGTGTCAATAAAGTGTCCATGTTTTATTTTAAATATGTTTCCGTTAATGGGAAAAATGAGTACTATCTTTTATGTAGCCACTTTGTTTAAATGTGTAATGTAATGCATGTTTTATGATCTAATTCTCTAAAACTCTAAACCTGAAAAGATCCTCAATGTGTATTCTTGATATAACTCAAGATTAAGTAATGTTTAATGTTTGGGCCTTATAGTCCATATTTTGGAGGATGATATGTCATTCTCATAGTCAATCGAGTACCAAGTTCTTTATTTAATGATTTCCCAAAAAATGAGATGTAAACTGAGGTCACTGTATGATATAATCAAGAATAGAAATATGTGTAATTTACATGTTCTTGTAAAATAATTTTTAAAATTCATCCTCTATTTGGGATACATAAATTTAGGAAAAATGATATACTTCATGATCTAATCCACCATTATGCATATAAAATCATTTTTTCTTACCATTCTTTGTAAACTTGGAAAACAATCCCTCACTATCTGCTCCAAATTCCACATAGCAATTAGTAAATAGTAAACCATTATTACTGATCATTGGTGTTCCACATTTCACAACTGACATGGAAGGAATCAGAAAACAAAATTTTTCAATACCCTTTTCATTTAAACCCCCAAAACAATAATTTTATAACTATATACATCTCTTTCATGGATGGATGAACAACCCATTTTGAATGGTTTTAAGCATTTAGAAGTTATTCCTAAAAACCAAAGGTACCATGATCTGATCTCTAAAAATCAAGACATGACTTTCATCCATTATCCATACTTCAATGATCTAACCACCATTGTGTTTTTATCTCATAGAAACACATTCAAAATCAGATGTCTATGCTATTTTAAAATGTTAAACTAAATCAAGAATAAACTATATTGTGGAGATAACTACAACATCACCTCGATCATTACAATGAAGGTGACCAATATAATCTACTTCCGATCTAAAGATTCTTTATCCAAATAATTATACAACATTTCTCCTAATGAATCTTCCACTGAATTCCTATTATGTGGTATATACATCAAGTAAAAGTTGTAAATTTGAATGTATTTTATTCATTTTAATTTCTGTACATTCAAATGTATTTATGAGAAATCTATTCTAAACTCCTATGATATGTAAACACCATGAATTGACCCCAAAAAAATATAACGAATCTTTGACTTTAACCCACAGACTATAGAAACTAATTCCAAATAATACATTTAGTAGTTATTCTCATGAAAATGTAACAATCGTGAGCCAAAAAAAACAACAACATGATCTACCAATATAATAACACATCCCATCTGAGATTATAAATCATCAAAATAAGCTACATAGTCTTATCTATATTTTAGAAATGTAAATAAAAGTTCTGATATAAGTCTATAATTATGTTATGTAATGGATTTATGAAATTCTATATTCAAATTTCAAGGAACACCTTCCCTCATCAAATCTATCCTTGGTGATGCAAAATTTGAAAAATCAATTATAAAACATATATCATATCCCACTATGTTAAAGAAAATATGTATCTAAAAGAAATTATTAAGTGGTTCCTAATATATTATAGCTTATATTGTAATAGGTTTTACATAATTGCCTTTTTTAGAAATAACATGGTCATGTAAACTCACATATTGTATCCAGAAATAACACATTGATAACATGTCATTTAGAAAATGATCCCACAAGATATCCAACACTATATCAAATTGTTTCTGGTTACCTGTCATTATCTTATAATAAAACAATATATCATCCAAAAACATCACCATAATGAAATCAAGATACCTTTCTATATTTGATTCAATAATTCTATAAATACGGTCAGTGCATTAATAATACCATAAGTAATAAACATGAACTCGTGATGGAAATATATTATTCTGAAAGTTACCTTCAGAACATCTATCTTCCGAATTCGTAGTTGGTGATATCCCAAACACAATTCATTTTTGAACAACTAATAGGATCCCCTTAATTGATCAAACAAGTCATAAATACTTATAAGAGGATATCAATTATATATCATAACATGGATAATCATATGATAATATAAACTAATACCTAGTTACATATCCACATTTTCACAAAAAACCAATAATTCCTAAGGGAACACACTAGGTAAGACGAATCCTTCACTCTCCAAATCTACCAATGAATTCATCAATCCAATTATTTTTTATACCATTGGATAAGATATAACAAAAATTGTACTTGTCATAGATTTGATATCAATCATAAACTACAATTCAATTTTTGCGTGGAAACCCTATAAAATTGTTAGAAAAAACATCAAGGGACTGACCAACCATTATTGGAAAATATCTATTCCCTATCTCATCCATCGATACTAAAGGAAATACCATCCAATGATATGATATAGTTATACATACTAGTAATAAGGGTCCTTCTCTATTCTGCATCAACTTCCCAACAACATTTAATTAGATTTTTATCATCATTAAAATATTAGAAACTCACATTCCTTGAATAACAATTTTCATGGACCCCAATTATAGTTATCTAATCTATTACCAAAATCATGTCATATTCATCTATATATATCACAAAGATATCCCATACCAACTCAGTCTGATCGATTATTATTAAACTCGTTGAACATTTCATGGCCCAAAACTATCTTTTTCATGGATGTGTTTGGAGTTTCAAAATAAAAGGAATCATCTAAGAATGTAAACCCATTAGATAAACAACACAATTAAAAAACATGAATGGTGAATTCTAGTATAAAACAAATCATTAATGAGGGAATAATTCCAAGGAATCATTAATCTCACCATTGAAGGTCCTGATTGATCATCCATTAGAACATTCACAGTTCTATGAAACTTATTACTCGATGAACATTGAAATTTATTACTTTATTGGAATTGAACTATTTTAATATTAATGGTATTCCTATAATCCCTAAGTGTTTCTTGATTCTACTGGTAATAGTTATTCTACAACACATGACCTATGAAATAATATGATACATAAGATGCATGAGAGGTGTATCAAGCATATAACCTTGGATCTTTAGGAAAATAGCACTGAATATGTTCAATGTTATCATAGTTGTTACATAATGTAGGTGGTTACATAAAATATAAACTCATATGGTTGGAAAACCCACATTTAAAACATCGTGGATTACTTTTTGGTTGAGGTGTAAGATTTATTGATCCTGTATTATTCTTTTAAGGTGTTCGACCACACTAGATTTTTGTGTACCTCCTCAACTGATTCACATCATTATAGTTCCCAATTGATCTCTTAGGAATATACATGCTCCCCTCAGCCATATTTCTTGAGACATATCTTTCTTCCACTATATTTCTAATGACCGTCTCTATATAATATATTATATAATGCAAAATAATATTTCGTAATATTTAGGGTTTAAACACTAACTCAAAAATGTGAGCCTTAAGGTACACATATGCATTAAATTCAAGTGGAAACCACATTAAATTACTATATTTTCCCACATAATCTATTATCAAGATATTGTAGTCCTTTGAACTAAAGAATTCTGGTTTTCTAGAAATTCATAAAATGTGATGATATGATTGTTTTCTAAAAAATAATTCAAAATAATTCAATTTATTTTCATGTATTTCCATGATCCAATTTAGTCTAGACTAGAAAATTCCACCACTATAATGGTAGATTCAAGAGCATATACATTTCTAAATTCTATTTTAGCTCAAATGATGTAGTAATAAAATCAACGATTTAATTCACCATATTCAATAAGAACGCTAATTGTTCTAGCATTGAATCACCCCAAAAGATAGGTAGATTTTGATTTTGGAATTGAACTGAATGTCCTAGTTTCCAGAGTTTACCATTTTTATTAATTCAATCCATGTCTGGAAAATCGAAGAAAATACTTTGGACCAACTTTTGGTGAACCTATAGCTTCTTTGAAACGACATTATCACTGGCCTCTTCTGTTTGGTTTTTAAGACACCTATATAGTTCAATTTTCTATAACCAAAATGAAAACCATTTATTATTAATTTATAGAAACAAATGTCATAGATATTCCAATTTGGTAAATTTATATTTATAACCAAAAAA
Organism: Viscum album; assembly: GCA_963277665.1. Lineage (NCBI taxonomy): Eukaryota > Viridiplantae > Streptophyta > Magnoliopsida > Santalales > Viscaceae > Viscum > Viscum album. The sequence continues at coordinate 2,007,919,154 of OY728148.1, read as the reverse complement.
CAATCAAAAATCATGTTTATCGATAATAAATTGTTTTATGAAATTCCAAAATACCATAATTGTTCCTTTTCAAAATCTTATATTTTTAAAACATTTTCAAAACTTTTCAAAAATAATTTCATCATTCCATTTCCATAAATAGTTCAATGAATAATGAAAAATGGATTACCAGTGGGAAGTAACACTATTAATACAGGTATTGAAATTACGATTATAAAAATCCTGACGATGATTTGAAAACTTAGTTATAAGTTAATAAAAACAATAATATATCCAAAAACCTTGGAAAATTTAAATTCATCATATTGTGGTTGGCTACGCCTTTTTTTATATATATTTCATTTTCTAAAAATCCTACACCTTGATACCATATCAAGAGATTGATGAACATATCAACACTGATATAATTTCCAACTCCACGATATAAAATAAATGATACCCAAAGATTGAACAAACTAGTACCATTTGTAACAACTTATCCCTCACCCATTAGCTTGGGAATAATTAGTGGGTATTACTACACATATGTGACATCCCCAAGACACCTAAGTCTAGAAATTAATTACTTAATCCTCAAAAAAAATTGGGATGATTTTCTATTTGAATTTTTAATTTAAAAACCAAAACAAAATAACCAAAAAAAATTATATGATTCACCAGTAGAATATAAAAAACATCCTTAAAAAACCATAAACATATCAGAGAACAAGATACAAACAAGTAAAAAACACAAAAAAAAACAAAATAAATTGATCCTATAACTCTCCACCGACTCCAAGATCTAACACAACAATCCACACCCACATTATCAAGAAGAATCACTAGTGAACTTAGATACCATTCTTTTACTAGTGTCTCAGTAGAAGACATCTAAAAATGCACAACAATTCTTAATATATGGTTATTCAAAACCCAAAAGGATTTCCCCAGTGACTTCCCATCTCACGCCACTCGATATTTTTTTAGAAATTTTAAATAAATGAAGTTCGATAAAAATATAAAGTAGTTTTTATCAAATCCTACATATTTTCCCAACCAAATATTTTTTACATCATATTTAATAAAATTAGGCTTTAAAAAATTTCTTTATTCCATTTTTCATCTATTTATAATGCTTCGACACATCCCCACATCCATATATCCACACACTCATGCCAATTTTATTGTTCCACACTATCAAGAAATCTTTATTCTACCCTCAATACATCACAAGGTGATAAATTAAAGGTTACATTTCACCATTAGGAAATATAACCAGGTATAATTTCAATATGGATCTATAAAATTGAACATGAACACTCTCAAAAATGTATTCCAAACACTATTCCAAAAATATTTCACATAAAAAAATTCTTCCATTAATAAATTTCAACAACCATTTCACATGTATTAAATAAAAATAATAATTTTAAAATCACTTTTTAAAATCTATCATCAATGAGTATTTTTATACAAATCCATCCAAGTTCCACTTTTTCCTGAAAAAATCAATAAATAGGTTTCCAATGAGAAAAACACAATCATTTCACAATCATTTCTAGAAAAATAATTATTTCGAAATAATCCTTCAAGTTCTAATCCAGTTTATTCTACAGGGAATCCACCTACCCCAAAACCATTAGTGATAATATAGAAAGACCCAATTATTCTATATATCTAATCATGAAACACCTTTCTATCCGTAAATCTAATAATAGGACATCACAATTACCATAAAGTTATAAGGATCTATCCCCAATGGATTACATCTAAGGATTTGGTAATGAGAAGGGGTAGGGTCCTAAGAATAATTTAAAGGAGTGAGCACTTACCAATGAGTTCAGATCTAAAAAGGATTTTAAATAACCTAAATATTCCCTCATATCAATGTCATTCACCTATCAAGCCATTTTAGGAAAAAAAATTGGGATTACTAATGATTACATAATTAAAAGGGGACATGGGACATAAAATGAGTTAAATCTAGATTTGTTGGATATCACCCAGCATGGTTCATGGTTAGAGAACATTGTTAAAAAAACCATGCTCTAACCATAAAAAAGAAGTTGTATCAAGAAATCCCTCTCATGGTTGTCTTATATAGATAGAAATTTTTTATACCAAATATACATTTACCCATGTTACAAATGAAATATGGTTCACACTATTTCTTCTAATAACCTACCTGATTCGACCAAACTATGCACAAATAGTGTCCCCACCCATTTCCTAATTTTTCCTTCCAATGGTTTCCTATAGGTGTGTCCTGGATTTTAATAACCATTCCTAAATAATTCATCTCTATAAATGTCCCCAAAAAGTGTTAAAATCCCTTGGAACCTCCTAATAATTTTCTCAACAATTATTAAAACTTAAAAACATGAATAAAGGGTCATGTACCTAAAATCAGGGCTGATAAATCTAATCACTAAAATTCAATGAATTCTTTCTTGTAGTATCCTTTTATTCACCCTCTTCCTCTAGAGTGGGAAAAAACACATGCTACCTATTTTTTATTTTCCCAACTTCTCTTTCCCATAATAAACCATATATTGTAGGAGAACCTTGAAAATGAAATATTCTTAGATGTTGTTCCCCAATATTCTATGAGAGGGGAAATATTTCAAGTTATCATCATGTCCAACATGGTCATATCTTTTGGGTTCTGATATGGTTAATATATTTTTATCCAAAACCTTCAGATATTATCAAAACAATTTATCATCTTAGAAGGAGTCGAATTAGTTCATTATGTCTCGAACATGGGTGAATTTCAAATCTTTCCTTTCATCTTAATGTTGATATTATTGCTTTTGTTTCTAGTCTGATGGAGGTACTAAACAGTGAGGTTCTCACATTGGACTGAGAACTGGTGTAATGGCCTATTTCAACATAACTATTTCAGATTCCACATTAGTAGTCTTATTTCCTTGGAATTATAAGACATGATAGGAATTATCCAAAGCTCACAAAATGAAACCATCCAACCATTGTGTTACATCAAAAATATCAAAAAATCCTCGTAGTTACTTTTCTTGGATAAGAGGTGTTCATTGTTTTTCACAAATATTCTCAATGAAAATATGAAAAAAATATTATTGAAGGAGCTCATAGTTTCTTGATTATGTCAAGATCTTATACCAAGAAAGGAAATCCAAAATTCTCTCATTTTTCTCATTTTATTCATTTTTGAGAGATTGAGGACTATATTCTTATAAAATGTATAGATGAATTGATAAATTAATTACCGATGAATGAAATTCTATCCCATGAATGTCCCATATGGCAGGCTTGTGTACTGGTTGATGGTTAGCCCTTCTAATTTTTATACAAAAAACTGAACTTATCCCCTTATTGCTTCTCAAGGATCCCCATAATGGGGACACACCAAGCCTGAAATTGAATAAAATGTTGGTTTAGATCCCCTAGAGCATTATAGCCTAAGAAAATATAATTCAAAACACTTAGTGGGGGAATGTTTTTATCAATCCATTCAGAGTAGGGACTCCCCTTTAGTCTTACTGGTACATATCATCCTTTAATATATTATAATTGGCCCATTAGTGTTTTGTTAATTTCGATGATATCTAGAGGAATGACCAACTATATCAGATCATGAGAAATGGGAATAATAGGTTAGTATTACTATGGAATATACTCATAAACATGTTGGGTGAAACATACATGAGATGTCCTAGGAGGATATATTTGAGCTATATCTGGTCATATAACCAAATTGGGGGATTTTATAATCAATTGATTCTATGAGATCCAAATATATTTGTTGTTGGTACACCATGTTTTGTATATGTTATGGATCCATTTCAATTGATGGATAAAACAATTTTTGTTGTGTTATTATGGTTGGGAGTGTGATTTGAGTCTAGTCTTATAGAATATATCTGGTAGGGGTATTGGCCTAGAGTAGTTCTGTATTGAGTTTTCTTGACTCCTTTATCACTTCCTCCGATGAAGAAAATCATTCCTGAAGTGAGAGGAGTTCAGCCTCTATGAGAAGTGGTCCAGGTATAACCATAACATTACCCTTTTCATTAGTTTATTCTCATCAAGGTGGTAATATTGGAGTAGTCGGGGGAATCCAATGATTTATAGCATGCCCCTATTTTTTTGGTATGCACACCTTGTTAAATAATTTTAGTAGGGAACATATTATAAAATGATGAATCATCTTCCAATTACTCAATTTCCGTTTAATGTTCTTTAGCATCTTCATGGATAGGAATAATGACGCTCAACAATCCATAACACATTATAGTCATTTCATTATCCGCTGAATGATAAGAAGTTTGTTTATCATGGGAATATCTTTAGAAATATATGTGATCCCAAAGACAAAGTGTAACCCAAATAGATTTATTTTGTTTGTGTCGTCCACAAGGCATCATTCTCTCTTTCCCTAGTCCTATTGGAATCATTCGATAATGTTTTGGGAAGAAAGGAATGTGTAGACTCTTTTTCATGCATGTTCTAAGTGGGGAGATTGTTTCATTGGGTAGAATGAGCTCGAAGGACCATTATGAGTATTTCCACCAAACTGGGAAAATAATATCTTCATTAGTGGAGGATGTTGAGTTAAAAACTCCCCAATATATATGATTTAGGGCTTCTCCCTCTCAATTTTTACAAATTTTTGACTTGGTTTTTCAACCTCGGCATTTATTTTAAGAAACACCCATCCCTTTTGGTTGAAGTGTAACCTAGATTGTCATGGATTCAATACCGCACACAATATTTTGATTTTAGGAAACATTATTTGAACACATGCTAGGTGAAATTTATTTATTTTCACCTGACCCACATGATGCCAAATATATTAGTGAAACCCAATGATTAGGTTCCTTAATAAATATAATTTCATAATATTTCTAGATTCCTGATGCAAGATTCTTCTGACAGATCACAATCATCTATCCCAACATCTTCAAGAGTTATTCAGTGCAGTTTTTATAGATCATACTATTTATTGAAAGTAGTGATCATTTCTCGAGGCTGACCTAAGGCTATAACATTATGTGATGTCACCATTATATAGATTTACTAATCAGGGCATGAGGGGAAATGCAATTCCTGGAATTTTTACCATCCTTTGATATGACCACCAGATTGGTCGTTGGTGATTAGTTGACACAACTCTTCTAATTCATTGAGACATTCACTCTGAAGGGATCCATATTGTCTTCTCCATTTCAGGTATCATGCATCTAGGAGGACCTACAAGTCAATTTCATGGTGTGTACCTTCTATTAAATTGATGAGGATTTGATATTCAGAATAAAGAAAGAATTATTTTTTTAGGCGATTAACAGTAATCTATAGAGTCATGTGGATTTTGTGCACATAATCTTCTATCAAAAACTCTGGAATGATGTATTGGGGATTTTCTAATGTATAGAACAATATTGTTATGTTGTGTTTATCCAACTATCTACTCAATGAAAATATTTACTCTTCATCATTTCCAAGAGTTTTCTCAACCTAATCGGACAAAAGTGTATGTATCCCTACTAATTTATTGTAAGAAAAACAATCCAATGATTTTTTTTGGAGAATGAACTTAGGCATTGGGTTTTCTTTTGGTTGAAAATTGATGTCAATTTTCAATAATGCTGTATTAGGAATTACATGACTCATTTTCCCAAGTTCCTCACTATAATATGGTTTACCCATAGTTTAGTTAATAGGGGGGTTATTCATAATGAATTAATGTGTTACCATGGGGAGGACCGTCATAGATAATTCCATAATGTGTAGGAATACAATCACAAATTGATGCCTGACTACAAGGAGAATTTTTATAGCATATACCCTTGTGAGGACCTTTAGGATGATGAAAATAAGGTGAGGGAATCCTCAAAATTTGAGAGTCTGTCCTTGAGGTGGGTTTTCATAGTGATCTTCAAGAGATGGTATCTCATGGTTGATTATATTCTAGATATAACGTCAGAATTTATGATAATATGAATGGGGAGGACCTCCAGAATTGATATCTGCAAATTTGTGGGGTGAAACATTACAATTGTAGCTATTATTTATATAATTTTGAAAAGGATGAGTAGGATCTTGATCAACCATATATAATCCTCAGAGGTCATCATGGAATTTTTTTTTTTTGGAATGTGGTATCAGAGACAAACTATTAGTTTTCCAATTACGATTGGTGATGCTTCTTTTTGGATGCTCAATTGTGGGTGACTAAGGATGCCTGCTTCGGATAGTGTATTTTATATGGGTAATACTATTTGAGTATATCCCTTTTGTTTGTATAATTTTCTAGAATATTTCTGAAATTTTGGTAGGGATATACACTTTCCAAAGAGTGGCCATTGGGATAGATAGATGACCTCCATTAGGAACAGGTGTGTGGTCCCAATCTTGTTGTCCATTAATCATTGTATTTGGCCAAGTATCATCCTAGATTGTAGTAGGGTTATGAATATACTAAGGTGTAACCCTGAGATTATATTTATGGGAAACCCTAATTACATTGATAGAGTTGTGTGCATTCCCTTTGACCACATACACTACTGTCGTTAGATTTTGAAAGGTTTTTATGATGCAGATTTGTTTCTTTATATGCCTTTTTATTATTTTATTGACATGATGAATGAAGTGATCATCTAGAATGGGGATATATTCATATTTCATTTTTGTAGAAGGGTTTTGGACCTACTACTGTCATCCATTTCATGTCATCATATACCAACAATGTTCATGTTTTGGGGAATAGATATGGTTCTTCCCCTTATTTTCATATGTTATTCAATTGTTGGTTTCTCCAAATCTACTAGACTAGGATTGAAGGATTAGTGTGTGTTGAGATTTGTGAGTTCCTTCTCCTAATTTTCTTATATATTTGACTAGAGTTCTCCCCTAAAGGGAATATTGGAATGGTATTGTCCCCTAGTGAATGGTACCTACCCTAAATAGGCATTACTATGTTTCCATGATTAAGTGACCTAGGCTAGACTCCCAACGGAAACACACCCATTATGTTGAGGACTCATTTCCACTCGGCATTATATATGACACGTTCTAGAATGATCTCCTTGGAATGACACATGTAATATTTTTATGAAGTCATTAGTGACCTCTTTATAATCCTACATAAGATAAGGGAGGAATATGTTGCTGAGATTTGGAGATATGAATCCAAAATGGTTTGAAATGGAAATTTGTTCCATTGGATTCTGGGAAACTAACCATCTTTATGTGGATGATTGGTTGGGATTCATGAGTTTGAGGGCTTTTCATAATGTCTGTTAAGTCTCGATAGAACCATTGAGGTGGTATTCATAAATCATTATGTAGGAATCTCGGCATTGAAGATACAGGGTTGGTGATGGTGTCCTCAGGTTAAGAGATGACCCAATATTGGAAGAAGTTGATGTGTATGTTTGTGTCAGTTGAAAAGACACCATTCGATTGAAGTGAGTTCATATCAAAATTTACAATATACATATGAAAACCAAAAACAAGTAAACCCCCTAAAAGAAGTATCTCAATAAATAAACACATTCATAATAAATTGTGATAGATCCATGTTTGTTTAGATTTATTTATGTGAGATCATGAAATGGATATAAGGTTTGGGTGATGTAGTAATTTTGGTTAAGGATTCATAGTGAGTTCACCAATTGTTTCATTCTATAATACCATATGGGGTTGAAATGGAATTTTTTGGTGGATGTGGCATGACCCTTCATGTCAGAAAAATCATTCCACATCCTTTGTGGGTTGTTTTCAATGAGATGATTTTGTGGAGATAGAAATAGTTATGGATTTCCTTATTTGATATGTTTCACAACCTACATTACAAAGGCAGGTAGTATTTGTGAAATGGATCCTAAAATACATTGCGAATAACATTGGTTGAGAGGTGTTGGAATAAAAACTGACGATGGAAATGGAGTATTTTTTTATTTGTTGTCAATTGTCTTTAAAAGTTCAAAAAAATTTCAAGGAGACGGATCATACAGTTCAAGAAAGAAAAAATACGGAAGGTGGAAACGTTTTCTGGTATTTTCCAAATTTTTGGGCCTGAAAATCAAAAAAGAGAGAGATCTGTTTTTGGAAAGGGAAGGTGCATGAAATATTGGAGTGGTGAGTGAAAAACATGGAATATGTGCTAAATTTGTTTTTCATGAAATGCTTAAATCAAATTTGTATTTTCACAAAAAAGGTGATTTAAAATCAGAACTCCTAAAATTGGTAATGGAATGAGGGGCGTGAAAAATTTGGGGATGTGCACGAAAAATGGTTCCTACGCAAAATGCATTGTGTTCAGAATGAGAATTTTTATGTGAGATGCTGGGTTTTGCGCGTGGGGGTCGGATATTCCCATAAAAAAGTTGTAACCCCATAATTTGGAATGGCTAAATACATTTAGAAGAAACATGCATAGATCCATGTAGTAATTATGGTAAAGGGAGTAGCGTATGAAATGATAGTTGCATGTAAAGGTTATAGCTGGATGAAAGATTTGCGTGTGAAATAATTACAAAGAGATAATCTAGCACACAAGGTGTTACATTAGTCTTGAAAGACCATGTGAACCCTTTATTTTACTTCCACAAAACAAAAGGGTTCCATGGAAGGTAAGGGGTTACACGAAAGTCATCTTGCGTGAAAAATCCAAAATCATGCATGCATTTTCAGGTATTATGTGCAAGTGTAGTGTTAATCATATGATAGGCTTTGGAATCTTTAGTTTGTGTGACCAGTGATTTCAAAGGCATTAATTCTGGAATTCAATTCAAGAAGTGTCTCGTGATAGACTGAGACAATGAATTCAATGAAAATTTGTTTAAGAGACACTCATGTCAATAAACTGTGTAAGACTTCTCCCATGGCAGTGAGTAAGGGGGGAGTCAACTGAAGTGTATTGAGGTACGTAGTGAGCTATCCCAGAATAATTGTAATGGAAATGTTCCTGGAATAGTGTTACTATATCCAAACTCTTGTACACCAAATATAGTGAATATTAGTGGATTTTGGTACAACTGTCACACTATCGGTGTATACTCCTTGAACGCTGCTCATTTTGGTGAACCAAGTAAATGTATTGTGTGGTCTCTTTGAACATGATTTTTAATTACTGTTCATATCCATCATACAGGTTTAACACATTCCTACCATTGTGGGAACAAGATCAGAAACTTTAAAAGAATATTTTTACACCTTTATTCACCCCTCCCCTATCAAGGTATCTTAGGGTTCTACAAGTGGTATCATGGGGAGGTTCCTAGTGTTAGATTTGTTCTTTGTCGTCATGGAGAATTCATCCAATGTTAGGGGAGTCCCCCTCATTGACTGAGATAATTTTATTATTTGGAAGAAAATAATGATATATCATTTAATATCTCTTGGAATGGATGTCTTATGTGTTACTGTGCAAGGAATACATGTCATTGATCCAACAGGAATGGATATGACTGAGACAAAAATGAAAATTCTTGATGCAGATGATAAAGCACTGATTGATCTTGGCGCAACTCTTTCAGATGAAATTAATTTAAAGGTGATGAGCTGAAACTCAGAAAGGTCTATGTGGGATAAACATGAAAATATATATTATGTAGAGAGAATATAGAGGGAGGAAGAACATAAAGTACTACACCATAGGTTTGACGATATGAAGATGCACCTTGAAGAGAATGCAGTCTCCTTCAATTTAATTACTGAAGTTGTAGGGCAGTTCATGGATTAGGCGGAGAAATCCAAGACATTGAGATTTTAATGAAAATCTTATGAAGACCTCCACCCCTTTAGAATTCAATGGTGTCATCACTAGATGAAAGAGATCTCTCCTAGATCTCTCTTGATGATATGCTGAGTAGCCTATTGGCATATGAAAAGAGAGTCAAACCAGAAGACACTACAACTCATGTAAGTAAGCAAATAGCATTCAATGCTATGGATGGACAGAAAATTTCCAAAGATATTAGCAGTGAGGATGAGGAGGAAAAATAAATTCATTCTCTCATTCGCAAGTAATTCAATAATGGGAACAGAAAATATGATGGCAATCTACCTCTACCTTGTTTTTGTTGTGGTAATATTGGGTACATAGCCTCTTAGTGCTCAAAGAAATTTGATAATGAAGAGAGAGAATTTGAAAAAACTGAGAAGCCTAAGAAATGTTTCTTAAAAATGGAAACATTATTTTTTCAAATAAACTAATGAAATATTGTATTGTGTGTGAGGAGAATTACAAGGATAATAATTTCAATGAGGAATAGGAACCCGAATATAAATCTAGAAAACATTCCTTTAGGATGGACACTGTGGAAAAGTCAGAATCATCATAAAATAATAGTGGAGATAATTAGTTGAAAACTAATTACAATATCGAGTTGAAACATAAATATGCTATTAGAAATCTTAAGATTAAATTTTAGAATTTCAATAAGTAGAACTAAATTGTAGAAGAATCATCTGAATATATTGATCATCTTGAAGCTGAAATTGTAATAATAGAATAATTTGTGAAACTATAGTCTAGAATTATTGAAAGTAATGATGATGTAGTGGATCCGAAGATGATAATTGAAGAGAAAGCAATGGTCATCAATGACCTCACTTACAGACTAGACGAAAAGTCAAAGACAACTGAGAGTTTTGACGAGGAAGTTCATACTCTTTAGAGTAAACATGAGAGTTAATCAATTTAAAAAGATTCAAGGAAGAAAATACAATATGGAATTTTCTCATATGCAGAGCTACTGGATAAAAAAATGTGGTTCTAATGGAGTTAATGTTTTTTGAATGATCAAATATCTGCTTACATGGGAAAAAGTGTAATTGGTTGTGAGCACATATCATCAAATGCTGCAAAAAAGGTGAATAAATTAATGGAAAGCCGAATTTGTGTCATGTGGACAAGTTACATGACATTCTAAAAAAGAAACCCCAAATTCAATCATGATTAATTACAAAAAACTATCCTGTAGCATCCAGGAAAAAGAGATAGTCAAAATATTATCCCATGGAAGAATGAATTAGAAAAAATAGAAGTGAGAAGAAATTTTCTCTCACGAAGTGTCAGTTCTGTGGATATGTGGGCTATACCATGTCTTATTGCTTATTTGGAATGAGCTATTTGAATAGAGAATAGATTAGAGTTCAATTAAGTATTAAATAGTCATATCCTAATTCTTTTAGAAGAAACATTTTTTTATGGTTATTTTTTTTTTATTATTCAAACATTTTCATTAAAAGCAATTTATTTCAGGTAGATGAGTTAAATGGACACCTAATATTGAAGTTAGAGAAAAGTCTTTGTTCGTCAAAAAAATCGTGTTTCTCTTTCTAACTAGTTTTCCCCTATGGTAGAGGTTATTGAATATAAAACCACATATATATGAAAGAGAGAGTTGAATGGTCATAATTTTCATACACTCAACAAAATGAATCATGGCAAAAAGAGGAAAATTGAAAAATAAAGTCTTGTAGAAGTATCCCTCAAGGATATAGAGAATAACCAAACCTGAATTCTTGATAGTAGATGTTCAGCCCACATGACTGGTAATGAAGACCTATAAACATATGTCACAAAAAAGGTCAAAGGAACAGTGAAGTTCGGTAATGGTGGTTCATTGGAGATAGAAGGTTGTGGAAGTTCTGAGGTTGATAATGGAGAGATGATGAAAACTGATGTCATTTATGTTGATAGTCTGTGTCATAATATTCTATGATAGAATTATCTCTCTGGATTAGGTTTTAATGTAAAAATAAATGTGAATGGTTATACAATAAGATGAATTTCTAGGAATCCTCTCATGAAAGGTTGTCGAACATATGACAACATATATCAGGTTAAAAAATAGAACATTTTCTACCTAAGAATTGAAGAGGAAAACAATATGTGGCACCAAATATTGTAGAAAATCAATTAGTATGGCATGGAAATGATATCAAATCTGATTATTGTCATAGATATCCCAAATTATAAGCATGAATAATAAAATACATGTGATGCATGCATATGAGGGAATAAGGTCTACAGTTCGTACCAGCAAAAGAAGAAAATAGCATCTAATCTCCTTGATCACAATACTAAAGAGGTTTGTGGGCCGTTAAATTATGTCGAAACATATGGACAAAGGTACTTTGTTCTTTTCATAGATGATTACACCATAATGGCATGTGTGATCTCCAAACATTCGATGTGACAAGTGCTTGATTACAGTAAAACCTATCAATGAGTTATCCGGAATGTTAGGGATGGAATATCAAAGTCCTCAAATTTGGAAATGTAGGGGAATACATGTCCATTGAATTTTAAAATTACCTAGGGAATAATGGGATACAATTGAGGTGGCTTCTATGAGAAATACACAACAAAATGGAGTTATTGAGCGCATGAATCAACAAGTTATCAACAGGGCCATAAATATGAAGATTAAGAGTCGTATTCCATAACATTTATGGAAAAAGGAAGTTCAAGGAGTTGTATATATTGAAAATCACACAAAGAAATATATGGGTGAGACAAAAACACCATACGAATTTAGGAATGGAAGGAAGCCCACATTGATTTATATTCATGTTTTTGGAAGAAAATGGTTCACCCAAAACAAAGAAGGAAATAAAGGGATGTGTGGATACAATATAGAAGAAGAAATATTTATTGGATACTCAATAAACATCAACGAATACAATTATTACAATAATTACATGGGAATAATTGTGAAAACCAGTGATATTAAGATCATTGAAGATAAAAACATGAATGCTTCAAAGAATTATTATGGTGATGTGATAGAGAATGAGGAATAATTTGAACGTGGATCAAATGATAATACAGAGGTAGAGGAAGGTGTACAAAACTCTCAAGAGAAACTGTAATGTACCAGATTTTCCATGTATTATTTTAATATTATATGAGAATTAATTCGAGACCAGGCTCTGAGACGGCGTGCAGTTCCGAGGCCCGGTGAGCTTGGAACAAGTGTTTGAATTTAATTTAATAATTAAATAACGTGTGTGTGTAGTTTTCTTGAAAAAGTGGAATAACTCCTGAATGGGTGCTCGGATCAGAAATCTGAGGGGATCGTTGTGTTCGGAACAACGATTTTACCTTAGGTGAGGGTTAACATAGGTCGACACAGGTCGGTGGTGAAATCTAGCTTTTGGGAATAACAGTAATAATTTTTTTAATACAAATAATTTATTCTACAGTGAGATAATTTTTTTTAAATCTGTTGCAGCGATTATCTTTTATCTATTTTAATTAATGGCTTTCCCAGGGGTCCAGGGTTACAAACCTCATAACCCTATAACCCTTGGCGGCTCTGGAGGCTCTGGAGAAAACATCCCAACGCGGCGACAAAATCTTTGCCAACGAACACATCGGATCCATGTAAGATGTTTTTTGTGACTTCTTCCCCATTCTTGATTTCTATGACGAATGACGGCTAATCCACGAACAAATTAGTCCACGAATCAATCGTTCTTGCAGGATGGGATTTTTCTGGGGATTTTGGGAGATTGAATCCATGTTGACCCTTTGTTGTTGATTTTTCTTGCTCTGTTTAATCAAATTAATGGGAGTGGATAAACATCGTGACGAATGACAGCAGAGGTTCGTTCCTCCAATTTTTTTCATTGGATTTCTCCCTTTTCTCTTCTTCGCGTTCTTCGGGAGGCGATGAACAATGGATCTTTGCACATCCGTTCTGCAATGAAATGATCCCAAATCGAAGATCCAACCCCATATCGATGACACAGAGGTGCGATAGCAGTTTTGTTGGATGATTCGGAGCGGATCGAGAGTTATGAGTTTTTGTTCATTTTTCTTCGGATGGATCGTTTGAGGTTTATGATCCATTTTAAGGACCGAAAACACCCGTTACAGAGTTCGTATGATGAAAGGAACCAACCCATGGAGTATCGGGACAAATGGACGAGATATCATGGATGCGGAAGATCGGCCGAACTGTGAGGAAGAAGACGACGTTATGGAAATTTCCCGACTACACGCCGTGTAGTATGGGCTACCCGACATGTGTTCGTCGTCGGGATTACCTAGTGTGTACTCCGGGATTACACAGACACGGGAAGGGTACACGGCCAAGGACATGCCATATATACACCTCCCCGGCTAGACCCTGCCAGATACACAGGATATCCCGTGTACTGGTACACGGGTAGGCGACACGGACACAAACAGATGTCGTGTGCGAGCACATGGCCAGCGTACACAGAGAGAGCCCCAGGTACACAGACATGATGTGTGTTCCTTCTACACACCGTGTAGTAACTTTCTATCTGAAAAGCCGGATGAAATAGGCCAGTTACACGGGCAGTACCTGGGGTCAAGGAACATGTCGTGTACTTTTTCTACACACTGTGTAGTTTGGTTCCACACAGCTTGAACGGATGACACGGGCCGTTTACACTGGCAGTACCTGGTGTCATGGAAAAAAATGTATAACCATACTACACGATGTGGAACCTGTCATAAATGTCTTGAGCCACTTGTCTTCAGTGACTTGGACTAGTTTTCTTAGGGTTCATACCCTTGGTATTTTTCCTGATGGTTCTGGTATCATTTCCTTTATACAGGAGCAGGATCCCTAAAATAGGTCTTTCTGAATAGAGTTGTTGGAATCTGCTCTATGAGACGTAGAGTCAGATCCTCTATTCATTCCAGGATCCCTAGTTAGAGTTCTTGGTATCTACATGACCAACTTTACCTGGGCGTCGATCCTCTTCTTAGCGGATTAGCTCAGACTGAGTTGTCGGAATCACCCAATGACGTGGTTGTGATCCTCATCTGAGAATCATGTTCTAAAGGTACATGTGGAGTGTGTTCTCCTAGAACGATTACTTCGTATCTCTCTCTTCAGACCTAGGAGTGTGTTCTCCTTGTTACGTCTTAGTGGAAAATTTGAGCAGGATCTTAGTAGTGGTATTCGCGATAGTCGATCATGCATGAGTATATCTAGATATTCTTGTTATATTTTCCATAGACATATACTGTGTAGAGCTGAATATACCTTTCTTTTGTGGTATTTCCCTTTTATTTCCTTTGGGGCTTCGGGGAGTCTTACTGGGTATTGTTATACTCACCCTTGCACGGGCTTTTCCCGCACGTGTCGTGTCTTATGTAGATGAGCAAGCCTTTGACAAGATTCTATGTGGACCCGGACCAGACGGTACATAGTGAGATCAGATAGGCCTAGGTGTGTTCCTATAGCTATAGACTGCAGTCCCATCACCTTTCTTTAGAGGTTGGACTTTTTTACAGACATTCTTTTGGTGGGCTGGTACTTTTGGCCCAGGTTTTACTTTCTTGTACTTTACATTCATGTCGTACTCTGTGAGTTGGGTTTTAGTGTATTAATGCATCCTTTCCTTTTAGTAGTTTTTACTTTTCAGCTTTGTGGGCTTGGAGATGTGTGTGCATGTGTATTGGTTTTTAGCCAATGCCTCCCATGATAGTAGAATGCCTACTCGGTGCTAGTCACCGGCCCCTGGCCTATTGGAGGCGGTCGTGGGGAGTTGCGGCTCGGGCCCCTCTGGGACAGGTCGTGACAGAGTGGTATCAGAGGTGGTCAGTTCTACCATAGGACCGAGAGTTTGTGAGTTGGTTTTGGGAAAAAGTGCTAAGGGTTTCGAGTTCGGATTTCAGTCCAGAGACACCAGTGTTGGTGCGGGCGGCCGACATATCCATACACCAGGACTCTGAAAACTTTCTTTTCAACTCGGAACATGAGAACACTAATTGAAGTGGAAAAATAATGGTACATGCATCATATAGGAATGGGTTGTGGTTTCCATTTCCTTCTTTAGTCATCTCACCAGATATACTCACTGACTGAGATACATCTTGTTTCTTTGCAGGATGCCTCCATGACACACACCCGCTAGGATCCAGCAGCTCGATCACAAGGATGACCCCCTCAGTGAAAAAGCCTCGACACAGGGAATAGATCCCCCAGTTTTACCATCAGGTGGTGTGCCAGTTATCTCTCCACCTTTGGAGCAGTGTTTAGTGCCTATTGTACCAATAGAGGAGGAGCGCAAACTGAGCGCACTCCATGAGTTTCAGAGATAAAGACTCCTTTGGTTTCGAGATGAGCCTGACCCTCAGGTAGAAAAGGACTGGCTTAAGGTACTGTCTAGAGTCTTCCGTTTGGTCAGGGCACCAGCAGACCCGATGGTGATCCCCACAACGATCCTTCTGCATGGATCAACAAGATTCTAGTGGAGTTTGGTTATCCAGACTCACGACGAGGTGACTCTTGCTTGGTCGGAGTTTGAGCATCTCTTCAGATAGGATTTTTCACCAGTTACCCTGAGATAAGTACGTATACTAGAGCTTCTTCACCTCCAGTAGGGAACCATGACGGTGGTTGTCTATTCATTTAGGTTCACCGACCTCTCACGGTACTCAATGGATATGTCCAGTGATCAGTTCTTAAGATCTAGGAATTTTGAGTGGGGCTTGCATAGAGATATCTGAGCTAGCATCATCCCTATGAGCATTCATACCAATGATGGGGTTCTCGAGCGGGTTTTGGTGGTCTAGAGCTTCTTGGCAGAGTAGAGACAGCTGACAGTTGTCAGTAGTGGGTGAGCTGGAGCAGAGACCTCGGCAGCAGGGAGCCAACGTCAGGGACCCAGGCATGGGTGATGTTTCCAGAGATGATCCCAGGATAGGGGATCCATATTATAGGGTTCGCAGGGCGCATCCATCCAGCCTTGAGAGTGGTGATGCTACTCATGTGATGGCAGGGGACATCTCACTCAAGATTGTCCGACCCACCGTACTACTGACACAGGAGCAGTGGACGGACCACCGAGGCAAAGGCAACGTGTGGAGCAGACAGATCTGTGGGGCAGTGGATGTGGTAGGTGAGTTGGGAGAGAAGCTGTAGGTGGTCTATGTTTTGACCTTTTACCACCACCACCCCCAGGAGGTCCACCCCAGGCTTATGAAGCTGGTGGACTGAGGCAAGGACAGCTGTAGGCGGCAGAGGCTTATGACCCAGGTTCTCCCAGAATGATTAGAGGCACTATCATAGTCTTTTCTACTTTTTCTGCCGTATCGATAGACATAGGTGCTAGTCATTGCTTTCTGGCTACTTATCTTGTTCAAGAACTTGAGATTCTATTTGATCCCTTGACTCGACCCTTACTCTTAGAAACACCGACTGGAGATGATTCAGAGACCACACACCTCTATAGACAGTCTGACCTGACCCTTGGAGGTGAGAGTTTCGGTTGGAACCTATTGGTGGTAGCGTCGAGGCCTTAAAATGTCATTCTGGGTATGGATTGGCTATCCACAATTCATGCCCATATCGACTGTTTTAGGTGAAGGGTACGGTTTTTCTGCAATGATGGAACACAGTTCTCTTTTGTTGGTGAAAGAGTGACCCAGGCAGCACCGGATGGACTCATTTATAGGAAGGCGCAACTAATTTCACATCAGTTTGCAAGCCTATCCCTTGGAAAATTAGACGTTACAAGTTTCCAGTTTCCAACTGTAGTGGCTGAGTATGAGGAAGCCTTTCTAAAGGATGTCCCCGGACTACCTCCCCGTCGGGAGATAGATTTCTACATTGAGCTGCAACCCGTGACAACACTGATATCTGCATCATCATATCAGATGGCTCCTGCAGAGATTCATGAGATGAGGGTGTAGCTGGAAGACTTACAAAAGAAGAGCTTTGTGAGACCAAGTGTTTCACCCTGGGAGGCTCCAGTGTTGTTTTTCAAGAAGGAAGACGGGAGCATGGGGATATCTACCAATTACCGGAGATTTAATCAGGTGACTATGATGAACCGATATCGACTAACGAGGATCGATGTCCTCTTCAACCAGTTTAGAGGGGCACGATGGTTCTCGAAGGTTGATCTACGATCAGGCTATCACCAGTTGTGAGTACGAGATGAGGATATACTGAAGATGTCTTTCAGATGTCTCTATGGTCACTATGAGTACTTCATGATGCCCTTCGACGTGACAAACGCCCCGGCAGCATTCATGGGACTCATGAACCAGATCTTTCACCCCCATCTAGACCGGTTTGTAGTGATCTTCGTCGATGATATCCTTGTGTACTCTGCATACTAGGAGGAGAATGCGAGGCACCTAAGGATGGTTCTGGATACACTCTGATAGAACCAATTGTATGGGAAAGTCTCGAAGTGTCAGTTCTGGTTACAAGAGGTCCACTTTCTAGGACACATTATCTCAGCAGATGGTGTAGCAGTGGACCCAGCCAAGGTGGAGACAGTGCTAGCATGTGAGCCACCCTAGAGTGTGATGGAGGTGCGGAGTTTCCTTGGGTTGGCAGGCCACTATCAAAGATTCATCCTTGATTTCTCCTGGATTGCAGCACCGATGAAATCTTTGACCTGAAAGGGGCAGCCTTTCGTGTGGACCGAGAGATGACAGCAGGCTTTCCAGTAGTTGAGACAGAGTTTGACGAGCTCCCCGATCTTGACATTACCGTAGGAGGGTGTCGAGTACGTAGTGTTCTGTGACGCATCAGGAACCGGGCTTGGTTGTGTCCTGATTCATATCAAAGCAGTGATTGCCTATGGATCACATCATTTGAGGCCACATGAGTAGAACTACGCGACCCCTGATCTTGAGTTGGCAACGGTAGTCTTCACATTGAAAATGTGGCGATACTACCTGATGGGTGAGCGGTTTATCATCTACTCTGATCACAAGAGTCTCAGATATATATTTTCTCAGAAGGATTTTAATTTGAGACAAATAAGATGGCTTGATTTCCTCCAGGATTATGACATTGAGATCATTTATTCTCTTGGGAAGTTGAACGTGGTGGCAGATTCTCTCCGTAGGATATCCAGTTCGTAGTTGCTGGATTAGGAGACCAGGAAGTTGGACTCCTTATAGTTATCCTTCATGAATGGAGATTAGGGATATTACCTTTAGTCGATGGTTATTACCCCTCCACTCTTACAGAGAGTCAGGGAAGCACAGCTCGAGGATGCTAGATGTGAGACTCTACGTGCTCAGATATCCACAGGCGATGCTACGGATGGATATTCTGAAGGTGGGGAGCATGTTGTTCATTTCAGAGGGCACACAGTAGTACCAGTGATTTTGTGAGAAGAGGTTCTAAGGGAGTTACATACATCTCCTTTAAAGGTACATCAGGGCGTGGAAAAGATGTTTCAGGACCTCCGACGTCAGTTCTGGTGGTCAGGAATGAAGAAGAGTTTGCCAGAGTTTGTTTCTCATTGCCTTACTTGTCAGCAAGTAAAGGTTGAGCACCATGTACCAGAAGGTTTGACTCATCCCCTTGAGGTTCTAGAGTGGAAGTGGGATGGGATATCCATAGACTTCGTGACGGGTTTACCACGTACGTCCATGGGACACGATGCCATCTGGGTGATCATTGATCGACTCACCAATTTGGCCCACTTCCTAGCCATACGGGAGCCGAGTTCAGTAGAGATCATGGGACGCCTCTACATTTATGAGATAGTTCGACTTCATGGAATGCCATCAACAATCGACTCAGATCGTGATGCTTTTTTCACATCCCGGTTGGGAAAGGGATTGCAGGAAGTTTTTGGGACTCAGTTATGCTTGAGCACAAAGTTTCATCCTCAGAATAATGGTCTGACGGAGCGGACCATCCAGGTTCTAGAGGATATGCTT
Organism: Viscum album; assembly: GCA_963277665.1. Taxonomy (NCBI): domain Eukaryota; kingdom Viridiplantae; phylum Streptophyta; class Magnoliopsida; order Santalales; family Viscaceae; genus Viscum; species Viscum album. The sequence continues at coordinate 2,007,899,503 of OY728148.1, read as the reverse complement.
CAAGCTTGCATACTTGACTTCAGTCATAGCTGGGAGGATCTCCTATCACTGGTGGAATTTTCTTACAAAAACTGTTATCATTCCACAATTGGTATGGCACCATTCGAGGCTCTGTACGGGAGACCTTGCAGGTCAGCACTTTGCTGGACAGACCCAGGAGAGTCAGCACTCATGGGACCAGAGATGGTGAGAGTTACTACAGAGAATAAGCAGGTCATCCTGGGGTGGATGAAGACTACACAGAGTGGGTAGAATTCTTATGCTGACAGGTGGCAGAGGCCCTTGGAGTTCGAGGAAGGATACCATGTGTTATTTCAGGTCTCACATCGACAGGGATTGCAGAGATTTGGATGAGGCAGAAAGAAATATCTGAGGTTCGTTGGCCCTTTTCAGATTCTGAGTAGAGTTTTCTAGGTGGCATATCGCATAGATCTACCTCCTCAGATGGACCGGGTACACAACTTCTTCCATGCGTCGCAGCTATGGATGTACGTACATGACCCATCACACGTTATCGAATGGGGTGAGCTGGACATCGATGATGGAGAGTCCTTTGCAGAGTACCCAGTGAAGATCAAGGATCGGTAGGAGAAGATCCTTCGTGGGCGAGCTATTCCCTTGTAGTGTGTCTGCTGGCAGCATGGGAATCTCCAGGAGAGAACGTGGGAGCTGGAGGCATAGATTCATGTGTAGTACCCACAGCTTTTTTATTAGCCCTTGTTTTGGCTTTTCGAGGACGTAAAATCCCTAAGGTGGGTGTGATGAAATGTCCATGATTTTTTCATGTATTATTTTAATATTATATGAGAGTTATTTAGAGACTAGGCTCTGAGACGGCGTGTAGTTCTGAGGCCCGGTGAGCCCGAAACAAGTATTTGAATTTAATTTAATAATTAAATAACGTGCACGTGCCGTTTTCCTGAAAAAGTAGAATAACTCCTGAATGCATGCTCGGATCATAAATCTGAGTACACTATTGTGTTCAGAACAACGATTTTACCTTAGGCTAAGCCTAACATCGGCCGCCGAAGGTCAGTGGTGAAATCTAGTTTTTGGCCGTAACAGTAATAAAATATTTAATACAAATATTTTATTCTGCTGCGAGATCTTTTTTTTAAAATCTGTTGTAGCGGTTATCTTTTATCCTTTTTGATAAATTTCTTGATTAGGGGTCCAAGGTTACAAACCACATAACCCTAAAAGCCATGGAGGCTATGGATGCTCTGGAGAAAACCTCCCAACGCGGCGATAGTGTTCTTGACAAGCTTCGCCGGCGACGGCGACGCGACGACCAGATCATCACCAACGAATGCTGCAGATCCAGGTAGGATGTTTTTTGTGATTTCTTCCATGTTATTGATTTCTACGACGATCACAGGCTAACCCACAGTCAGATTTGTCCGTGGATCGATCGTTCTTACGGGATGGGCTTATGCGGGGGATTTTGGGAGATTGAATCCCTGTGGATCCTTTGTTGTTGATTTTTTCCACTCTGTTTAATCCTATTAACAATAGCGGATCAACACCATGAAGAACGATGGCAGAGGTTCATTCATCAAATTTGTTTCATCAAATTTATCCCCTTTCTGTTCTACGCGTTCATCGCGTTCTTCGCGAGGCGACGAACAATGGATCATTTCATATCTGTTCTGCGACGCAACAATCCCAAATCGAAGATCCAACCCCAGAGCGATGTCAGGGAGGTGCGATGACTGTTTTTATGGAAGATTTAGATTGGATCAAGAGTTATGAGTTTTTGGGAATTTCTTTCGGATGGATCGTTCGAGGTTTATGATCTGTTTTGAGGACCGAAAACACCTGTTACAATTTTCATATGATGAAACGAATTGACCCCTGGGGTATCGGGATGAACGGATGAGATATCACAGATCCAGAAGATCGGCCGAAGCGCAAGGAAGAAGATGACGTTTTCGAAACTCCCCGACTACACATCGTGTAGTATGGGATACACGGCATGTGTTCGTCGGCGGGATTACCTTGGGTGTACTCGGGAGTACACAGAAATGGGAAGGGTACATGGCTAAGGACATGCCATGTATACCCCTCCCCATCCAGACCTGGCCAGATACATGGGATACCCTGTGTACTGGTACACGGGCAGGCGACACGAACATGGACAGAGGTCGTGTACGGACACCTGGACAGCATACACAGAGCAAGCCCCAGGTGCTCGGGCACAGCATGTGATCCTTCAACACGCAGTGTAGTTACTTTCTATCCAACAAGCTTAATGACATGGGCCGGTTACACGGGCAGTACCCAGGGACAAGGAACCCGGTGTGTAATTTTTCTACACACCATGTAGTTTGGTTTTACACATCGTGAACGGATGACATGGGCCGTTTACATGGGAAGTACCCAGGGTCAAAGAACACAGTGTGTAACAATACTACATGCTGTGTAACCAGTCTTAAATGGAATGAGCCACTTGTCTTCTGTGACATGGACTAGTTTTCTTAGGGTTCGTACCCTTGGTCTTTTCCCTGAAGGTTATGGTATCATTTCCTTTATATAAAATTATGATCCCTTCAGCAGGACTTCCTAAATAGAGTTGTTGGAATACCCTCTATGAGACTTAGAGTCGGATCCTTTATTCATTCCTGGAACCCTAGGTAGAGTTCTTGGTATCGACGTGACAAGCATTACCTAGGCACCGATCCTTTGCTTAGCAGATTAGCTTAGAATGAGTTGTCAGAATCACCCCATGAATTGGTTGTGATCCTCATCTAAGCATCATGTTCTCAAGGTACTTGTGGAGTGTGTTCTCCCAGAACAAGTACTCTGTATCGATCTCTTCAGATCTATGAGTGTGTTCTCCTTGTTACGTGCTTAGTAAAATCTTCGAGCAGGATCCTAGTGGTGGTATTAGAGATAGTCGATCGTGAATGAGTATATCTGGATATTCTTATTATATGTTCGGTAGACATATAATGTGTAGAGCTGAGTGTATCTATCTATTGTGGTATTTCCCTTGTTGTATTTACTTTTTGGTTTCGGGGTGTCCTACTGGGTAGTGTTATAGTCACCCCTGCACAGGATTTGCCCGCACGTGTTGTGTCTTGTGCTGACGAGAGAGACTTTGATAGGATTCTAGGCAGACCAGGACCAGATGGTGCTTAATGAGATCAGACAGGCTGAGGATTTGTTCCTACGGCTACAGACTGCAGTCCCAGCACCTTTCCTTACAGGTAGGACTTTGTTACAGACTTTCTTTTGGTGGGCTTGTACTTTTGGCCTAGGGATTTACTTTCTTGTAATTTACATTCCTGTCTTACTCTGTTGGTTGGGTTTTAGTATATGCATCCATCTTTTCCTTTTATTAGTTTATACTTTTCAGCTTTGTGGGCTTGGATATGTGCATTCGTGTGTACAGGTTTTTAGGAAATGCCTCCCATGTTAGTAGCATGCCTACTCGGTGCTAGTCACAAGCCCCTGGCCTGTTGGAAGTGGTCTTGGGGAGTTGCGGCTCGGGCCCCTCTAGGACGGGTCATGATAGAAACATTAGGATGTTGACTCCAAAGAATATTCAAAAGAGGAATCCATAGCTGGAGATAATTTTATCAAACCCCAAAGGAGAAATTTTAGAATAGAGATTGATCAGGCCAACAATACTGGGGATTAGAATACACCTACACAGATAAAGAGAATGAATAATTGTGCAAAATCTACATTCTTATCAGTTGTGTAACCATCGTCATTTGAAGAAGCTAAAAATGACGAGTCTTGGGTGAAGGAAATGAATGTAGAGTTAGATCAGATTAATAATAATCAGACTTTGTAAGTTGTCATGAGACCCGAATGCCCCAATGTGATTGGTACGAAGTGGATTTTCAATAAAAAAAATTTTACGGGCATGGAAATGTGATCATAAATAAGGTATGTTTTGTATATAAAAAATATTCACAAATTGAATGTGTCTATATTGATGAGGCATTTTTTATAGTAGCAAGAATAGATCCATTCAGGCTGTTTCTTTCCATGGAAATACAGTGAAAATATAATGTGTATCAAATGGATGTCAAGACAACTTTCTTAATTTGTGTCATATTGGAATAATTATATATTGAACAACCTGTGGTGTTCATTCTTGGTAATTATGAAATGTAGAATTTCAATGTAAAGAGGTCCCTCTATGGTTTAAATGAGGCACAATGATCATGATATTCTCAACTAGATTATTATGTAAACAATATAGAATTCCAAATAGGAGGAGTTGATCAAAATCTCTAGGTGAAAAATAATTAGAAAGAACAGCTCATGGTGATAGCTTATGTGGTTCATATTGTCTTTGGATGTAGTAGGCAGGTATGAGTTGAAGAATTTGTTGTTCACATGAAGTCGGAATTTTAAATGTCTATGATTGGTGAACTCATGTATTTCTTAGAGATTCATGTGATTAAAAACAAGAATTGCACATTCATTTCACAAGAAAATTATGCAGAAGACCTATTGATGAAATTTGATAAGAAAGATTCAAAACTAATGGGGACTCCAATTTTGGTTGGAATAACACTAGAAAATAATGAGGATGGGACATCTGTGGATCCAACAATGTTTAAAAGAATCATTGGGAGCTTACATTACTTGATAGCGACATGACCAGATATTATCTTTGAAACATGTTTAGCATACCGCATCCAAATTAATCCAATGGAAGAACATATGGATGTACTAAAATGAATCATGTGGTACATTCATGGAACCCAAAATTATGGATTATTCTTTTATGTATGAATATATAATGAACTATCTCATTTTCGGATGCTGACTTGGCTTGGATTGTAGTGGACATAAAATCCACTTGCGATGGAGCATTATATATTAGGAAGAAATGTGTGGGATAGTTGAGAAAGAAATAGGAAAGCATTTCTCATAGTACTAATGAAGATGAATATATATCTGCTACAAAGGCATGCAGTCAGTTACTCTGGATGAAGTAGAAACTACCTGACATTTGGGTAGAGCTAAAATAACCAATGGTGATTTACTATGATAACAAGAGTGAAATTGATCTTACAACGAATCATGTACAACATTCTTGTATGAAACATATTGAAATAATATACAACTTCATCATGGAAAAAGATTAATAAGGAGTGATCATCATGGAACACATTGGAATAGTAGCGAATGTGGCTGATATTTTGATCAAGCCTCTGTCAAAGATAGTGTTTGAGACAAATCGGTTGAGCCTCAGTGTTCAGCCACCTCCCAGTGCCTGAGGAGGATACGAATTTTCCATCTCTCTAGTTATGTTAACTCTTTTCATTCTGTTTTATGATGTGAAATAGGTTTATGGGGGAGATACTATCCAGGGTGTGTTTTGAGTAGTACGACGAACAAATTTAGATCATTGGGTCTATTGTCAATTGGGTAGAAATAATAAATTTAGGAAAAGTAATGGAAATGCAATGCTCCTTTGACATGATGAGAATTTAGTGTTAAGAAGGGAAGGTATACATTCAGGATATGTAATAATTCGGTGACATAGATATGGAATATATTCAAGACATATAATCCTTCTATGATACAGTAAGAGAATATCATGGGCATCTTTAAGAATTCCAAAACATAAGAACCCTATTCATGATTACCCTCTTGTTTTCTACACTAAGAATTGCATAGGTAGTCATAGAGTGTTGGTTGAGTTGATTCTTGTGTTTTAGTTATTGATAGTGGATCGTGATTTTTTGAATTTATATATAGATTTCTAACAATCCAAAAAGGTAAAGATTATTGCAACCATGACCGATGCTAGAAATGGAGTATGTTTTGTGCATGCTTTCAATCCTCATTGGATGTTCAAATAGTCTTATAGGAAATGGATCATACCATTCAATTGGGAATCTATAATTAAGGGTGCACTATTATCCGGTGTTTGAAAAAAATAATCGGCATGAAAATTGGCAGAGGGAGAGATGTGTTCTTGGAAATGGGAGGTACGTGAAATATTGTAGTGCTGCCTAAAAAACTAGGAATGCGCGATAAGTTGGTTTTTAAAAAAATAGTGAAAGAAGTTTGTAATTTTAGCACAAAAGGTTATTCAAGATTAGAAAGACCAAAATTGTAAAAGGCTTGAGGTGCGTGAAAAATCTGGAGATGTGTGTGAAAATGGTTCCAGTGCGAAAAGTATTGCATTTAGAATGATATTTTTTTGCATGATAGGGTGTATTTTGTGCATGGGGGTCAGAAATGCCTATACATAAGAGGTGACCCCCTCATTCACTATGTCCGAATACTTAGCAATGACTTGAGACCTGATCTGTGTAAACATAACATGACAGGGAGTTGTGCGAAAATGTAACAGTTTCGTGTAAAATTATAGTTTCACGTAAATGTTGATGTTGAGCATAAAGGTTGTAATGTCACAAAAGATTTTCACAAAAAGGAATTTGAGAGACCTTATATTGCATGAAAGGTGTTCATTTAATCTGTAAAGACAAAGTGAACCCTTCATTGTAGTTTCATGAAAGACAAGGGATGCATGGAAAGTAAGGGTTAGCGTGAAATTCATCTTGTGTGAAAAATACCAAATCATGAACACATATTCAGGTATTGTGGGCATGTTTAGTGTTATGTTTTCGACAAGATTTTGAATATCATGTTTGTGTGTTCAGTGCTTTCAAGTTCATCACTTCATGAATGAGATGCAAGCAGTGTCTCGTGTGGGACTGAGACAAAGACTTAAATGCAAATCTGTTGAAGAGTCCCTTAAGTCAAAAAACTGTGTAAGACTTCACCCATGATAGTGAGAAAGGGGTAGTTGAGGGAAGTGTACATAGGGACGCAGTGAGGTATTAGTGAAGTATTGTAAAGGCAGTGTTCCTGGCACAAAGTTACTGTGTCTGAACATTTTTACATAACAACTAGAGAAGCTATGTTGATTTTGGTATTACCAACACATTGTCGGTGTATGCTCCTTGGACGTAGCCCTTTATGGTGAACAATGTAGAAGTGTTGTGTGGTCTCCTTCCATCTTATTGCTTAATTGATGTTCTTATCCACAACACATGTTTAAGACGTTCCAACCAATGTGGTAACAAGATCAGATACTTTAAAGAAATATTTGACACATTGTTTCACCCCTACCCTCTCAGGGCATCCCATGGTTCTACAAGAGGATGGGGGAATGGGTGCATCACACCATTTTAGGGAATTTATTTCCCACACCGGGACACTGTTATATATTTAATATTTTCCTATAGTCATTTATTAAATCCCCAATATTAAATAAGACATTCTTTTAATAAATATCCATTGTTAGCATGTATTTTATTTATAATACAATGAATGTATATGAGGTTCTCCATATATGTGGATATCTATATGTATCCAAAGTTCTCCATTGATGGTACACTTTTCAAAAATTATTAGACAATATTATTTATTTTATTATTATGATTCAAATTTTAAGATACATAGTGGGACCCTCAATAATTTATTTTCATCCTGGAAGATGAGAGTTTTTTATATTTTTAATAGACACAGTGATAATAGCTTCCTAATTATATTCATAAAGGCAGTCAAAACCCATGTAGTTCTGTAGTAGTTAATAAGAAAAATCGTACATTATAAGGTCATAATGACCAAACCATTATTTTTACATCTTGTTACAGGGATGTATAGGAGAAGGGTGCTTAGTCAAGGCGGGAGAAGAAAAAGTCCAAAGTGCCCCGCTGGACATAGAAGGGGAATATTCTCCAAGGATAGATATGGAACTATTGATAATATAACCCAGAGAATATTAGGGTTAATTTGGGGTATTGGTATTGATCCATGAAGATCCTTATGAAATATTTCATTTGGAGATGAATCAATGCCCATGTTGATTTGATAGTCGGGGCTTACACACATGAGGGAGTACCTCTAGGTTTCATCATATGGAATATATCCTTTTCAAGTGGTGATAACTTTGTTATTGCTAATAATAAATTGGATTCAGATGGGATAGGTAGTGGAAGATACATAAAAGGATTCCCCTCACTAGACAGCTATTTTATCTTGCATTGTTATGATCATCACTACATTTTATGCTAATTTGAGTAATTCTTACTTTGAGAAAAAGAGGATGTGGAAGATCTATAAAACCATATAATATCCTTGATCAATTTGTGGATTAGGTTAGAGATATATATTTTAGCGTAATATAACCCATGAAATAGTGGGGCCTTATTTCAAAAGGAATTCCCTAATGATGATACACCCCTCCTCCTCTATCAACAGGTGGAATAAAGGAAGTGGTGGGTCTATGTTCCAAATTTGTAGCCTCCAAAACTGAGTATCCTCCTTCCACCATACATCTTGATGGAATCCTCATTTCCATAGGAATAAATGGTTGAGAAAATTTTTAGGATTCCCCATAATAGGTATATTAATTATAGGATCTCATTTTCCCGATAATGTTTGATCGAGAGGAAATGATGACATTCCATGTATTCTGATCACAGACAACTGCAGGCTTTTGAAGAGGTGTTGACATAGTCCCCATAGACAGGGGATCTAATGGAAGTGGTTCCATTCCATTAGTTGTATGATAAAGGACTCAATGCATGAATCATGCAGGTAAGGTATGGGTAAATAGAATGTATCTCACATAATTGATGGCAAGGCTAGGAAAAGGTTATTTACCTCAGAGACGTTTGGGTGAGTTAGAGGTGCTTTTGTAATGTTATTATTGTGAGAGCTATATGAATATTCTCATATGTGATGGTCGGGAAATCTGATGGTGTGTCACCCAAGGGATGGTATGTAGAGCGTTGATGAATATAATCATGGAAAAAATCTAGGATGACTAAAAACTCTATGGCCACCATATTATCTTCTAGAAGGGGCTCACACAAATACAGATATACGAAAGCGGATTTCAACCTAGTACTTGTTGACTTAGAGAAAAGGATCAATTATTAGGTACACTGTGATTCACAAAATAATGGTACTAAAGTGTAACTAAAATCCTTGATTTCCTCTTCATGTGAGGAGTGTAGATCTACCTCAGTGGTTTTGAGAACTGAGTAGAAGGACTAGTATGAGAAAAATATTGAGGCCACTTCTGATACTCGAGTCGTTTCAAATGAAGAGACCAAGTGTCCAATTTTTAGGAATGTTTGGGACCCTAGGAGAAGAATTTTGATCGAACGTGTATTTATTAAATGGTATAATATTGGTGATACTTTCTTCAGTCTATATGGAATTCATGTTCCGGCATGCATGATTACAATGGGTTCATAGGTTGGACATGCACTCACATACTAGTTGGCCCTTTCATGGGACTACATGGGCGAATGGATGTGATCCTTAATTATTCCAGTTCTATTTTACATGAGTTATTCCCCTTATAAAATTAATATTCTCATAGGAAAAAATAATATTTCAATAGTAATATAATTATTTTCAAATAAATTCAATCTATTTGAAATCTGACAATGCACTCAACGTAGGGGTTGAATGAAACAAGTTACTCTAATAAAATATAATTATTCAATAATTTACATTATTTACATTCTATTAAATAGAGGGATATGAATAATAGAAATTAAATTATGAATAATATATGGTTTAATCATGTTTAGAGTGGAAATTTATTGATTATAGATAAAATTATAACCATTTGAAAGAAAAAAGGTTTCCTAAAAAACTGTATTTTACTAAAAGGTCATATTTCCGCCCACTGTGCCGATAATTTATAAATTATTTTTACTAATTTTAGTTAATTATTTGAAAAAATAAACAGATTTCTTTAAAATAAAATTTTCAAAATTAACTAAGGGTAATATTTTTGGATTTTTCTCTAATATTTCATTTTCCAATGAATTGTAAAAAATACAGCATTTTAATTGAAAAAATAATTTTTATTTTGATTATTTATAATGTTAAATTATATTTCAAATTATTTTTGATGATTTTTTAATTTTATATATCTATTAATCTATTTTACGTCATTTGAATCATCTTTTAATGAATTTTGATATGAAATCTTTATTATCATTTGAACATTTCTCATTGGAACCCCAATTTCCCATCATGTCTGCAGGATGATTACTTAATTAAAATATCACTCTTCTATGAAATGAATTGGTAAAAGAGTTTTTATATTTTGAATCATTATAATTTATATTTCTTAATATTTTATACTTAATTTTTTACCATAATTAATATAAAAAATAGTAAAAATTATCGATTGTTGAAAAAATGATAATGATTAAAATGAAACAAAACATGTATAAAATATATTTTATATAAATATTTAGACCTTATATTTTCTATGGCTTGATAATACTTTATTTTTACCCAATTTGAAGGAAAAAATAGGGTAAATATTTATTTTAAACATTACAAGTGCGCGACTCATCTCACCTACAAATGGACACCCACTCTCCTCTATTAATCACACCGTGAACCCATATTGTTTCATAAAATAACAATAAAAATTCAATCCACACTACCCTCCTATAATCCAGGGGCATAAATATATACTTAGAAGGATTTTTTGGAATCCCTAGGTAGATACCCAAAGAAAAACTAACATTCTTCATTGAGTTTTTTATTTATTTTTTCTTCCACCTCCCTCAATTATTTTTAAACCATGGGGATATAATAATATAAATATCTTACATGTACTCTGATGTACTTATTTTAAGGTTATTTTCTATAACCATCTTTAATGTAATCATTTTTTACGAAATCATTATTCATGTGTACGGTGGACTACCGCCTTCAAACAGATGTCATTCATTTTTTCATGACCACCTCTCATGGTATTGAATAATAATGGATGTAATGTTTATAAATTATATTTATAAAATAATAATAACCCTTAATTAATTATATTATATATAATTGTTTTTACATTTCATTCTATATGGGATATGATAATGTCATTGGGGTTTACGATGGACTACTGCCTAAGAAATCGATGTCATCTGTCTTAACTAACTCATTATATTGAAGGAAATAAGGACAACATTAATTAATATATGTCATTTATATAAAATAATTATTATTTTAATGAAATATTTATCATTTTAAAAATATATTATATATTATTTCCTTCCTCACCCAAAAAATGATATCGATGTTTGTCTACATGTGGACTTCCACCTTCACAAAGCAATGCGACTCACTTTTCATCCCCACAACACATGGATGATAAATATATATATATATTAAAATCTATAATATTTTATAAATTTTAATATTATAAATAACTAAATATAAAATATTACTAATCTTATTTCAATAATGATCATTGAATAATTTTATCATTCCTCAAGTATACATACAGAAAACCATCTTAATGATTATAACATATTTCATTTTTCATATCCATATTTCATTATAGTTTTTAAATGTATAATTTTTTAATAAATAGTGTACTTGGTTTATTATTATTATTCTATATATGTTAAGTAATGTTCTCTTGGTCCATAGTCAACTTACCAAAGTCATTTATGAGACATAAAAAATATCATCGAAATATATGATGTAATATTAATTAATTATGTAATAATATATAATGTGGAAATAAGTAAAATAAAATGAATAATAAAATTTATTTTTATTAGAATATAAATATTTGACATTATTTTTTTATTTAAAATGATAAATAACATATTTGATGATTCAGACTCAAGGATAGGGTTTCTCATATAACATTTATTTCCATGAGATATACATCATATTATCCAATATTACTTTTGTGTGGAGAAAATACTACCATTTTTATGAAGTATTATTAATTAATTTAACTTTTTGGTATTTAATGTTTTATTTATTATTATTTATTTCACTGGGATTATGATTCAAAAGTTACCAAAGCGGTAAGGGTTTAATTGAAAATCTCATAGTTATTCAAGATTATTTTTGTTTATCCATTGGGAAATTTATTTTATATTTATATAAAAAAATTGAATCTATTTTCATCTCATCTGGTCTTTCATGAAAATTTTCCAGTAATAGTATCTTTTCCCCACTCTTGGATACTTAAAATAATTGGGAATTTTTTTTATGAATATACTAAATTATTTCCCTCTTAGGTCAAAAATCCTTTTCATCCAAAACAATGTGTTCTAAAAATGTTTCCAAAATTTTAATATATTTCAAAAAATTATTTATAAAAGATATTTTTACCCATTATATAATATATTCAAAATGGTTATAAAGGAATATTATTGTCTTTTTCAATATGGGACACTTTCCAAACAACTTTATATGGAAAAATGAATTTTATATTTATCTTATACGTCATATATGGAATTAATCATCTTTGTGACAATTAATTCATTGAATATTTATTTAAAATCAAACAAGGTTAAATAGAAAGAAAATTTTTCACTTATATTCTATAAATTCATAGCTTTTACAAGGGATTTTCAAATAAATGATTTTTCAAAAATATTTTAAGAATTCTCTAGTTCTAAAATAAATAGTTGATTTTCATAGAAAGGTTATTTTTCTCAAGAAATGTCCTAGTGATCTTTCAAATTCAATCTCCATGTAATAATACTTTATTTGATGTTTCATATGATTAAATGGGGATATGAAATAATGATAACATACTTTTTATTTATCTACATGGTTTATAATTAGTTTGAATGGGTATGTAATATGTTGATACCATTCATTTCACTTTGGATGGTCTATGATTATGTCTATTGACTAGGGAATGATTTTAAAAAAAATTTCTTGTTTAAATATAAATGTGTTTGTGAATTATGTTTCACCACTTTTATATGATGAACACATTAGACTTATTATGTCAAAGGGGGGCTCGTTGTTGCCCCTGATTTCATTTCTATGTCTCATTAGATAATCTAGATTGGGTGTTAGTTGAGGCCCTACCAAGTTATATAATTAACCTGGAACATGTCCTTAATATTAATATATTTCATTGAACCGGGCCTTGATGGTATGTTTTAGATGACCTGTATTATGAATTCCATCATTATTAACACATTTATTAGTATTCATGTGATTATACAATTGGTTATAATATATGTACTTAATTTTTCTAGATCATGTGATTTTTTTTATAGAACAATTTTTTTTATATTTATTCCATCCATATTATACTCATGTTAGTTATTAAATTAAAATGTTATTCAGTTATTTACCTTCCATATTTTATTATCAATTATTTATTTATATCTTTTGATCCAAGATTACCCTTACTGAGCATCTGAGCTCACCATTTTATATGTTTTATTTACCCTAGGATACGAGTAAGCATTTTATGATTGACATGAAGGGATACACTAAGGGTAATAATGGAATTCTCAAAGAAAATTAATTTCATCTTTTATTCTTTAAAATGTAATGTTAATCTCAATTTTGTATGTAGTATACCAAGATTATTGAACTATTATTTCCTTTAGGATGTGTTTCCTCATTTCATATGACAATTAAATAAAGTAGACACTAGCTCCATGATACAAGGTTTGGGTCGTTACATATATGGAAAATATTAAATCATAAATGAAAAATTAATGATATTTTTTACGACAACTTACCCAAATTATTCTTTTCAACTTTTCCTATAAATATAAATTCTTTTAATAAAATATTATATCATAAATTATTAATAATTCAACTTTTGATATTATTCAAATAGTTGAATTATAAATATATTAGGATAAGTATGTAATTCGAATCAAAATATTTCACACATCCCTCATTGGTAAATATTATCGATGAAATTAGAGGAACAAAATAACACACCCAAATTATATTATTTTTAATATTTTAAAAATCATTTATTTTTTTGAATAAATATTTGCATTTACGTTTCCTAAGAATTTAAGATATTTATTCAATAACTAAATTATATAAATAAAATACCATCATGAATAAAACTTCATTGTAGAATAATATGTCCATTAAAATTCATTTATAAAATTCATTTTTCCTAATGTGAATACATAAGAGATATTTAATACCTAGAGAGTGACTTTTTTTAACATTCATTAAATTAAATATCATATAGGTCATTTTCATGGATAGGTTCTCCATTGACATATAAATTTCATGAATAAGGTGACAAGGTATGATTTAAATTCCTCTAAAAGAAATTTTTATAAAAAATAGTGACCTTAACGCTTATTTTTAATCAATGTCAACTTATCTTATCCATTATTGAGTTGTTATATTTCCCCACAGTTACTACTCATAATTCATAAATTTAAAACATACCTATATAAAAATCATAGCCTCTTAATTCCAAATATGGAATCGATTTTATCAAATTCAATTCCTATAATTTCTAAAAATTAATTTTAAATTATGTGTTCAAAATGCTACGAAAACCATTTTTTTGAAAAATATTGTTTTTAATCAAAAAACATGATTTATTAATATTCCATGAATATTAAAAATATATGATGGATGACCAAAAACGTTTATTTCATATATTATATATATATATATTTCATTTAAATTATTCCCTAATATTAATTAATTTAATTTATTAATATAAAAATAAATTTCTTGCATAATAAATATTTTTTTAGAAAAACATATCTTTTATTTTTAAATAATTTCTATTTTAATTTATAACCAATTGAAAACCAGCGGATTCATTTTATATATCTGATGCGCCCAATTTGTGTATACATTTTCACATACTTTATTGAAAATAAGAACATGTTTTCAGCAATAACATACTGTTTAGTGGACAGATACATTTATTTTGGTGATCTGGTTCATTTTCAATAGATTTATGGCCAAATACACAAAACGTGGGAGAACTGAGAAAATTTTAAAAAATACATAGCGTATACATATAAACAGGCAATGTAAATTCAGACTCATTTGGGGATAGGCTAGGACATGTACATGCCCAAGTAAACAGAATTTGGTACATGTTGTTTTCAGCATATACTCGTCGTGAATACCCTTCTAGAAGCAGTTGGCAGATGAGAAGAAACCTACACACCCATGTGGTCAGCAGATGGGGACATGTCTTCTTCAACCTATGCACGCCATGTATATCTTTCTAGAAGGGGTTGGTTGCAAAAAATGAGTCTACATGCCCTGTATGGTGGTGCTACATGCCTTGTATATCTACCTACCAGTCGACGCCATGTTCCAAGTCAAAGATGGCGTGTTAGGACGCCTACCAGCGGATAAAAAAAAGGACAAAAGCATGTTTACAAATGTATATGCTGTGTACTTTTTCCAAACTCCTTATAGATCTATTTTCTATAAATAGAGTCATTGGCCTCCAGTTCAATGGACAGAGAAGGGGTGGAGAAAAGGGTTGAAGGTCTGATGGAAAGAAGCTTTGTTTCCATTCTACCAACATCCTTCTACTTTGCCATTATAACATTCTACCCAAGAGTCACCCCCTCCATGGAGTTTCAAGCAATGATCAAATCTGGTATCGAGGATTTTTTTCTTATCTTTAACTCTATGTGTAACTAAATACCCACTGTGTTGGGGTTGTGGGAGATGTAAGAATTGTAATTTATATTAGTTTCTATGAATTTTTTTGTTCTAATAACTTCTTGTTATTAATCTTAAATCACTTCATCTTATTACTAAACATTATGACCAAGACCAAGGTCATAATTTTCTATGACTCAAAAGAATAATAACAATGAATATTTTCATGATCATTGGAAATATTCGTTGACTTAAAAATAGACTAATCCACATAAATAACTAAGAACAACTAAATACCAGACCAAGGGGTTTGATTCTTCAACTTTGAATATAAGTTTTCTAGTCCAAGGAATCACTGTTACAAATTGTGTCCTATATTTTTGGGTTATCATGACCAAAAAAACATAATAATAAATTTGATTTAATAAAATACCTCTTAAGAATCCACAACCCCAATACATTTCTCTACATATTTCCATCAAAACCAATTTGCCTATACTTACCATTATTCATTAAGAAATTTATTAAAGAAACATAAAACCAATTATTATTTTCATCCAAACATCAAAAATCAATAATAAATACAACAAACATCATTAAAACAAAAATACAAACTATGTTAAGAAAGAAAAAATAACTTCTTTTTTCTTGTAGATCGACCCCTTACTGGTACTATACTCATTAAGGTAAAAACAATTTGGGACATCGATAACATACCTTCGGTGAAACGACTCACCAAATTTTGGCATTGTGGCTATGGAATCATGAAAAGTTATTTTTGTTATTGTTTTAATTATGTTTGTGTCGAATGTTATTGAAAATAAAAATCATAAATTCCCAAAAAAACCTTTTCTAATCAAATTTCTTTTTATCTTTATTTTTCCTTGTTTATGCTTGGTGTGTTTTGTGTTGTGAAGGTCATTTGGTGTATGATAGGCTACCTCACTTGTTCTCGGAATGCTGAGTCATCAGGGTTTTTCCTAATAGACCTAGAGATTGAACATATACATTTGAGTTTCCAACGAGCACTCATGACCAAGCACAATCAAAAAAATCCCATGGCGCAAAACATGGAATGAAATCAAGCTATTATCTATGGAGTTGGATATCCATTAGGATCAGATGACAACCGAAACCAGCAAGCTCCACTTGCACTAGGGTATGACCCACATCATCTACAAAAATTCCTACTGGAGCGAATGCCATTTTAACATCTAGGTTAGGGGTCGTACTTTGGCCATCAAGAACAACAATATTTTCTAGATCCACTCACCCAGCAGCCACCTCCACACCGTACTCTCATAGAATAAGGCATGCTATCTATCCACAGGGCTAACACGGGCATCGTCCATCCAATGGTGCATGCCCAACACATCGAGATCAAACCAGCTATTATGCTTCTGATCCAAAACACCGTTCGGTTTGGCGGCATGCCCAGTGAGAACACCATTACCCATCTCTCTACTTTTCTGGAGTTCTGTGACACGTTCCGCTATAATGGAGTGTCCACGGATTCCATTTTCCCTCACCTCTTCCCCTTCTTTCTAAGGCATAATGTGAAATATTGGATCAATGGATTGCAGCAACGATCAATACTCACCTAAGAGTATCTCACCCAGGTGTTACTATCTAAATACATCCCACCCTCGAAGATGGTGACTATACAGACTAAAATACACAACTTCCAGCAGCATGAATTGGAGTCATTGTATGAATCATGGGAGTGCATCAAATAGATGTTTCACAAATTACCACAGCACAGACTCCCACATTGGATGTTGGTCCTAACCATCTACGAAGGACTGAAAATGAATACAAATTCCATTATGGATTCTACTGCTGGAGGTACAATAATGAGGAAATCCCCATAGAGGTTTTCAAACTACTAGAAGACATCTCTTCCAACTGCTTCTTGTGGCATTCTGAGTGGGGCACATAGAAATGTGGTATGCATAACATTGAAGCTACTAATATGCTTACTGCCCAGTTGGACGATGTATCCAAAAAGATCGACACACTCAATCAGAATGGCACATCCCAAGTACATGCGGAAAACCATCAGATCTGTCACCAATGTGGTGATAACCACCTCCTAGGAGATGTCCTGGGTTCTACAAGGGTCCCTTCAACAAGCAAGGTGAGTTATGTTGCCCAAAACTGAGATACAAATCAGTACCAACAGCATCAGAAGCCGGCATGGTGTGATCAATAGAAAACAAGCTGGGGACAACAACAACATAATCTTCCACCCCAGCGACCACCCGGATACAACCACCCTCTTTACTAGAACTAGTACACAAGGCAGCAACAGCTGCAACATGCCTATTATCAGTAGCAAGGGTATTAAAACCCTCACCCTCAGCAGCTGTGGCAGCCACCACCTCCACCAGCTCAACAACCACCTCAGTAGGAGGACACACCAATGTTATAGGATCTCTTGAACTAATTTATATCTAATACTGAGACCAGGTTCCAAAATTTAGAGGCTTCAATTTGAGGCATGGAGAACCAGATTGGCCAACTGGAAAACCAACTCTTGGGAAGGTATCCCAATACACTACCGGGTAACACTGAGAGGAACCCAGGGAGGATGCCCATGCTGTCATGGTACGGAGTGGAAAAGAACTACCACAATAGAACCAACCAGCACAACCAGGTGCATCTACACCCCTGTTGGTGAACAAGGTAAAAATATAGACCCCTCCTCATTCATGATCCCATGGAAGGAGGCTTCGCAGAATAAAGTAAAGGATGTTCTCAAAGCCATTGATCCTACCGTACTATTCCCAGAGAGATTAATGCATATGAAGCCAGACCACTAGTTCAGGAAATTCATGGACTTGTTCAAGAATCTACACATAAATATTCCATTTGCAGAGGCACGATTTCAGATGCCCACTTTTTTGAAATTCATGAAGGAAATACTCTCCAACAAAAGAAAGATGGAGGATCTGGGAACCATTACCCTAACAAAGGACTGTTCTACATTCTTCTAATATTTAATACCTCCCAAGCACCCAGATCTAGGTAGCTTCACTATTCCATGTACTATTGGACCAGGTGAGTTTGGGAAGGTTCTAAATGACTTAGGTTCTAGTGTGAACCTCAGGCCCCGTGGTGTTTTCACGAAGCTAGGATTCAATGTTTTGAAGCCTACTCGAGTAGCCCTTCAGCTTGTTGACCGATCCATAAAATATCCAAATGGGATACTAGAGGATGTGCTGGTCAAGGTAGGTAGGTTGGTCCATCCCACAGATTTCATCATCCTTGACATGGAGGAAGACTAGGAGGAACCTCTCATTTTGGGAGGGCTTTTCTTCGCAAATGGGAAGATACTGATTGAAATGCACCCAGGGGAGCTAATTTTTTGGGTAGAATATGAGAGAGTCTCATGAAATGTTCTCAATGATTTCAAGCATGCATCATTGTTAGATCATGAATGCAGTTATGCAGTAACCACTATGTAAGATCACTTGGTCGAAAAAGATGATGATCTTGTATTTTATTTTACCTTAGATAACCTTATCATTTTAGAAATTCTAGTTGAAGAAGTAACGTAGGACTTGTAATTACTAGAAGTCCAGGGTGACCACTATTGGAAACATGCAGTTGTTCCTTATAGTCTAAAATGATAAAAGGTGAAACCACATGTACCTTCGATTTTAATGGCGCCTGAACTAGAACATAATCCTCTTCAATCTTGTCTAACATATGGATATTTGGGAGACCTTCAAACATTGTCTATCATACTATGTGCTGAACTGTAATAGGAGTAGGAAAATTCACTTCTGAAGGTTTTGAAACAACATAAACACAATATTGGGTGGAAAGTTGCAGATTTGAGGGGCATCAGTCCTACCATTTTCACCCACATGGTGCTACTTGAAGAAGGTGAAAAGTAATCTCAGCAATCACATGGTCTCCTGATCCCCCATGAAGAATGTTGTTAAAAAAAAGTTATTAATTTGTTGGATGCATGCATCATTTATCTCGTCTTAGATAGTTTGTGGGGGAGTCCTCTACAAGTGGTACCCAAAAGTGGGGGTATCATTGTGATTTCAAATTCTAAGAACAAGATCATCCCCACACGAACTATCAAGGGATGGATATTATGTGTGGACTACCAGAAGCGGAATGAAACAATGAGTATAGATCTTTTCCCCTAACCTTCATAGATCAAATGAATGAGAGACTAGTGGGGCACTAATTTAATTGCTTCCTTCATGTCTATTCTGGCAACAACCGAATTTGCATTTCTTCAGAGGATCATAAGAATGATACATTTACGAGGCCCTATGTTACATTTTCTTACCGAAGGATGTATTTTGTCATGTGCAACACCATCGCCACCTTCTAGAATTATATTCTATCTATCTTCCATGACATGGCAGAACATATCATAGTGGTATTCATTGAATAATTTTCTATTTATTGAAAAAAATTATTCACTTCCTTATGACACCTAGAGCTAGTTTTAGAAAGATGTGAAAACACTAACCTGATATTGAACTGGGAAAAGTATCATTTCATAGTGCAAAGTGGCATCATCTGTGGCAACAAAATATCTGAAAAGGTGATAGAGGTGGACCCAGCAAAGATAGAAGTCTTTTCATGACTTCCTATTCGGACTTTTTCAGACCCATCCGCAGCTTCCTGGGGAATTATGGTTTTTACAGGTGGTTTTTCTGCATCTTTTTAAAAATATTCCATCCCCTCACAAATCATCTAACTAAGGATTCCATATTTTAGTTCGATGAGACATTCACCATTGCATTTGAGAACATGAAGCATCACCTGGTTGTAGCACTAGTAATGATTTCTCCCAACATGGAGGAACAATTTTATGTGATGTGCGATTACAAAAACTACGTAGTTGGAGCAGTCCTGGGCCATCGACTTGACTGAATTTTATGACCTATCTATTATTCCAGTCGGGCGCTCAAGGAGGCACAGATGAACTACACCACCATAGAAAATGAGATGTTGGCATTATTGTTCTCATTTGAAAGGTTCTGTTCTTACTTAGTGTTATCTAAAAGTAATTATTTATACTAACCATGAAGCAGTAAAGTACCTAATAAACAGTACTGTTGTGAAACCCCAATTGATCAGCTTGGTGGTCCTCCTACAAGAATTTAATCTAGATATCTGAGACACGAAGGGGAGCGATAATGTTGTTTCTTATCATATCTCCCACCTGGAGCAGCCTCATTTGGAGAAGGAGAAAGATCAAGAGATCATGGAGGATTTCCATTATGAGCATCTATTTTCAATTACTGAAACACATAGACATCAGTATGTTGATATTGATAATTTTTTGGTTACAGGTGTCCTTACCCCAACCATTCTTTCCAACAAAGGAAGAGGTTTTTTCTAATGTTAAGAGGTACTTCTAGAAATATCATTTTCGGTTTTGATCTTATAGAGATGGGTTTATTCGTCATTGCATTCCGAAAAATGATGTTCATGGAGTCCTAATCTTTTTCCATGCCCCACCAGTTGGGGGATATCATGGCCCTGACCATATGATTGCAAAGATCCTGCAATCTTGTTTTTTCTGGCCCACCATGCATAAAGATGTCCAGGCCTTTGTTTCCAATTGTGATCGATGCCAGAGAACTGGTAATGTGGGATGGAGTGCTGAGATTCCCCGACACCCCATCTTGGAGGATGAAATTTGTAACGTCTGGGGAATAGGTTTCATGGGTCCCTTTACCCCATCTTTCCGGAACACTTACATCTCGGTCTGCGTCGAATACATCTCCATGTTAGTGGAAGATTATACTAAAAATCATGACACAACCAAGGTAGTCATGATATTGTTAATGAAACACATTTTTAGCATGATCGGAGTTTCCCAAGTACTGATGAAAATAGTAGACACTTCGAGGAAAGACTAGTCCCAGAAGTTGAGCGATGCTTTGTGGGAATATCGGGATTCTTTCAAATCACCATTGGGAATGTACCCATTTTTCCTCATCTTAGGAAAGTCGTGCCATCTACCTGTAGAATTGGAGAATAAAGCATACTGGACCATCAAGGCCCTAAATTTTGATTGGAAGGAAGCTGAAGAGAAGTGAATGTTCTAATTTGAGGAATATGATGAAATCAGATTAGAGGTTTATGAAATCTCCAATCTATACAAGTAGAAGACGAGAGAAATTTGCGATGGGATGATTCCACAAAAATCATTCCAAATCAGAGATTAGGTACTCCTCTATAACTCTCGTCTTCGATTATTCCTAGGGATGTTGAAGTCACGATAGTCGGGACCATTCCAAGTTATACGAGTATTCCATCATAGAGCGGTAAAAATTTCTTGATAGGATGGATAACCATTCGAGTTGAACGAACATCGGTCGAAATATTACCAGCACATGGACGATGCAGTGGGAACGATGTCCACCATACAGCTTAGGAAACCTGAGGTAAGTAGGTCGTGCCAACAACCTAAAATAAAGGGGCTTTCTGGGAGGCAACCCAACAAATACACGCCGTGTACCTCCTATATACATGGCTCATACTTATTCTTTTTCATTTATTTTCAAAATATTATAAATATATAGTTTAAGAAAGTCATAAATAGGGATTATGTCAGTGCTGATGGGATGGTCACTTGATTTTATCTGTGCCATCAACAGTTCGAATCTCTCCGGACCTGCCTTGGGCACAGGGTTACTCCTTTTTATTCATGTGTTTCCTTAGACATCATTTGTGGTAGTTTTCATATATATATATATATATATATATGCTTATAAGAAAACCCATGGTGGGGATGGATCGGTTGTCTAGAATCATAATCCAGCTTCCAAAGACCCATGTTCGAATCCTGACAACCGCCCCATGTCAATCATTTATAATTTTTTATAAAACCACACGGTGTGTCTTTCGATATATGTCATGTGTGCCATGTATTATTTCTAAAACTCAAATGATTTTTCAAATTTAATAATTCATGCTGATGAAGTTGGAAGATTGGTAGAGTCTTTTCCCTAGATAAAAAAGGCTCAGGTCCGAACTCATCTAAAAAACCTACTTCATCCCTTTTTGTCTATTTAAAAACCACACGACGTGCATTATTTTTCTTCACGTGTCGTATAGGCCTGTTTACTTTAAATTCATTTAAATATTTAATAGGAGAAACAATACAACCTTGGCTCTAGTGGTTGATGGCATCTATTCAGAATGATTGATCACTGGATCGATCCTCGCCCCAAGCACCGGAACAAAGTTGTACATCTATTTTCCCAATTTTAGAACACAAAACATGTATTTCACGATACATTATGTGTATAGTTTTATTTTTAAAAAATTATATATATATATATATATATTATTTTAATTATTAAATATTATATAGTTTTGTATAATCATTATATATATATATATATATATATTATAAAAAAATGTTATACACGGCATGTAGTCCAGAGATACAGACCGTTTACCTCGGCTATAAAAGCCGCGGACCAGCCGGCTTCAGCCGTTGTTGCCTGAAGCCCTCCCCTCTCCCTGTTTCTTCTCCCTTATGACACTTGGCCTCCCATTTCAAAAATCTGTAGATTTAGGACGTTTTACATTCACATTTCTAATGCATTTTGATCCTCTGTCCATGTACGCCATTATAAACCATTTATTTCAAGATTTCATAAACATTTAGGGTCATTTCTGGATTAGGTGACCATTCAGCTTCCGTGATGCAATTGCACGATTTGAAGAACACACGTTGTGTACTTGTGTACATGGCCCTACATTGAATGCTTCACGATTTGAAAATACGTGGTGTGAATGTTCGGCACCCACCTTGTATAAGCCCCTATCATACTTGGATACCTTTTCACACTGGCTCACACATCCTGTTCGCATACACAGTGTGTCTATTTGGTACACGTTGTCTACACTAATTCTTTTGTCCAGGCCATGCCTAGCACTTCACTTGGCCATTTACCCTTTGTTATTGATCACGTCATGCTATCCTCTAACACGGCGTGTCCTATATTATTAGAACTACTTTATAAGTGGATGTGTCTTTGCAAAAACATGAGAAGGACCACTTAGGGTGAACACGACATGTATGTGCGGTACACGCTATGTATCCTTCCCTAATCTATTTAATTTTCGCTTGACGTGTCTATCCAATGAACAGAGGAGGATAAACAGATTTTACTTCACCATGTGTGCATTGGATTCACACACATTGTACATTTTTATTTTTGATTCTTCTCACAATTTCTTGTTTTCCTTTTTATATTATTTTTATTTTTTGTCTTTTCTTTCCTTTTCAGGGTATGGAAGATAGAGACCATTCATTGGGGAAGCGGTCAACCTCATCCACTGAGGAGATATGCCCATTTTTTATAGATCTGACTCCAGCCTGCGACGTCACCAGATCTGGACTCTCCAGTGCACCAGCCTCCTCCGTTGGCCATCCATTAACCACCCTCTTTTTCCGCAGAGGCTGGTCCTAGTATTGCCACACCTCCACCATCCATCATCGAGCCTCTGAGCACCACCCTAACGTCCCCACCAGCTACCACTACACCTGAGCTCTCTTCAATTGCAGCTAGGACATCATCGACCGCCAAATCCAACGAGACTCAGTCTACATTATCCACTCTAACCCCATAGCTAGCACCCTCTATTGTACCTCCACCTATGTCGGGACCTGCAGGTGTTCCCAACCCTTTCATGGTGTTCTTGGTCACCAATTTGGCATATGATAGGGTCCAGATTATCTCTCACTGCTCGATCCCATTGAGCATAAACTTTCTTGATAGTCGTGTCCCTTAGAATCTTGGAATCTGGGTTGCGTTAGAGGATCTTCTAGGGCACACTATGTTACTCATGGTCTTCCAGGTCATCACTCTTATTTTAAGAAATTTTTTGGAGTTTTCAGCATCCATTGAGTGCAACAGAGCAAGGTACCGGGAGATGCTTGGTAATTCAGTACCAGTGCTCTGGTTCTGGCTAGGTGGATGACCCTTTTCCCTTACTATGACCATGTTTTGCTGAGGGTGTGGTTTCTAACCTCATCCCATCACCCCACCCCCTATCTCCACCCTGACCCAACCCAAGAACTCTGAGCTCATTGCTTGTTGCTGGAGATTTCTGGGCCTGACAATCGCTATACCCCTACTTCCCAGATGAATACCCTCATCGCTGACCCTATCATTCATTTCACCCACCAGTGCTTTAGCGCCATCCTCTCCCCCACCATTATGATATTGGGGCCGTTACCGGTCATGCCATGGATCTCCTCACCAGTGTCATCCAATATGACTAACTGAACCTCTCTTACCTTGCAGCCTCCTATTTCCATGCCATGTTTACCGCCCATCCAGGAAACCTAAATAGTGGGGTTTACACCACTCGTATGGCCCACCACCTCAGGTTTTATGAGCCTTATCTTCCCCATGAACGGTTAGGTTCCTCGAAGTCGATGGACTATCTCATGCTTCTTCACATGGGCTTGGTCTAGAAGCCGAGGGGGGCTTACTTCCAAGCCCATGCATCACCCCGACCACCTAATGACCCTCATTCCCCCGTCGAGGTGCATGTTCCTCCTTCCCTACCCCATCCGGCTTCCCCAACCCACCCCCTTCTTCTAGCCTACCATCTCTTATTCCACCTAATACCCCTACCCCCGAAACCTCGACCAATTTCTCCTTTTCCCTCCACCTAGCTGTGATGGAGTAGCACTTAGTTCATCTTGATCGAAGTCATGACTGACTAGAGCATATGTTTGGGATTCTTCATTAGCATCATGGTATAAAACGACCCTCCACCATCCTCAACCTCAGTTCCTGGACCTTCATCCGTGGCTACACCTCCCTTTATTACACTAGCCACAGTTTCATTTCTCTTATCCTCTATGGGCCCAGCTATTGGGTCCACTATGGCTTGTCCAGGGAGTGATGCCAAGCTTTCTATTCCGAGTCCCACTCATACGGCTCCTTCTTTGGTTGTTTCTGTACCGGATGATGCCTTTTCTAAGGCAACCCCCTAACTCGTTGTTGGACACATGTTTTTCATTATATATCTATTTGTGGTATCTTGTTCATGTGTATGTTATGTATTCTTGAAGTGTTCTCTCTCCACGACCATCACAGGTACACTGTCATGCTATGGACTGGCCTTCTCCGTCGCTACTCATTTATCTTCACCTAGACACAAGGGGAGTAATGTTTTTTCATGTTTTCCATTGTTTTCTTTTCCTCCTTGGTTTATTTCTATCTTTACTTCCCCTCGTTCTGGTCTACTATTGTGTCCCCACATTCCCTTATTCACTTTTTGGGGAACATGGTGGACCACGTGCGATATTAAGTATGGGGGGCATCTCTAATCCACTTTAGCCTTTTCCCTTATCATCATTCTTGAAGACATCATTATTGGAAGATATATTTGAAAATGTTATGGAATTTTGGTTAGTCATATTTCTAAATGATAAATCTGAAAGTGGGAAATTATTAAAAGTTTCATTCTTATTTTGGTTCATAAGTGTTTTAAAATTACTGCTGATATAGTTTAAATTTCAACTTGTAATCCTTGGATAATTACATCGATAATACTAATCATTGATATGAAAGTCACTACATGATTGTCTCTTTGTTTATTTTTTCCGAAACCTATGAGGTATTCTATACCCTTTTTCATATTCATTCTAATACCCTATTTAATGAGAGATTCTTAGGATATACATAACTACCATAATTTACGTGTTTTATTTTCCAAACATGAGAAATTTTTGAATTACCTTAAAATTTTTGTGGAAATTGATTATTTAAACCCCTTTATCTTGAGACCAACCCTACATATTATCTACATAAATCCCTTAAAAACCATGAATAACCTTTATAGGAAGCCATATTACAATCCTATTTAACTTCCTACCATAATTATTTTATGATTTTTCATGATTATTCACATGAGCTTAAAATAAGGGATTGGCATCACAAGGAATATTTTCGTGAATTGTCATGAAATTATGTATTGGGGAGAGCCTCTTAATCATTTCAGATTCATGGAAATTCTAAAAGTTTCCCCTTGTTATTTTAATATGAAAAATAAAACAATTGTATAGACCAAGGTACCTTATACTCATTTTTTGGGTCGTGAACCCTTCCTACCTAACTAAAGGAGATGGTGGTGATGAGGTCATTTGATAATGTTTGATGGGGATGCTTTTTTACATTGAGATCAACATCAAATATCATGCTCTTTTATGTAAGAATTTATCCTCCTTTTTTAAGCCTCGTAGTTATTTTTAATATATTTACCTACCAACCATTAGCCATAGAAACATCTAATCCTTATTGAAAAGTCCTCATGATTTTTGTAAATCAAATTCATGATGTAGAGGACTAGATTTCGTACAAAACTATGGATAGAGTGTACATATCTTTGATTGAGCATAAATTTAATTTAAAATATCTTGAGTGTTGAGTATATTATTGGTGAGGTAGATCATCAAGTGGCTGGCTTATTTTTGAAAGTTTGAAACATGTCTTTAAGGAGGATGAAAGTAGTTAATTGAATCTTATACGAGGCAAGATTAGAGTATATCATGAATTGAAACTATTTTTTGTAGATTTTTATAATTTTTTACTATGACTTATTATTTACATTTATGATTAACTAAATTATTTTCTTTTAAAATATTTACTCCCTTAATTAGATATTGAGATTTTCTCGAGCGAAAGTAAATAACTAAGTATGGGGGAGTTTGATGCCCCTGATTTCTGTATACATTTTTACATACTTTATTGAAAATAATAACACGTTTTTAGAAATAACTTACTACTTTGTAGAAAAATACTTTTATTTTGGAGATCTTCTTCATTTTCAGGATATTTTTTGCCAAATACAGCAAATGAGGGAGAATAGTGAAAAATTTAAAAACTAAACAACGTGTGTATATACACACATTGTGTATATTCAGACTCAGACATGGATTGAATTGGAAAAGTACATGCCCAAGTAAACAGATTTTGGTACATATTATGTTAATCCTTTACACGCTGTTTATACCCTTCTAGATGTAGTTGGCGGATGAGATGAATTCTACATGTCCATGTGGTCGGATGACGTGGACACTCCGTGTTCAACTTATACATGCAATGTATATCATTCTAGAAGTGGTTGGTGACTGAAAAATGAGACTACACACTATGTATGGAGGATCTACATTCCATGTATATCTACCTACCCGGAAGCATTGTGTTCCATGTCCAAGATGACGTGTTAGTCCGCCAACCCATGGAGAAAACAATGAAAAAAGTGTGTTCAAAGAAGTAAAATCCATGTAATGTTTCCGCACATCGTGTAGTTCTATTTTCTATAAATAGAGGCCTTGACCTCTTGTTGATATAAGAGAGAAGGGGTGGAGAGAAAGGTTGATGTTCTGATGGAAAGTAGCTATGCTTCCATTCTACCACCATCCTTCTACTTCGCCATTTCACTATTCTACCCAAGCATCACTCCCTCCTCGAAGTTTCAAGTAATGATCAAATCATGTATCGAGGGTTTTGTGATTATCTTTACCTCTACATGTAACTAAATTCCCAGTGTGTTTGGGTTGTGGGAGATGTAAGAATTGTAATTTTGATTAGTTTCTATGAAAGTGTTTGTTCTAATAACTTTTTATTATTATTCTTAAATCACATCATCTTATGACTAAAAATTATAAACCAGACCAAGGGAAATATTTTCATTGATTCAAAATAAAAATAACAATGAATTTTTTCATGATCATTGGAAATATTCGTTGACTCAAAAAAAGACCAAGCCAATAAAGAACTGTGAAACAATAACTACCGGACCATGGAGTTAGTTTATTCAACATTAAAAAAATGTTTACCAGACAATGTAAACATTTTACAAATTGAAACCCAGAGTGTTGGGTTATCAAGAACAACACAACTTCATATGTAATTGGATTTAATAAACTACTTCTTAATAATCCACAACCCCTACACATTTCTCTATTAATATGCATCAAAACCAATTTTCCCATATTTACAATTATTCATTAATAAATTTATTAAAGAAACAATAAATCAATTATTCTTTTCATCCAAACATCAATAATCAACATTAAATATAGAAAACGTCATTAAAAATAAAATACAAACTAAGTAAAGTAAGACAAAAAAACTTATTTTTCCTTGTGGATCAACCCCTTACTGGTACTATACTCATTAGGGTAAAAAAAAATTGGGACACCGATAACATACCTTCCGTAAAATGACTCGCCAATATCATTCCTGGTATTATCCATTAAGGGGAACAATGATGATATGGTTTCCCCAGTCATCTCCTTCTTCCTCCATCAGGTGTTCGGTTGTGACCATTCTCCTAGGTGTTTTCTCAGTGCAAAAATGTGGTTTGACATAATGGGATTTGAAGTTTTTTGGCATAGTGAAGGATGGTCGATGGTTGAGATCTAGTCTTCAGTGGAAGGTAGTTCGAGATCCTAGTCTTCCTAGTCATTCATTGCCATGGTGTTTGGGTTCCTGGTCTTTTACAATAGGATATAGGGATTTTGATCGAAGGTGTTATGTTCCCGTATACCGGTGGGAAGGGTGGTCTATTAATATTCCAGGTATTCATTGGATTTCTAGTCTTCCACGATTTTGGGCTCTAATTTCGCCTTCCTTTATACTCTGACAGGGTGTTCGAGTTCCCTGTAATCCGATGTGGGATTGAGGTCTTCTACAGCGAAGGTTAGTCGAGATCTGATCTTCTGCAACGAAGTCAAGATCCAGTTCTTCCTCATCATGAATCAAAAGGTTGAGTTAATTAGATGGTTTTTTTAGTCCATGCGTGCATTTTTGTTGGAAGCTATGGTATTTGGGGATGTTTGTGTCATCGATGTCGCCAGGGTGGCCATGTTCCCAAACCTAAAGGGTTCCCCTATCACTCACCCCATGATCGCTTATTGTGGACTTAGGTGTGTGTTATTACTTAGCATATATATACTTGGATTCATTCCCAGAGTGGAGATTTTGGTTTAGATCGACATGGTTCCCCTCTTCGATGACACTCTTTTAGTGTGGTTATTGGTCTTCCTGCCCTGAGTGGCATTGGCTTGGATTCTCATATCTGAGAGCATCTGTTATTTTTTGGGTTTCTCATCTGAGGTTGTCATTTTTAAGGAATCCTCATGTGTTCATTTTAGAGGGGATATCTTTTGGTGATTATTATAGTGACCAAGTTGCTTAATATGGTGTCATTAAATATTATAATTTTTATTTTCTGTCTTTGGGAGTGTGTTTCTTAAGAGTTAATCGTGAAATGTGGTCCACGTTCAAGGGCCTATGAAAGCAGACCATCTTAAATGTGATGCATCAGAGGAGGTTCAGAGCAATATGCCTTAACCTACCCATCACTATTCATATTTGGACGTGTGAGAGGGTGTTAAATTTTTCATCAGTACTGGGCATGTGCATCTCTCCACAGGAATCTAGTCAAGTAGGGATGAGAAGTGGTATGCTGGATATAATGTTAATGATTATGGGGAGGTTTTCTTCTCTATGTTATGGATCAAGTTTTCAATGGTTTTTGAAATTTTGGGGAACATTTTAAGTCTTTAAGTCCTTATTGTCATGTTGGGTTCCCCCTCACCCCTTATGTGGGGGGTTTTGTTAATAATAAAAAAAAAATTCAGTAACAATTAATTTTATAAATGTGTAAACCATATATTTTCCATATTTTATTTATTCATACTCATAATGAAAAATCCAATTGAAAGGTGATAAAATTATCATAAAAATTTAATATTATTGTTTTCATTCATTTAAAAAATGTGTTCTATGTAAAAAATGATTTTGAGGAAATCAAATCTATTTCATAAAAACTCAAGATGGTTCATTCTAATTACCATTAAATTATACATTACCTTAAAATAACATTTTTTGTAAAATAATTGTGGATATATTTTCCTCATTATACCCTTTGGTTCCCACTCATATTCCTAAAATTTAGGATTCTTTTTGAAATCTATAACCTTGTGAGTAGTGTTATTCATAGAACATTATCTCCATGATCCATAATTTTATCAGTTTTTTCACATATGAATGTCCATTTGTAAGTAGCATGACCTCTGATTTCAATACATGTGATTGATCAGGTATGTTCTCCCTCAGCATAGATACACGGAATATGTTGTGATCTTAGGATAGGTTCAGTGTATGTTCCAATTAACAATATACCATCAATAAAATTCCATGAATATTGAAGTGTCCAATATAACTATCCATCCACTTTACCTTCTTAAAAACCTCATTTTCTTTTCCAGTTACGTATTCACAAGATTACCTTGTCGAAAACATGAAATTCATGATCTTGATGATGATTATAAGAATAACTTTTCTATAGAATGTAATATTTTCTTGTGTTCTTATAAATGTATATTGATTTTTATATCATTTTCGTATGCATGTTAGGTTATAATATCTTCCTTTCTCTAACATCATCCATATACATTTATGCTTTATACTTCATTCCATATAGGTCTTCAAAAGGAACCAACTTAATGATTAGGTAATGGATATTGTTCTATAAAATCCCAACAATATAAAGGTGTTGATCCTCATCACCTTTGAATTTTAATAATAATGATCTTAACATATCCTCTAGGGTTCAAATTATTCTCCTAAATATACAACAGTCCATTTAACATTCCAATATTTTATAAATTATATTTTTTTTAAAATTAATTTCAATTAATTGATATCTTTCATTAAAAAAATACAATGTATAACTTACATTACACACAACACAACGTTTAGAATGCATTACATGAAATAATAAGCTTCATTGAAATATTGAGTTTCACAAAATAATGAGTTATACTAAACAATAATGTAATATTAATGTTATTATTTAACATGTAACATATCTCATCTTAGATATATTTTGAGGTTATGAATCAGATTAAATGTACCATGTTTCACATATTTATATATTTGTTAAATTCAACCAATGGATTTTTTAGTCATAAGAAGAGAATAAATTCCAATTATAAACAGAACAAGCTATATTTTTCTATGAGGCTATTTTACCTATTTTTATGGTATATTTGTTTTAAAACAAAATTTTGACAATTTTATAAATTTTATTTAATAAAATAAACCTTATTTTTTTTAATAAAAATTTCTAAATTATAATTGGGTAAATTATAGTCATTTTCTCTGATGTTTCATTTTTTCCTAAAAAGGGAAAATACTAAATTATTATCAATACTTTTTTTGATCTATTTTATTTATGTAGTTATATTATTTTTATAATTAATTACAAAGTAAAATTAGGTAATTTAATCATCTATAAATCCAATTTATCTAATTTTACTCATTTTTATTTTGAATTTAACTCTTAAAACAAAGTAAAAAATTGGACATTTTCACTTTAAGAATGTACTTTCTCAACAGGTCCGTGCGATTAACTATAAATCATTTTTTTAAAAATATTTTGAATTGAATTCAAAAAGAATGTGTATATGTATTTGGAATAAATATAATAATTATATTCCAATAAGTTACACTTAAATATTTCACAAATAATTAGTGAAATAAATTATAATCATTTAACATGATTAAGATTAAAACATGGTTTGGGAAATGGTCTTTTTTGTATTAAAATTAATTATACACAAAAATTTGATTTTTATTTCATTAATTTTACTTCATATTTAGAATACATATGTATAAATAATTTAATTAATCTATTTTTTGTTATAATAATAACGGTTAACTTAACGAGGTAATTAAAATTATATACGCTACCTTAATAAAAACTATGAAGCAAATATTATCTAAACATAAAAATAATAAAAAAAATGGTAAAAATTAAATTTTAGGTTTTTTATGTTTTTATCAACAATAATTTTCCTAAAATCCATCATTTCTTTCAAATTTTATGGCACATGACATTATAGAGACCTACCAATAGTGTTTACCTTTTTGTACGTACCTAAATATCAATCATCCACTATTAGAAGGAACTCACCCCTCATCACATATTCAAAAATATAATTCCCTTTTTATCATCCCCAAACTTCCAAAATAAGATACCAACCATACTCATCACATCATAGAAGGCTCAATTTGGGTGAAAAGTAAACCAATTATGTCATTTCGTGAAAACCCTAAAGAGTTACCCAAAGAAGAGGAAATGTTCTTTAATGAGAACATTGGATTTACTTAATTATACACCCCTAATACTTTTATTATTCCATTATTATATTATATCCTTAGTATCCTCCAAATTCAATTTTTTTATATTATGTTATTTACATATAATTACATACTATTCTATAAAATGGGTATGGAAATAACTCTTTGTGTGTATGGCAGGCGTCCATATCATAAAATGATGTCATTATATTATTTTACCACCTATCATATTTTCGAATTATGATGGAATTTTTTATATGATGTATATATGATATTCATTAGTCCTTAACACTTAATTAATTATTTTAAAATACATACCTTAATGGTTTCCATTTTATTGGAATATTATAACATCATTTGTAGACATTTGGACTATCGCCTCCTCAATGAGATGTGATTCATTCACTCTTTGCATGTAATTTATAAACGATGGATTTAATAAATATATGTCATATAAATTATATTTATATGATATTCATCAAAACATTACTATTCTTGTAATATAATATATATTTTTCTTTATTATGTTTTCACACGGTGAAAAAGTGATAATGTCTTATGTGGATGTGTGGAGTACCACATCCTCGAAGCGATGTGATTCATTTTACATAACTATAACTATATATGTAAGTATATATAATTAAATAATATGGTATTGATGATATAATTATCATTATTTGATGATAGATTTAACATACCTTTTTTCTATAATGATCATTGAAAAATGGGATCATTACTAATAAAAATGTTCAGCATACCATCTCCTTGATTGTAACTTTGGTTAATTTTTCATAAACAAATTTCATGATTTATTTTAAAATTATATTTTGAATATAAATATGATAATTATATCATGATTATTATTCTATAGATGTTTTCATAATGACATATTTGACAATATTCAACCAACAAAAGTTGTTTTGACACATAAGATGAATATGGTCAAATCATCTGACATAATCATAATTGATTAAGTAATTCTATATTCAATGATAATAATTTTAAATAAAATTATAATAAAAATTAATATTTTCTGAATCAATTAAATATTTAACATAAGTTTACTTTTCATGAAGATAATGACCTAGGTAAGAAGTTGGACTCATGTTAAGTGGCCTTGTTTCAATCTCTTTTCATTGAGGAATATTGTGAGGTTATACACCCAAAATATTTTATGAGATTTATATAAATCCCATTTGAAATGTAATATAATTATTTTATTTTTTATTATGTTATAAAATGTTCTATTTAATGAAATTTTTTCATTGGTCGTATAATTTAAAAGAATCAAATTTGTATGTCACACATTGAATGTTTAATGATTCTATTTTAAAATTAGTATTATCGATATTATTTTATATGATTATTTATATTGATATAAATGAATTATAATGAATATTTTGTGTATATTTATTATTTCATTCAATTGTTTTAATAAACAATCATTTTTACATGTTTGACATAGAACATTTTGAAAGACAATAATAGGAATGTTCAATTCATAATGTACAGTGCGTTGACAAATTATCGGTAATAATGAGTATTATTTGAATTATAGATCACTTTTCAATAATATAAATATTCATAAATGAATGAAATTATTTCCGGTTTTTGATATTTTTCAGTAGAAAGTGCTTTTTTCAAATTAAAGGGTTTTCTGGTATTGAAAATTAGTTTATTAATGAAAATGGTATTTTATTTACGAATGTGTTTCATATGATTTTAATAGAGTTTTTATTGGGTTTTATGATGATAATGTTTATTTCATGAAGCCATTCTTTATAATTAAATTATGTGGTGTCCCTAATAGCATCGTGTAAGTCTATTACATCATATATGATTCAGAATCCCAGAAAATATTGGGTGAGCCTATTAAAACATACAGGACGGGGTGTCCTAGATTGCAATGGGTGAGCCCTCTAAAACATACAAGAAGGGGAGTCCCAGATAGCATTGGGTTATTCTGTTACAAATTCATTGATAGGGATTCGTAGATATCATCAGGTGATCCTATTAAAACACACACGATGCGGCGGCCTAGATAACTTCGGGTGTGCTTGTTCAACTTACATGATGTGGAGTCCTATATAGTATTGAGTCATCCCATTTTAGTTCTCCATTATATTGTGTAATTATTATTTTGGATGTTTTCATAGGTTTATGCCAATTAAAGGATGTTTTAAAGGGTTTTGTGTACATTATTCTCTAAGATTCATAAAGGAGTTTTAATTGGTTAGTATAGGTTTTAATGAAAATATTTTTCAAAAATATGTGATTTTTAATGTGAATATATATTATTTAAAATTATAAAAGAATTGTGATTATAACGGTAAACATTATATGATTATCATTTTTTTACTGAAATAAATGATTCATTGTTTTTTAAATCAGTTACTGAGATTTTATACCCATCCCGCATTTTTAAATTGTTTTCAAAGGGTTTAATGATGGGTAAGGGAATAGAATAAGTCAATTTTAAAGTCATAGAGATTTTCTTTAAGAAGAATCCATTATTTATTTTATGATTTTTATATTATGAAAAACAATTAACTAATCAAATGTGACCATTTTGTATTTCATGGTTTTTCTATGTATGATTTATTTCATAATTTTCTAAAAATCTATAAATGAAATGACCATCAAAGTGAAAGAAATAAAATTCATGACTAAAACTCAATATAATTTAATTTTTTAGGCTGGTGCCATTTATTTGGTATATAAAAAAGGTTTAGAAAATATTAGAGGTTTATAATGTGGTAATAGTCTAGATATAGAAGATTTAACTTCATGGTTAATTTGAAATGATTGATAATTTTTATGATTTCCATGTTTCATTATCTAAAGTATGTTTGGTCAAATTAGTTTTCCACATATGAAACAAGGAATATATTGTGGGAAGAAAAATATAGGAAAAAATACATCCAAATTACCATCCCAAGATATATAGAAT
Source organism: Viscum album (assembly GCA_963277665.1). Taxonomy (NCBI): domain Eukaryota; kingdom Viridiplantae; phylum Streptophyta; class Magnoliopsida; order Santalales; family Viscaceae; genus Viscum; species Viscum album. Next base: position 2,007,863,986 of record OY728148.1, on the reverse strand, counting down.
TGTATGAGAACAATTTGGTGTAGTGATATATCTATTAACACATGATATAAATATTGGTGGCATACTTTCCTGAGAAAAACCTCACATACCATGAAATAAAATTCCTATAGTGGATCATTTTATTTGAAAAAATACCCCATAATCCAATGGATCATCTAACCTAGTGCTATATTAATCATGGATGAATTCCCTAGAGAATATTTTTAATGCTATTGGATCTTAAGAATGTGAAAATCTAACACTTTATGTTTATATGTTTGAAGGTGACGATGATGAATTGGGTTAATTGATTAAAAATACAAGAGATAAAGTTGATGTTGGCAACCTCGAATGGGAAACAATTAATGATATTATCATTGACATATATTTCCCTAATGATATGTAGATTAGGATAAATAAAATATTCTAGTAATTAAAGAAAAATGACAATGATTCGGTTTCCTCATATGAAGAAAAATTCACAATACTGGTCAGGTATTTGCAAGATTTTATTCTGGACATTGATAGTAAAAATATTAATTTTCAAAAAGGAAACCATGTTTATTAAGAGATTTGTCGTCATGATAATTTAAGAATAATGAGAAATTGTTTCTTACTGTTCAAAAAGTTGAAATGGATTTTCTAACAATTATGTGTCCTGAGATGACATGACTAAGAAACTGTAAGGTGGAAACAAATGGAAAAGTTAAAAAGAAGTAATTTTGTACGTAAGACTTCATATTGTTCTATGTGTGGTCAAATACATTTTTTTGAATGAATGTAATGATTTGGAAATAGTTATCAGTGTGGTATGTTTTGTTTCATGGTTCATGTCTTTAAAGAAAAGACTCACGAATAATAAAATAATGTGATAATTGATATATATTGAACAATAATATTCATTATATTTAATGATTTGGGAAATTATTATAATGGGTGTCTAAATAAAATTACTCAAGGTGGATATCATCATGATCAAAAAAAAGAAAAATGATAGTGAAATCATTTTCTACTTTTACAATTATTGATGGTCTAAATGGTGAATTGATAGATGTATTGGGATGGTTAGTGTTTTTTAATGTTAAACCATAATATCATTGTTTAATAAAATCCTTATATGTTTTAATTTGATTTGATCAAACATTGGTGAAGAACTTTTTGGGAGATGTTTAATTGGGTTTTTTTTGTGTGAGGATTTTGAGTAGCATTCGGTTACATCTAGACATTATTTCTATGGTTTTGATAAAGCATAGGTTTTTTATAATCATTTATGATTATGGTTTTATTCTAGGGATTTTAATTATATTTTTGGTATGGTTATGATGATTAAATTGAGCATATGAAATAGAAATATATCAATTTATTATATTTCATTATATTCTTAGATGGTAAAATAATTCATTAACTCTTGGAAAAATATCTTGAAAAAAATTATTATCTTATTAACATCTATTATGATTAACCAGGGTTATTTTAAATAGTAATATATTTATGGTTTTAGGCCCATAACATTCCACTTATCATTCACTTTCTTGTGATCAATGACATCAATCACTCTCTATAATTATTTACATTTTTCCTATTTTCCATGACATGCTATCCGTATGTGGAATCCTAATTATGCAAAACATTAGGTGACCATTGTTTTTCCAACATTCAATTATTAAGGGATTATTTATTGTTTAATTCATGCCATTTTTTAACAATAAATTAAATCTCATAATGTTAATGCTTTATTAAAAAAAGGCAAATTTAAAGGCTAAATATCATTTCAAGGGTGGTAGGATGTTGCTCCCTATGATTTTATTAAATGTATTTTCATTAAAATAAATTATAATTATTTTATATTTTTTATACATAGAACAAAAGGTTTATCTTACAACACACACAATATCAATGTTATCATGGATTACAAGAGACAATGAGTTTCGTTGAAATCATGTGTTGCATGTAAAACTAAACTATAAGAAATAATAATACATTCTTAATATTATTTCATATTATTAAATTTATCACATTTGTTTTACAATGGATATTATAAATAATAAAATCTGTATTATTTTTATACATTTATATAATTTATTTTACATTCATCAAGTATATCTGGTTGGCTTAAGATAAGAATAAATCAATTTTTTTCCATAAAAACATTATTTTTCTAAAAGGTAGTTATAATGCCGTGTAACTGTTTTAAAACTAAATTATGTCATCTTTATAAATATTACTTTAAAAAATATACTTAATATTTATAATTTTATTGTCAATGTTATCTTATGTGCATTTTTTTATTTTTCTACGAAGTTTTATTTTTTGATGAATAGTGTAGAAAATAAATTTTAATAGAAAACTAATTTTCTATATAATTTATTAATATTGTTAAATTATATTTTCAATTGCATATAATGTGAAATTATAAAAATTATACGAATATTAATCCAATTTAATTCATTTTAATCATTACTATATTGAAATTTAACAGAAGAATTTCATCCACTTTTGGACATTTTCACATTATAAACCCGCTTTCTTGCAATGTTTATGGGATAAGATTTATATTTAATATTTACATTAATGTGATTTTAATTTGAAAATACACATATATATATATATGGGATAAATATAATATTCATATTCCAATATTATCAACTTAAATTTTCACCGTAATAATTAGAGAAAGAAGTTAAAATTATTTAATGTGATTCAGGTTAAAACATGGGTTTGTGCCTCACATGTGTTTTTATTATAATTACTTTTTCACACACATAAGATTATTATTTAAATACTTAGACATAATATTTTTAATCATATGGTATAAATTATCTTATAAATGTCTTTATAATTATACTCTTAAATGATAAATTACGTTGGTAAATAAAATATACATGTTATCGTAAAAATAATCGTAAATATAAAATTTAGTAAACATAATGATTTTGGAATAAATAATAAAAATGATTTTATTTGTAGGTGGTGTAGGTATTAATAGACCAAAAATAAAATAAAATCAATTTTTTAAATTTTTGAGGATGATTACATAAGGGAGACTTCACGATAGTGTTTACCTTTTTGGTATTTACTGGAATTCCATTATTCCTCCAATATAAAAGGGAGATCAACCCCCAAATAACTTATCCACAAGTATAAATACAAGAAAAGAGTACAAAAAATTACCAAATATGTTCCAAAAATAAATAATCTCATACTATGAACCTCAATTTGGGAAAAAAAGTAAACAAATGAATTCCTTTGGTGAAAAAAGCTTTTACAAGAAAAATAGGTACCATTCATCAAAAAACACTTTTATTTTATTTATTCCTCCACCCATTAAATTATTATTATTATATACTTATAAAATATCACCATTATCCTAAATATACTTATATGTTTTTATGTTAAGGTTTCTATCTACAACATCACATAATTCCATCAAATGTGTAACGAAATCATTGTTCGTGTGTACGATGGGATACCCCTTTGGGAAACATTATCGTTAATTTTTTCTTTACAAACCACTCATGGTTTTGTATTAGGATGTAAAGAATTTTTTATATGATATATGTAATATTTATAATATATTAATACTTCATTAATTATTATATAGCACATACATTCATTCGTTACATTTTGTTGTAATATTATAACATCAATTATGGATATGTGGACAACCGCCTCTTCAAAATAATGTGATTCATTAATACTTCATGTAGAATTTATTGACCATATATTTAAAAACAATATTTGATATAAGTGAAATATATAGCATATTTATGATCTATGTAACATTCTTTAAATATAATATATCATTTTCATTATTACCTTTTAATACACTGAAAACATGATGTCTTTATTCATGGATATGTGGACCACCACCTCCTCGAAGAGATGTGATTTCTTTTACAAAAAAATTATTTTTTATAAGTATATATAATAAAATAATATAGTTATTTTGATATAATGATCATTATGGAATGATCAATGTTACTTACCTTTTTTCCATAACAATAATTGATATATGGGAATGTCACTCTTGTATACGTACGATCTACCATCTCCATGATTAAAACATTGGATAATTATTCATATCCAAAATTCTTGATTATTTTAAAATAATAATTTATATATAAAAAGCTAATTGTTTCAGTAATATTAATATGGGTATGTTTAAATAAAGTACTATTTGACTATTGTATACATAGAAAATATATTTTCACACATAAGCCCAACATGATAAAGAAATCAGATGCAATCATAAATATTTTATGTAATTTTATAGACCATGACAATAATAGAATTGAGATTAAGTATAAACATGAAATATTTTTTCATGAAATTAAATATATAACATAATTTTATTATTGAGGAAGATAAAAACATAAATGACATGTCAGCCTCAAGATAAGGGACTTCGTCTCAGTCAACATTCATTACGGCATATTTTGATGTCAAACACCCACCTTCATTAATGAGGTGTATATACAGACCCATGAAATGTCATATCATTAATGTATTTATTAATATTATATTTAATGTTTTTATTAATTAGTATTCATTCTATAGGAGTATGATTTAAAATTTTCAAAATGGTATGTGACTCTTTGAATGTTTAAATATTATTATTTTTAAATATTCTTGATATAATTTATATGATTCTTTATAATATTGTTTAATGATTTGAATGGAAATTTTAGATCTATTTTTATTTTCATTAAAAGGTTTCCAAAATTAATATTTTTACATTTTTTGTAATAATCATTTAACAAATGACAAATTGAATGTTATATTCGTATCATAGATGGCGATGATGAATTTTATTCTCAGTGACTCATATTCAATTTCTAGAATATTTTAAATGATTACATATTTTATTACATGAATATCCTTCTTAGCATTTTTTGGATATTTACTTATTTCAAATTTTTTTCAAATAAAATGGTGAGGTGATATTGAAAATAGATTTTTAACAGAAAAAAGTATTTTTTTTTAAGTGTTTCATATGAGTTTAAATGATTTTTAATGGGTTTTGTGATGAAGGTGATTCATTCATAAAGTTCTATTGGAGAATTACATAATGGGGCATAATGGATAATTTCTGTTGAGCCCATTATAGTTTACATGATGTGGCGACCTAGATTGCATTGAGTTAGTCTGTTACAACTATCATAACGGGGATACCCATATATCATCGTGTGACCCTATTAAAACTTACAAAATGGGGAATCCTAGATATAATTGGGTGATCTCGTTACAATGTATATAATGGGTGAGCCTAGATATCAACATTTGAACCCATTATATCTTACATGATTTTGTTGCCCATATAGAATCAGGTGAGTCCATTATATTATAAATAATGGGGTGGTCTAGATAGTATTAAGTGAGCCTATTATAGATTACTCGATCTTCTGGCATATATATATCATTGTGTTCCTGTCATAGATCTCCATTTCATTGGGTAATAAAAATGTTGTTATTCCGACTTATGGTTATTCAATGTAACGCCCTGACCCCAGTTACCTAGAGTCGATGCATTATTACATAACATTGGCATGATCACAAGAGAGATCAAATCTTGAAAGACCGATTGGTTTAGTAGCCTTGGAAACACTAGATATATTCATAAGTTTTACATTACATCATAAAATGAAAAACTACTACAACAACATAATGTCTCCACAGTCCACACTATTATCCCCTCATAATATCACTACAGGTCATTCATAACTTACTTATTCACATCCTGGGGAAAATAAAACATAGAAAAGGGGTGAGCTCAAATGCCCAGTAAGGATAACAATATAGCGGAACATTCAAAATAAGCATAAACATTTAAGGCAATGCATTACTAAAACAAAAGCCTTTTAAACGTGAACTTCAATATAGTATGGAAAAAGTAAAATGAAATAATGCCATTTACTTGTTCACATGGATACAATAACCATTTTCATAATGATGGAATGCATAATGCTAAAATTTAATTTCTTTTCAGGGCCTCGTCCCAAGACCATGGGGCTAACTGTAACCGGAACCCAACCCGGAGTGCCTCTAATAACCGGACACCAACCCGGAGTGCCTCTAATAACCGGACACCAACACGGAGTGCCTCTAATAACCGGACACCAAACCAGAGGGATTACTTTTACCAGTCCCTAACCTGGAGGGCTTACTTTTACCAGTCCCCAACCTGGAGGGCTTACTTTAACCAGTCCCCAACCTGGAACATACTTGTCCAACACATTCCTATGAAGTAAAGGTTGAAATATAACATAAACATTATTATTGGAACTAGCATACGAAATGTCAATACTTTCACCATAAACTATGAATGGTATAAAAATAGCACATCCACAGTCACACATATCACAAAACCTTCAAAACAATATAGAAGTTTTGTATCATAATAAATCAACTTCAAATAATCTCAAAATCCATCAAAGGATGTTGACATAGATGAAATCAAAATTCTTTTTAAAGAAATATCTCCTTTTATTTTGAAATAATTTAAGATCCATATAAAATAAAACATTTTCTTTGAAAATAATCTTATAAGCTTGTAAGGGAAGCTTTGAAGATTTTATAACAGTGGAAAATAGCCGCACCCACCGTATAAGTTAAAAAAAACATTCTTACCTTAATTCTGTCAAAAAGGTTAAAAAGGACCTTGTTTTGAAAACGACGGAAAGATTCCTTTATAAACCTCTTATAAAAAGTCAAACAAGGGTATAAATGACTTTAACCCATATTCTTGTAAATAATAAATATGTTTTGAAATACATTTCGAAGAAACATGGATGTGGATGATAAAGAAATCCCAGTAGATTATTACGTATAAATAACCTCAGATAATGAATAGATTGTGAAATAACCCTTACCTTGTACTTTTCCTTGGTTGGGGTAGGTTAACCTCCTGTATAATGGTGAAATAATTGTTATTAAATTATACAATAATCATATACATTAATATGATATCATATATGATCTTTTAATATTGATTTGACAATAATATCTTAGTATTATCGTTGTTTCGGGTGTTAACTTACTTGATTTCTTTTATATGTTTTGTTACGTAAGACATGTTTGTAAAGGATAGGTTTTATATTATTCATATCCAGAATGATATCAAGTCCTTAAACATCATTTTTTTAAATCAACAAATGAAAATTATACTTGAATGGATACGATGGAGAATGAATCTCATCGCGTTCGTGGAGACGGTAGTCCGTACGTACGCACGAGCGACAATATCATTCTTTTGATATTAAAATAATATATAAAGGATGGTATATCATATATACAGAATCCTTAACATGTTATATTTATTATTTACATGAGTTACACATCATTATTATACCCATCCAAATAATATTATATTGAATAACAATTACACCACGACGTGGAGACGGTAAGCCGTACGTACGCACGTATGGTGACATGTTATTCAAAGGGTGGATAGAATACTGAATATGGTTGTACCATATTTATAATAACATCACATTATATATATTATACTGGATTTATTATTTTAGAATGGTAACAACAAAGGAAGAAGAAGTGGAAGAAGAAATGAACTTAGAAAAGGGTGGTGAAATCATTACCTCTTCTTCGGGTTCTTCCTTTTGATTTGATCAAAAGGGCTCCTTAGGTTGGCTTTATGATCAAAATAAGGCCTCTATGTTGTAGTGAGGGATGTTGGGAGAGTATTTGGGCAGAGTTTGGCCGAACAAAAAGGCTTTTAAGGTGTGAAGAAATGGGAAGGAGGAGTGCCCTTTTATAAGAGGGGTGAGGGGCACCTTTGGAAAAGCTAGAGATATTAGTTTATAATAAATTAATAATCGGTGTCCAATGGATCCAAAGTTGACTATTCAAAGGTTAAGGTGGGTATGGGTCGAAAACAACTCAACCAATAGAATTTATACAGGTTTGGGTACTTATATTAACCTTATCTTTAAGTATTAACTTTAAGTTAATTAGTTTCACTTTTACAATGTCTCTTTGTATTTTTATATAATATGGTTAATAAACTTACTAAATACATCCAAGAGACCCCCAAGTGGTCCATTAATGATGAACCTATCATGATATAAGTCTCTTGGCCGAACCTTAGGTTTTTAGGAATTTAATATCAATTAATAATATAATATTTGTTTTAAGAACTCTTTTATGTCAATTTTGACACAATTCAATAGTTGATTTTTGTGAAACTCATAACAGATTGATTACTTCGAAAAAATTCAATTAAATCAATACTAATATATCATATTATCCTAGAAAATTAGTTTAATTCATTAAAAGTTTCATATTATATTTATTTGGGTATTTATAATATCAATTATTTTAATTTTTCACTATTATAGTAATTACTGCATCATCATTGTGTCATAAATAAAATAAATTATTTAATGTCTAAAAATTATAAATAAAATATCATTATGTAGGAAATCGTTTTATATTTCTAGTGAATATTTATAATCTAAAATACAACATATATAACCCTATGTAACAATTGTTTTTCTAAAGGATATATGCTTGTGTCATTTTTGTATTCATTTTAACTTAATTAAAATAAAGTGTCATTATCACTTACAAGTGGATCCATGGGGTCCCAAAATAGACCCAAAGATGCCCATGGTCGACCATGTATCAACCAATAGGTTTAAGACACGTTTTAGGGTAATTTATTATTATTATAATATTATTTTTTTAACCCTTATTTACCGGATTTACCCTTAACCATGGTAAATAAAATATTTACCGCAGTAATTATTCAAAATGTCTAAAAATAAAAGTTACCTATTTACACAATTTGAACATCCTGATTCCAAATATGGAATCCATTTTCCTAAATTCAAAACACAGAAGTGGAAGAAATTAATTTAAAATTTATTCCCGCTGTCAAAACAAAAAGTGTGTTTTTAAGATATAATAACTATCAAAAGATCGACACTTGTTTATGTTCGGTTTAATTGTAAAATTATGTCCAATGACCAAAATTATATTAAATGGTAAAAATATATTCTAAATATACTTTAAAACCACTCAAATTCATAATTTATCACTATTAATTATTTTGATTAAAAAATTGTTTTTAATTAAAATTTAGTAATTTTCACTATTCATCAAAATATGAAAGTTATCCGAAATTTACCAAAATTTCACCTTAGGCTAAATTCGATATTCCGAATCCAAAAATGATGTCCATTTTGAAATATAAAATATATATAATTTCAAAAAGTAGGTATTACTATTCATAACGGCTAGTTTGATTGGTTGTTAGAACTCGGTGTTGCGTACAACACGCGCTATTGTATTATTCAAAGGAAAGCGTACCGTGGAAGCTTGAGATGTTTCATTTTAAATTTTTTGATGTCCCCATTTAGTCAAAAAGCTTAAAATATTTTATTTAAAAAGGGTTCACTATTAAAAGTTGAGAAAAGTGCAATACTGAAAATGAATTTGTTCTTGCATTATATCTAAGAAACTCATAATATGGATTCTAAAATTATAAGGATTATATAAAGTTTAAAATTTAGATAATACTATTCATAACCTCTTTTTAATGGATTTTTTTTAAGTCATGGAGTGATTGAACTCGGTGTTGCGTGTAGTGCAAGTTATTGAATTATTTTGAAGAAATAACACACTATGAAATCTTGGGGTGTTACATTCTCCCCTCCTTCAATAAATTGAGTCCTCGCAATTTGAAATTGTTCTTCGAAAATAAAAGGTTGAAAATAGAAAATATATTTGTGGGAAAACCCACATTGGAAATTGGGTTACTAAAATTTAGTCTTAATATGAGGAAAAGAGAAATGAAAGGGTCACCACCAAATTATGATCTCGATTAGGAGAACATTGGTGGAAATTAGAGACAAATAATTGGAGGGAAAACGTAAATATTTATAGGTAGTGATTGAGGTCATAAATCACAAACAAGTAGAAAATTGAGGTCCTTAAACTCATCAATATATGATGATTTGAAATACCATCGGTTCAACAACACATAGGGTATTGGGATAACACATTTTTTATGTTTCAAAATATCTTAGTTGAAATCCCACATCGAAAAATGAATTAATGAGGCCTCTATTTAAAACAAAAAGTGGAAAGTATGAAGATTACTGAAAATAACACATACTAGGGTTCCATGTAGGAAAATATGGATATGGAAGAAAAATCTAACCATCAATTATCTGATGGAGAGTGGTAGAGAACATGGCTATGAAAAGGCCAACAATCCCAAAGCCATAAATTAGTGATGATTTAAGGTACCATCTAGGACAACATTTTTGTTCTAAGTTCCTTTTATTAATGTTGAGGAATTTATTTATGAGATTGGCTAAGATCATAAGGAGATATACTTACTTTATAATTAGAGTTTTATCCATTAATAAATTTCTACCACAAACTCATCTTTCACTCTAAAAGATAATAGAACGTAAAAATTCTATTTACACTATTCGTATAGGGTTCCAAAATAAACGAATTTATAATTCATCTACAAGATCTTTTAATAAAAACTACATTATTTAATCCAGGACATATCGTGGGCCAGTGGTAGGTGATACACCCTTGTCGCCCTTCGGTTGTGGGTTCAAGTCTCGCAGCCTTGCCGGACGCGACAGGTTGTTGCCCGACCTCCAGGTTGTCCTTTTATGGCAATCCAAAATAATCCAAACTAGAACTATCCAAAATAATTCTGTCCAAACTCACAGCCCAACATTTATAAGGAAGGTAAACATAATGTAGATCCTTTTTACCCCATAATAGCATATGAATACCTTCATCATGTATTCTTTTAATACACTGAAACATCCTGAGTTACCATATTCCTTATTGATTACATTCATGCTCCCTTATTCCATATAGAATGCTGGATATACTTCATCAGTCCAAAAATGTTTTAAACCCCAACAATGATGGAATATACAAATCATTAATCAGTTCCAAGGTAGTCAAGAATATCCAATATAATTTATCCAAAACAATCATGTATTATTCCAAAATCACTACCTCGGTATCAGAACTATATTATGGTTTATCATTCTCTCAACCATATATTTTCCAAAAATTTATCCTGCTATTGAGTCACTTTTTTTGTTCCACACAATCTCAAGTCCTTAATGAAATAGTACTGCAGTACAATCCTTATATACTCCATAATTATTATAACAAGTACATTGTTGATACAACACTCAATTGACATAATCAACATAAGAACTCTAATCATTCCTATTCATCTGTGGTAGTATCATAACTTGATTATTATCCAATAGCATCATTTGCGGCATAGTCTGATGACTGGGACATAGGTTTGCGTAGTGTCCAAACTCCTTGCAAATGAAGCATTGTACATTTGAAACCATTTTCTTACCCTTGCAGTCACGTACTTTGTGGCCTTTTCCTCCACACTTATAACAAACTTCCATTCCGTTCAAGAAAGTTCCAGGGTGTTTCTTTCCACAGTTACCACATATGAGAAAATTTTTCTTTTCCCTCTTCCCTTTATCCATCTTTCTCTCTTCCATCCTTTTCTTCTCTTGCTTCCCTTCAAAGCCATAGGACTCATTAAACTCTTTACTTATCTTATCAACACATGATATTATTTCTTCATATGATGATAATACTTGGGAGATTATTTCTCTTATAAATTCTAGATTAAGACCATGAAAGATATGATCCTTCCTTCTCTTTGGATCATGTACATTGCTGGAGTTCTCATTCCTTCTACTGGGCGCCATTTCTAAACAATGGCATACACTAGATCAGTTTATGAATCAAAATACATAATCCCATACTTATAAAACACTTAACATAAATTGAACTATTTATGGATATAATCCATAATCATAAAAAATATTTTCTTTGAGGAAGTATATATTCATAAACCCTTCATAATGATTTGTAAAAAAATGAGAGTTATCTTAAGCATATCCCCCGGGAGTGTCGTAACCAAGAGTGCAGCAAGGCCCGTTGTCGTGCACCAGTTCCCGTTCGATTCTAGCTCAAAGCGGTGTTTTCGGGTTTTACCCCTAGGTACATCTGTGCCAGAGCCGCCTCTACCTGCTCGTATCCAGACAGGGATGTATTGCTCGGAAAACTCACAAAATCTCTACAATACCAAAATTCTAGGAAGTTCTTCTATACTAATCCTCAAAGTTCATCTTAGGTCTACGTGCTCTAATCAGAGTTTATCTAAATCTAGTTTCCAAGGTTTGTACTAAACTTCCTCTGATACCAACTGTAACGCCCTGACCCCAGTTACCTAGAGTCGGTGCATTATTACATAACATTGGCATGATCACAAGAGAGATCAAATCTCGAAAGACCAATTGGTTTAGTATCCTTGGAAACACTAGATATATTCATAAGTTTTACATTACATCATGAAATGAAAAACTACAACAACAACATAATGTCTCCACAGTCCAAACTATTATCCCCTCATAATATCCCTACAGGTCATTCATAACTTACTTCTTCACATCCTGGGGAAAATAAAACATAGAAAAGGGGTGAGCTCAAATGCCCAGTAAGGATAACAATATAGCGGAACATTCAAAATAAGAATAAACATTTAAGGCAATGCATTACTAAAATAAAAGCCTTTTAAACATGAACTTAAATATATTATGGCAAAAGTAAAATGAAATAATGCCATTTACTTGTTCACATGGATATTCTACTAATCGAATAATCACATGCAAAATCAATAACTATTTTCATAATGATGGAATGCATAATGCTAAACTTTAATTTCTTTTCAGGGCCTCATCCCAAGACCATGTGGCTAACTGTAACCGGAACCCAACCCGGAGTGCCTCTAATAACCGGACACCAACCCGGAGTGCCTCTAATAACCGGACACCAACCCGGAGTGCCTCTAATAACCGGACACCAAACCAGAGGGATTACTTTTACCAGTCCCTAACCTAGAGGGCTTACTTTTACCAGTCCCCAACCTGGAGGGCTTACTTTAACCAGTCCCCAACCTGGAACATACTTGTCCTACACATTCCTATGAAGTAAAGGTTGAAATATAACATAAACATTATTATTGGAACTAGCATACGAAATGTCAATACTTTCACCATAAACTATGAATGGTATAAAAATAGCACATCCACAGTCAAACATATCACAAAACCTTCAAAACAATATAGAAGTTTTGTATCATAATAAATCAACTTCAAATAATCTTAAAATCCATCAAAGGATGTTGACATAGATGAAATCAAAATTCTTTTTAAAAAAATCTCTCCTTTTATTTTGAAATCATTTAAGATCCATATAAAATAAAACATTTTCTTTGAAAATAATCTTATAAGCTTGTAAGGGAAGCTTTGAAGATTTTATAACAGCGGAAAATAGCCGCACCCGCCGTATAAGTTAAAAAAAACATTCTTACCTTAATTCTGTCAAAAAGGTTAAAAAGGACCTTGTTTTGAAAACGACGGAAAGATTCCTTTATAAACCTCTTATAAAAAGTCAAACAAGGGTATAAATGACTTTAACCCATATTCTTGTAAATAATAAATATGTTTTGAAATACATTTCGAAGAAACATGGATGTGGATGATAAAGAAATCCCAGTAGATTATTACGTATAAACAACCTCGGATAATGAAGAGATTGTGAAATAACCCTTACCTTGTACTTTTCCTTGGTTGGGGTAGGTTAACCTCCTGTATAATGGTGAAATAATTGTTATTAAATTACACAATAATCATATACATTAATATGATATCATATATGATCTTTTAACATTGATTTGATAATAATATCTTAGTATTATCGTTGTTTCGGGTGTTAACTTACTTGATTTCTTTTATATGTTTTGTTACGTAAGACATGTTTGTAAAGGATAGGTTTTATATTATTAATATCCATAATGATATCAAGTCCTTAAACATCATTTTTTTAAATCATCAAATGAAAATTATACTTGAATGGATACGATGGAGAATGAATCTCATCGCGTTCGTGGAGACGGTAGTCCGTACGTACGCACGAGCGACAATATCATTCTTTTGATATTAAAATAATATATAAAGGATGGTATATCATATATACAGAATAATTAACATGTTATATTTATTATTTACATGAGTTACACATCATTATTATACCCATCCAAATAATATTATATTGAATAACAATTACACCACGACGTGGAGACGGTAAGCCGTACGTACGCACGTATGGTGACATGTTATTCAAAGGGTGGATAGAATACTGAATATGGTTGTACCATATTTATAATAACATCACAGTATATATATGATACTGGATTTATTATTTTAGAATGGTAACAACAAAGGAAGAAGAAGTGGAAGAAGAAATGAACTTAGAAAAGGGTGGTGAAATCATTACCTCTTCTTCGGGTTCTTCCTTTTGATTTGATCAAAAGGGCTCCTTAGGTTGGCTTTATGATCAAACTAAGGCCTCTAGGATTTAGTGAGGGATCTTGGGAGAGTATTTGGGCAGAGTTTGGCCGAACAAAAAGGCTTTGAAGGTGTGAAGAAATGGGAAGGAGGAGTTCCCTTTTATAAGAGGGGTGAGGGGCACCTTTGGAAAAGCTAGAGATATTAGTTTATAATAAATTAATAATCGGTGTCCAATGGATCCAAATTTGACTATTCAAAGGTTAAGGTGGGTATGGGTCGAAAACAACTCAACCAATAGAATTTATACAGGTTTGGGTACTTATATTAACCTTATCTTTAAGTATTAACTTTTAGTTAATTAGTTTCACTTTCACAATGTCTCTTTGTATTTTTATATAATATGGTTAATAAACTTACTACATACATCCAAGCGACCCCCAAGTGGTCCATTAATGATGAACCTATCATGATATAAGTCTCCTGGCCGAACCTTAGGTTTTTAGGAATTTAATATCAATTAATAATATAATATTTGTTTTAAGAACTCTTTTATGTCAATTTTGACACTATTCAATAGTTGATTTTTGTGAAACTCATAACAGATTGATTACTTCGAACAAAGTCAATTAAATCAATACTAATATATCATATTATCCTAGAAAATTAGTTTAATTCATTAAAAGTTTCATATTATATTTATTTGGGTATTTATAATATCAATTATTTTAATTTTTCACTATTATAGTAATTACTGCATCATCATTGTGTCATAAATAAAATAAATTATTTAAAGTCTAAAAATTATAAATAAAATATAATTATGTAGGAAATCTTTTTATATTTCTAATGAATATTTATAATCTAAAATCCAACATATATAACCCTATGTAACAAATGTTTTTCTAAAAGATATATGCTTGTGTCATTTTTGTATTCATTTTAACTTAATTAAAATAAAGTGTCATTATCACTTACAAGTGGATCCATGGGGTCCAAAAATAGACCCAAATATTCCCATGGTCGACCATGTATCAAAAAATAGGTTTAAGACACGTTTTAGGGTAATTTAGTATTATTATAATATTATTTGTTTAACCCTTATTTACCGGATTTACCCTTAACCATGGTAAATAAAATATTTACCGCAGTAATTATTCAAAATGTCTAAAAATAAAAGTTACCTATTTACACAATTTGAACATCCTGATTCCAAATATGAAATCCATTTTCCTAAATTCAAAACACAGAAGCGGCAGAAATTAATTTAAAATTTATTCCCGCTGTCAAAACAAAAAGCGTGATTTTAAGACATAATAACTATCAAAAGATTGACACTTGTTTATGTTCGGTTTAATTGTAAAATTATGTCCAATGACCAAAATTATATTAAATGGTAAAAATATATTCTAAATATACTTTAAAACCACTCAAATTCATAATTTATCACTATTAATTATTTTGATTAAAAAAATTGTTTTTAATTAAAATTTAGTAATTTTCACTATTCATCAAAATATGAAAGTTATCCGAAATTTACCAAAATTTCACCTTAGGCTAAATTCGATATTCCAAATCCAAAAATGATGTCCATTTTGAAATATAAAATATATATAATTTCAAAAAGTAGGTATTACTATTCATAACGGCTAGTTTGATTGGTTGTTAGAACTCGGTGTTGCGTATAACACGCGCTATTGTATTATTCAAAGGAAAGCGTACCGTGGAAGCTTGAGATGTTTCATTTTAAATTTTTTGATGTCCCCATTTAGTCAAAAAGCTTAAAATATTGTATTTAAAAAGGGTTCACTATTAAAAGTTGAGAAAAGTGCAATATTGAAAATGAATTTGTTCTTGCATTATATCTAAGAAACTCATAATATGGATTCTAAAATTATAAGGATTATATAAAGTTTAAAATTTAGATAATACTATTCATAACCTCTTTTGAATGGATTTTTTTTTAATTCATGGTGTGATTGAACTCGGTGTTGCGTGTAGTGCAAGTTATTGAATTATTTTGAAGAAATAAAACACTATGAAATCTTGGGGTGTTACATTCAAATTAAAAGGGTTTAGAAAGGGTATTATGTATACTATTCACTAAGTCACCTAAAGTAGTTTTGAATAAATTGTATAGGTATTATGGATTTTAATGAAGAAAAATGTGGGATTATTTTTCAAGTTCAAATGTGTTATGTAATATTCTAAAAAACATTGAAGATAAAGGTAAAAATTGTATGAGTTCTCATGTTGTTACCGAACTAATTATTTCCATTATTTTTATATCCCTTATCGAGGTTTTGTTCTCATCCCATGTTTTTAAAATGTTTTCACAAGGTTTAAGGATGGGTAAGGTAAATGAAGAAGTCATGTTGAATATCTTCGAGATTTTATATGAAGAAAATTGATTCTTTATTTTAAGAGTTTTATATTATTAAAAATGTATACTAATCAAAATTTTCCACGTTTTATTTTATTGTTTTTTTATGTATGCATTATAGCCTAAATATATAATACTCTAAACCTGATATGATTTTCAATGTGAAGGAAAGTAATTTTTTTACAAAAACAACAGACAATTTAATGTTTAATGCTAGTTCTATATAGTCTGAGGATTGTAATTAGTGATGAAACATAAATCTCTACTCAAGGACTTCTGGAGACATTTCCTAGACATCAAGGTAAAAATTGGTTCCTAATCTGATATAATAAAATGTTGTACTCCATGTATCATTAAAAGTTTTTAATTTATTTTGTAGAAATATGATCTAGAGAAAAATATTCTCTAATATCGATGAATTTTTGTAATTTTATTACTTGATCAATGGCAACTCAGATAAAATTATGGACTTAAGATATTTTGTGGATTTTTATGATTAAATATATAGTGATGTTTTCAAATTTCCATTCTGATATGGGTAATGGTTATAATATATTGTTATAATTATATCTCCATGTATTATCTTTCTAACAAACTAAGAACCATGATATATACACAGCAATATATATCTTCAGGAGATATAAAAAAATAGTCATTTATATATCTATGCATCTTCAAAATTCTAAGATGAATGGATAATGATGAATTGTGAGATTCATCAAATAGTTTATTATTTTGTTATAGTATAGATGGGAAACATAATAGGGTCTTAAACCTTATTACTCCAGCACAATCATGATAGAACATATGTATATATTTTACATTCTTTTAAAACTCTATATATTACATCTACACCTCTCTATTATTAAAGTGGATAGATAGTTGAACACTCATTTGAGAAATTCACTATTTTATAACATTCCTTAAAGATTTCAAAATCCATTATTTAGAAATCCAAATATATTGGATCTTTTTTATCCTCACCATCAATAATCTAGAATGATCTTTTTGTGTCAGATCATCATCCATCTTGTTCACTTTCCCAGGGTAGTAATGAATTAGGAAATCATAATCCATAATCAGCTCCAGCAATCTTATATGGTTAATTTTAAGCTATTTCAGTATGAATACAAAATTTTATGACCAATATATATATATATCACAACATTATCTTTAAAGATAATTCCCCAATATTTATAATGATAAAATTACATTAGATAACTCTAAGTCACGAGTTTGGTACGTTTTATCATATGCCATCAATTGTCATAGGGCATAATCCATTACAATATCATTCAGTAAGAGGATATTAGCTATTAGTTTATTTGATGCAACACAATAGATTAAAAATCCTTAACCATTTCAGGATTTTGTGATCACAGGTGCACTTCCCAACCATATTTTATGCTCATTTAAATTCATTTTACATTCATCCATCCACATGAACTAAACCTCTTTCTACGTCATAAATTTTTTTAGATTAGATTGTCATGATAAATATGTCAAAAAATGTATGTAATATCATTCCAATTGAAGAAAAATAATGATTTTAGTAACCATGGATTTCCATTTTCATTTTTCAATAACATATATCATTGAATGATATATTGATATACCTTCACTTCAGACAATATGACCCAAGTATTAAGCTTTCCAATGAAAAACATCACAGATGGTGAATTTTCCAGAAATCTTCTCCTTACATAGGGTCCCTAATATGATTTTTCAATGATCTACATGTACTTATTCACTCATCGAATATAATAATATCATCTAGAAAGTCTACCAATAATCAACCAAGTAAACCTCTGATGAATCTACTCATTAAATCAATGATGTTAGCAGGGGAATTATTAAGGCCTAATGGAGTAACTGTAAATTAATATCATTCATACCTTTTATGGAGTAATATCATAAGAATATCATTCATTTTAACCCTCAATTGATGATATCAAAAATTATGGTCAATCATATAATAGTATTAAGATTCATATTGCTGATAAATCAAGCCATTAATATATGGAATAATATAATTCTTTTTGATAAGGAATTTTTATGTTATCTGCGATAAAAGAAAAGATGAATTGACCAATATTTCTTATTATAAAAACAAATAGGTATACAACATGGTAATGAAATAAGGAAAATAAATCCCTTATAATAATTCTCCTGGATTTTCCACTTCAATTATTTAAAATCAATTGTGTTCATTTTATATGGATTAATTGAAATAAGAATAACACTAAGTATGAGTTCAATTGAAAACTCAATATAATGATTCATATGTAGACCATTAAAATATTCTATAGAAAATTAATAAACTCCCCCAGAACAGGATTATCATTAATTTTATTTTTCTCCCCAATCATATGTGATATATACCCATCATGGATTAAAAATAAGGCTCACTGTATAGAAAAAATTTATATTGTAAGTTCATATTAATCCTCACAACATTAAATGATCATAGGTTTACTTAGAATTTGAATTGTGACCTCACTTACACAAAAATTAATATGGTATTGATATAGAGAAAGGTAATCCATTCATATAATCACATATAATTAAAATTAATGTAGAATAAAAATATTTTCACTAATCAATTTCCCAAAATAAAATCGTAGAGGGGCTATAAATCTGAGATGTGACCTACATACCATTATGAGTTGTCACTACAATCTCAATTTCTAATCATTGATGATATAAATGAAAACTCCATGAAAAATTTATTTATATATAGGAATGTAGATATATAATCACTAATAGAATACTTAAATATTTTAGAATACATGTTACCAAAATAACATTATAATTTAGTCTTCAAAAAAACGGTTTGCATGAACATCAAGCATATTTGATCATAGTTCTCAATAATGAAAAAAATTTATAGGATACCTAAATCATGACACCTTCATATCAACATATACAACCATATTTTTATCCTAGGTTATCAATGGAAATTTCCAAATCATTAGGATGCTTCCTTAAGACTTATCATTAGGGTTTTCATTAAATATTTCTAAAAACTATATCTAAATACATATTAACTTCTTCTCTAATACCAATTATAATGTCCTGAGATTTTCAAACTTAAATATTACATCTATTTATATAATCTAGTACTATGCCCGTGAAAATGCATGGGACTATTCAATTTTCTTTCAAATCATGTGGTTCTATGTCATTCAAAAGGTATTTACATTTTTAAAATTTAATACTGAGTAGTAATTAAAAACATGTTATAAAGACAAGATAGTGGTAGGTAATATTTAATCATTAAGAGAAACTTCCAGAAATCATAATAATAGTAGGAAACATATATGACTAAATGAAAAGGAATGAAAATATATTTTAATAGTGGAGAAATAAAAGACATGAATTAATTTACATTTTAAATAATGAAAGTTGATTAATTAACATAAAAATATGATAATTGAAACAGTGGATGTTAACCTAAAAGAAAATTTTTCAAACCAAGAAAACATAACAATATCTTTACAAAGAAATTTTTCGACCTGAAAAATAAGTTGTGATATTAAAGTAGTAGATTCTAGTTTTTAATAGTGCCTGGTGTGTTCTTGGGAGAGATACTATCATCATTTATCCATTTCAACAATATCCCTCTTGTAGTGAGTATTTGATGTAGTAGAGACCCTATCATGGATGTTGGGTTCACTTTATTGAATATTCTTACAGCAGAAAATGTAGGTGAGAAAAAATACTGGGAAATTAGTTATACATAAGAATGGAATAGTAAATTACCTCCATTGTGTCATCATATAAATCAAATGATCTACAATGAAAATCACCATCACTTAAAGGAGTATATCATTAAAAAAGATAATGAACTAATATATGTGAAAACATGGATTGTGATAGTTTTAGATTATGAGGGAAGGAGGTGAGATGGAAATATAATTCAAACCCCAAACCAAGCCTACAACAGAACTGCACATGATCATTGTAGCCATCAAATATATGGTCATGTGAGTGAAGGAATTGGTGTCAACATGATGAACATGTTAGAAAACATGTTATATTTGTGATTTATGATGGTCGAAATGTTTTAGTGTAAAAATAAATGAACATTAGAGAGTGAAAATTGTATATTAGCAAAAATTAACCTCCAGCCTGTATTTATTTTGGGGGAACCAGTATTTCAGTACTCTTTACCCCCAATCTCTATTCAGTGTTGGTGACTCCAAATGATCCAGTTCTTTATGTTCCTATAACATAAGGGTAAAATGAAATTTACAATAATATAATCTATGTGTTCAATTTAATTTACATGGGTAGTAGTAAAATAACATTCAATTTGCAGTAGTAAAATGACATTCAAACAATAACGTAAACATGGAATGAATCTTGTTACATAATTTACAATCAGATTTAAAGAGCATAGAATTGTGATATTAAAAATCAGATGCCAATATATGGTGCTGGATCCATGGTGGCGGGTTTGGGCAGGAATGTGATCACACCCAGAATTTATGTTTCTTTGATTTTCTGCTACTCCAATGGATAACATGTTTCAGACCATCGTAAATTGTCACCTATAAAACATAACATTTTGTGGAGAATAAATGTATGGATGAAAGGATAGTTTCATGAACTAAAATGAAACAGAACACAAAATGAACCCATTTTGTGAACTAAACTGAAACAGAACTCAACATGGACTCAACAAATGAACTGAACTAAAATAGAGCACAAAACGGACCCAAATCAAATCCCCAAGGTCTAGCTAAGTGGGAGCAGTCTTGAAGGGTCATGAAGTGTGAGAATGAAATATTATAATTTATCTTTGACATTTTATTTGTGTTCTTCAATAATACCATAGGAAACTACTATGGCTTCTCGAAGATCCATCATTTTTATTGCATCATCTTCTAAATATATACAGAGCTTCTCCTGAATTGCATTAAAAATATCTCTCCTTATTTTGAAATCCCCTACCATGGCTTGTCATTTATGGATTACCACTTCACATTCATCCATTAACGATTCTTCATGGGTCATTATTTGGAAGGAATTTTCATTGAGATGATTATGATACTCCTCCTCCTCCTTGGAATAACTGGCGTCCTGTAGAATCGGTGTGCCTCTATGTTATTCAAACACGAAATCCCACTGCTCTTTATCCTATTAAAAAATTTACTCATCTTACCATTGCTGCATGATTACCTTCATCATATCATGGATTTTATTGTAACTAAATCAACGATATTTCATCATGGAAATAATGAATGGATGTAAGTGAAGTAGTGATAGCTTGGTATGAATAAGTGTCTCCCTGACTATCTTATAGATAACTGTTCGGAATAGTAGACGTCTAGGATGAAAAGCCTCATGCCTTTGTCAATAAATTGTACAGATTTTAGATAACAAAACGCAATGCGTAATTGATTTGTAATCTGTTAAAATTACCTACCTACTCAAGAATGTTAAATATGTAAGTCAAAAAACACACTAATCATAAGAAATGTATACCATTTTCAGATGATAGTAATGTTAAAAATGTTTGTCAAAAAATGTACATAATACAGATAGAAAAAATCACAGTAATCCGAAAATAACATGAAAAACTTTTTTTCCATCAAATTTTAGAATTGTTGGTTCTTAAGCATATATCACCGATACTACAAATGTACAGATTACATGATAGAGGTTTTTCAACAGTGCTTACCAGAGAATGTTTTAGTGGAATATTTGTTCTTCTTTGTCATGATAAAACAGATAGCACAAATTGAAATATTTATGATAATGCAAATATTTAAATGTACACACTCCTCCAACTATAGATAATTACGACATGGAAACTATAGTTTGTTTGAAAGAATTAGAACACACTTTCTACTTTGAATTAATGCACATGTATTTATGTTAATATAATAAATTAGTAGTTATTAGTCATTAAAGATATTTTTTGAATACCTGAGTAGTAGACATATTCGAGGTTGTAGTATGAAATCATGTTCCAATGTTTGCAGTCCCTGGAGAAGAGCTAGTATTTTGATGCTCCTATCATGAATTGTTAAAATTAACATAATAGAAATAATAATTTCAATTTTTAATAAAACAAATTACATAAGACCTGAGAAATTATACATGTATATGTTCAATTCCACAACTTGGGAAGATGCACTGGTTCAATATCCCTATTTAATAATGAGGAAATCTTTAGTATTTTTTGTATTTTGTTTTGTAAAAAGAAATACCTCCAATACTTTTTTATGCCTCTGAATGCAAGTTTTCCATCATGAACATCATTCTTTAGGGCATTGAGAAAATAAAATAAAATGTCATAATATTTTCAATGTCCTAAAAATTTAGTGCAATTTTGGCTTAAATGATAACCAAAAAAATTTCCATTAAATGTTATAAGTATTAGTTTTTCTGGTAAGCAAGAGTTAGAGATGTCACGTAAGCAGTATGGGTATTGAGATTCATTTCATATGGGAAAAAACAAAATGATAATAGGTTGAACGATATTGGTTTTTGTTAAAATTAAAATCCTAATTCATTCATGACACCAAACACATTCAAATATCCAATCAGTCATGAACTGAAAACATTTCCATAAACAAGGAGTTAAATAGTTAAATAACATCGTAAGGAAAAAAAACAAGGCTATATAAAAATAATTACCTGCATTACATTTTCCTATGATGGTAAGTTTTCCATCATGAACATCATGATTTAGGGATTTGAGAAGATCAAATGAAATGTCATATTCTTTTAAATGTTATTAAAATTCAGTGCAATTTGGGCTTAAATGATTACTAAAATAAATTCCATTAAATGTTATAGGGATTCACTTGTCATGTAAGGAAGAGTTGGTGGTGTCATGTTTGTAATATGGGTATTAATCTAAACTTCATAGATTGATTCAATGAAAGTTGAAAGGTCAGATAAGCAGATGAGAAAAACAAAAAATGATAATAGGTTGAATGATATTTGAAAACTAACTGTAATACAAATCAGAATATAACTAATAATAGGCATGTTTTAGAAAATAATCTGTCAAATCTGGAACCCTTGTAAGAACAATATGGAAACATACATGTCTAAGTTCTATTCAGACAACCCAAATAATAGAAATTTTCAAACAGTCTAAACAGAATTTGTAAATCAATATGTGTTGAGATTTTCAATCAACCATCACCTCTAACACCTTATACAGTCAGGTGTCGAACAATATGAATAGAAATGTGTTTGTTTGTATCATGCCCTTAACTAATTCAGTTGCATACTCAATCTTGGTAAGGTAATGAAAGATGTTAGAAAAGTCTATTATAGTAATTAGGATACCCAACAAATAGTCAAAAAATACTGACTGAAAAGTCAATCTAATACAAAAATAATTATAATAGAAAACATACCATTTGTGTGCCCTTAAGGTCTGTTTGTTGACCCATTCCTGGATGTGGTCATAACTTATGTTTCTCAACACATAAATGAATCTGGAACATCAATGCTGGGGAACCATTATAGGATTATTTCATTATATTGGAATCAAGCTTTGCATGATCATGTTCACATCGCATGGGTGCATCTCAATATGTACATTCATAAATAAAATAAGATATGATTGCTCTGAAAACTCATTAAAACGAAAATTAACTATAGATTAATGGAGAAGTGAAAATATTGAACACAAAATGAATACATTATATACCTGAATGGGTTGGACTTAGGGTGATAATGATTCAAGTGTCGATTCCATCACAATATCTAAATCATTCGTCAAAGAATGCGTTAATAATAAAGCATTTAATGGGTGCATAGTAGTCTTATATATAACCAAAAGTCGTCATTATAATAAATGAGAATTATACTTAATGTAATGATGGATGTCTGAATGATGTGAACCACATGAAATCATATGCATTGTATTATAATATTGAAATTTTGTATGAATAGAGTGAAATTAATAACTTAAAAGTGGATAATATCATCACAAAGTATACATGAAAGGAAAATCACCTTAAGAGAGATGCATCTGCAACATGTTGAGAGTCAATAAAATCTGAACCATTGGGAATTAATTGATGATGATTCTAATAGACCATGATGCTATAATGGATAATGGATTCTAAATATAGCATTTAGAATTAACCCAAATATACTCTATAGATTATTAATGTTCACATAATAATGGGTTTTTGAAATGAATAATAAATGAAAATAAAATGGAAGAAGAGAAGAAAACGCACCTACTGTGGAGAGTTGTGGAAGAAGTTATGAAATTAGGTTAAAGGTATCTCCAAATTTTATATGACCAACACCTGCAACTTTTGTCAAAATATTCTTCTTAAGCTAATGACGAACTACCAGGTGCACCTCCTGAGCCTGCTGTGGTGTGGCAACTTAACTTGTTCCAATAGGCCATACTGGATTATATGCAATGACTATATCAGTGTAGCTAGAAAAAACATCTTCCAAGTCATAGACAACATCAATAGACTATCAAAACTGCATTTTGAAAGTAGGATCATGAATTTTGATAAAATAAAGTGGCAGCAATGATTTTCATGCAAAGGATTTCATCTATAAAGTAATATACTACAACAATTAATGATAAAAAACCATATACAATGCAAGTCACATAAATTCAATAATAATATAAAAAAATGGATTATGTCAATGTCATACAGATAGATGAAGGTATTCATAAAATAAAATAATAGTGATTAAGATTTCTATTGTAAAATATGAGAAGATCCATGTGGGATTGTATGTATTCTACTGGTTACCAGTGGGTATGATTATGGAAAAGAGAAAGTAGAGAGAATGAGACATGATAAGATCAATACTTGTTTGTATTTCTTCTCAAGCTTGACTATTCCATTACAAAACACATTGATGCTCTGATCATTGATCTGATGGGAAATTATAAGATCTAAAAATCTTTGTATTTCTTTTGAATCCTACTTTGATGAGGGATCCTTCTTGAAGTCATTTTAGTAGTTTCCAATCATATCCATTAAAAACATTCAATTCCTAAAGAATTCCATTAAATAGTATCAAAAATCTTTTTTTTAATAAGAACTCTGAAAAGAAAAGATGAAGGATAAAGAATCTATAATCACATTTTAATATGAGTAGCAGTATAGTGCAAGAGATTAGGTTAAAGGTACCTCCACATATTATACAACCAACACATCCAACTTATGTCAAAATATTCTTCTTAAGCCAGTGAAAAACTATCAGGTAATAAAAAATATGTTATTCAATGCAAACCCATATCCTGAAATCAATAGAACTCACACATAAGAAACAATAAAAAGGAAAAAACACCAAGTAAGTCATCGTCATCCAATAAACAAATAGAAAAATTATGCGTTTACACATAAAAGTAGTAGTAAAGTGATGAATGTTGTGACAGTACTATCACAATCAGGTACCAACTTCATCATAATTGACCCTTTCCCAAGAGAAAACATGTTCTTCGATGTGGAACCATCTCCTGAAATTAATAAAAGAAACACTGTTCAAAATATACAAAGAAAAGTTTTTTGTAAGTTTACCTCAAAGAAACACTGAATTAACAAAATCCATTATAATTGATCCTATTCCTAGTTAAACATGACCCAGGAAAATAGAAATCAAAATACAATCTTCATAGTCAAATTAGTCCAATGATATTCAAATTAGTGAAGTATACCTTTAGGTAAGAAAATATCCTGCCAATCCCATACCTCCAACCCAGGTAGAAATAAAATCGTTAAGTAATGACACAAATTATATCCCTACAATCCCATACATCCAAGTAATTTTAGTAGTTTCTAATCAGCTCCATCAAAAAAACAGAAAATATTAAATTCCTAATGAACTCCATTCAAGATTATCAAAAAAACTATTTTAATAAGTAATCTGAAAAAAATTAGATGAAGGTATGCTGAAAATCCATATATAAGCTAATAAAAATGAAATAAAATGTAAATTGACAAGATAAATTTTTTTAATAAAATGTAAATTGACATCACAAATCAATTCACACAATGATAACAAAATTCTGAAAAAAATAATGAACAATGAAAACAGAGTACTAAAAATATAATCCAGAAGATAGGTTTCATAGTCATATTGGTTCTAATAGATTGACAATTTTAAAACATACCTTCAGGAATGAAATATTTTAAGGGTTAGCAATCTGAATTTAACAAAATTATAAGGAATCAAAAGAAAAGGAAGTGAAATGTTATAGTGGAACAAAATCTTAGAGAAAAATGATGTATTTAGGGGTTACTATAGGTGCATGGAACTAAAATTGTGAGATCATGGTGGATTTTCGGTGTCTATTCCCCTCTGCTGTAAATGAAGTGTTACCATAGATACAAGAAAAAAAATCATGAGACGAAGCTATTTTTAAGAGATACGTTAGTAACCGTGGGGAGGGATGTGGTTCCGAGAAGTAGAACCTTGAAGTGGATGATTTATCGTCGGATCGACGGTGCTGAGTTTCTGAATGTGTTGGAACTCGAAGCGCGATGTGGATGAGATTTCGATGAGTCAATTTTCAGTTGGTTGTAGGAGTCGACAGTATGGAGGAAACACAGGATATTTCGATGAGAGTAAATGGGTAGTGTTTCGAGAAGGTAGCATCGTGGAGGAAGGTTGGGAGAATTTGATGAGTCGAAACCGGTAGGGTTTCGATATGCGGGGAGGAATTTTGGAAGATTTCGAGGAGAGGAAACGGGTAGGGTTTCGAACAGGTAGCAGTGGGAAGGGAAGTTGGCACGTGGGGTTGAGGGTGATTTGTTTTTATGTGGGTTGCGGTGTGAGGCGTGGAGAGAAAATGGAGCGACACATAGTGGTAAAATACCTTACTTTAGTAGGTATATAGATATTACACATATAGCATTTTGATCAATGATAGAACCAAAAATGGTTTAGTTTCATTATTGAATTAATAAATAATATTCTCATCTCTAAAAGATATTCATCATATCCCACAGATAACTTCCCAAATATTACACTTCATAGAAATAAACTATTTAAAATATATCTTCATAACCTGGGTAAAGGAAACATAAGAATGGGTGAGCATAAATTATCATTAAGGGTAATCATTTGTGATATAAATCAATGATCATGTGGAAGAATAATAAAACCTTAAGGGTATGAGATCATGAAAATAACATATAATGTTTTACACTCAATCAATCAAAGATCATACACCCATGTCATAGAATTCATATTTATAATTTCAAAGGAAATACATGTTAATAACTAGAAATCATCATAATCAATCATTAACTATATGTACATGTCATAAATTTATGGCACCATCATAGATATAAAACCAATTTCATAAGTAAATCTTTACTACCAATACCATTTAAGGGATCTGGAATCAGTACCTATCTCCCATCACATTATAGAGAAGACATCAGCACTCAGATCACATTATGGATAAAGTACATCAAACGTCATATTATACTGGATCAAGAACATTGATATTCATCCAATAGTTTCCCATGTGATATAAAATCATTTACCATTACATTAGAGGGATATATAATTCACGGACCACCCACTAGATAATTAAAACCATAGATATCTGTTTCATGAGATCATAATACATCCATCATTCTATCTTATCATATCTTCTTCAAATAAAATGGGATTTATAAAAATTTAAACAAATTATCATACCATAACCAATGTAAAATTAATGAGTTTCATAAATATAGATAAATTGTATACATAAACCATCAAGTTAAATAACAAGGATTGTGTCATTGAATCATCTCCCAATTAAACCATGATTATCATCAACAATGATATTATAGATGAAAACTTCATTAGAGGATCACTGAACTATTTATAGTGGAAAATGATATTTTTGATTTTAAATCACATATTAAAATTTTAAAAATTTCTAAAATAATATTGAGTAAAATTTTCTTGAAAATAAACATATGTAATAAAAAAATTATACCGATAATTTACTATTCATGATAGTAGGATTCCCAATTCGAGTATTATAATCATAAAGAAAACAATCATTTCACATTTTTTTGAAAATGTTAAAAAAAACCTCATTCATAAAATGAAAATAATATTCATTTAAAATAATTTTTAAAATGTGAAAAATGGGAGAATTCACATTAAAAATCATAATATATTAATAAAAATATTTTAGAAAATATTTTATAAAATATTGACATAAAATAGTATGATTCCGGACTGAATAATATAACAAAGTCATATATATTTTAAAATATTTGTTTGGTCTCTTGAGTAATTATTTATTGGAAAATAAAAGGAAATGAATATTCACCATAAATTACTTGATTATACTAATATTAAATGGATTAATAATATAAGTATCATTTAATTTCCTCTAATTTATATTCACCCATAAAAATACCATTTAAAATGGGGTCGATGTATAAATCCCTTATCTCAAGTATCATATTTATTAATAAACATTCAATCATCTGGTATATTAAATATATAATTACTATAAATATTTTATAAGGAAATAAATACATATATATTATCATATATTATTTAATTAAAACATCATATCATCCATTTATTAAAAAAATATTATTAAAATAATTATTTCGGGTGATAATAGCTTGGTTTCGTAAAAAAGTTTCAATATGAAAAGTCCAAAAAGTTAAAATTATATCAGGGGTACATTATATAAAGTGTTTTATTAATTATATAAGAATAATTTATTCTAATTATATTTATATTTGGAGTCATTTATATAATATATAATGAAAAAATAAATTACATTAGTCATGGAGAGAGTTCGTCATACGTATGCATGAATGATTTTTTCGTTTCCTATTTATGGGAAAAAAGAAATTTAAATAATAATTAATCTTTAATGAATGATAATTTTGTAATAAGTGGCATATATGTACCTTAAATTCAATATTCCAACTATTTGAAAGAGGAGTTGATGTAAAATTAATTACATTGGTTTACAAAGCGGTAATTCAGTTTACACACGAATGATGGATTCATATACAATTTGATGTAATAAGAAAATATATAGGTTAAAAATTTAATATTATAACATATTATTATAAGGGATATACTTATGTAGTTATGTAAACATTTTTTAATGGGATTTTATGGAGTTATTAGAAGAAATTAGCTTGAAATGGTAGGGAAATAAGATTACAGCTTTGACAAGAAAATACATTTTTCATAAGTCTTTATCCTTGAAATGATGGTCTTTTGGAATTAAAAAAACATATAGAACATGATTATGTAATCTATAAATGTAATATGGTATTCTGTTGACATGTTATAGGGCTCAAACTGTGTGAATCAGGGTGGGAATGATGTGGCCATTAATAATTGAGGTGACTGCCACTTTTGAAATTTCCTGAAGGATCAAAATATAACAAATTAATTATCATGAAAATAATTCAAAATGGAAATATATACAAGGATAAGGTAGAATTTGGTTTTAATACCATCAATAAATAAAACATCGATAGGTAATGATTGTGTTTAAATTATATGTTTTGGTTTCACTACTTAGCTAACGTATCTTATCCTTTACCACAGTAACAAAATTTTCAATATTAAAAGGTTGTAATTCCAAACCTAAGGTAACTATTAAATCATAAATATATAAAGGATATAATTTTCTTATTATTTTAACCAAATTTTCCACTGGAAATACTTTTATTATTTTTAATTAATTTAATAAAATATAATTTCCATAAAATATCATTAATGTCATATTTTGATACTATTTATTTACATTAATTTGAATGTCATAAAGACTCAAATGGTATTATAATATAAATATATAAAACATCCCCAATAAGTCTCAATTATATTAAAAAATTAATGGAATTCAATAATCAATCCTAATTTTATTAGTTTTCATATATTTGAAAGCATTTATTTTTTTTGTTATTTTAATAAATAACATGTTTTAAATATTAAAGAATTTAAAGTTATTATTTAATAAATAAAAAATATAAATAAATTAACATCAATAATATAATTTTATTATTAACAAATTTATCATAAATTTTCTTTTAAAAATTTATTTTTCATATATATGAAGACAGAAGAGACATTAAAAACCAACAAAGTGGTATTTTGTAAATTTCATTGCATCAAATATTATATACATTATGTTTATGGAAAATTATCCCCTAAAAATTAAATTTATATAATAAAGTTATAAAGAAAGAAATAAATTCATAAATTTTTATTTATATGAAATTGGAAGCCATAAATATTAGTTATAACATAGATTAAACCAATTTACCCTTTATCTAGGTGATACATTTTACAATTATTATGATTTGGAATGCCTAAAAATAAAAACGATCTTTTTACAAAATTAAAAACCATGATTACAAATATGTAATCTATTTTATAAAAAAAAAATTAGGGGAAATTATTTTTAAAACATTTTAGCAAGATGCAACAAAAAAATAATTTTAGAAAAATAAAATATTAAGCATAAAATTAGATTTATTCATATCCGATACATAGTAAATATATTTCATTAAATTTAATAAATTTCATTGAAATTATAAGATATAAATTTTAATTAAAATAACTCAACATTTTTTATTAATTTAACTTAATAAGATAAAAAAACTTTATGTTAATTAAAATAGATATCAGAAAGAAGTATATTTTACTATAAAATAAGTTTTATTAAAAAATAATTTTCATTTTAATTTATAATCAATTGATAAATAGTGAATTTATTTTATATATGTTTAAACCATAATTTTTCTTAATTTAGGTAGTCCTATATATACCAACTAGTCCAATTTCTAGTATTTATCAGACACATAATATTTTAGCAGTATTATGCAGCTTCTTTAAACTCGGAGATGAATATAAAAATGATATTGATGAAATAAAATATATTTCATAAAATCATATGGTGTTAAATCATCATTTCTTTGAATAATCTCTATTGACTTTATCCTTATTATGGGATCTCCATAATCCTTGTGGTGATTCATTTGATAAGGCATTAGTATATTTGGATAGACGACCACGATAAACATCATATGATGGTTTTAGTTGTAGTTTCTGAGTGATGGATCAGTTTCCAATGAATAAAAGTATTTTTTTTAACATTATGTTGTTGAATATCATTCATTATTTTAGTATAGAACATATAAAATTACATATATTGTTCAGTATTAATTTTTTAGGACTATGGGGCTTCTCTAGGATGGAAATTCCAATGGTGGGAATAATGTAAAAGCTTTTCCTATTTTTGGTTTTTGAGTTCGTAAGGGAATTTGTTTTTTTGTTGTTGGGGGTTTGTTATAAGAAATAAATTTTATACTGTGAATTTGATATTTGAATCAAATTATTGTTATGTTTTTTTATATGCTCAAATTCATAATAGGTTCCTCTTTTTCGTAAGAAAGTATTTAGTGTTTTATGATAAATTTCAAATTTTTTGGAAGTTTGTTTGCTTATTTCATGCTTCATTGAGAAATGATTGAGGGAAACCATGACTAACCTAGTTTTTTTTGTAGGATTTTAGTTTTTTTTATTTCATAGTTGGTTATCATAGTAATTACATGGTCATGTGTTAACCATGAATATTTTAGATAAAATACTGAATCATAGAGTAATTTTTTGGCATAGATCATGGTTTTAGATATACCATGAAAGATTAAAAAATCATGTTCGAATTGAGATTCACTATTGAAACGTAGTTCTGATAACCATGTATCAAAACCGTACAATGGGTGGAAAATAAATATAGTGTGATGCACATGGTTGGCACACAAATTTCTTATCATATTTTTATTCATTCGACAATGAATAAGTTTTTTAAAATGTGATAAATTATAATTCTTTCCGGAAAAATTTGAAAGAGTGTAGTATTTTACTTCTTATATTATTTTCAAAATGGCCAAAGGTCCACTTCCCCCCTCCCCCTTTATATTACCATTTAACTTATGGTGTTATTTTTTATATTCATTTTCATTTAAGGTGGGTATTTCCTCCCTTATTCCTCTATTGTTCCTCCACCATTTTGTATTACAATTTTTGAGGATCAGATTAGGGCTACATCGTATATTCCACTAGATAATTATGTATTCATCCCTTAGAAGGGTTATTTCTTATAGTGTAGCTAGAGGATGGGTCATGATGGTATATTCACATATTTTCACATTATTTTAGTAAATGCATGACTTTATATTAATTTTCTGAATTTTTTGAGACATGTTGTTTGAAATTGACTGTGGAATTAGTTGTAATAATTGTTTGTTTTGTGTGGATTAGGTTCATGAAAATGTTGAGAATTTAAATTCCAATATTGGTTGAGGTTTTGGTGAATGATTGATGTCTGTTGGGTTTTTAGGCATTATGCCTATTTTAATTCAAAAATTTAATGAATTAAAAATTATTAAATGAAATTTAAATAATTAATTATAGAGGTTTATAATTATTTATTGGAATTTTACATGAGATAGAGCCCTATTTATTGGGATTATGTGATAGTGAATTAATATTTATGATCTTGGGAAATAGTCATCAGTCCCCAATTAACACAAAATAACATCAATTTGATGTCGATGG
Organism: Viscum album; assembly: GCA_963277665.1. Classification (NCBI taxonomy): domain Eukaryota; kingdom Viridiplantae; phylum Streptophyta; class Magnoliopsida; order Santalales; family Viscaceae; genus Viscum; species Viscum album. Next base: position 2,007,830,689 of record OY728148.1, on the reverse strand, counting down.
TATTTTAAAAATTACCTTGTTATTAAGAATGTCTATCATTGAATGTGACAAAAAATCTCTCGATGGGGGAGATCAACCCTTATTTTTAAATAAATTTTCTTATTTAAAATGACATGCTATTGAAATGAGGAATGATTATAGCGATAGGATGGACTCTTCTACGTTTTCATGATGCCTCAACTTCCAATGACCAAGGGTGTTTTTATATTTATGTGTCGGTAAATATAAAAACCAAGAGGCATATGAATTAAATTAACTAAGTGAGAATAGAGACCATAGTGATAGATTCTATTAGTGACCACTATGTTGAAGTTAGTTATTCCCATATATATATGTCTATGAGATTTTCAAGGTAGAAACATTGAGATTTTGGAAATACATTGGGATAATTGGGATGACTATAGGGAAATTGAACCTTCCCCTCTAAGATGTGGGAACCTAGGTGGGTATACCATCATTAGATAATATAGAGTTTTACATCATTATGTTAAACCTATGATGATATAGGGATTCGAGATAGGAATTATGAAATCTCTTGAGAGTGATGGTGTGTTTCCTTTCATAGGAGGACAATTAGGCCTTATGATGTTGTAGAGTATGTTAAAATATGGGATTCCTTCTAAAGTATTCTATCAGAAATAGAATGTGTGATTTATATATGGGGTTATTAGTAACGTTATTGTATAATCATATGAATTAGTATAACCTAGTGGGTGCCTAGATGATAGAATAACCCACAGGAGGGAGAATGAATGAATGGTTATATAAGATTGCACACGTACTTTAATATATGAGTTGGTTGTGTGATGCTGGTATAGTTGGTTTGGGGATTAGTTATGAAAAGGAAAGGACAACCTCAATTTTTTAAAATGGTTTTACACATATGAAAAAATGCATAAATATGATTATATTTGATAATTGTTGAAATAGATGTTTTCTTTGAATATGGGATTCGTATCTAATATTATGTCTTTGATATGAGAGACACACTAACCCGAATGATATGTGGATACAGGATGATTCAGGATATCCTAAAATCCCTTAGTGATTAGAATATATTGAGATATTATAGGAGGGATGAACCTCCCCCAATAAGATGTATATATGAGATGATCCTGGATGGATTCACTAGCACCATTTGAATAATATAATTGTGGATTTCTAATACTTTCTCCTAGAATTTGGTCATCAAGGATGTTACTATTAGATATCCTTAGTCTATCTCATTTAAAACGACCATTAGTGTCCTATTATATGTAATGGAGGTGTGAAATAATTATATACACACCAACAATAGTCCGGTCTGGTTTTTGAAGACATCACGTTCCTAATTAGGATATACAAAAAATATTGTTTATTGTTTACATTTCCAAAGTGTATTTTTTTTATTCAGTTAATCCTGTCACATGCCTAAGAACTACATTTTCTAGTTATTTAAAAGAAAACATTGGTGGTTCCGTAATAAGGTATCCTCACACCATAGTAAGGAAGACATATAGCTTGGGTAGTCAGGTAGAATCATTGTTCAATGGTTTAGGTTTGGTAAAGGCCTGAATTATCATGATTGAGTGGGATAGCTCAAAAAAATTAGAGATGTAGTTAAGGTGAGGATCAAGGATTATATTGGAGAATCACTATTTTTAATTATTTCATGTATTTGAAATGTTATCAAACTGGTAGTTGTTCGATGTCAAATACTAAAATGAACATTAATTTATATGACTATATACTTATATTTGTTTTGATATTTATGGATATGTTTATTTATTCCTTATGATCTAATGATTATTACCATGGGATATATTTGGATTATTTTATATTTTTAATTAAAATTTTTATATGGAAATATACTCTACCCATAGTACTACTATAGACCCTCACTACTTGTAGAGAGCTCTTGGTATATGATGTGGGCCGTCGAGGATATGTAGTGAACTAACCTGGTTAATATAAAGTGTATCCAAGTTGATAAATTACAAATACCTCTGATGTGAGGGTTTTATATGTTTTTTACATCTTTAAATTTCTTTTTTGTTTTATGTTGATCTTATCACAAAATCATACAATTCAATTTTAATTGTTTTTACAATTTTTGTTACGAAACATCCAAACACTAGCCCTATCAATAATGATTTTTAATTGCACAAATCTTCCTGTTGAAAAAAATCAACTAAATTAAAGGCCCCAATATATCCTTTTATATATCCTATTTTAAAAATCAATGTGACCCATGAAATTACCCTTTATTAGACATTCACATGTAATTTTAAACTTCATCTTCATCATTATAACACCACACTACATGCATGGATGTCCTCTCACATTTCAGTGGGTGTTATAAGATATGACCATAAATGAATTATCTATACATGATGATAATTTCATTGAATTAATTATAATATTACAATGAATCTATTTCAATTATTATGTTGTTTATTTTGATCATAAACATTGATTTCTCAAGATATATCTCTCTATGGTAGTCATAACTTGTATCTATTTCAAACAAATTTTCTTAAAGATTTTCAGTGCCTGAAAATGAATGTTATGAGAAGAATATGACCAAAACAATGTCACTTCAATTAATCACATGCACATCATGACTATTAATCGTGGTATACGTTATGAAACCACAAATTGGTTTTTGGTTTTATCTATGCACCTATTGGTTAGAGAGAATGGTTAATGCCACTCAAATTGTACTCTCCTAGTTTTTCTGCATTCCAGGACTTTACCTCTCTAGTTTATCATCAATCCATTTATGGGATTTTTACATTTATTGAAATATAAATCACTAGAATATCTAGGATAAAAGAATTACACATTACACCCCGATAAAAAAAATTTATTTTTATACATTTTTCTTCTATATTTCCTTCCCATTTCTATAGCATCAAGAAACATTTAATAAAAGTATTTCATTATATTTTAACCTATAATGATATTAAATACGTGAGTTTCTTTAAGATAAATATTCAATGGATGTATATATAATTAATATATCAATCACATAATTAATTATTTATCAATATCAAAATAAAATATTCATCATCATCTGATTGTATAATAATTTTATGGAATATGTTATCTTATTAAAAATGTATTGATTAAATGTGTATGATTCATCCAATGTTACAACAGACATAGTCCAAGAGATAACCATCCCTGCTATAATCCCAACATTTTTGTGATCAAAATTATCTTCCAAAATGTGGTTCAAAAGATCCATCTATATTGACACAAAATAAATATATGTATATGTAAATTCTAATAAAAATAATATTATCCATATATGATTTCTAAAAATTAATAATATATTTTTTAAAAATTTCCACATAATTATGTATGTTAAATCTAGTTATCCACTTATTTGGGGACGAAATAAAGTATTCATCATCAACCATGTACCCATAACCCTGTGTAAAACCATTGAAAATCCCCATGAAAACTAATAATCACTATAAAACTCAATCGATGAAGTAACGTCATGAATCCCAATTATATTCATCATATAAAACATTCCCAATTCACACCCAAAAATGACTCATAAATGGGTAAAATGTGAGAAATGTTTATTAGTTTTTCCACAATCACCTTGATAATGTCACGAATTATTTGTTTCCATGAGAAACTGACAAAAATATTCATCATAATATTATTCCATTTCTTATATGGTGAGTGTTTTGGTTACATACCATATAGGTTTTTGATTCATTGTATTCACCAATTTACGAATTAAACAATGAGATACAAATAATGTTATGCCCTATTTATTGTTGTCCACCAAAGGTATCTTTTCATGTCATGAAACATCTTCGGTAACCAATAGTGAACTACCCATATTGAGTAATGAAATGAATTTAAAACAACTTATATCAAACATGGGGGAACTAGAATCCTATATATAGAAGCCAATAACACTTGTACCAAAATAGTTTTTAATTTGGGTAACCCTTGATTTCTCTAGCTTCATATAAAATGTCAAGATGGTAGAAGGATTGATAGAAATTTATAAGTCATACTACATTCAAAAATAAAACCTACATGGGATAGCCACATAGGCTAGCAATAAAGTCCCTTCCCAAAACCCCCTAAAAGGACCCAACATATTTATTGGAAATCAGTCTAAATACATGATATTTTACAATATTAAATAACCCTAACCATCCGCACAATGATATTATCCACATTGGGAAACCTAAACTCACCTATATAAATTTAAAACACATTGTTATGGGGTAGGTGTTAACATCCTATTATATGATTTTTTTCATATCCAGCTAATGAATGATTGTCACATAAGATCTCCATAGTGGTGTTTATAGCCTACTTGTGTGGATTTCCCACAATGTATATAGATGTGAATCAAGAATGACTTATAAGAGTACGTAGATACCTCTCCCATAATAATTTTATTTGAATTGAGGAAAATGATCCAGGATTCCCACTAAGGATAATATCATAGTTCAGGATATGTTTATTGTTTTATATTATATAAAATCCAACAGCAAGGATGGTGGAAAATAAGGATATTGGTTCTAATAGGGGGATTGGGGTAGGGGAATGTGTTTCAATCCAATATGGTGATCACAAATTGGATGGAGAGGTGAAAAAATCACATAGAGGGGATGAAAACCTATTCCATATTGATTCATTTTAAATAAAAGAATATGAGTTAGAGAAACCTAAGGTGGATAATATCACCTTGTTTGTGATCAACCATTTCAAACTATCCTTAAATAGATCATAGAATATATCACTCTAAACCACAAGTAAACTATATCCCCACTATTTATGGGGGCATATATCTTTATAAATGTTTTACCAATTTTCTATCCCTATTTGTATTTATCTAATTTGATACACAAATTCATTATTTTAGAATAAATTATTATTATAAATAAAATTATTAGTGGAAAATTCATGTATCACCCAAGCCTCATTGAATACAACCCTTAACATATCTTTACATGGATCTTATAGATTATCTCTCAATGCATGCCATTATTAGGTTAGAATATAAAATGTTACTCAAGCGGGGGGGGGGGATTTTGTCTTCTTAATAATTTTTCATGATTATGGATTTTGAAACCCACTATGATCTATGAAGATATAAAGTGATTACTTTTATAAAAATAATATGCAGCAAATAAACTGAAATAATGATCATAATTGTTTATAGTGGTTTGGGGAGAAAAGATCCCCTAGTCCGCTCTACCAATCACTCTCTTTGAGAGCTTAGAAAATTTCACCAGAATGGTCCTCTTATCAGAAGACAATATATCCACAACTAATTGTAGGATGTTAACACCTTTACAAACTAGAAGAATAACATAGAATTACGGTACTATAACAGAGAACCAGATATCCATAGCTTAGACTAAGAATCTGATACTCCCACATAACTAAGTATGAGAAGTTGAAAAATCCAATAAACCAAATGAGAATGATTTGAAAGGATTAAGTTGATCTTTATAGTTAAGCAAAAATAAACTAAAAATTTCTAGATCTTCTTCTTGAATATAGAAAATTGTTAACAATGAATCAGTCTCATTCAATCCTTGTTGCAAAATGTTCTTCAATAATGTTGCAAGTGAAAAAAAAGTAGTGAATCAAGGTTCAAATATATAAAAATTTTAAATCATATCGTCTCTAGAAAATAATAGTGATTTAATCATTCATTGTAGTAGAAATACATGAATATATTTTAATAATTTTTCTGATAGAATAAATATTATCGAAAAATTACTATGATAAACTATATCAAAATAAATATCTAGATTTATTGCAAAATTTCAAATTCCAATTGAACAGGGGAGCCGTAATTTCCCTTAGAAATTGCAGATATTTTCTAAGAGGAACATAGTTCTTTGAAAAAAAACAAAGTAGTCCATTAATCAGTATTTAACTATGAATGGATTGCTGCAACATTCTCAGATTGAAAAGACATCTTGAAAAACATCTCTATTGAGAACCCAACCTAGGTTTGAGCTGCGTAGCATAGGGTTACCTCACGTAGCATAGGGTTCCTTCTGACAGCCTATGGTTTCTACTAACTTATTCATTATTAACAATACTTGTACCTTTATTTAACATAGGAATAATGTATAACAGGGATGATAATCTACGCATTTAACTTTTTATCCGAAAATTCAGAATGTTGCATTGATTAACCATGCGTTCAACTTCCCGAACATATGGTACGAATTGTAAATATAAAATCTAATATAGGGATGTTAATCCATACGCATGTTGATTTTATGAACATAAAGATGTCAAACCAAACTAAGAAATTATTTGTGTAACATAGGGTTGATACTATATTCAAGTGTCAGCTCCTACAACGTAATGTAGGGATTGAAATGGTATTTTTAGAGTAATTTTCATAACGTTAAATTAAATTTAAATATAATGTAAATTCCAATAAAAAATATTAAAAAAATATATATTAGAGAAAAAACAAGTGAATTTGTGAGCATCAAAATCATCCTAACTTTATTTAATATTGTTGAGATAATATGTTCCCAACAATCTCCCCAAACTTGATGATCAAAAAACCAAAAACAAAATCCAAAAAAGTTAAAGAGACAATATGATTCTATAATGAACATGAAAATAAATATAGAATATATTTTCGTATTTTGATTTAATATATGTATTTGTATAATGAAAATTTTCAAATGAAATGTTGTGGTTTAAAAATATTCTCCATAACCCAATGATTATATTCCACAAACATCACCCCATTTTTTTGAAATCAAAATGATACTTTGAATGTATAAAATAAATAAACCACATTAAACAGAGCATTGAATAGTATGGAATATCTATAAAATCTGGTAAATGAAAAATAAATCTACGATTGTAAATTTAAACATTGAACCAAATAAATATACTAAAAACATAATTGGAATATAAAATGAAATTAAAAAAAATTCAAATTTTTTAAAAATTAAATTAAAATCCTTAATCAATGAAAGTTTCTTCAAAATGAAGTTATTTAGTTTGAATCGGTAGGTAAAAGGGTTCAGCATAATTGGTAGGGGATTTATCTTTACTTCTAATCATTAGAAGCTTCAAAAGAAGACTTTGGTTTTTTTTGAAGGCTTATGAACATTATTTAAAAAGATTCATTGAATAATTTCCAACCATTATATTCTCAATCAGATTAACCTTCATAAATTCATTCAAAGCTTCCTCTGACTGAATGAACATGGTCATATTTTTATTAATTTTATTAAGTACTTGTCCCAACCAGGATTCAGTTTAAGTCTGTTGAAAAATCATATGTCTTTGATTTTTGAATAGAAAACTTAAATGAGTAATATCACACTATGTATTTGGTAGTCTATCATTTAAATAATCTAGTATAGATGAACTGGCTTCATACATTTAGATAAGTTCAAGATGTTTCTATTTAGAGGAGGGTAATCCTTGACTACATACACTAAGATCCTTAAATTCTCAACCTATCATCAGCCTAATCTCATTAAACTATGATTTATTAATAGATTCGTCTCTTAATAAATCTTACTCTTTAAAAATCATACTTATAAGTTCATTATTGTCTCCAAGAAAATTATATTTTCATTTAATTACCATAAATGGATATTTGGACCTTCAAATATAGTTCATAGAACTGAAGAAAACAAGTATTATTCATTTTTAGTTTTTAAATCCACCAATTTCTTTCTGGAAAATATATTATGAGAATCTAATAGATTGATATTTATAACCAAGGCTTCATCCTAATAATCATAATATTTAGGAGATTCAGTGTCTGGTTTTCAAATAGCTTCCCTGTGACAATCTTCTACTAATTCTAAACATATCTCTTCATTATCATCTGATATGTTTCCTAAGGTAGATACTCCATACTATTCATAATCTGGAACAACAAGAGTTTGAGTATCAGAAATAGCTTCCACTATAAGTTCTTGACTGTGACCCTCTTGATCACATTTCTCACCCACTGGTTTCTTGTTCTTAGATACTCTTGGTGATTCATCTATATTCATTAGAATTATGATGATAAATATTATTTTCTAAAAATGATATATTTTTTTCATCAAATTCCTTCTTTATCAGGCATATGATGACCATAAACAACTGAAGGAATTATTCTTTTCTCCCCCCCCCCCGAACAGTTGATAATACCCTTTTTTTCTCCAACCGAACTGGTATAATACTATTACAATAGTTTCTCTATAGAAATCATATGTTTTTTACAATTCCATCATTCAGAGTGTTTTTTTGGTATCATTTGTTTTCATTAAAAAATTAATAAAATTTCTATCCCTTTAAAGAAAAAAATATATAATCTATCTATAAGGATAATATCCCATCTTCACATCCTTTTGGAAACAATTTTTTATATATCTTATCATAAACATACAGAAATTAATCTTTACATGGTTCATATACAAAAAACATTATATACATTTCAGGATAGTGTACTTTCTCAAGCTCAACAGTCCTAATAAAAATTTTATATTGAATAAACTTCAACATAACTCGATGATCATGATAAATTTCATTGATCATTACCATCTTGACAGTTCCTGTTCCAAATAATGAAACCATTATATCTTCTAAAAAAATATCTCCCATTACCGATATGTCTTAAATAAAATAAAATCTCTCCCTCATAGGGACAAGGTAACATCTATGCAATTTCCATATAAGAAAAATAAAACCCAGAATCATTAATATTAGTGAAAATGGAGTCTTCTTGGAATCCAAGACTAAACAACACATTCATTAATGATTCCTTTACTTCAATTCCATAAACCATAAGTATGTTATCTTCTCCAAAAGAATAATCCAAAGTGTGAAATCTCATTTATTTATTGAGTGAAAGATAGGTAGAATATAAATAAAATAAATAAATTACCTTTCCCCGAAACAGTTTACAGGAATTCTCTGAGGCATTGAAAATGTTTTACACCTCATCATTAATAGATAATTAAGGGGTTTAAATTACTGAAGGTTTTTTATATTGAAGGGATTAAAGGATGATAGTTTTTGAAAACATTAAACCAAAGAAGCTCTATAAACCAAAAAACATGTAAAATTTGATAAAGAGTGTGGGAGAATGAAAATGATATTACCATGTCAATTGGGAATGTACTCATTACATTCAAATTTTAAAAATCCATATATATTCAAATAAAAATTATATTTTAAATTAAAACAAAATTGAATAAAACATATTAAATAAATATTAGCTAAATAAAAACATAGGGACTTTATTTTTTTATAAAAAATGACATAAACTCGATTATTTATAACTCCGCATAAATAAAATAAAAAATAGAACTAGGAAGAGGTTTATTAAAAATATCATCCAATTTATTTTCAGTATTAACAAATTCGAAAGATATATCATTTTATGGAAATGATATATTAAAAATTGATGTTGTAAATGAATGTTCTTTTTCCTATAATGACATATAGGATTACTTTGAAATATATATAGCACTGGTAATATCACATAAAATTGGTATACTATTAATATTTAGTCCAAAGTATAGTAGTATGTTTTTCATCCAAAATAAACATGCACATAAATATCAAATAGACACATATTGTTTCTCGGTGGTTGATAGGGAAACTAATTTTTGTTTCTTAGTATAACTTGAAACTAAAGATTTTCCTAAAAAGTTACAGGTTCTAGAGGTACTATTGTAACTAATATACAACCACCAAAGTCAGAATGTGAATATCAAATTAAATAAAAATTATATGTTTTGAGGAAAATAAGAGATTGAATAACAGTTCATTTTAAATATCTAAATGTTCATTTAACGATAGTATGATTGTACTCTTTCTAATTTTATTGAAATATACCCCAAAGTCACATAGAAAACAAAATTTCTAGTCTCATAGTAGTAAGATATAACAAAATTCAAATCATACATCTATTTAAAAAAAATCAACTATTTTTCCTTATTCTTCCAAATCATGTTTAATATTAGTACACATTGGAGTTGTATATGTATTTCTATTAGAATGTCCATACATTTTCAATAAATAAATAATATAGAAATATTTATTTAAAACATTTACATTATATTATTGAAAAATTTTAAATCCTAAAATAAATTCTGTTCTCCCATCCTACTTATTTAAAATTATTTTTTAATTTAATTTGAAAATTCAAGAAAAATATTTTCATCAGTTGAACAAAAAATAACATCATCAATTTAAATTTGATCTAATAAAAATTAGTACTAATTGTTTTCTTGAAAAGTGTTTGATCTTACAATCCAATTGTGTATCTAATTTTCAAATGAAAAGTGTGTAATCTTTCATACCAATCTCTAGGTTCTATTGTAAGGCCATAAAGAGAATTAGTACGTTTAAAAAAGGGTTTTGTTTTTGATGATTTCCAAAACTATGAGGTTCTTCAACATAAACATGCTCCATTAAATAACCATTTAGAATGGTAGACTTAAAATCCATCTGATATAATTCAAATTTCTTATGAGATACATAATCTAAATGAATTATTATAAGGGATATTTTTTTGTAGACTTTGAATCCATGATTTTTTAAATAGTTAATCATTCGAGATTTCCAAAATTCATAATTCTCACTAGTAAAATATGGAGCACATACCATAGAAATTACTTCACTAGGATCATCCATTTACATATTCATATAGACTTCATACATTTAGATTTTCATATATTTAGACGAAAGCACTACGCGGATACCTTTTGTTAGGTCCAAATATACAATGTAACACAAGAGGGGGGAGGTGAATCGTGTCTTTTTAAAAATCATCCACCATTATAGGCCAAGAAACCCACTTTGATTTATGAGGATATTAAGTTTTTATTTATATAAAAGGAACTTGTAGTGGATAAACAGAAATAAATAACATAGATTTTTGTAGTGGTTCAGGGCACAATGATCCCCTAGTCCACTGTACCTATCATTCTCTCTTCATGTTTTGTCAATTTCACTAGAATGAACCTCTTATCACAAGACCATTAATCCAAAAATCATTGTATGCGTTGACACATTTAAAAACTAGAATAAGTACAAAACCGTTTGGTTCTATAATAGTGAATTGGTTATCCACATCTTAGATCATGAAGATGGTACTCTACCGCAACTGAGTTTGAGAAGATGAAAACTCCAATAAATAGGAAGATATTGATTTGAAAGGTTTGGGTTTATATTCATAGTTTCAATAGCATGAAACTTAAAATTGTTGTATCTTATTCTTTTTCTTCTTCTGAAAAGAATATCTTCATGAATGAATTTTTATAATGTGATCATTGTTGCACAATTATCATCAATAAGGCATAAACTAAACGGCAATAGTAAATCAAGGATGAAATATGTATAACATTCAATGTGTAACCTATTTGGAAAATTAAAGTTATTTTATCATTCGTTGTAGTAGGAATACATGTATATATTTGAAGAGATAGTTAGAAAGAATGTATAGAAAAAAAACATTTTTCGGTAAACAAGATCCAAATAGATATCCTCATGGATCGGAAAATTTAATATTCCAATTGAACAATGGAGTTGTAAAGTCCCTTATAAATTAGAGTTATTTTCTACAATTAACATATTTATTTGTAATAATCATGAAAATAATTGAATCAGTAATTAATTTTTACTCTACCATTGCAGCAATCTCTGGTTTAAAATGTGGATTGAAAAAAAAAATTATTTTGGAAACACAATATTGGATAGAGCTGCGTAGCGTAGGGTTCCTTCCAGTAACTTAGTGTTCCTAAAAATTTATGTCTTCCTAACCATACTATCACCTTTATGTAATGTAGGGAAAAAAGTATCTTTGGGATAATAACCCAAGCATTTACCATTTTATAAAACAATCTCGAACATATCATTGACTAACATTACATTCAACTTCCAAAATGTATGGTATGAACAGTAAATCTAGACTCCAACATATGGTTTCTTATCCACACACTTGGGTATTTTTATGATTTTAAGTATGTTGATTTAAAGTCAAAACATTTTATCATAACATAGGGTTGAATCCACACCCATGTGTTATCTCTTCCAGTGTAATGTTGGGATTGAAACAGTATTTTAAGACTAATTCTCTTAACTTTTAATTACTTTTAAATAGAATATAAATTCCTATAAAACTTGTCCAAAAATAATTATCTGAAATCAAACAAGGTTATTTCTAGGAATCAAAATATTCATTAAATTATAGATTATTGTTGAGATAATACATGCCCAACAATCATGACAATGTAGTATTCTATGGTACCCATGCATCCTATAACCCAGTCCTCCTTGTAGTCTGGACACAATCCACTGGTACCTAGAACCTAGTCTCACCGACATCTTGTTTACAACAGCTCAAAATTTTCTTATGGTACCTATGCCTCCTCAATCATAGGCCTCCTCGGGATGAGAACTCACTGTACAATGTACTAGAACCTAGGAATTACCACTCCCTGCTTCCCAATTTATAATGATCTCCAAATACATACCCACCTTGCGACCAACCTCTATGAACCCCAATCCTTCCACTCTAGACCACCATGCACATAGGTCTCCCCTCACCTATCCTCGATACCAAGGACTCACATAGATCCCAATACTAGGGAGATATAGTAATCCCTTGCATCAATCATCTCAGGTCATAATATCCTCCTATCAATCATCATGCTTTAACTTTGGAATCATAAAACCAAAGCCACCAATTCCATGTCATTTCACACCAATCCAACCAAAAAATTACTCCATCCTATCGGACATGAAAATTGGTTTTCAAAATTTACCAATATTATATACACACCAAACCTCCATTTTCCTATGAAAAATCGCATTGCATCAATTTATGATAAAAACACAGTCAAGATAGATCAAGGAGGATGAACCAATAAAGGTAGGATATTTAGAACATACATGGTCACTCTTGTTAAATCGTGGAAATATGTGAGTTTCTAATATGAGGTGTTGTGAGGATTCCAATTTCATAACTCCACCACCATCATATGAAGCAAAACATCCCTATTCAATGCGTCCTATAAATAACCCTAATCTCACCAATTTAGAGGATTTTGGATCTTTTAAATATAACAAATTATCATAGCTTGTGAAAAATGGAAATTTAATTCATCACTTAAGGATATCCATGAAACTTAATTATACAAATGAAGATGATAAACATTATATCAATTACCACATACAATCCCTTAAATAAATTGAAAAGTGATTTATAATCTTTTATACAACTCCATCTCTATGAAGCACAACTTTCACATCTGGGAATAATTCTGTCTACAAGTGAAGGTTCCACACAATGCCAATATTGTGTGATACTATGTGATAATAACACATTCTATACCTCATATATGAGTGAAACATCCACCATAGTGTTATAAAATGGTAAAATCCACTCTCCAAATAAATATTTACTAATAAAAAATCCAAAAACATGACTATTATCATGTTTGAGACCTTATAATCCCTCTATATCAAACATCATCTGAGAAACATATATATATATTCCCCACACATATCCTAATTTCATAAAATAATTATTTCTACAACTGAAATCATATATCCCATTAATTAACTTATTTCACCCCTTTCATGAGAGACATATCCCTTACGCATTATGTTAAACTATATGGACTGATCCTATCACATGATAATAAACTGTGTAACTAAAACTACATGTTTTTTAATACTTATCTATAAGATATAAATTATTCCTCTATAAGGATAAACTACAACATAATTTTTACCGCACATGTCCCATTCTAGATGTGGTAAGCCACTAAATTTTACCCTTAATGGAGAGAACCTCCAACAATATATACTTATGAGGATTTATTTCATAGAATTTCCCTAATGGATTCTAAACCAATAGTGTTCCCACAGGTCAATTAACCATGAAATTACCAATTTTAAATTAAATTTTGACTATATTCACTAGAATATAAATAGCTATAATCCCTATTAAACTCTAATATATGATTTTTCACATTTTAAATATAAACTGTGGTAACCGTACTACCTAGATTAAAGCTAACAGAACTATATTTTCTTATATGATGACAATAATATTAGAAATACATATTTATATGATAATCATAGGATAAAAAATAATTCGTATTGTGATGAGAGTAAGATGACCTATTATTCCTTATGTGGAGGCCATATGATGACCCATCCTTCTATAAGTGATGAGAATAAGGTTCCCCATTCTTCTATATTTACGGAACACATGATTCCCACATTATTTGACTTGAGGAAAATAATTCCACTTCTAAAATACCTAGAACACTAATCCCTATGACCAAAATGTACTCACCATATTAAGGTAAAATGTGATGAAATTAAAAAATATTAAAAAATATCATTATAAAAGGGTTCAAAATTATGTAAAAAATCAAAGAGGTTACTTATATAAAGACATAATATAATTAGTGATATGATCCAACCTTCCCTAACCCCATTGCAATCAATTGTGTAATTATCATATCCCAAATAGTGAAACTTTTTCCACCTTTGGATATCAAGAACATTTGAATTATATTTAAAACATTCCATGTATCTTAGAAACAATCATAGTGGTATTAATTAGAAACAGACAAATTTATCCCAACATGAACCCCTTTTCCATGTACAAAAACTGGAAGAACAACATTGAGTGCACCAATAATATAACAAAACTCGTATTATGATTCATATCCTATAAAATAAGGAAATTATTATCTTCTAGGACAGGTTCCTTAAACATTAAATATGATAAGTGGTTGGGGAAATCTCCCTAATGATGCTAACATAAATATACACCCACACAATGATATCTAGAACACTTATTCCCATTAGAGGAATGATATATCTCTTAAATCATCACGGAAACCTCACCAATTTTTACAATGGAGGTTATAAAATGTTAGGTCATCAATAAACTCTTAGAAAAATGATAACAAGAAGGAATCATCCAAACCTTATAATAAGATGAACAGGATTTGGAGGACATGGAACTATGTCAGCACCCTATACAGTATAGAACATATAGAGGGAATGTCCCCTTATCACTATAATCACCATCATAAAAAATATGTCCCCAAATAATGTTGATGTAGTATTAACCTATCATAAGGAGGTGTGTAATGTTTAAGGTGTGCACATCCCATCTTCCTCCCCAAATTCGTATTTGAGGGATCCTAATAACAACCAATAACATTGGTTCAATAATACCGAGCCGCAATCTGAATAGGTCAAGGACACTCCCATTTAGACTACACTGATATATGATAAATGGTACTGATTTTGGAATTATTCTATTCTTACACTGTTAGAATCAACTCCTATAACATCTATCACACTCCTTATTTCCCCAACCACCTTCACCAAGATCGTACCCATGCAGAATGTGTGCATCCACATAAAGTTATTCCTTATTTCGAAGTGATTATTTTAAAATGAAGAGGTTTTCGACACAATTATAACAACTCTAAAGGTCACCTTCATGACACCATAAACTATTCAAGTTGAATGGATATCCTTGAAAAATAAGGCTTCACTTTTTGGAAACACTCATTCTCATTTTGAAAGGCTAATGAGATGTATCAATGGAAGATCACCTATAATATTGTATAATCCCATTAACATAAGGATTCATATAATATGATCGTGGACACATCAATAGAACCACAAAAACATAGAACTCATATATATATATATATATGTAGGATGTTCCATCTTTATTTTATAAATTACCAATGACTGCATCCTAAGGTCTTCAATTTAAATCCACTATACCAATATGTTGGTGATTGGAGAGTCATATTGATCAAGAATAACATTATTATACAAGAAAAAACATTCATAAGAATAGGGAGAATCATGGTTTGTGTCCAATGAAGAGATTTTTCTAATTCTATATCTTCCATAGAAAGACATCTCTTTAACCTAGGGTAGGATGTCCCAGAAGAAAACTCTTCCACTCTAATATTTATAATAAATTATCCCCTACTAACTCCCTCTTATAGATTCTTACCAACTCCATAAAAAAACATATAGTGATTGTGATATTGAATATTATTTTGGATTGTAAGAGGAGGAAAATGAGAACCATTGGGAGGTCCTAAAAATTGACACGACATCAATGATGTTTTTTGACACATTTAACTATTAGATTATACATTTTAAATATGAATGAGGGAAACCCCCAATGTTTACCAATAACATAATATATGGATGCTGATAAAAAACATTTAATATTTAAATATTCTATTTCCATGATTCTTTGATCACCATTAATACATTAAACGGCAGTACTGTCAGGTTGACATCACTACCCTTCTAGTTGTTCAACATCATTACACATATTGATTTTATCATTCTCTCTAGAGAGTATATACTAATATTAATTTAATAATAACTAGATCATTTAAAATTAATCTCTTCCCATATAATTTAGAGGATTGGGGATTTATTTCACTTAATTTTCTTTCATCAGATATGTCAACAGAAGGTTCCCAATGTTTGTCCCTCCAATGATGTTAGTTAATCTATTGCACTATCCATATAAATATATTTCGAATTCTACCATAGTCGGTACACCTCAGAATTAATACAATTCTATCGATGAGGAAATAAGAGATGAAGATATACCACTGTTGGAACAATTATAGTATATGAACACCTCAAGAGGATTATACACCCATTACATGAGTTAAGTCATTGTTTTTTTGTGATCTTCTATCATACCACACAAAAACATTTTTCCAAAACATAAAATTGGAATAAATATGTATGATACTTGTTTTATTCCAAAATTCAATAAGAAAACCATTTTTTTGTTCTCATATAATTACTTTTCCCAATGATCATGTTGGTTATTAATAACTTAATATATATCACCTCAAGGGATATCATTCAAATTTGGCTGATGTTTAGGATGATCTCATCACACCTCCTATGGGATTTATACATATAATTACCCTATATAGATCAACCAATACTAAGTATGGTTGTTCCATCAGTACAATAAGTCCCTTAATATCCCATATGGATCCCCATTCAATGCATTAGTGTGATTTCCAACTCCTTGATAACAACAACTCAACTTTATATGTTAGCAAACATAAAATGGGGAATACATGTGGGGAATTCACCAAGGACAAGACAATTATTTTTATTTACATCTATATCTAATTCATTTTAATGCAACATGATTTAATAAAACCATAATGGAAGTTATACTAAAATTTGGTAGACCATATTTACCCATTGTGAAATTTTCGTAATTTGATTTTTCATCAATGAAACACATAGATAAACTAGATAATCACCTTGGTAACATTTTATCCTGGTATTAAATAATGTTTGTAACCACTAACTTGAATGTGGTGGCCACGATTAATTTATCTTTTTAGAAATTGGATGGAGTAACCATTTTCTTGTATAGTAATACAACATACGGTTCCAATACTAGTTTGAAGAAAATTATTTGATTGTTTCTCGAATGATTTATCTTCACCATCAACATAATGAGTTTAAATGTGCTTTTACTGTTAAAACAATAACATAATAAATTCTTGAACACATTAAACTAGTAGTGGGAGGGCATAACATACTTTCACAACATTCAACTAAAACCAAAGCTATTGGTTTATATGTTTCTATTGAACATCTGGGATGATCTAGTGCTAACTCTAGTTTATCTAATGTACTCAGGTGGATTCCAATATTGTTTTTAGAAGGAAAAAGTTCAAGAAGATTATATACAGTTGACCACAAAAATTAATGATCATCTAACCCCCTCACCTTCTTGAATTTTTTCATGGGAAGAGATTGTTTTTATGATGCTGACAGTATCCATTCAACAAATATTGTTCCATGTGGACCCAAAAAAACATTCCATGTACATGGTCTAATTTAAAATGTTTCCTATGCCCGATAAATGATTGTTGTTAAGGCACTATGATGTTCTGACGAATTGGCACTACCCATTCATGTTTTAGGAAGTTATTTTATACATTAAATGTATCATCAATAATAAAATATAATTATTTTTAGACATATTAATTCCTAATGAAGATATGATTAATGAATAACCTTAATATTTAACCTACCATATTCTATAGAAACTTCATTCAAGATTGATTTACTTCATTGAATGGATTCAAAATATGTTACATCACGGATTAGTGGAGATGGGTAATCTTCAACCATATATCATATATGTTTCAATATCCTTCTGTGATGACTAATATACTATGAATTACTCGATGGTTTCATGTTAATATTTATATATGATCCATGATTTTATATTTGAAATTAAATTACTCAATCACATTAGATAATTCATGCATGTCTGAATATTATAGCTCTCTCACCAACAATTTGTTTTTCTAAAATAAGATGATCAACATCAAAATAATATAAATCATGAGAGAGTAAGAATGAAAGGTAACAAGTTAATAATGAAATAAATCAAATAAAAATTTCATATAAAAATATCATGGATATTATTTCCTAAACATTTGGAAAAAAAGACATGGTATGTTGGGTGTTAGAAGAATCATCTAACAAGGAATACTTAATCTATGAATGTCATCATATTAGAATATAGTTGTTCTAAGATTAAGGAGGGAACCTACCTATATTACATCATGAATTTCCATATTAATACTCCTATGAAAATGAATGATGATCTTTGGGAAACCAAATATCCTAATGTATTATCCTTGAAAATATATTTTATGTTGTTGAGATAAGAAAGAAAATGTATTATTAGGCTCAACCAGAAACGTTATCTAGGATATCATCCCATAGTGTAGATCCACATCCCATTTGACTTGTTGATGACCTATTTTTGACATAAACAACCAAAAGATGATTGAATTTAGTGGGTTTAGTCTGAGAAACCCTACCCCGGTTTGCTAGGACATCAACACATCTAATCATGGAATGACCCATTGTGAGAAAATGAATGATCCTATCACAAAATCATGATTTTATCAAGAATATAGATCTAATACCAATTCATTACATAGTACATAATTTAATTCTTCTATTAATGGAATGTGATGAGGACCTAAAGGGGCCACTAAAATCTTAGACTCATGTGGCTAAAACAGAATCAAAAAATATAGATGGTGGCAACTTTGAAACATTGAATACCACCATATATATTTCTATAGAAGATATAAAAATAAAAAAAATGACCACATGTTCCAACTCTATATCTTAGTAAACTACAATAAAAATTATTTGTGATAATTATTAATAGATAACTGATTTATAAATAATGAAATAAAAATTTAAATAATTAGTAAGGAAATATTAAGCAAGGATAATCAAGGACAATTAGACCTAACTATTCAATAAAATGAAAAGTGTAAGAAGAATTCACTTATCATGACCTTGTTGAATACACAGTTCAGTGATATGGTTTCTAAAATTGAGGTCATGGGAGTTTCATAAGAAACAATTTTCTATGTGTTAGGGGTGAGTACTTGGATTCCACTATATGCGGCCATGCCTTGACTATATTAAAAGTTAGTGAAATACTACAACAGTAATCAATTAGGGGTGATCCAATATGATTATTATATTTTTTAATTCTTATAAAACCAATTAAATTAAACCTATATACTATAAAAATGATTGAATTCATCCCCAGGTTGATGTATCTCATTTCATTTATAAGACCAATGAGTTGAAATATACTTCATTGAATTCCATGAAGCACATGAGGAGTAGTTATCTACATCCACTCCACTATCTTAGATAAACTACTCCAGATCATGGGGATTGCTTCCTCATACTAGATATAAAATAATGTTTTATAATCACCTACAATCATTTAAGGTATTGATGAGTCCAAATTTGATGGAATGTTCTCATTACAGCTATTAATCATCTTTCTCTATAACCATGAATGTGTGTGTCAGCAACTTATATCAAATAATATGATTGAACCCCTAGAAATATATTAATCCATGATTATTAACATGTTGGGTGGATCATATAATTAATGATTATAAAGGATAGTGATATCAACATAAAATATAATGGATTTATTACGTCTAAATGGTAAGATATCAACTTTAACGAATTCTTCCCCTACATCAAAAGGTGATGTAACATCATAACCACATGCATATAAGTATTTACATTCCCCTTCTACCCTTTATATATTTAAAATGGATGATCAAGATGTAGATACTACTTGATTTTATTTAGGATTTACCATTACCATCAATGATAGGATACTATGGATCCTTGGTACAGAAGATTATTTGAGGTCAACAATGGTGAATTTTATCCTATGAATATTTGAACTAAATTAGTACATTATATTAAAATAGTATAAGAATAATGAATTTACAAGGAACTGTATGATGATTATTAAGTTAAAAACTTAGTTCATTCTGATCTGTATGGATCTTCTCATTGGCCATTGTTGATATAAATAGGTACCGAAGAGAACATATCCCGCCAATGGTTCTATGTATGATGATGAAGTAGACATGAATATCAAGGAAAAAATATATTAGGAGTCATAATACCCTATTTTAATGGGAAACATTATCCTGATCATGAAAAATTATAGACTGATCATGGTTTGTTTTAGATTTTGGGACCCCAACAACAACAATTTAATGAATGAAATTTCAACCCCACTCACAAATTTATGGATTTACACAACTTATAGATTCAATGATCTGTTCTTTAAGGCTGAACACATAGAATATAAAAAATATATAAATCGAATATACATGATGATGATAATGTGTTAATGGTACACCATAGGAAATATTTATTTTTTTTGTGCTTTGTGTCTTAAATATTGATTGAGAAACCTACCAAAGAGCAATACATCTCGCCTTAAAATTATTTATACAATATATTGAGGAGCTATACTATAAAATCCCAAGTAAGTAATGAATAATAGATATTTTTATCTATGTCTATTAATGAATTATATAGTGTTTTAGAGGCTTTAAATGAAAATAAATTCAATCTTATGCATGAAATACACTAATATTCTTAAAGGATTATTTTACTGCCTTTTGATGGAAACCCATTTTTAAATCTATCTTTTGAAAATTTTATAATGTATATTTGTCAAAATAAACTTATTCGTTATGATTTGGTCATCAAAATTTACTTTGTGTGAATTTTTGGTATTTTTCTGACAATGTTCATTTTTTAATGAATAGTAAAAAATACTGCATTTTACATCAAAACTGCTTTTTAATCTACATTATTTATATGATTATATTATCTTCTGAATTATTTTTAAAGTTAAATTAGAATATATTTTTACCATTTAATCCAATGGTTGTCATTAGTATTAATTTCACTTTGGAATTGGGCATAAACTAATGCCAAACGTTTCATAGATATTGTTTCAAAAAAACCTGCTATTTGTTTTAACAACAGGAATTATTTTTAAATCAACTATTGAAATTTTTGTGTTTGTAATTTGGTAAAATGGATTACATATTTGGAATCAGAAGGTCCAAATTATGTAATCAAGACTCTTTTGTTTTTGGACATTATGAATAGTAACGACGGTAATAATCTTTATTTATCTTGATTAAGGAGTAATCGGGTAGTTAAGGATAATAAAATGATATAATAATAATACAAAAAGACCCCAAAATGTGTCCAAATGCTACGGGTTGTCTAATGGACGACCATGGTAAGCCTTGTTCCAAACTTGGGTGCCCCATGGAATCACTTTTGTGAGAAAGTGACTTTTTATCTTTTTATTTTTAAAGAATGTTAAATGTGACAATGAATGTATCAGCTAAGTAAAATATTTTTAATTTTGTCTAAATAAATGATATTTTGGACTATAAATATTCATTAGAAATCTAAAAAACTATTTACTACATCATGGTATTTTTTTTATAATTTTTATACATTGAATTTATTAAATTATTTATGACATCATGATGATGCAGCAATTACCTCATTAATAAAGGATTTAAATAAAATGGAATGATAATGTAAAATATAAGACCTACACAAGTCCAAAACATATTGGATGGGTGGATTTAGAACCCTTATCACCTTAAACTCGAATTATATCAATGTGGGACCTTTTGAATCCGAAAATCATTTTAAAATAAAGTAACTTTTCTTTACATTCCAAGAGTGCCCCTCCTCTCCTCTTATAAAAGGCCCTCACCTCTACCTCCTTACCCACACTCCCAAAGCCTTTGGATCGGCCAAAACCTGCCCATTTTGTCTCTCAAATTCCCTATCTTACTCATTAAAGCCTCACTTTGGGCAGAAGTCTTCCCAAGGAAGCCTTTGAGCTCAAACCTTAGGGAGTTATCCGATTTTAAGGTAATGTCTTCATTTGTGTCCTTTTGTATTATTTTGCTTCTCCAACCCCCTAAACTCTTTTTATTCATTTATTTTGTAACAAGTCCAGTATCTTAAATATAATAGGATGTTGTTATAAGATTTATTTGAGCTACACTTATACACACCTACATCTAATAGTTAAAGGACATACTGTTTCCGTGGATGGTGAATTTATGCCTCCCGAAACGTTGATTGTTCAACATTCTTTTAACACCTTCAAAGGTGGCCATTAAGATGTCACTATATTTATATATGATATATAATATGTTTATGTTTTCCTTAAGCTTCTGTATTTTTCATTTTGGGCATACCTTTATGGTTTCCATTATGGGTAAACGCGATATCTTCATTTAACGAAGTGCGGACTACTGCCCCCTCAAAGTGATTTGATTCATTAAATACCATATGTGGGACATATAGATGATGGAACTGTGATATAATATATGATATTATACTAGAATTATAATATAACTTTATATCATTATGATTCCATTCTATAAAATACAAAATAGAAATGAAAGTAGTGTTCATGTGTACGTATGGCTTACTGTCTCCATGAACGGTGCATTTCATTTCTTACCTCTAAATGATTATGTAATATACTAAATGCATGTATATACTACATATATATGATATATAAATCATGATTATAATTCTGGATATAATGGATACATGAACAACTTGTAATTATAAAGGGTTTATTTTTCACTCAAGTACCAATGATCGTTAAAACGATTGTTATTAACATAAATAATTACATAGTGTTAATGGCATAGAAATAAGTGATATAAAAGGAATAATGAACTTGAAAAAGGTTCTTAAACAAGTAGAAATTAACTCAAGTTTATTATTCAGGACATTAAAGAACAATCGAGTCAAGTCAGACCCGAGGTTTGGGACTTCGTCTCAATCTCCTTTCATTGAGGCATATTTTGTTTTATACACAACCATCTTTTATACGGTGTATAAACCCCTTTGACCTTTACGTTTATTCAAAAGAAATCTTTTTTATATGAAGCGTTTACTAAACGACAAAAGGGAATGTTTTGGTCGTACGTATGCGGCGACAACGACTTCTCTGCCGCCGTGACCATTATTTGAGTTTTCGGCTTCCTCTACAAGCCATAACTTTTTTAAAAGCAAAAGAAATACCATGTTTTACTTTTCTTTTATTTTTGTACTGAAAATGGTTTTCATAATGTTTTTATATCAATATGTTGTATTGATATCTTGTGATTGAAAGGTGTAAATGTTATGTTTCCTTTTTCATGTTTTATGTGATACGATTATGTTGAGGTTCTTGGGCATTGTTATGAAGATGGGTGGTTCTGTGATAAAATAAGGGCGGGTGAGCCCGATATAGCTCTCCAGTGCATTGGGTAATGTGAATGAGTGAAATGTTAAGGTTTCTCCAAAGAGATTTAGGGAATATACTATGATGGGTATTCCAAACATAAATAAGAGGGTTACTGTCTACTTAAGAATGTTATGAATGCCTCAAGTTACCTTTATGTCTTATGATTTCTATGATTTATTCATGATTTGATGAGGTATGTTAAAGTGCTTAGGTTTTATGGGTAAAGTATGATTTCATTTTTATGTATATATGTACCCATGTTTCCTTTCCA
Organism: Viscum album; assembly: GCA_963277665.1. Classification (NCBI taxonomy): domain Eukaryota; kingdom Viridiplantae; phylum Streptophyta; class Magnoliopsida; order Santalales; family Viscaceae; genus Viscum; species Viscum album. Next base: position 2,007,806,705 of record OY728148.1, on the reverse strand, counting down.
TATTTTTATATCCCTTACTAAGCTTTTTATGCACATCCCACGTTTTTTTGAAATGTTTTTCATAGGTCAAGGGTAAGGTACATGATATGATGATAGTGTCAAGGAAGTGTCAAGAAAGAATCCATGTTTAATTTTAAATATGTTTCCATTGATGGGAAAGAAGAATACTATCTTTTTTAACCACTTTGTTTATATGTGGAATGTAATGCATGTTTTATGATCTAATTCTCTAAAACTATAAACCTGAAAAGATCCTCATTGTGTAATATTGTAATAACTCAAGATTAAGTAAGGTTTAAGGCTGGGGCCTTATAGTTGGTATCAACGGTCGGTTTAGATAACTTTAGGAGTTAGAATTCCATTAAATGATTATCCAAAAATATTTTTTATGGTCAAATTGAAGTGATATAGTATTTGAAGATTATCATGTTGCTTCATCTAAGACATGTTTGTTCAGAATGGTTTTCCGTAGAGGAAACAGGGAAGCAGTGCTAGGAAGGCATGCAGAAGGAAATAACCTTCCGAATCAGCATCTTGAGATGGTCGGAATTGGAATTGGACAGTTTGTTGCTGTAATGGCGCAGTTGAATCAAGCAATAAATGGTGGTGGTATCCATGCACGAGATCATCCAGATCAACCACATAGGAACATGTCAGTGGTGGAACATTTCATGAAGAAACATCCCCCATCATTTAGAGGATCATCTGACCATGCGCTAGCAGAAGGGTGGATTAAAGCACTGGAGAATATTTTCGATGTCATGGGGTGTTCAGACAATCAAAAGGTTAGTCTTGATATTTACCGTTTGGAGGGTGAAGTAGATCAGTGGTGGTCGATGGTTAAAAATATCAGGGAAACTGATGAGATTGATGCTCTCGACTGGGATGAATTCAATGGTATGTTTCTTGAAAAGTATTTTCCTAAGGCTGCTCGACTTAGGATGGAAAAACAATTCTTGGAATTGAGGCAAGAGGAAGACTCAATGGCTACCTATGATGAAAGGTTCACTCGATTGGCAAGGTATTCTCCAAATTTTATCCGCGACCTTGATAGTAAAATCAATCGTTTTTACTCAGGATTAAAGCCAAAATATCGAAGGGAATTAGCTTCTCATGAGTTTAAAAGTTATGAAAAGCTTGTTCGATGTGCTGAGAAGGTGGAAATGGAGTTTGACGATGATCAAGTGTTTTATAACCACCAACAGAAGAAGAGACCGAGGTGGATGGAGAAAGGGAATAATTCATCAAAAAAGTCTGATGGTAAGAAATCTAAGTTTCCAATTTGTGATAAATGTGGAAAAAGGCATGTTGGGGAATGTCTTCTGAATTCTGGAAAGTGCTACTGATGTGGTATGATGGGACATAAGGCTCGTGATTTCACTGAAAAAGATCAAGGTGAAGGTAAGACCAAATTTGATTTACAGTTAGTGAAATGTTTTAAGTGCAATAAGATGGGTCACTACGCAAACGAGTGTCCGACAAAGAGCTTGAGTGATGGGAAGCAGTTAGACTACAAGCAGAAAGGGGTGGTGAAATCCTTTGCAACTACTTCAGCAGATGACGGGCCATCAAATGATGTTGTATCAGGTACTTTGTTTGTTTTTTCAGATTATGCCAGTGTGTTGTTTGATTTGGGGTCCACACATTCTTTCATCTCTGAAACCTTTTCTAGTAAAATGGGAATACCATCTCAAGAAATGAATCCTGAATTTTTGGTAAAAACACCTTGGGGAAATGTTGAGGCAAAAAGAATTTATATGAATCTTCATATCCTTATCTGTGGAAAGAACCTACTTGCAAACCTTATTGTTCTACCTCTAGTAGAGTTTGATGTTATCCTGGGTATGGATTGGATCTCTATTTACCATGTTTAGACTGACTGTAGAGCTAAAGAAGTTTCTTTTCAGAAACACTTTCAGTTTGTGTACAAGAATGAACCCTTACTGTTGATAACTTATCAAGAGGTCAAGAAACTTGTAAAAGATGGAACTGAATGTTACCTTGCACACATTGTTGAAAATAAAGGAACTGTTCAGATTAATGATGTGCCAGTGGTAAATGAGTATCCTAATTTTTTTCCTGATGAGTTGCCTGGAATAATACCAGATCGGGAAGTTGATTTTACCATTGACTTAGTTACTGATGCTAATCCAATTTCAAAACCCCCTTATCGAATGGCACAAATTTAACTTTTAGAGTTGAAGGAGCAATTGGAAGATTTATTAGAGAACGTTTTCATTCGACCAAGCACGTCACCATGGGGTGCCCCTTTTTTATTTGTTAAAAAGAAAGATGGTTTAATGAGACATTGCATTGATTATAGAGCCTTGAATAACATCACTGTTAAGAACAAATATCCTTTTCCTCATATCGATGATTTGTTTGATCAGCTCTAGGGAGCTCAGTATTTTTCAAAGATTCACTTGAGATCGGGGTACCATCAGCTGAATGTAAAGGAAGCAGATGTTCCGAAGACCGTGTTCTGTACAAGATATGGCCATTATGAATTTGTAGTAATTCCTTTTGGGCTAACCATTTCACTTGCTGTATTCATGGACTTAATGAATAGAATTTTCCATGAGTTCTTGGATAAGTTTGTGGTGGTTTTCATTGATGATATTTTGGTGTTTTCTAAAAGTAAATAGAAGCATGAAAGACATTTAAGGGTTATCTTGAAAACCATAAAAGAAAAGAAACTGTATGGAAAATTCAGCAAGTGTGAGTTTTGGTTGCAACAAATTTCTTTCCTTGGTCACATTGTTTCTAAAGATGGGATAACTGTTGATCCTGCAAAAACAAAAGTTGTGGAAGACTGACCAAGACCCACAAATGTAACTGATATTCTTAGCTTCCTTGGTTTGGTAGGCTATTACCTAAGGTTTGTTAGAAATTTTTCAAAGTTATCTAGTCCAATGACTAAGCTAACTCGGAAGGGTGTTAAGTTTATCTGGACAAAAGAATGTGATGATTTTTTTTCAGGAATTGAATAGAATATTGGTGAATGATCCAGTTTTGGCACTACCTTCCAGGAATGGTGAGTTTGTTATATACAGTGATGCTTCATTGAAGGGACTTGGTTGCGTCCTAATGCAGAATGATCAGTTAATTGCTTATCCTTCACGACAGTTGAAAACTCATGAAATAAATTACCCTACACATAATTTGGAATTAGCTGCTGTTGTTTTCTCTTAAAAAATTTGGAAGCATCATTTGTATGGAGTAAAGTGTGAAATATATACTGATCACCAAAGTTTAAAGTATATAGTCACTCAGAAAGAGTTAAACATGAGACAGAGGATATGGATGGAATTAATCAAGGATTATTATTGTACAATTCATTACCATCCGGGAAAAGAAAATAAAGTGGCTGATGCTTTGAGTCGAAAAAGTAATGCTTCATTAGCAATGTTGCATTTGGAACGTGATACTTTGGTTATGGGTTTGATGAACTTTGGCATAGAAGTTGTTGGTGCAGGAAGTTCTTCTGTTTTGTTTCAGGTATCAGTGAGATCATCTCTATTAGATATAATCAAGCAAGCACAAAAGCATGACAGTGAGTTGCAGAAAAAGGTAGAGTTGGTTCAGAAAGGTAAGTTGCCTGAATTCAACATTGATAATGATTACGTTTTGAGATTTGGGAAGAGATTGTATGTGCCTTGTGGTTTACAGTTGAAGAGAGAGTTGTTATGTGAGGCTCATAGTTCTCCGTTTTCAGTTCATCCTGGCATCACTAAGATGTACAGAGATCTGCAGGAGTATTACTGGTGGGATAGAATGAAAAGAGATATTGATGATTTTACTATGAAGTGTTTGACATGTCAACAGATTAAAGCAGAGTGGCAGTTACCGAAAGGGATGCTTCAGGCTTTACCAGTGCCAGAGTGGAAATGGGAGAATATATCTGTGGACTTTTTTGTGGGATTACCGTAGACATCTCGAAGTAATAATGAAATCTGGCTTATTGTTGATCGCTTGACTAAATCTGCTCATTTCCTTCCTATACGAGATACTTTTTACCTAGATCAACTTTCCCGTTTGTATCTTAAATAGATAGTCAGGTTACATGGAGTTCCCCTCTCCATTGTATCTGATCGTGATCCCAGGTTCACTTCTAACTTTTGGAAAGGCCTTTAGAAGTCGTCGGGTACTGAATTAAATTTTAGTACAACATTTCATCCTCAATCAGATGGGCAGTCAGAACGAACAATTCATACCTTGGAAGATATGCTACGAGCTTGTTCAATTGATTGTCAGGGAAGTTGGGACCAACATCTTTCTTTGGATGAATTTTCATATAATAACAGTTTTCATTCCAGTATACAGATGGCACCATTTGAGGCGTTATATGGGAAGCGGTGTCGAACTCCATCTTTCTGGGATGAAGTGGGTGAAAGGAAGTTGATGGGACTAGAATTGGTAGAAGAGATGGTAGAAAAAGTTCAGCTGATTCAGAAACACAAGAGAACGGCTCAGAGTAGGCAGAAGAGTTATCCAGACAACAGGAGGAAGGATCTATCTTTTGAGGTAGGTGATCATGTTTTTCTCAAAGTCTCACCATCAAAAAGTGTGATGAGATTTGGTAATAAAGGAAAGCTGAGTCCAAGGTTCATTGGAGCATATGAAATTCTGGTGAGAGTTGGATCAGTTTCATACTGGGTGGCTTTACCTCCGATTTTATCTCAGGTACACAACATTTTTCACGTTTCGATGTTGAGAAAGTATATGCCAGATCCATCTCATGTTTTGAGTCCAGAGGTAGTTCAACTGGAAGATAACCTATCTTATGAGGAACAACCAGTCCATATTCTTGACCATAGGGAGCAAGTGTTACGAAATAAGGTGATTAATCAGGTAAAGGTTTTGTGGAAAAACCACATGATGGAAGAGGCAACATGGGAATCTGAAAATGCAATGAGGGATAAGTACCCCCATTTTTTCGATAAGTAAATAAATTGCGGGGATGAAATTTTCTAAAGGGGGGAGGATGTAACATCCCAAGTAAGTAATGAATAATATATATTTTTATCTATATCTATTAATGAATTAGATAGTGTTTTAGAGGCTTAAAATGAAAATAAATACAATCTTATGCATGAAATACACTAATATTCTTAATGGATTGTTTTACTGCCATTTGATGGAAAACCATTTTTAAATATATCTTTTGACAATTTTATAATCTATATTTGTCAAAATAAACTTATTATTTATGATTGGGACATCAAAGTTTACTTTTTTTGAATTTTTGGTATTTTTCTGACAATGTTCATTTTTTAATGAATAGTGAAAAATAATGCATTTTACATCAAAACTGCTTTTTAATCTACTTTATTTATATGATTAGATTATCTTTTGAATTGGTTTTAAAGTTAAATTAGAATATTTTTTTACCATTTAATCCAATGGTGGTCATTAAGATTAATTTTACTTTTGGAATTGGGCATAAACTAATGCCAAACTTTTCATAGATATCGTTTCAAAAAAACCCGCTATTTGTTTTGACAACGAGAATAATTTTTAAATCAATTATTTCAATTTATGTGTTTGTAATTTGGTAAAATGGATTACATATTTGGAATCAGAACTTCCAAATTATGTAATCGAGACTATTTTTTTTGGAAATTATGAATAGTAACGACGGTAATTATCTTTAATTATCTTGATTAATGAGTAATCGGGTAGTTAAGGATAATAAAATGATATCATAATAATACAAAAAGACCACAACATGTGTCCTAAGGCTACTTTTTGTCTCATGGCCGACCATGGGATGCCTTGTGCCAATCTTGGGGGCCCCATGGAATCACTTTTGAGATAAAGTGACTTTTTATCTTTTTATTTTTAAAGAATGTTAAATGTGACAAAGAATGTATCACCTAAGTAAAATATTTTTAATTTTGACTACATAAATTATATTTTGGACTATAAAAATTCATTAGAAATATAAAAAGATTTCCTACATCATGATATTTTTTTTATAATTTTTAGACATTAAATGTATTAAATTATTTATGACATCATGAAGATGCAGCGATTTCCTCATTAATAAATGATTTAAATAAAATGGAAAGATAATGTAAAATATAAGGCCTACACATGTCCAAAAACTATTGGAGGAGTGGATTTCGAAACCATATCACCTTACCCTCGAATTATATCAATGTGGGACCTTTTGAATACGAAAATCATTTTTAAATAAAGTAACTTTTCTTTACTTTCCAAGAGTGCCCCTCCTCTCCTCTTATAAAAGGCCCCGACCTCTACCTCCTTACCCACACTCCCAAAGCCTTTGGCTCGGACAAACCCTGCCCATTTTGTCTATCCACTTCCCTATCTTACTCCTTAAAGCCTCACTTTGGGCATAAGTATTCCCAAGGAATCCTTTTAGCTCAAACCAGAGGGAGTTACCCGATTTTAAGGCAATCTCTTCACTTGAGTCCTTTTGTTTTATTTTGCTTCTCCAACCCCCTAAACTCTTTTTATTCATTTATTTTGTAACAACTACAGTATCATCAATATACTAGGATGTTTTTATAACAAGGATTCGAGCTACACTTACACACACCTACATCTAATGGTTAAAGGACATACTATTTCCGTGGATGGTGAATTTATGCCTCCCGAAACGATGATTGTTCAACATTCTTTTAACACCTTAAAAGGTGGACATTAAAATGTAACTATATTTATATATGATATATAATATGTTTATGTTTTCCTAAAGTTTCTATATTTTTCATTTTGGGCATACCTTTATGGTTTCCATTATGGGTAAACGCGATATCTTCAATTAAGGAAGTGCAGACTACCGCCCACTCAAAGTGATTTGATTCGTTAAATACCATATGTGGGATGTATAAAGGATTGAAATATGATATTATATATGATATTATACAGAAATTATAATATACCTTTATATCATTATGATTCTATTCTATAAAATACGAAATAGAAATGAAAGTAGCGTTCATGCGTACATACGGCTTACCGTCTCCATGAACGGTGCATTTCATTTCTTACCATTAAATGATTATATAATATTATAAATGCATGTATATATAGGATATATATGATATATACATCATGATTATAATTCTGGATATAATGGATACAAGAATAACTTGTAATTATGAAGGGTTTATTTTTTACTCAAGTACTAATGATCGTTAAAACGACCGTTATTAACTTAAATAATTACATAGTGTTCATGAAATGGAAATAAGTGATATAAAAGGAATAATGAACTTGAAAAAGGTTCTTATGCAAGTATAAATTAACTCAAGTTTATTATTCATGAAATTAAAGAACGATCGAGTCAAGTCGGACCCGAGGTATGGGACTTCGTCTCAATATCCTTTTATTGAGGCATATTTTGTTTTATACACATCCTTCTTTTATTCGGTGTATAAAACCCTTTGACTTTTACGTTTATTCAAAAGGAATATTTTTTATACGAAGCGTTTACTAAACGACAAAAGGGAATGTTTTTGTCGTACGTATGTGGTGACAATGACTTCTCCGCCACCGTGACCATTATTTGAGTTTTTGGCTTCCTCTACAAGCCATACCTATTTTTAAAAGAAAAATAAATACCATGTTTTACTTTTATTTTATTTTGGTATTGAAAATGGTTTTCATAATGTTTTTATATCAATGTATTATATTGATATCTTGTGATTGAAAGGTGGAAATGTTATGTTTACTTTATGTATGTTTTATGTGATACTATTATGTTGAGGTTCTTGGGAATTATTATGAAGATGGGTGGTTCCGTGATAAACTAAGGGTGGGTGAGCCCGATATAGCTCTCTAATGCATTGGGTAACGTGAAAGAGTGAAACGTTAAGGTTTCTCCGAAGATATTTAGGTAATATACTATGATGGGTATTCCAAACGTAACCAAGAGGGTTACTCCCTACGTAAGAATGTTATGAATGCCTTAAGTTAGCTTTATGTCTTATGATTTCTATGATTTATTCATGATTTGATGAGGTATGTTAAAGTGATTAGGTTTTATGGGTAAAGTATGATTTAATTCTTATGTATATATGTACCCATGTTTCCTTTCCATATTTTTATATCCCTTACTGAGATTTTTATGGTCATCCCAAGTTTTTTTGAAATGTTTTTCACAGGTCAAGGGAAAGGTACATGATATGATTATAGTGTCAAGGAAGTGTCAAGAAAGAATACATGTTTTATTTGAAGTATGTTTCCATTTATGGGAAAGAAGAATACTATCTTTATGTAACCACTTTGATTATATGTGGAATGTAATGCATGTTTTATGATCTATTTCTCTAAAACTCTAAACCAAAAAAGATCCTCAATGTGTAATCTTGTAATAACTCAAGATTAAGTAAGGTTTAAGGCTGGGGCCTTATATATACAAGGATGATTTACTGTTAAATCCATCAATAACTGGCGCCATTTTAATGATGAAGATAATATGTTATCCATTCCTCATACCCATAATATAAAAACCTGATGTATGTTTTTGAGGTCACCTACAATTAGTTCCTTGGATTTATTTTCTTGTACAGATGCATCAAAATATTTCAGGAGAATATCCAAGATAACATTGAAAATACACCTCTAGGTAATATTTGAGAGTTTATCAGTTTTAAAAGTAATGTGGAACAAATAATGTGCCATTTTTAGATTCTAGTGTGCTATTTTATGTCATTATTGAAACTAATGAATAAAGGAAATATTTAATATTTGGATGAATAATGATAAGGCTCATTCAACGACATCAGAAAATATATACTTAATCCTCTGTTATTGATGTCACCTATCTAAGAGAGACCATTGACCCTATATATAAAATCCATTGAGTGATCTATTGGAACCCTATTAGATCTTAAAAACAATAAGGGTGAAGAGAACAGTTTGTTGCACCATATTCATATGATGATAAGAAATCATATAAGATATTATCCTGTTACGAAGAACGACCTTCACTAGGTTCTTTTGAACTGGATTTTGTATCACTATCTATAGAATTATGAGTTATAGTTGAAATACCACATCATCCTATAAATTATATCATCAGTCATCTCATGTTTATTATATTATTGGTGTGACAGGATATGATCCTTTATCTTTTCGACATCAAATTAATATTTATGAAATCTATCCAAGAGAAAAAAATTGAATATTTCCTTTCCTCAAACAAATCCATTGAGTAATTTCCACTGGATGTTTAGTTTTATAAGGATTGCATTCTCTCAAGTGATGATGTGTCACCTTGATTGAGTATTTACATTAGTGATACCACTCTATGAAAATCTAAGAAAATTAATACAAACAGACAACATAATATGGTTGGAAATAGATTAATTGTTGTATCTCCCTCAAAGTCCCGAAAAAAATTAATTATTCATTCTATTAAATGTGTAAACAAATAATGGGGATGAATACCAATCCCTCATTACTATTCTTAAAATAAGGATAGAGGTCCAGGTCCCCTGGTTGAATAAAAATCTTGAATTCCAGCTTTTCATCTAGTAAGTCAATGGTGAAAATAATAGCAAGAATTAAAATATCTTCACTTTACTTAGGGACATAGATGAGTTAAAAGATAAATTTACATATGAAAAGATGTAATATCTTGTCTCAAAGTATCTAAATTGTTGGTAATATCTTCGGTGATACTAGATGCATTCCATTGTGATCTAGTCCATGATAACATGGATTCCATGTAGTGCATTAAAAAGTGATGTCCCCCACTAGGATCAATGATAAATACTAAAAGGTGAATGAATTCACCAATTGATCTTTATTATTTGGGACCATAAATGGTCCCACGATGGACGAGTAATATTATTATAGGAACCTTCTAATTTACTAACTCTAATATGGGATGATATCATCAGCCATAATAAGATGGAACATGTCCTCAAATGTAAAGGGAATTTCATCCATTGAGATATCCTAAATTTAGAGAGATACCTTCAAAAATTTAGCATTGAAGGAAAAAATCATAATTTTTACAATGTAAAATAATTTCTTATGTTTGGTGGGAGATTCATGCAAGGGAATGTGGATATCATCTGATTGGATTAATGCTATACCACCATATCCAAGGTTTGTTTTACAATTATCCCACCATAATTTATGATTTCATGAATTTCATTAGATAGTATCATGTAATCTAGGTTGAAACCAACATCATGTATCAACCTCCAATTTTTTTTTACAATAACATGTACTGTAATCTTTATTAAATATGAGGAAATTATATTGTGGGTCCCCTATAATTGATGATAGTGTGGTAGTTTATTTAATTCTCTCTAATAATTATTTAATTATTCATTAATATATAGTAATTCCCTTGAATGATCTAAATAAAATTTCCATGATTGAGTTTGTAAATTCCCATAGAATTCATATATTTTCGATCCCTACACTATTTTGATGGACAATGACACCAATTTCTAGATCATTGATGCCAAAAACGACTATGCCATGTACAACATCTAATCAATCTATATTTCACACTATCATGAGCTATAGAATTTTAAAAAATCTATTAATTCATAAAATTATATTATAAAATTCTCTAGAAGAAAGTGGTTCATAATAAGAAGCTATGTTCTGATAAGGGTCTATTGAATTATGGGTATATCAAACCATGATTTGTAGAACCACCTAGTAAACCCCTTTATTTTTCAGTGAATTTAATGAAGGATGTAATACCCATTGTGGTTTACTAACTATCTCCTCAAATACCCATCTTTGACAAGTTGAACAGTTGATAATAGATGAGTGGACATAGGTCCTACGTGTTGAGTCATAATACCTTTATGAACGAAGGATCTATACACCAATGAATCTCAAGGTCCATTGGAATTGTTTATCTTGAGAATTAAATAAGATGATCTACATTCTCTTATTCATCCAAAATGATTTTTTGTTGTTATTAAGAAATATAATGACACCTCTATGAAACCAATAAGGTTGGAGACCATGTTTATATTCCCTTCATAAGGTACCATGTTTACTCTAATGGTTGAGATTTATTGATCATCATGGAAGTATGGTGAATCACAGTACCCACTGACACAACGATTCATAAGAAGTACCATGTGTAAAATACAATATAAACTCTCTTATTTATGAAATAAAATTTTAAAAAATATGAAAAAATATTATATGTGTGATGAAAAAAACACATCCAACATCCTTTTAAAATGACATTAAATCGCATAGTTAATTTATATATTGTAATATGTCAAACTATATAATCTATGTTCATATTGTATGTTGTGAAACTACATGGTAAACATATCTATAATATTATCTTATACTAAATAGTAAATTTTATTACATAATGGAATTAAGCATCCTGGTCATTTTCATTGATATATGACATTATATGAAATTTTCATCATCCTTATTGTATGATGGTAAAATACACAATGAACATCCTTTTCATTCAACATTAAACTACACAGTTTATATCCTTCCTGAGTGAATAGAATATATAGTTTACATCACTAATGAAATACATTAAACAATGTGATTCCATTATTCAGTCCTTTTAGTATTCACCCCTTATAGTGTTTTTGATGTCCTTCCATGTCCCACATTTTGTGTAGGTCACTTACCATATCAACCCTGAAACTATGTGGTCCATAATTACATTTTCACATAAAAACACAGTGACACATAGATACCTTATCTAGGTAAGGTATTTATGTTTCAATCTCATTTCCTACTTGTGTTTATGATACATTCTTAGACTATATTAATCACCCAATTACCTCCCAATACTCATAATATGAACCCTTTCAACCATCTCCTATGTATGATCCAGATATATGAAGAATTATATATCCCTGAAATATGTTCAACTTGATTCTCTTTATCATATGATACGTAGTAATCCATAGAAAAACCATCTCATGCCCAGAAATATACTCATTTTACATGTCGAATTAATCTCATAGTGATGAAAATGTTACCAATTCATGTTATGGTTCAGTCATATTATTACAACCACATGCACAATACAACCAATCAGGGGAGAATTATGTTGTTAAAATAATCATTTTTCCACTAAATATTCTTTTTATAATAGAAATAAAAATATACAGACCAAAAATATTCTCGAACAACAATTATATTCGGGTTCATAAATTACAAGTTGTAAAGATGTATTATTTATAGTTAACAACAATGTTCAAGCCCAAGGAGATTATGGTGAGGTTGTGTCATCATAGCATGGGTTAACACATCACAATGTATTTGTTTAAATAATTTATATAATGTCAACATTAAATCAATGGGAGAATCCATTATATCCTTACCTTTCACCCAACATTGAAAAAAGTAATAAAAACCAAATGTCACATAATGATCACTCATAGTGAATTTTTTTACCAAGATAATCACCAAAACATCATAGGTGTTATCATTATTATTTTATACCTCATTTAATATCCTCATCATCAATAAAACATATTCACTAGTAATCACTTTAATGGATTTTAGTTATTTAAATATTTTATTCTCTGTCTTCCAAAAACTCCATTATATTTTGGTAAAAGTAGTATCACCCTAATCTACATTCTACTTCTTCATCTATTTAATTATTAAATATTCATAGAACCAAATGGATATATTTATGAAATATAAAAAACAATGGTTTGTCTACATACTAATTTATTGAATAACTAAAATGAATATATCACCATGACCTACGACACCTTTAATGTTCAATACATTTTTTTTTGTGGAATTTGTTTTCTTTGTATCATCCAAAAAATTAATATAATATCGAACACTCACTCCAAAATACCAACAACATTATGTTTATTCAATTAATATACTGTATTGATTTTTTATGTGAAAAAACATATAATATTAGAATTAATTACTATGTCATTTGTGACTAGAAACAAACTATAGACTCTATGAATTACTATGTATCCTAAAGTAATAGAGATCAAGACATATGTATTTCTTGTAATATGATGATTTTTTACCTTTATTTTCGATTCATAAAATATGGAAAACATGTTCCAGAAATTCCTACATGTAGTTTAATCTCTTTGTAGAAATTTTGTTTCTTGAGAATGATCCAGGTTGAACAGTTGGATATGATATATATTGTGTACCACATGTCATATAGTTTAACATAATACAATATGGGATAATTTTTATTATTTATTTTAGGTCATATGAAGTGTGCATTTAAATTTTTATTTTTAGATAGAGGCATTTAATAATTTATATAATGATTTTTTACATCATTCAATAATGACTAATTCTATGTAGTTTAAATTTATGTTTCTTTGAATTTATTCTTCTACATTGCGATTTTGGGCATGATTCATTCAAACTAGAGTGAGAATAGATCATTTACATACTTCATCTGCCTTAGTATATTATAACTTAAAAATAATTAGTTTATCTACATATAGATCTAATAAATAAAAATAATGAATCCCTCAATCATATGTCCCAAAATTATGGGGTAATTATAGTAATGGGTATTATTATTTATAAAAACCGACTTTGGTATCTTCATCATCATATACACAATTAGGATATACTCTATTAAAGAGGTAAATTATATATTCATATGTTAATGTATAAATTAATTGACCATGTTTCAACTATCAATAAAATATGGATGGTCCTAATTCTTTCATAAAATTTTTGTATTATTTTAAATGCTCTCACATGAATGAAATGAATATTTGGATGTTTTTGGATACATTATCCCATATTAAATAAATTTATAGTTACAATCCTTAATGATGAAGAACCTCAAATTGAATATCCTAAAACCCATTGGTTGGATTAGTTATTAGAATGGGGTCTAAAATATTAGTCTTTATTTCTAACAATACATTATAGATCAATCAAATTATACTCTAAGGTAGAGTTTGAATAACAAAAAATATGTGACAGTTGAATAAAATACACCATTTATCATATATAACTGAGAAATAGAGCACAAAATATCTTCTCCTATACATCATGTATGTCATTATTTACAAGTTCACATGGTGGAATTTGATATCTATATTGTTCATCCTAAAAAACAATGACTTCTGGGTGAGATTTTGGGTCATTTGATAACCAGTAAATCAATAATGGGACCCCAATTGAAGAACCATAAATGTATATAAGACTATGTGGGGATTTTTGTGGTTGAATGATGTCATGAATCTAAATTATTAGGGGATAAAATTTTGAAATATTTTTCAAAATCTTCATTATAGGGTACGCCATTACAAGGAAGAACTCTACAACATGATGCAGGAATTTCACCATAGTGAAATGAGGTTTCCAAAGGACTGATGAACCATTGAGAAGGGAGAGGTGAATCTATAAAAAACATGACCAATTAAATTACCTAAATTATAGATAATTTTTCATTACAATTTATTCCCAACACCTTCAAGGGTTACCATTTTTGAGAATTAGGGAAAACCATTAACTAACAAAACACATGTATTTTTCATATAATGTAATTTCTTACACTATATAAAAAACTTATTAATCTATAACAACTCTTCAATATCTCCAAAAAATTATCCAAATAATATAATCTTCTAGAAACATCATATATATTAGTTTTCTCCATCACTTGGGAAATCATAATATCAGAAAGGGGTGATCTCTGATGCTCAGTATGAGTAAATAAAAGTGCAAACAATCAAAGATTTTAAGTGGTCATAATATGAGCGTACTCATATAATCTCAATGCATAAGAAATTTTTACCCATCCAATCTTGGACTATTAATTACCTCATATGTCTAGGAATAACATAAGTAATGAATCCGTATAGTGTGGAAATATATGTCAATAAACCCGATCCATTAGATCATATCATACTTCGAATAGTAATCATAAAAATATTGAATAAGCATAAGCATAGGAGTACATTGTGAACAAATCCATGTATGCAAACCCTTAATATTGATAAAATAATCCTTATATTTCCACCATTTTATTTGTGGAAACAAATCTATGTATACTAGTTTATTATTAACTAATGATATATAAATCCTTAAGAAATGCATTTGGTGGGAGATATAAGACCCCACCCATTAGCATACATACATAATAGTGACACTTGAAATCATTTGATTCATCATAACATAAAAAACCGCATGTGAAGAAAATGTTTTTCACTAATTAAAACATAGAGACTACACAGAATGAAATATCAGTTTAAAGTGGATTCACATAAGGCAATAATATAAAATTCCATCAATAATCATTACATGATAAGACTAGGGAAACTAAATGGGTACGAAATGATATTAACTAAAATTATAGTTAAATACCATTCCATAATGATAGTAATGAATATATAATTTACATCATATAGATAATGGTTATATGTTTAATTCAATAATTTCCTCAAACAATCAATGTATGAAATATAGGTGAACACCATCCAATCAAGGAAATAAAAAATAGTGTACTCACAATAAAAGTGAATTGAATGATAAAAATGGATATCCACTAATGTTTGTTATGCAAGAGAAATCCAATGGTGGATCATTTAAATTCAAGATATCTAATGTTTCTCATTTGGTAAAACATATGTAATGAATTAACAGATTGATGATGTATACATTCATAATAATAGTCTCATTTTACTTTCAAAAATCTGGATTAAAATATATGTTTTCTATAATACATCTTTTAAATAATATTCATAGAATAATAGAAAAATAATATTATAGGTAAAATCATAAAACTTATGAAATAATATTAAAAACATTATAAATTTTCTAATGTGATCATTTCATAAAAAAATTTCAATTTCTTATTTTGATAATGATATTTTAAGTGTCGAAGCCACTAGTTTATTTTGACAACTCATTTTAAAGAAGTATGGGAAAAATTTCTTGATATATATTGAATGATTAATTTTTAAATTAATTTACAATAATAGAGTATTTAATTGAATATAATGGGTTTATAAAGATACCATGGAATATATGATATGAAAAATATCTATGACATGTAAAACCTTTTAATATTTTGAAACACCTATAATGAAAACACACATCATAAATAGGGATTTAAAAATTTTATTTTAAAATTGATTTTTAGAATTAAGAGGATCATATGAAGTAATCAATATTTGTGATCCCATCAAGACATAAAATATTGGAAGGATATAAAATTTATACACGGAAAAAATGATTTATTTGTAATAATTGTATTTATTCTTCTAGAGATTATAAATTTCTTCTAAAAATTTATTTATGAAGTGGTGTTTATTGAAGATGAAAAGTATTTTCCCCTGAGAAAAAGTGGAAATAGAACAAAAAATATAGAAAATTTATTTATAAATGATATATATAGAATTATATTAATGTAAGAAATCTATAACCCAATGTATCATTGATTTAGTCAATAAAACCCTTACATGATTAGAAATATTCTAATAAAAACCCATGAATTATATGATTTAAAATAAAAAATTAAATACCATGAATAATAATTGGATCACGATAAAAAATATTAAATGGATATTAGATACACAATTCTGAAAAAATCTGGGCACAATATAATAAATATATCTAAAAATATTAAATTTGTTGCGAGGAACCCATATCGTAATTTTCTAAATCCACTAAAGAAATTGAATATCATTTATAAAAAAAATAACTATAATAATCACTTATTAACAAATATTATTTCTAACTAGAAATGTTTACAATAATCATTTATAATTATTTTTACATGTATTTTAGTTATTTATTTTCTATTTTCAATAATGGGTGTGAGTTACCAGGATCATTTTGAACAAGTTTTGTAATTAGAGATTTATGATTTATGATTTACCTAAATTTATGAATTAATAAAAAATCAGGTTATTTAAAAAAGATAAATTATATTGAATTATAAATATATTATATAATTCCCTTATTTTTTTATGTTCCATAAGAATATAACTATTGTGATCTTATTTAGATACATTTAGTTATATAAGTGTCATTTTAATAATAAGTTACATACTTGATATAACTGTTCCAGAACTATAAATAATTATTTTGTTAAATACAAATTCATTAAAATATTAGTATTTATGTTTCTATTGTCTTCTATTATATAGTTTTATAGTATTTTCCATGTAAGCGGTTAAACTGACCTAGATATGAACATACTATAATATATGGATGAGTATGAATAATAAATTATTTATTTCAACATAAAATAATTATAAAAATAGAATAATTAAATTAATTAAATTTGTAAGGATTTAATCATATTTTATGTGTATGTTATATGAAATGAAAATCAACATGAAAAACAAAAAACATTACTTAGTGGATGAGGTTGTCTGTAAAACATGAAATTAACATTTACCTTTATTGAATAATGGGAGGAGATAATGATGTATAAAAATTATACTCTTAATATTAATAAAAATAATAATTATCTCAAAATAATTCATCAATTTCATCATTACAACCAGTGAAGACAGGCAGTGGTGAAAAATGGAAGGCTTCACTTCTTGTTGTTAGACCACAAAATGCACGATCAATGATATCCTATTTTTCTAAATAGATGTGATGGAATAAATATTTATTATTCAATTCATATAAAAACAATAACATATTAATTATATCATGGATGTTATATTCTATTCATAGGTCAGGTTTGGAAGAGAAATAATAATAAGATAAGGTAGGATTTAAGTTATACTGACATCGATACCTTGAACATCCTCCTCAAGTAATTAGTAGAATTTATAGATATAGGGTAAATTTTAATGAGCATGGACTTTAGCGAATTCAATGGAACGTTATAAGATGAAAATTGGAAAGGGGCACAAGGGTATTTTGAAGGAAAAGTGTAAAATTGAAAGGGTGTTAGTGATCCTCTATTATAAGTAAATAAGGGGTTCTTTTATGAATATCCTTAAATTTTCAATTAAATTGTGTTTTCTAAGGTGAGGAAATCATACACTTCAGTAAAATATAATGAAATTTTCAAAGAGGAATATGAAATACAATACCAATGCATTGTAGTTAAGTAGCTCGTGAACTAGTTAGCATTCTGTGGTTAGAGAACATCCCACCCCGATAATACAGAGGTCGACCCCTTCTCCTAGTTTTTACTACACCCAATGACCCCTCCATCATTTGGAACTCCAAACTCAACTGTGTCTAGTACTTATTTTGTATATGAATCCATAAAATTTTATTTCCAATACACATCAATTCTACCTAAAAGCAATTCAAAATAATTTTGAGTACTGACCATTAATGTTGGTATGTATTCTACATGTTGAACCATGTCAGATACTGTTGTAATAGAGATATCATTCATCTTATCCATCATAGAATATTCCATATTTTAAACCCCATGTATAATGTTTTATGGGACAGAATGACCAGCATGAGTCATGCCTCCCTCATTCACAGGCTCGATTATTTATGGGGTATCCTTTCTATGTCGGTCCATAATAGATGAAGAGAAAACTTACAATAGTTGGAGGTTCCTTGATGTTATAGATAAGAAGGAATAATATCCCCATAATACATGAAGCAGGAGTGACTAATAAGTTAACAAAAAAAATTAGAAGATGTATTCTTGTTTGAAAACTCAGTAGAAATATTTGGAATTCCCTGATTAAAGGTTAGCATAGGTTTATATTGATCCTTTGAAACAATTGAAACCATATGAGTCTGATATTCCACATCAACCATATTAGCTTGCATAGTTCCACTACAGGTTCCATCCATAAAATTGGGGCACAATGAAATTGATGTTTTGAGTTAAAAGTGTATGACGTGTTACTTTTGGGTTTGATTGAGTAAGAAAAACAATTATTGCTTTTCCATTTCTTCTTTTTGAGGATTATTCTAATTTCGCATTCCAGAAATAAAAATCATCTAATGATTGACCATCAAATTGCATGTCAGACTGTCATTATATTGCTCCCCAAAATGATCTTCTGCAATGAATCTTGATAAGTAATATTTATAGAATAGTCCTTCAATGATAAGGTGAGACCCCTCTACAATATCATCTAAAGATAACAGACTCTTCTCAATAATATGAGAATGAAAAAAACATCCACTATGAACTTCAGGATGGCCAAGGATATGGAAATCATAATAGCCTTCATTCAATGAGATGACATGAAGAGAATTTATAATAGCCATAGTAGTCTCCTCTTGAACTGAGGCTTGAACCCCAGGGGGAGGGGTTAAGAGAAGGAACAAACCCAACCTTGTTTTTCTATTGATTTTGAGGATGGTCCACACTAGATTTTACATTCCTATGATTTCTCTTCTTTCAACAATTCAAAAATTCATTACCTCTAATATTAAAATTAGAAAAACTAATTCACCGATACACATAGATTTTTAATGACCAATAATTTTACGAGATTCAAATATTTGAGTTTTTTTTAAATTCTATCTGAAGAGAAATTTCATCTTGTGTAGTAGGGAGGTGTTGGCACCAGAAAAGGCTTTCAATTATTTTTTTCAAATTCTTCCAAACATGATCTCAGTGATCGACTTGTTTTACGGGCTTCGATTTGGCATGTTTTGGAGCCCGAATGGAGTTACGGATCCGAAGTTATGGTCATTCGAAGTCAGGCTGCTAGAAATGGCCATCTTGGATGGTTTTTGGAAAATTATTGATTTACGTGCAAAAATGAAATCTTGCACAAAAATGGAATCTTGCGCACAAAATGGATTTACAAAAAATAGTAGTAAAAAATTTTATGCACACCAACATTCAAGATTTCTCCTATAAATACAAGTGTACCCCCTTCTTCTTGGTGGGCCCCAGGAGGTCGACTGCCTCTCTTATGTGCGTAAGTCCACATCATCCGTGTTTCACACAAAAACCCATCTTGCACAAAAAACAACACTTTATCATGAATAATCATGCCCAAAACATTATTTTTCCATGAAACTATACCATTGTGCCCAATTTTTCATGGACCAACACTACACCTATCCAATTGCACGCACACATCCCCAACTACACACAAGCCTCCCCTATTGCACAAAATTCCTTCCCTATTGCATGCACAACTCCCCCTATTGCATGTAAATATCCCATATTGTGCACACTCCTGTAATATTGCACGTAGGACTTCCCCTATTTCGTGAAATTATTCCTTCTGTCGCACAACCCATCCTACATATTGCGCCTTTTATGTGCAATAGTATCTAGGCCTATGCCCTCTAGTCCATACCATGGGGGCAGCGCCCCTGCACGCCAGATTTGAGATACACCTCCAAACCCCAAGAAATAACTTGATTTGACACATTCCTCTAGGTCCCTTTCACGTGTTGTGAGTTGATATTTCCATCATCAACTCCCTGAGTAGCTTCAGTCAAACCATTCCTCAAGCAACTCATCCAGAACCCATTGCTAGACTTTTATACAAGGTTGAAACCGAAAGTTCCACTCTTTCATAAGTCCCAACACCATTCATTTCTAGGTTCCTTATACCTAATAGTCATATCTACGTGACTTTAAACTATAGTGCACCATATATTCCAAATATAGGATGCCTCTTTTTCAAAACAATTGATGCCTTATATGTGAATAATAAGACGCCAAAATTCATATCTATATGACTTTAAATTGTAGTATGCCCTATATGACAAAAAAAGAGGGGATTCCCTCGGCCTGCATCATTTCCCCCCTGAAGGGCTTCTGTCCAATATCTTTTCCTTCTTTTCCTAATAAATAAAAAATAACTTCCAACCCTATATGACAAACATATGATTCCTCTTGCTCCAAACAAGAGATTCTTTATGTTCCATGCATAAGATGCCAACAGTCCTCTTTTCATGACTACAAACTATAGTAGACCTTATCATTCAATAAAATTATTCCTCTTGTTCCAAATAAGATATGCCTTATGCACTAAGTATCGGAATCCAATAGTCCCCATTACATGACTTTAAACTGTAGTATTCCCTATCATGAAATAATTGGATTCATATTGTTCCTAATAATATATAGCTTATGTGAGAATCATAAGATACCTCAAGCCATGATTATAGTGGAATAATTTCAAGAGCATCACAAACCATTCAAGCATTCGATCACTCCACATCATGCTTCGTGTGTCCTTAATTCAGATATTCATCCTATTTCATGTCTGTAGAGAGCCCCTAATGCCTTGGTCCCAAGCCGCATCGGCTCACCTACCGTTCTGGGCCAACGCCTCAGAAGAATTTGGATGACCCTTCATGTCAGGTCCATCATTTTGAACACAACCAATAGTAGACCATCATTTGTTTTCACCATTTATAAATTTCATGATATGGATGTTGTGTTTCAAACATGGTCAATAGTTATCCTCCATCGCCATTCCTCCCTCACTGCATTCTGAATGTCATGCTTGTGATTCACACTTTTCATCTCCCTTTTTTCGGACTGATTCAAATTCCCTTGGCGTTATCCCACTTTTGCACCAGTGCATAGGTGTAGGCATCAATTAAAAGCCTCAACCAACCAGTGAGTTGGCATGCATTCATGGCTAGACATGAGGAATACATTACAAGAATCTTCCTTGTGTAATCCACATTCACCATTTCCACTCCATATCGGTACTCAGGAAGCTTCCATACGTAGGCCCCATTCACCATTTTCGCTCCATAGCGGCACCCACGAAGCTTCTTTGTGTAATCCCCATTATCCATTGTCACTCTTTAGCAGCACCTGGGAAACTCCCATGCGTAATCCCCAATAAACCTTTTTGCTACTTAATGGACCTCGAGAAACTTCCTTGCATATGCCCCATTCACCATTGTCTCTCCATAGAGGCACTCAGTGAGCTTCCAAGTGTAAGGCCCATTCACCATTATCACCTCTTAGTGGCACCCAGGCAACGTCCATGAGTATGAACCATAGATTGTTCTTCCTCATTGGTGTAACTCCGAAAACGTCCTTGCGTACACTCCATTCACCATCATCGCTCCATAGTGGCACCTAGGAAGTTTCCAGGAAGAAGCCCCATCCACCATTGCCGCTCCATAGCAGCACTGGGGTAGTTTCTATGTGTAAGCCCAATACACCATTTCCACTCCTTAGCGGCACCCAAACAACTTCCTTGCATAAGCCCCATTCACAATTACTGATCCTTAGCACCACCTGGGGAGCTCCCATTGTCACTCCTTATGGGCACTCGGGCAGCGTCCTAGAGTGATCCCCAATCACCATTTTAGATCTATAGAAACAGCCGTGCAACTTCAAAAAATATTCCCCATTCACCAGTGTTGCTTCATAGAAAAACCCAGGAAACATCCATGCATAATCCCCATACAATATTCCTGCTATTTGGCATATCTAGATATGCTTCCATCCATACTCCCAATTCACCATCTCCGCTCCAAAGCGGCTCTCAGAAAGCTTCCATGTGTAAGCCCCATCCACCAACTCTAGTCCATAGTGGCACCTAGGTTTCTTCCTTTCGTAATCCCCATTCACCTTTGTCACTCCATAGCAGCACCTGAGAAACATCATTTCATAAACTCCATTGAAAATTACCGCTTCATAGCATCACCCAGTAAAGCATCCTTGTGTACACCACATTCACCATTACCGCCTCTTAGAGGCACCTAGGCAGCTCCCATGAGAAAGACCTATCCACAATTTCCAATTTTTAGCATCACTCAGGAAGATTCCATGTGTAATCCCCATCCACCCTTGCCACTCTTTAGTGTCACCTGGGAAGCTTACTTGCATAAGCCCCATTTTCCATTGTCACTCCATAGCGGAACTTGGGTAGCTTCCGTGCATAAGCACCATCCAACATTGCCTCTCCTTAACTGCACTCGACTAGCATCCTTGTATAAACCCCATTCACCATTGCCGCTCCATAGCCGCACCAGGGAAACTTCTACACGTAAACCCCATCCACTGTTGCTGCTCCATAGCAGCAACCAGGAAACATCCATGTGTAAGCCACATTCACCACCCTTTGTGGACCCAAGTTTACACTATGATCATTTAGTCTTTGTTACCTCTTGTTTCTCAAACCGATCATGACTCACGTGGTCTTAGAGTAGTAAGCATTGATTTTGGTATCATAACTGGGCCAACAATGTGTGTAAGACCCAAAACACCCACCAAAAAAATCAGGGACTTTGATCCTTTCCAAGGAAAGGTATGTGGGAAGCCTCCCTGAGGTTCAAGCCCAACAACCATTGGTCCCAACCACTTCACGTAGGTTCTCCAAAACCTCTCCCAAACTATGTGGTCTTTGTTCCTCACCATGGCATGGTAAGTAGAAAGCCTCCCTATGGTTCAATACCAACAACCATTGGTCCCGACCACATCACGCAGGTTCACCAACACCACTCCAGAACTACATAGACTTTGATCCTTGCAATGTAAAGGTACGTAGAAAGCCTCAGTGAGGTTAAATCCCATCAACCATGTCTCATACTGGTCTTTCCCTTGAGGATATGTGTTTTTGGAATGTCATTACTTAACCCGGAGGTTCAACTTCCTCTGGGTTCCCTCCATACGGGTCGCCTCCATAGGCATCCCATCGCCTCACTAAACTACGCGGGCATTGATTCCCTGCCAGAGGGATACGTAATAAGTCTCCTCTAGGATCAAGAAAAAATCACCATCATCCTCACTTTAGTTCCATATCATTCTCCGCCAACTTCATTAAACTCTCTATCATCCATCTGGATTCTTACCCGGGTTGCCACATCATGGTGAGATCCTTCCATTCATCCCAACACTGCTCCTTGCGGTACTTGGGCAGCTAACCATGTGTAAGCCCTACACAATCCATCACCATCCAACCAAGAGTATCTCTCTTATTATGGGACATTATCTATGAAAAATCCCCAACATATCTCTGGGTTGTTGTCCTTTGTGCACACCCCAATTCATCACTGTTTCGAACTACAGAGTTTTTGATCCATGTCTCCCATATATGGTATGTTAGAAGTCTCCCTAAGGTTCATCCAATCGAATGGTAAAACATGGTGCCCCCCATTCTGGGGTGCACCCTCCCGAATCATCCCTCAGGGGTGCTCAGATCGGCTTTCATGGTGTGAAATCAACCCACTATGGGACACATAACCTCAGATCTATCCTCATTGGGAATTCCGATCCATCCATATGGTAATCATTGCTGGTGATCCTTCATATGGACATACCAATCAAATATGTACCTATGGGATATCCTAATCACTCATATTCAATCTTCTCAAGATGTTAAACTCACGGTATACCTCGTATTAAACACGAGATGCTTGAAGAGAACTTCCAAAGACACGCCTTTAGCGTAACTGTCTCCACAAGATATTAAAATCGCGACATACCATATGCTAAACATTGCAGGATGAAGATAACCTCAAATAAATTCCTCTAGTATAGGATACCCCACAACCATAATGGGATGCCTTGGGTTATGTTCTCGTAAGATGCCCTCTTATGTGGAAGAATATAGGGTCCCTAATGTCCACACATCCAAATAGTCCATAACATGAGAAATATTGTCATCAACTCTGACGAAATGTTTCTAACATGCCAAGACCCTAGGGAATGTCCTGAAGGATGTAGTGTAATAAACTGGAATCGAAAAAAATAAGGCAATGTGAATGAGATTCATGAAAGGTGACTTGATCTTTAAGGGAGATGTAGTCTAGGTAACGAGGTCTGAGGAGGAATCCTCATAAGGAGGAACTGACATCCCATCATACCGTTTCGATCATGGAGCAAACATCAATGAATAAGTGATGGATATAACCCACCTTTGGAATGCGAGAATGTGGGGAAATAGTTAGAACGCCCCCATCCTCTGAAAAAGACGGATGCACATGCCTTATCGAAAGCATCAGAAACAAGAGGAAAAACTTCTTCGTCAACATAGCACTAAATTCCACTTTAACCAGTACATGTGAATAATGACCATAACTAATCATTTCAGTGGAATTTTCCATATTGATTGGAATACTTATCACAGATGTAATATCCTATATGATTTCAGGGTTCCCTAACACCCAAATAAGGTAATTGATTCCAATCTAAACCTTTTCACACCAATTCCTAAAATCATTCAAACTAAAATTTATATTCCAATCATTAATCTAAAAAGTATTAGTAGTAAGGTAATGTTAACCTAAAATCTAGGATCGACCATTAATATTAATTTAGGGGAATAATAAATGAAAGTATCCACATCCAAGAGATTCTCATTTGAAATCTTCAAATCCTAAAATCGAAGATAAATGGGTGACTAGGTCTGCTGCTTTTTACGTTTTTGAGGCATTCATGAATAATATAAGAGAAATGAATAAAAACATAAATAGTTAAATCAAAGATAATATTTCATAATATTAAGTTGATGTGTGAGAGTTTTAACATTTCTGGATGATTCATTTTGATGAACAATTCTTAAGCCACTTAATAGACCCTCCTGAAAATACAGTGATCTTTGAGAGACCCATTAGAACATCCTCATCAAGTAACTCTACTTTTAAAGTAGATGATTTCCTATTGGAAACCTAATAAGATGAGGAAAAAAGAAGAGATTTACAATCCATGGGTGTTCTAGGGAATATTGGTTTCCCTGGTTCGACGAGAGAGACAACTCCCACTTTATACTATTAAAGGATAATGGATTCCAAAAGAATGAAATAATTAATTTTTAGGTGATATTGAACTAGAAAACCATTGAGAGACTATTTCCACAGGAATGTGAAACATATTTTATTTCATTTACTATTATATTTGTACATTTATCTTTTTTTTTGGTTTTTTCCATGGTAACTAGTTGTTACCCAGTAATTTATGTTTTATTAAACATATAAAATACTGATTCATTCCAAATGTATGTGTTATAGACCTAAATTAAATCTCCATTTAATCAATTTAAATTTATGAATAGGTATATAATTAACATCTAATTTAAATGATTATATATATAGACAAAAAAATTTGTATATAAATATTGTTTCCACAATTAAGAGTTATTATTATTATTTATTATCGATTAAAAATTGAATGTATGATAAAACATATATATACACTATTAATATATATTATTATAATTTATTAGAAGGAATTTATTTATATTATTAGAAAAAAATTATGCAATATAAATTAAAAAACATCATTGAAAATAATTATTTTTCCACAATCATTGTGATTAACCTAATTCTTACTAATCATGAAATTATAAAAATATGAAATTGAACTTATTAAAATAACAATTATATTTATATAAAACTAAATATATATTATTTTATGATTTTATTTTAACATATGATGAAATATAATTTTTAATATCAAAGAATAAAAATTGATTTAGAGTTAAAAAAATTACTTATGTTTCAAAACTATTACACACAAGGGTTATAAATGGAATATATATTTTATAAATAATTTATTTTACTCTATAAAAATATATTTTCGTGTATAAAAGATTATAAAAACTTTTAATTTAAAATTATATTAAGATAATGTCATAATGTGGCAGTACTATGAAAATAAATATATATTCATTATTCACAGGAAAATATACTTATTTTATAAAAAATAAAAAATTCATCCAAATAAAATATAAACATGAACATTCAGAAAATCATGTTATTTTTATCATATTAGTATTATAAAAGTTTGAAATTCATATTTTAATTATTAAAACACTATATTATGGATATATTCATTTATTGCAAAATGACCTATTAAAACATTATGTGTTCCCAACCATATTTTGATTGAATTTCTAATTAAATAATATCTTTTTATCATATATAAGATTCATTATTTCCCTAATTTTTATATATAATATTTAATAGTTAATTTTAGAATAGTGTTGTTTGTGTAATATGCTATTAATAAAATATTTACATAAGGAAAAAACATAGAGAATTTTAATGTTGTTACAGAATTTGTGGCCACATAAATTTTTATCAATTACATTTCTTTTTAAATTAAGCCTCCTATAATTATTCGGTATTCATCCAATCTATATTTTTTTCACATAACCTCACATAGATATTTCTATTAAGAAAGGGATAATAATGAAATCATGTTTTATATGGTTTTGTGCTAATATGCACTCCTTTCATTGATTAGTTATACCCCCAATCAAGGATTATCTACTACTATCAATATCATTCAATTGATGTGGATGGATATTCAATCACCATAACTAGATCAGATCACACTTATCTTCTCTCTATTAAAAAAAACTCCCCACTTTTTTACATCTCACAGGAATTATCTTACTAGCATGCCAATAGAATTATATATTAGCTTCTCAAAATTCTCATAGCTTCACAAGATACTATACTTATATAATCCAGGACACAATATTTCCATAAAGTCCAACTATGTATATTAAATTTCTCAATTTTAGATCTGCTTTGGATTTATATCAATTTCTCTTTACAGGATTCTTTTTTAAGAAATTTATTGATCTCTTTATTCTTAAAATAATGTCATTAAATTCTTATAGGTCCTAAGAATATATTATATATAACTTAGTCTCTACATGTATCTCAACATCAAATATCTACAATAGATCTCTTCACAAATTATTCAAATTTACTTTAACACTCCCAAAATGATCAGAGAATTATGTTCAATGTCTCCTCTATTTTCTTCTCTTTAACACATAACATATTCAACTAATTCTTATCCAAGATCACCAATTCTATCAGATGCTCATGGATTTCACATACACCCCCAAAATAAGCTGCATAGTAGCATCTTAAATTTATATTCTCTTCTCCGAGATCTTCTAATCATCATATGTCCATTTGAATCCACATTTATTGCATATGTATTTTTTAATGTTCTATAAATGGAACACATGTTGATGAAAGTAGACTCTTAAACAAAAGAACTTAATAAAATACTGCATCTGGATTCCAAGACTTCTATAATAATATTTTATTTCTTAAATATTAATACATTGATGACGTTATTAAATGTTTCTCATTTTAAAATATAACATAAATTATCATAACACAAGAATATAGCAGACATAGTGTAACACCCCAATATGTTAGAATGTATTTATTTTTATCAAATTTGATCAGTTTTATAGATTTCAAAGCACAAAAACATGAAAATATATGAATAATGACCATAAATTACCAAATTAATCAAATTATAAGTTTTTTAAATGAAATATATTAATTAATAAAATTTAAAATTCGTTTAGGAAATAATATATATCATAATTTTTTTTAATGTATTTTATTTATGAGCATGAAAAGAGATGCATTTCTAGGTAAAAGAAGAGGTTTTTATGAAAAAAATCCATTTTTACATGAACTGTGTATATATAAACTATTTATTTAAATCTCTATTTATGTATGATTTTACAAAAAATATTATATAATATACTCAATAAATATTTCTTAAATTCTTTTAAAGGTTTTAGTGGGAATTTATTGATAATAAATTCATTTTTAAGATTTAAAAACATTTTGCATGCACTATTTTCATTAAATTTTGAGAGATTATAATAAAACTAATTAATAAAATTTTAATGAAATGAATTTATAAAAAATATATTTTAAATTAGATTATAAAAATTTGGTAATGATGACTATTTAATTTTTTTTATATAAATAATTTTAATTATGGTGAAAATCTGTTACACCAGTTATGGTTAAAATTTATTAATAATAGAATTAATCTAAAATATATGGTTTAAATTATAATATTAACATTACTAAATTGGTGTTTTTAATGATAGTTAGGCTATAAATTATATTTTATTTTAATTTTTGTTTCACTGGTTCCACATTCACATTAATATGACTTTATTATGTTTTAATTTTTTGAGTATTTACAAGATTTCCACCCACCTCACTTATAAATGCTACCTCCTCTCCTTTGATCTTAAAACTGTAATTACTTACATAGACTGATAAAATCTTCATAAAATATCATATTAACATCTATATACATGTTCTTGTGGTGCTGGTATTCTTTGAATACCATACCAATGGTTCTTAAGAAGATATCCAAAAGAGGTTTCTCAATGAAGAGGTAATAGTCTTCACCGAATCCTTCTATGTTTATATTTTCCTCTATAACCTAAAAAATATTATATATAAAAAAATTATAATGAAAAAATAAGTATCATAAATATACATAATTGTTTTTACGTCAGTGGTATATCCATTTTCTACATTCATTCAATCATATGATTATTGCTAACATTGTACGTGCGTAGGTGTGGGAAACCACCAACATAAATAAATTTGACACATGTTTCATATCTTGGTTACATGGATTGAATTAATGAATATATATAATGATTAAATTACATTGTTATTATTATTTAAATATTGAATAATATTTTTCTTTCTTTATTTACACTCATTAGAAAATGAAATCTTTACTCATGCATACGTAAACACTACTATCTCTATGATGTGATGTGATTCATTTTTCATCATAAAGGAATATGAATATAACATATATATATATATAATGAATAAATATTATAATTATAACTCAATTAAGATTATAAATGTAAGTCGATATTGAGAAATGAGTAAGGAAAATAACCCTTGAACTAAAAATGCAAGGAAAACATACCAGTTTTACCTGATCATTGATTTTAATGAGTACTTGATAATTGATGGTTAATTTCAAATCAAAAGGTAATTTTATATATTAATATATCGATTAATATATATTTTGTATATATTTATTATAAATATAAATTTTTATACAGGTTCTTAAGAATAAGTACAAAAATATCAAGATCTGTGTTAAGGGTTTATGTTACAATCTAATTTTTTATTCGAAATATTTATAATTGAATCCCATTAATGAGAATTATATAATTTTTATATCTTTAACCCAATATGTTTTATCAACATATTATTATTAATATTTATATCATTTCATCCATTAATTATCATCTATATAATAGTGAGAAAAATCCATAAAATGTGTCTATGAAGGTTGACCTTATTTCTCCATTGGTCTATAGAATTTTTCTTCCATGACCATGTTTAGTAAAATGCTTTCAAGAATATTATTTTATATAACAAGATGATTATTGAATGTAATTTTTAACTGAATATAAATTTTATCATCATTTTAAAATTAATCTTCTTATCTATTTTTTTATGAGGTACTTTTGGAATTTTTACAAATAGTTTTAAGGGATCCATTGCATTAAAATTTACATAAGGAATAACCATTATTTTCATCATGACCATTATTTTTTTGTAGGATAATTTAGATTTATAAATAGATATTTTCACAAAAACTATTTTTCAATGATCTCTGGGAATATTTATTTCAAATTTTATTAAAATGGAAGAATAGTTTATTCATGTTTTCAATGATAGGGTCTAATGTTTTGTAAGGGTATTTTAGATCCATTTTAATATTCTTTGATGTTTGTCTTTATTTACAAGGAATATGATCTCATTATACAATCCATGTTCATTCTCTATATGATTTATGATTATGTAATGAGAAAAAAAATTATGTAACTCATTTCCTTTCCATGGGTTATGTTGTGATGAAATGATTATTGTCTTTATTATTTTTTTAACACATATGTTTAGTTTTCATTATTTTAAGGGTGCTTAAATTAAATACTATTAATGAATTGGTTAATTATTGATATCTCCTGAGATAATATAAACATGAATTGGGAGTGAACCTATATTAATAAGGTTCTCTATGTATTATCATTGACTAGTGAGTAAACCTTGGCTAAGGAACAGATTAAATGAGGGTTGTTCCCAATTGACTACGGGACATAGTCCACTATGATAGTCATAAAAGTGAAGCTTGACCAATGAAATGATTTTCTATGATTATTAATATTCCATAATTCCTATCAAATTTTCTTATTCTTATGATATTCTTTCATGTATCGTGTTTGATTAATAATGGTTCCATACCATTATGAGTGATGTATTTTAAATTTTATTAAAATTCTCCAAGACTAGTGATTTTTGATTTATGAATAATTGAGAAGGAAATTTTTATGTTATTATAATAAGATAATAACCGTATAAAAAACCTTTATGAAATATTATCATTTATCTATACCTCCCATGTATAACCTTACAAAGAATCTGAGATCACCATTTCTTATGTATGAATTTTCCCCAGGTTATGAAGAGACCTTTCAAGTATGATATGTCCATGGAGGGTACATTGAGAGAAGAAAATTGTAAGTGATATTGCATATAAAACAAGATCAAAATTTCTGATGTATCTATTCTCCAAATAAAATAAATCATTATGGTATTCATTTTTATATAATTATTAAATTAATTAGACATTCATATATAATAACGAACAATTAATGCATGTTATGCTTGGGCAACCTATATTGGTATCCAAATAGGGTATATATTTTTCGAATATAAGGTTATAGATAATATAGGGATAGAATATAATGAAATACATGATGAATTTAAAGTGATAATGTTTTAACATAAAAGTGT
This sequence comes from Viscum album, assembly GCA_963277665.1. NCBI lineage: Eukaryota > Viridiplantae > Streptophyta > Magnoliopsida > Santalales > Viscaceae > Viscum > Viscum album. The sequence continues at coordinate 2,007,775,271 of OY728148.1, read as the reverse complement.
AATAGGATAATACAATAGATTCATAATTTAGGACATCACAATAATTATTTTCATGATTATATTATTTTTTAGTTTTGTTATTTTTTATTAATGATTAATCATTTATTTTTTGGTTGTATTAAATGGAACGAACCATGAGAAGAATTACAAACAAAAAATGTAGATAAAAATGAAATAATTTCCTTCTGGATAAACCAAACATCATGGGAGCTTGATTGTAAAATATTATTGTTATACTCACAAAAATCCCTCAAACCATTAATCATGTTTAAATTACGGATGATATAATTATGAAACAACATACTATTGAGTCTTTCATGGGGAAACATTAATAATTTTACATTGGGTCCTCTGATTAACTAGTTGCTGAGTAATTGTTCAGTTCCACTAAAATATATTTTCTGTTATCTAACAATGAAAAAGTTTCCTAGTAATATATCATTTAAGAAGGTTAATTAATCAAATGGTGAAATATTATTAAGAATATGCGTATTAAAGAATAAATTGAAATCACATAATGATGTGAGTTTTTGGAGGTATTTTTCAATAATATTTTTAATAAAAACAAATTCCGCCAAATTGTTGAGTAATTCAATTGGAATAATAAAATGGATCATATTTATTTTGGTACCATTGAAATAAAATTTAAAATAATTTCATTCTATGATTCTAGAATTATATAACATCCTGATATTTTATGAAATATTTTATTTCAAATTAATTTAAATTAAATGAAAACATGAGTAATAATACATTAAAAGTGTATCTTTAATTTTAAAAAAACCTTACGTATCTTGAGTGATAAGTGACATCATTTTTCTTTTATAGTTTCTGTTACACATAAGGTCGAGTCTTACTAGACCAAAATATACTATTAATATTATTGATTAATATAATAGTTATCACACATCCAGTGGAATGAAGGGAATGAATACGATAAACAATATTGTGAAAATATGGTTTAAAATGAATATATAATGAATTCAATAGTTACCAATAAATTATAAATGAAAATAAAAAATAGTTGAATATAAATGAAATGTTTCTACAAAAAATACAATTTTAATACTCATAAAGAAATTTTATCTTAATGAACTAATTTAATAACTATTATTTGGAGATAATAATGAAATATATATATAATATAAAATAAACCAAATATTTTTTTACATTTATAAAATAAGATTTATAGATATAAAATAACAATAAATCCAATAATATGTTTGAAAATCAATATTTTTTAAAAACGGTGTTTTTCCACATTTTAATAGAGGAGTTGTTTTAAAATTAAATTTATATGATTTTATAAATTTTATCTAATAAAATAAACATCATTTTTTAAATTTTATATTAAATAAAATATTATAGATATTAATTATTATTTTTTGTGAAGTTTCTTTTTTTGATGAATAGTTAAACATTCTTTATTTTAATTGAAATCTAATTTTTTTCTTAATAAATTATAATGATAAATTATATTTTATGTTGGGTTTTAAGTTAAATTATAAATGTAATTCATATATTAATACAATTTATTTTATTGGAATAAATTTTATAGTGAAATTGGATTTAAAAATGTTTTGATATTCCATCTTTTTGACTTTAAAACACTGCATTCCCATCCTGTCAGCATGATTAATTTTAATTTAACTTATACAAATTTTTTGAATTAAATTTTGATAATTAGATTCTATATTTATAATCATAAAATTTTATAATATATTTTAGTGTCAAATTATCTTTTTTAAATAAATAATACTGAAGAAAATTAAAATTAATTAATATTATAATGAGAAAAACAAGTTTATATAGTGGTTAAACATTGAATATATGGTCTAAAAATGACCCATATATAGAAAAAAGGAAATTTTATGGAAATAGTTTTACCATTTTAAATCAAGAATAGAATTTCTTGTGTTCTGGAAGCTTCTTTTAGCAAAAAACATGGGTTCACCAAACTTATATTCAAAAAAAATCTAAGTATGTCCTTTTCACCAACTTATAAATGGACAACACCTCTCATCCATTCATCACACCTATTAAACCAACTATATCATAAAACATTCATCCAAATATTTTCCCTAATTACATCCCCTCATCCTAGAATCTCATATGTGACCATAAATCCTTCCAATGAAGTCTCTTAGGGAAAACCAAAAAGAATTACAAGATGCAAACGTGAAGTTCATCAACGAGCACTTTTGCATTGATTCATTCCCACAACATTCATTTATTTTTATATCATGAATATATAATAAAAACATAATATTAACTATTTTGAGATTTTTTAAGGTTATTACCTACATCTTCACAAAAGTATATTGAATGTGATACACAATCATCATTCGAGTATATGACATGTTACAACCTCACGAACCGAGGTCATTACTTCTTCCATTACCAACTCCAAGGTTGGTAATGATGATTTAAAAACTATTTTTATAACCTATTTATGATATCTGTGATATATTTATTCTATTTTAATTACTATATAATGCATTCTTTCATTCATTCAATTTTTTGGGAATACGATAACATCATTTGTGGTTGGGTGGACTAAAACAACCTTAAACGATGTGATTCGTTCACAATTTAAATGGATTTAATTAAGGATGATTTTCATAAAAATATTTATTAGAAATGAAATAAATATTATATTCATGACATAATTATACTTCTAGAAATATAATATATCACTTTCTTTGGTACATTTTTAGACACTAAGAAAAGTGTTAACATGGTTTTTGGATATGTGGACTATCAACTCATCAAGGTGATGTGATTATTCCTTTTTTCATCAAAACATAAACATGAATGATATATATAAGTATAATTAATGAAGAAATATTATAATTAAGTCATTGTTTTAATTATGGATATGTTTAAATAATTAAATCATTTACTATAGTCAACCTGTAAGTGTCCTTTTTGGTACATAAATTGAATATAGTCAAAACATCTGACATAATCTCAATTGATTAGTTAATTATATATAACATGTCTATAAGTGATAAGAATTTAATATTAAACATTATAATTGTCTGAAAAAAATAAAATAATTATAATAACATTATTAATTTTGAATGTAATGACACACGTGATAAGTGATAAAAGGGTAATGGTTTTCTTTATCTGACATTTATTTCTATGAGATTCGTGCCTTTATATAAATTTTTTTATGTTGTGTGTTGTATAAAATAGTCATGAATATATTTTTCAAATAATATAATTATATTTCATGTAATTTACATTACCATTTTATCATATGCCTTTCATGGAATATACACTTTCAATGTTACCAAGCTGTAATGGATTTTGTAAAAATTTTCCATATTTGTGACATTTGTTATGTTACATGCCTATATTATTTTATAGAGGGTATATTCTACCTATTTTTAATTTTATATCAGGAATATAATTATTTTAATGGTACAATATGTTACATTAAATGATATTATTTCTTATGATTGTGATTCAAGTTTGAAATCTTATAATTATAATTTCTTCTATAATACTCTATTAATTCATGATATTTCTATGTAATTATACCAGATTCCCACACTTTTGTACTTATTTTTTCTTTAATTTTTTAAATAAAATATTCATTTTTTTATCTCTTAGTCTAGAAATATTATTTCTATAAAAACAATATTTTCTAAAAGTTTTTCAATTTCTATTTCAATTATTTTTTAATCTCATTTTTATGAAAATAAATTTTAAATTTTAATGTGTTATAATTTTTTTCAATGATTTGGAAATATTCTTTGTTATGGTTCCAATGATGTTTCAAAATAAAATTATTTTCAAAATGTTTTTTGTTTCAATGTTTTTTATTCAAAATGAAATGTATATTTCCGTAAAGAAATGCTCTAATTTATTTTCAAAATAATTCATTATAATATTTCGAATTATTTTTTTAAGAATAGGATTTCCAAATTTTTTTTAAACTATTTCCAAAAATTAAAATCATATATTCCTTAAAATTTTTTAAAGATGATTTTATTGAATTTCAATTCCTTAATTTTAGCAACCCTTGTTGTCACTAATCCTTAATTGAGGATTTTTTGATGACACCATCCACATTTTGGCATTTATGGATTATGATTTTTTCAATGATAATGTTATGAATTTTTTTTCCTTTTACAAGTTAATCATTTTTAGAGAGATTTTTATAGAACTCTTTTCTTTTCCCTAGGCTGACCATGTTTTTAATAAATTGTAATAAAAATCATTTATTTTCCTCGTCTTAGTCAACTTATTAATGGGATAATGGTTTTTCCTATGTTTTTATTATATCATGAAATATTTTATGTGTTATTATTATATAATGGTACTTCGTCATTTAATGGGTGGATACATTATAAACCAATGATGAGTGGTTTCAGGATACACTAATGAGGGGTGGTTCCATCAAAAATCATGGATGGATGGGTCCAATATATCTATATAATGAATTGTAAATGGAATTAAAATGTATTTTTAATGCATTTTTAATATTTATTGGAATATTTAAGTGAAAATCATGTCCCATGTTACATATGTGTTTTCCAAATGCTTACTATGGGATTATAATGATTCCCATTATCGAGATTGATACTACATGTCTCATGGTTATTTATTATGATGAATCTTCGTTTTTCAATGTTTTTATATTTTATGGGATAGGTATTTCTGTATATACATTCCATTATGATTTGTTTATTCAGTTTGATCATGCCATCATACCCATAAGTTCTCTTATGCTAAATAATGACATTCAATTGTTAATTATTTTCTTTAAGATTACCAGCCATTTTAGCTCACCCTTATATTGTTTAATTTTCCACTTGTTATAAATAATGAGGTTGAGAGATTTATGTCTATATAGTATTTTACTAGGATGAACATGAGGACCTAATTTGAAATAGGAATATTGGGGTTAAATGGGTGAAATGTTTGTTTACCATATTATGTATTTTTTATATAGGAGATTCCCTAATTCTCTAAAACTATAAACCTAAAAGGTAATATATAATTTATGTGATCAATGTTTTCCAGTTGATTTTGTATGGGTTTGATAAGAAAATTTGATCGAAATTATCATCATCATGGCCAGAAATGTATTGTTCATTATTTTTACACATGATACCTAGAGTACAATCCCAAGTTGTTATAATTTCAATCAAATGTTGGTATAGATAACTTTTTTATATTAGAATCATTTCATGAGATTATATCTTCATAGTTATGGATACCATCATCAGTCTATGAGACATAGGATAATCTTATGTTCAATTTCATAGACAGTCTTCTATGGTTTAAAGAGTTTGGATTGTGAAGTGATTAATGAAATTATTTGGAGAATTTCTGTTGGGTTTGGTTATTTATAACCCCTAGGGTCAACATGAATTATTTTTATGGTGGAATTAGTTTTCATGTTTAATGAAAAATATTACAACCCATGTATTGGTGACAAATCATCACATCCAAACTGATGGTGGGGCTTGAACACATAACTGAAGGAAGATTCCTTTTTTCATGGATACCAATGGCATGTATGATGTCCTCAATTGTATAAATTGTTTTAGGTGATTTTTAGTTTCATTTAAGAAATTAATTTAATTTTAATTGTAGAATGAAATTTTATTTATCCTAGAATATTTTACGATAAAAAACATCCAATATTTGGTCATAGAACATATTTAAGAAATGTTTAAATAATTTTAAGGATAATTATTTAAGAAATTATTTGGTTGAACATTGGGTATTAATTTTTAATTTTGATTATTATTTCATTATATGAATGATTATTTGCATTGTAAATTATAATACCATGTTCTAACCATTTTGGTTAATGTATAATGATAGGTTGAATAACTTGAATATTCAAATTTTGGTTATGTGATCTTAATAATTTCATTTTACTGATTTTGGAATTAAAAATTCATCCTAAATTCAAATTTTCTGTAAATAAATTTATATTATGGTGTATGTTGATTATTGAATGGAATTAAACTCATCAAGTAAGTACATGCCCATATTCTCTTAGTCTATATTGTAATATAATTCCTTAACTCAAAGAAAATGATCTTGAGACAAATAGCTATCCCATTAAATTAGTTTTTATGACCTAATGGTGTTCTAATCATCATAGATTTATGGTTTTCAGGCCCTTAACTTTCTATTTGTCATTACCATTATTATGACCAATGAATTCAATAACTCTCTTTAATTATTTACTATTTCCCTCCATTTTAATATAAGTTCTCTTATGATGAAATGTAGTTATGCGTAACATGTGGAATGTTTTATGGTTTCCACATTCCCTTTTAGGGGATATTTTTACTTATTTTTATTTTATGATAATGGATTCAACAAATGATTTCTAAAAATGAAAATCCTTTGAAATCATGGAATACTTTTAAGGGAGAAATTATATTTAAGTGGATAGGATGTAATATCCCTAAATTGTATCTTTATTTTCTTTCAAATTAATTTAAATTCATTAATTTCATGAGTTACACCCAATGTAATGTTTCCTAGGAAACTATATACTATTAAAATTATTATTTAATATGATTTTTATCACCAAGTTAGTTGATTAGTTGGAATTAATAGGTTTAACGGAATTGTGAAAATTTGGTTTAAAAATATATATATAATAAATTTATTGGTTACAAATTAATTAGAAATGAAAATTAAAATTAACTGAATATAAAATTAATTTTTTTAAAAAATATGACATTTTATTTTATTCTCTTCAATCATTCCATCAAATTAGATGTATAAGAATACATATTAATTATAAATTACATTTCAAATGTAACATAAATGAAAAGAACTTTGACAAAATTATCCCCATTCCTAAACTCCATAATAAAATTCCCCTTTCTTGTTATGTGAATTCCAATGTACTTATATTTTCTCAAAAGGTGTATTCCATGAATACCCCTTTTAATTGATTCTTATTTTTAAATGTAGTTGATAAGTTATTCAAAACAAATACTACAGAAATCAGGAATTCATTTTATCAAATGCTTCCAATTATGTTTTCACTCTATCTTCTATTTGTATAAATAATATACAAAAAACATATATGTGGAATAGAAATCATTATTTGTGTGAGAAAATACAAGATATATAATATTTTATAAAAACATTTACACACCAGTAGCTCATCTTCTATCATAGGATTTTATTTTTAAAAAAATTTATATAAATTTATCTCAGTTACTCAGGAACACTTAAATGAACACTTATTAAAAATTATGGGGGCTATAATACATCATAGCCCATGGTTTTATGCTTATTCACATGCATTATTCTAAGAACCTCATGAAACTCATTTTTAGAATAGAAAAACATGTTGTGGTTCCCTTATGATATTTACCAAACTAGATATAGGACATATAATATCTAGACATATTGATATTATAATATTAAAAGAACAACATTAACATAAATTGATTTTTGTTGCCTCATAATAAAATAACCTTGAATATTTTTATTGTCATCAAACCATGATCAACCCTTTCTATGGATAAATATAAATTATCTTATGAATTTAGAATATTTAATCACACAGTATACTTATGGTTTGGGATGTTAAAATAATTGAATAAAAATTATTTCAGCACCCCAAATAATATTATCATTATCATATTAAAAATCTATAAACTCAATATTTTAATCATGAAGGTTGAAAATAATTACCCATATAGGAGCATAATTAAAAGGAATATTTATCATATAATTACCCATATAGGAGCATAATTAAAATATTGAACTCTTAAGGTTAGGACATTGATTAATTATTATCACAATGATTTATAAGGAATATTTATGCTCCTATATGGGTAATTATTTTCAACCAATATATTTTTAAAAAATACTTGATTTTACACTTTACAATTTGAAAAAATAATTACACTAGGGTCTTAAATGGAATATGCTTAGTGGAAGAAGGCTTAAAATCATCATAGAAAGTCAAACTCTATTTCCATTTATGTTTTACTATATCACTTGAGTAGTTATATTATAAAAAATTCATATATTGGGATCAATGTTTATTGGTTATTTCTTATGATAAAGTCTTATATTGAAACAAAATTCATATGATCTTACTATTATTAATTTTTAATATACATCAATGTCTCTCAATTAAGTTAGTCCTCCAATAATGTATTATGATCGACAGGGTTATATGATGATGATCAATGATTATGATTGATTTAAAGTTTTATGTTTTTCACCAGAAGTCTTATGTTCATAATTAATTCTTATGTTCATAAATTAAAATTCCTTACACCATGTAAATAAAGATTCTCTAATGAACATTAAAAATAATTTAGAAATAATTAAAATGAAATTATATTTCTTCAAAGGATGTTTCATCATATTCAAATCATCTCATAATTTCTTAAAATGATAATTAGAATTATTAGATTTATTTTAGACTCCTTACAATGAATTTATATGATATTATTGTAGATAAGATACTCAATATACAGTATTTTCATGAAAAAACCTTCTAGATCTAGTGATTATCTTATTAAATCTACTCTGATACATCTATTATTTATTTAACTATCAATATAGCAGTTATAAACACTATATACACAAAAAATAAAAAATATTTGAAATATATTGATGAGTTATCCTCTTGAATTCAAGTATCCTCCATGATTTGGACCTAATTTATACATTTCTCTATTTTTATATTGTCCTTTCATTCATATCTTTGGTAGATAGAAATACATTTATTCAATCTTTTATAGAAAGTACTATAACTCCTTAATCATAAATAGTCAAACTATTCCATGAAAACAAAATCATAAAAACTTCTAATGTCGAATAGTATGTCCACATGAATATTTCTATTGATGTATTCAAGGGAAAATATTTCCACATTTCGCTTTTCCTAAGATGTGGGAAATATCTCCCCAATCACCTTTCTCATGTGACCTTAACAGGATTTGTTATCTTACATTAATGGTTGGATAATATAATCCATTTCCCAAATCATCACCTTTTTATAATGACATTGAAATTGTAATAAAAATATGATGCAAAAAATACAACCATCACGACAAGGGCCATTTATGGGAATATCTATTAAGAAACTCTATAATTATTTCCTGGAACTTTTTATTTTCTCAATGAAATATATGAATATTGCCTTCTTCATAGACGGCCTTGTCATCATTCGGGTCTAGATATAAAAGTGAATGATGACACCCTTTCTACTCTTTATGGAAATATAGGTGGAATATTATGGTAGTCTAGGGGTTAAACCTATCGAATGGTTCTTCCAATAAAATGAAGAACATAATCCATGAATATTTTGTTTTGAGGCCTCGATAGGGTTGAAAATTACATCTATATAGGTAGGTGGGGTATCACCCTGATATTCATTCCCAATGGTAGGTTCAAAATACTAGAAATACATCTTAGAATCAAATTTATATATAAGAGCATGATTTTAACAAACCCGGCCCCAGTATCCTGGTGTCAGGGCCAAATAACAATACATGGGAATAAGATACATGGATTACCATCCCAAAGGATGGAATCGTTTCATTATCTTGGAAAACTAGATATATTCAAGAGTCTTACATTACATTTTAATAAAAAAATATCAACTTATTTTTTGGAGAATAAAATTATTCCTAATAGAATATCACTTCAAATCAAAACCTCTAAACATTATGGAATCCTTGGGAAATGAAACAAAATTGGGGACAAATAAAATTCTTGATAAGGGTTAAGTAAATCATGAAAAATCATTAATTGTTAAGCATAAATATTATGGAATGGTAAATAACTAAATAACCATCCATTTAAATAGGTTTAATACTTGAATATATAAGGACGAATCAATATGGAAATGAACATAACTGAAAAAACATGTTATTTAATTAATTAGATGAGAATGAAGTTCTTCTATAGTTTCTATCCTTGTGAAAAATTCATGTATAATAATGATTACTGGAATAAAACCAGTTCCTAATTACTATAAATCAACTCTCGTTCATATGAAATCATCTCCTATCAATATATATTCACCATAAAGTATAAAATAATAGGTACAATCCCATATAATTTGGCCAACTAATTTGTCTCATAAGACATGTCAATGCATCAAGGGGCTATATAAATTCATCACAAAACCCTTCACTACAAGTTCAAATAAATCCATAAATATTAAAAAAATAATAATTAATGAACAAAGTCTCTTATCATAAATTATGCATGATGATTAAAAGATAAAAATTTACCAATTTTCCCCCATAAAAACTAAATTAAATTCAATATTAAATACAGAATATAAAAAGGTCATACAGTTTAAAAACATTATATCTATGTTAAATAATGTGGATTTTTATGGGAAATTTAATGTATATAGATCACAAAAATGGCAATTTCATTGCATTTTTTACAAAAAAAATTGTATTAATATATGAATTAAAATACATTCCATATTCATAATTATCATAATCTAGCCATAGGAATAATAAGGATGGTATTAATATAACATATCCCACATGAATTAATAATAATGGGTTGTTTTAGTTGTTGAATGGAAATACAATACAAGATCTTTTAAAAAAATTTAGGAAAATATCATTTTTATTTTTAAAAACATTTTCAAAGTAACGTTTTTTAAAAATAACATTAAAAAACATTTTATTTAAAAAGATATTAATAAACATGTAATATAAACTGAAAAGAAATGATGTCTTGTAATTTTTTATATGTTTTACAACATTAAAATTGAATTCATTTTATGTTGTAAAGAGGTTACAAAAGTTCCTTCTTGGAAAGATACATGGAGATTTCGTTGAAACTTTTATGTTAATAAATGGGTAAAATTTTATTTTCATAAATCATTTTGAAAAATTTAAACAAATTTTTTTAATTTTTTTAAAAATGGTGTTGTAAGGAAAAAGATTTCCGAAAGAACAAAAAAATGAGAATGGATTTTATTAAAATATTTTATCAATACATTTATATATCAAAGATTTGTAAAATGGTATTATAACATATAAATTAACATTAATAACTATATGAGAAAAAAATTAAATGTTTCATTACAAAAAAATCAAAAAAATTCATTATGGAAATTCAAGAGTAAACAATCATGATTATAATTATTTTGGTAAATAAACCATTAGAAATATCTTAACATTGAAGTATGAATTAATAAATTATCTTATTATTTTTATCAACTAAAAATACATATAAAAGATGTTTATTTAAAAAATAGGAAATCAAAATATCATTATAAAAATAATAATATAATATAAATGAAAATGAATAATTAATATTACATAATGAAAAGAAATTGAGTTAGAATGTTTCTTTAACACTGGGAAAAGTTAAATTAAAATACCCATAGATGAAATGATTAAAATTGAAACATTAAATAAATGACTAATGATTTATTTAAGATATTAAATATAAGTTTTGTATGTATATAGAATATTTATAGGGGGTTAGGTGCGTAATATTTCAATATTCCTCAATGAATTGAAATTGGGTAAAAATCCCTTACCTTACACTTCCTTTTGGGTAAATGGTCTTTAACCTCTTGTATAATGGTTTAAATAATGTTATTAACTTATAATGGAACAATATTAATATTTAACATATCATATAATATCATTTCATAAAATATTAATACTAATTTGTTAATAATATTTCATTATTGTCATGTTTTTGGCTAATAAATTATTTATATTTTGAGTATGGTTAGACTTGTTTTTTTATTCCCAAAAATTAGATCATGGTTTAATTAGAATTATAATGTAATAAAATTTTAAAATATCACATTTATTTATTATATAATTATTTATAGTAATCCATAATTTTTGGTGATAAGAAATGAAATAAACCATTCATGGAGGCGGTAGGTCGTATAGATTCATGAAAATAGTTTTCATTTTCATATTGTATAAAAGATACAAATTTTAAGGCTATATATTTATATAATCAATCAAATATCATAATTATAACATATATATCACATATTATTTTCAAAACCATCCTAAATACATTCAACGTAAAGAATGAATGAATCACATCGGGTCATGTGGTAGTAGTTCATCGTACACACGAACGACTTTATCCTATTCCCAAAAAACAGAATGCATGAAGGTCTGTGTTATATAATAATTAAAGAAGAATAAATAATTCATTAATATCAGTAATATATATATATATAGTTTGGACATCATTATTGTTAACCTATATATATGGTAATGAAAAAATTAACCACATTATTCCGTGAGGTGGTAGTTCACTATTCTTATGGACGATGATTTAATTCCCATTTGATCTAAGTGGGTGATTTTTTTAGTCATAAAAATAACATATAAGCATCTTAGTATATTTATGACATTTATTTAGTAATATAAAAATGAAATAAAAAAATATAATGGGATTGAGGAGGAAGTAAAATAAAAAATTAATTTAAAAAATATTACCTATTCTCCTGGTATCTTCTTCAGGTTTTCACTAATTCCTTCATAAGATATATTTTTTCCCAATATAAGTATTCTATTTTTAGGGGAGTGAAATTGGGGAGTTATTTTGTAAGGTATTTTTTATAACAATTTTTTTGAGTTGTTAATAGAGGTAGTTAGAGGGTGGACTTTTATAGGCGATGTTATTAACACACCTGTAATCATATTAAAAGAGAGAACTCTCCCAAACAATATTTACATTTAAATATGATAAAATATTTAATAATATAGAAAATATAATATATAAAGTAAAAAATTGGTCCAAAAAACTATTTTGTACAATTTTTTAGCTCATTTTCCCGTTAGGTTTTGGGATTAGTCCCTTGGTAAACTCATTTTCCCTTATTCATCGTGAATAATTTTAACTGTGTTCACTAATAATTTTTTTTCAAAAATTGAGTGGAACATATTATAAATTTTAAATTATTATTTTTAAATTTATTTAATAAATTCATCCAAATTCAAGAAAATTTTGTGGATAAATAAATTTCAAATTAATACCGTAGACGAAGTGACAAAGAGGGTCTTTAATGTGGAAATGTTCAAAAATTTACTATTTTTTATTTCAAAATTAAATATGAAAATGATTCTAACAGAATAAATTGGATTAATAGATTTATAATTTATTTAGTGTTCCTTTAAAACTAATTTAAAATATAATTTATCATTATAAAATATATATATAAAAATTTATTTCTCAATTATCAATCACTATTTTTTTACTACATATATAAAAATAAAACTTCTTAGAAAATACACAAATCTAACCATAAGATAATTTTACAATTTAAATTTAAAAAATTAATCTCAATTTTTTTAATTTAATTTATCCTAATATTGAAATTTTATTTTAATACAATTTTTCCTTTAAAAGGAAGAAAAACTACCATTAAAAATACATATTTGTATTTGTAAAGTCGTATTTGTTTGTATATTTTTCCTAAAAAATTTATTAAATGAATTTAAAATAATTTTTTTTAAAATATAATATATATATATCTATATTTCATTAATATCATTCAATGTTTCTAAATATTTTAATTTTCTATAATAAAACACCTCAAGCGCATAATAGTTATTTATAATAACATTTCCTCTATATTGAATTAGTTTTTATATTCATTTCTAATTAATTGGAATCCAATGATTTATACCATATTCCTTCATAAGATATTTTATATTATAAATAAAAAACAAGTTAATGGAATGGATTATATTTTCATTTTAAATAATAATACTAATAATATTTGGTAAAAAGCAGTTTTTGTGTAATGTAATCCATCGAAGAGAGTCATTGTTGGGTGTAACACATGATAACTAAGTATAGATTATATTTCAAGATATTTTGTAATGCGCTAACTCCAGTTAACCAAAGTAGGTGCATTGTTACATAATATTGGCATGATCACAAAAGATCATGTCTCGAAAGACAAATTAGTTTACTAGCCTCGGAAATACTAGATATATTCATTAGTCTTGCATTACATCATAAAGTGAAAAAAACTAAAACAACATCTTGTCTTCATATCCCATGATACTGTCCATGCAGGTCATTCATAAAATACTTCTTCACATCCTAGGAAAAATAAAACATTGAAAGTGGTGAGCTCAGATGCTCAGTAAGGATAACAACATAGCGGAAACATTCATAAATAAACAAAAATATTTAAGGCAATGTATAACTAAAACAAAAGCCATTTAAACTTGAACATCAGCATAATGTGGAGAATATAAAATGAAATAATTCCATTTACTTATTCACATGGATATTCTACTAGTCTAATAATCACATGCATTATCAATAACCACATTCATAATAATAGAATGCATAATGCCAAACTATCATAACCACATAGTCAAGGCCTTATGCCAAGACTAAAAATGATTTTTTGTCACGGCCTTATTCCAAGACACTAGTTTGTCTCATGATACCTACTGATGCATCGAGGAGCTATAGCGGGCCCCACCCATCACTTATTATGTTTAATGCATTCCTCATATGAACGGGTTTAAACATCACATAAAAATTCGTATAAAAACTAGCATACAAAATGTCAATAATTTCTCCATAAAACCTAAATGGTATAAAAATAACACATCCACAGTAAAACATATCCCAAAAACATCAATAAAATATGTATGTTTTGTATCATAATAAATAAACTTCAAATAAGATTAAAATAAATGAACGGATATTGACATAGATAAAATCAAAACTATTTGAGATAAATATCTATTTTCATTGAAATAATTTAAAAGTCACATAATTATAAAACAAATCATTTACTTTGAAAATATTCTCATATGATTGTAATGGAAGATTTGATGATTTTATAACTGTGGAAAATAGGTGCACCCGCCGTATAAGTAAAAAAGACATTCTTACCTTAATTTTGTTAAAAATGTTAAAAAGGACCTTGTTTGGAAAACGACAGAAAGATTGTAGAGACCCGAAGCTTATCGTACATGGACATTACATTACTTTTGTGGAATACTTAGTACATAACAAAAACACCCACACAAGGACCATAATAGTTTAGTGTCTTTGGAAACTCGGAACGTAATCTTCTAATCGTGGTGAAAGATCCTCAATATCTCCCATAAAGATCTTCCCTTCTTTTTTTTTACCTAAAACCATTATTTATATCCTGGGGAAAAGAAAACATAAAAGGGTGAGCTCAAATGCTCAGTAAGGGTAAACAAAAGAAAATCAATCACATCATATTCATAAGAACATAACTTTTGGAAATCTTAACCTACAAAAGAGAGCATAATTTCATAACATGGGATAAATCATAGAAGTGAAATGAAATCCCAATAAGCATAACATAAAACATGAAACTTTGTGGCATATACACATAATCATAGAGAATTATTTCTTGTTAGTCATGACTCATTTCCAAGACTATCTTAGTGGACAAAGTCCCTTTCTGAATCGAGTCACCCTCGTTTCAGTCCTGTTTCACTGAACCGGTATAACCTACCATTCCAGCCATGTCTATCTCATGAGATATAAAATCTTTACCCAATGCATTGGAGGGAGATATAGGTCCCACCCAACTTATAATGAATCCTTTCTTATGTTTTCCACATAATCACAAATCATACATCATCGCATAACACATGTAACAAAAATGGGATTCTTGAAACATCATGACATCATAAAACAAATCATATAAGGTAAATGACTTTATAAAAATAATTTCTGCAAAACATAATCAAATCAATGTAATAATAGGGATAAAAACAGAACCCTTTATTATCTTAGAAGGAAAATAATTTTGATAAAACACTTGAACTCCATTCTTGAGGAAAATATCCTTTCTTCTTCAAAAACATTTTTCCTTTCTTAACATGTCATACAACTTTAAACTAAAAGAAGAGGATTAAAAATAAACATGAAAGCTTGTAAAGGAATCTTCTTGGAAATAATGTTTTAAAAATCCATTCATGCCGTATAAGTTAAAAAGAACATTCTTCTCATACTTTTGTCAGAAAAGTCAATAAAATACTTCGTACGAAAAATGACAAAAGATTCCTTTAATATCTTTTACTAAAAACTCACCGAAGGGTAAAATTGAATTTAAACAATTGTAGGTGGATGGAAATAGTATCACATATTGATGAAACATCGATGTGGATGATAAAATACACCCCAGTAAATACTTACGAATAAACAATCTCGGATAAAAATGAGATTCTGATATTTCCCTTACCTTAGGTCCGACTTGCTTTGTGAGTGTCCGAACCTCCTGTATTGATTTAAATCATGTTATTGACTTCTTCCAGAATCATATTCATTGTTATTATATCATATATGTTCCACTTATGACTTTATATTACCCGTTCTTTTGTAAATTCATGTTAAAGTAGCGTTTTGGGTAAAATCCTATCATTTGTCATTCGTGTTTTCAACACGTAATTATTCATATGATTACTTAGATCATGATTACTTAATTCCAGAATATAAAACATGATTTATATATATATATATTCATAATACACATATATAATAAATCAGTAAATGGAAAGAAATACACCGTTCATGGAGACGGTAGTCCGTACTTAGGCATGAACGTTGTTTTCGTTTCCTTATTGAATTGAATGGAATTAAGTATATGACATACATATAAATATAAATAATTCCAGTATCATTATTAGGTCATATATTTCATTATTACTTATTATATATACTTTATAATCATTCATGAATGGTTAATCATTGAGAATGAATCTCATCGCGTCGTGGAGACGGTAGTCCGTACGTACGCACGAGCGATGATATCGTTCCCATGGTCGTGGAATTGTGTTGAAGTGTATGAATACTATTTCAGTATCAATATCAATTTATAATAATAATATATAGTTACTCATTACACCTTTATACCCATCCAATTAATGTGGTGGCGGAAAATAGATTACACCACGTCGTGGAGACGGTATTCCGTACGTACGCACGCGCGGTGATTTCCTTTTTCCGTAGGATGGATAGAAGGTTAATTAGAGTTGTTTAATATTTATAATAACATATCAGTATATAAGAAATACTGATGTTATTAATTTATCATGAAACAACTAATGAAGAAGAAGTTGAAGAAGAAAGAAATTGAAAAAGATCGGTAATGGATATTACCTCTTTTTGAGGCGCCTTTTCTTAGCCTCCACTTAAAGAACTAAGGATGGTCTTTGAAGAAGACCAGGACCTCTATGATGATACTAGGGAAGTGGATAAGGGATTTTGGCAGGGTTTGGCCGAGCTTGAGTGCTCAAATTGGTGTGAGGAGGAGGGGGAGGAGGTTCCCTTTTATAATGGAGGAGAGGGGCACCTTAGGAATATCTCAAAATATTAATTTATATTAAAGACAAAATCTGTTTATAATGGTTCCAAAGGGTCTTATTTCGAATCTAAAGTGGGGATGGGTCGAAAGCCTATCATCCAATAGGATTTAGACAAGTTTAGGATATTATTTTAACCTTATCAATTAGATTTAACTCTAAGTTAAATAATTTAACTTTTACCGTGTCTTTTTGTTTTCTTACACTATATGGTTAATACACTTACTATAACATGCCAAACGAACCAAAAATTATTTATTATTAATATATATATCCTTATCTAAGTCATTTGGCCGAACCTTAGATTTTTAGGAATAAAATAACAATTAATAATATAATATTTAATTTAAAAACTATTTTGTGTCAATTTTGACACTATTTGATTTATGATTTTTGTGAAAGTCATAACAGAATTATATGTTATAACCAAGTTGATTAAATCAACACTAATATATCATAGTAACCTTTAAAATTAGTTTAATTCATAAAAAGTCTCAAATTACATTTTTTTTATTGTTTATAACATCAATTATGTCAATATTTCATTAATAAGATAATTACTGCATCATCTTTGTGTCATAAATAAATTACATTATTTGATGTCTAAAAATTACAAATAAAATACCATCATGTATTAAATCATTTTATCTTTCTAATGAATATTTACAATCGAATTTATCTTATGTACAACCCTATATTAAAAATGTATTAGTAAATATACTTTGATTTTAACTCTTTTAACTCTTCTTTGAATTAAATAATAATAAATGTCCTAATCTAATCCAAGTGGGCCTAAATGTTAATATTTTACACTTAAGGTTATTTTTGGTCGAGATACACTTGTCCAATAGAATTAGGACATGTGTTTGGGTAATATCAATATCATTCTTACCCTTAATTACCCTATTTACTTTTAACTGTGGTAAATAAAAGTAAAAAGTTACTATTCACCAAAAATTATTTTCATCTAATTGAACCACATTTTACTTACAGACATCAACCGTGTCTCTTGGACTTTTGAAATTCCATTCACAGAAGCGGTAAAATTAAGTTTTATGAAAAATTCAGTTTTTAACTACCACTTAGTAGTTTCACTATTCATCAAAAATTGATGTTTTTCAGAAAAATGCCAAAATTTCATCCTAAGCTATATTTCATATTCCAAATTCAAAAATGAAGTCTATTTTACCAAATTCATAACATAGAAGTTGAATTAATTAATTTTATAATTAAATCCCGCTGTTAAAACAAATAGCGTGTTTTTAAGAAACAATATCTATCAAAAGATTGACACTTGATTATGTCTGGTTTAAATGTGAAATTACATTCAATGACCAACATTGTATTAAATTGTAAAAATATATTCTAAATATACTTTAAAACCACTCAAATTAATAATTTATCACTATTAATTATTTCGATTAAAAAAGTTGTTTTTAATTATAATTTAGTAATTTTCACTATTCATCAGAATATGAATGTTATCCGAAAAGTACCAAAATTTCACCTTAGGCTAAATTCGATACTCCGAATCCAAAAATGAAGTCCATTTTGAGAGCTAAAATTTCTATAATTTAAAAAGTGGTTATTACTATTCATAACGGCTAGTTTTAATAATATTTTAATAGCATATCGTTGTTTCGTGAAACTGAGTATTGCGTACTACACACACTATCGAGGAAGGTTGCAATTGCGTGTAATGCAAGGCAAGTCAAAGATGCGTTTTGTGAAAGCTCCTTTTGGTGTATCATACAACACAAGACATTAATAAAATTAAAAAGAATATTTTTCATAAAATTTCGGGCTGTTACATTCTACCCCCCTTAAAATGAATTTCGCCCTCTAAATTCGTCGGGGTTATAAATGGTTTACTATTCGAAAGTTTATTTAATAGAAACCCACATCGTAAAATGGAATATCAAAACCAATCTTTAAAAACAAAAGTATGAAACGTAACGGTTACCCAAATAAACTAATCACTGGGTTTCCACATAGGTGAAAATTTGGATATGGAAGAGAAATCTAACCATCATGTTCTGATGGAGAGTGGTAGAGAACATGGCTATGGAAAATCCAGTAATCACAAAGCCATAAATTTGTGACGATCTAAGGTACCATCTGATTCATCAGATATAAGATTACTAGGAAAACATTTTTGGTTTTCAAGATAGTTTCCCTAAAGTTAAAGAATTTGAATTGAATAAATACTTACTTTATGTTGGTACAACCTCACTGTTGTTCGTGCCTTTAACAATTTCCACTTCATCTCTTAAATAAATGAAGTTGAATTTGTTATTCGTGAAGTGTTAGCAGATCATGTGATAGAATGACGGGTCATTCCATCTGTCTCAAAAGGTTAGCAAAATTTATATACATAAGTTGATCTATAGTGAGATTAATCATATATGGTTCCACAAATGGACATATACTTTATATATCATACTGCTTAATATAATAAAACTAGTTTCTACTAAATAGGGACTTCCTGTAGGCCAGTGGTAGGCGATAAAGGCCAGTCGCACTTCGGTTGTGGGTTCGATTCCCACAGCCTTGTCCGACGCGATGGGCTGTCGCCCATTCTGCAGGTTGTCCATTTTCTAAAACTATATTACTATAACATCCCATCGAAAAAAAAATTCAATCCTTAAACAATACTAACTTATGTCCAACATAATCCATTCCAATCTTTAGGCTTATGCATAATAATGCAGTCCACTCTCATAACATAGTGAAAACGATTACCAGAGATTTAACACCATCGTCGATCCCCATATATCATAAGATATGTTTTGTTGGTCACATTCCAAACATTCAAAGTCCTTAATCATGTATTCTCTTTAATACCTTAGTGAAAACATGAATGCAGTTAAAATTTAACACTTTCCACATACCAAAATCCTCAAAATTCTATATACTCAAACCATGATATCACTTAGTCCTTATATCAATCATGAGCTCATGAATACTGTTAAACATTTAATTTTCTCCTTATCCCTTCATTATACGCATATCATCTACATTCCAAAAATATCTGAATAACCTTTCATGGATACTGGTAACATTAATAAAACACTTTTAAAACTCAAGGAAAGACAACAATGTAACAATCCTTAGATGTCTATTTATTCCATAGTACTATGAGATTTCTTATACAACATTACACATAATAAACATGTAATCATTTCACTACATTCTTTAACCATTAACCGAGCTTCAACAATTCTTTCATCTCACATATCATTTGTAGTCTCTTCATCATCATCCACATAAATACTACCCATACGACCATACTGATTCTCTTCATGAGTCTTTCCCTTAGGGCATTGGTTTGAATAATGCCCATACATTCCACATTTAAAACACTTAACCATTTTTGATGTCGTAGCAATACCATTATCCTCAACCATGGTGTTAACTGAACCTTTTCCTTTGCACTTACTTGCTTTGTGTCCTTCTTTTCCACACCCAAAGCATCTTCCAGTTCCCTTGAAACATTCTCCTTGATGCCTCTTCCCACATGATTTACATAGGGGAAATTGAACTTTCTTTCCTCTATAATCATCATGAAACTCCATCTTTCTCTTATTAGCCGAGTCAGGAAACTTACCAAATTTTACTTTATTGATCATATTATGAGATTGCTGATTCGGCATAATAATGATGTTTGGACTTCCAAATCCCATTTCATTTGGTTGCTCATAAATAATATCATTCCATTGTCCATCATATCCTCCATTATCGTGAATCATCTTGTTTCCAGCCATTTTCTAAAACCCAAAAAGAATAGTGTGAGAGGAAAAATAATGCTAAGGAAAACAACATAGTAAAGGGGGAGTACCCTTAATATCTAACATCTTAGGTTAAATTCTATGATCGTTAGCGTAATTCTAGTACTATAACCTATACGTATACTTAACCTTAGGGACATCCCTAGACATACCTTAGAAATATCTCTAGGGATCTCACTAATGTTTTCGCGTCCTAGTTTCCAAAGGTTGACTAAACATTTCCTCTGATACCAACTGTAGAGACCCGAAGCTTATCGTACATGGACATTACATTACTTTTGCGGAATACTTAGTACATAACAAAAACACACACAAAAGGACCGTAATAGTTTAGTGTCTTTGGAAACTCGGAACGTAATCTTCTAATCGTGGTGAAAGATCCTCAATATCTCCCATAAAGATCTTCCCTTCTTTTTTTTTTACCTAAAACCATTCTTTATATCCTGGGGAAAAGAAAACATAAAAGGGTGAGCTCAAATGCTCAGTAAGGTTAAACAAAAGAAAAAAAATCACATCATATTCATAAGAACATAACTTTTGGAAATCTTAACCTGCAAAAGAGAGCATAATTTCATAACATGGGATAAATCATAGCAGTGAAATGAAATCCCAATAAGCATAACTTAAAACATGAAAATTTTTGGAATAAACACATAATCATAGAGAATCATTTCTTGTTAGTCATGACTCATTTCCAAGACTATCTTAGTGGAAAAAGTCCCTTTCTGAATCGAGTCACCCTCGTTTCAGTCCTGTTTCACTGAACCGGTATAACCTACCATTCCAGCCATGTCTATCTCATGAGATATAAAATCTTTACCCAATGCATTGGAGGGAGATATAGGTCCCACCCATATTATAATGAATCCTTTCTTATGTGTGCCACATAATCATAAATCATACATCATCGCATAACACATGTAACAAAAATGGGATTCTTGAAACATCATGACATCATAAAACAAATCATATAAGGTAAATGACTTCATAAAAATAATTCTAGAAAAACATAATCAAATCAATGTAATAATAGGGATAAAAACAGAACCCTTTATTATCTTAGATGGAAAATAATTTTGATAAAACACTTGAACTCCATTCTTGAGGAAAATATCCTTTCTTCTTCAAAAACATTTTTCATTTCTTAACATGTCATACAACTTTAAACTAAAAGAAGTTGATTAAAAATAAACTTGAAATCTTGTAAAGGAATCTTCTTGGAAATAATGTTTTAAAAATCCATTCATGCCATATAGTTAAAAAGAACATTCTTCTCATACTTTTGTCAGAAAAGTCAAAAAAATACTTCGTACGAAAAATGACAAAAGATTCCTTTAATATCTTTTACTAAAAACTCACCGAAGGGTAAAATTGAATTTAAACAATTGTAGGTGGATGGAAATAATATCACATATTGATGAAACATGTATGTGGATGATAAAATACACCCCAGTAAATACTTACGAATAAACAATCTCGGATAAAAATGAGATTGTGATATTTCCCTTACCTTAGGTCCGACTTGCTTTGTGAGTGTCTGAACCTCCTGTATATGATTTAAATCATGTTATTGACTTATTCCAGAATCATATTCATTGTTATTATATCATATATGTCCCACTTATGACTTTATATTACCCGTTCTTTTGTAAATTCATGTTAAAGTAGCGTTTTGGGTAAAATCGTCTCATTTGTCGTTCTTGTTTTTAACTTGTAATTATTCATATGATTACTTAGATCATGATTACTTAATTACAGAATATAAAACATGATTTATATATATATATTCATAATACACATATATAATAAATCAGTAAATGGAAATAAATACACCGTTCATGGAGACGGTAGTCCGTACGTACGCATGAACGCTGTTTTCGTTTCCTTATTGAATTGAATGGAATTAAGTAGATGACATACATATAAATATAAATAATTCCAGTATCATTATTAGGTCATATATTGAATTATTACTTATTATATATACTTTATAATCATTCATGAATGGTTAATCATTGAGAATGAATCTCATCGCGTCGTGGAGACGGTAGTCCGTACGTACACACGAGCGATGATATTGTTCCCATGGTCGTGGAATTGTGTTGAAGTGTATGTATACTATTTCAGTATCAATATAAATTTATAATAATCATATATAGTTACTCATTACACCTTTATACCCATCCAATTAATGTGGTGGTGGAAAATAGATTACACCACGGCGTGGAGACGGTATTCCGTACGTACCCACGCGCGGTGATTTCCTTTTTCCGTAGGATGGATAGAAGGTTAATTAGAGTTGTTTCATATTTATAATAACATATCAGTATATAATAAATATTGATGTTATTTCTTTATAATGAAACAACTAAAGAAGAATAAGTTGAAGAAGAAAGAAATTGAAAAAGATCGGTAATGGATATTACCTCTTTTTGACGCGCCTTTTCTTAGCCTCCACTTAAAGAACTAAGTATGGTATTTGAAGAAGACCAGGACCTCTATGATGATACTAGGGAAGTGGAGAAGGGATTTTGGCAGGGGTTGGCCGAGCTTGAGTGCTCAAATTGGTGTGAGGAGGAGGGGGAGGAGGTTCCCTTTTATAAGGGAGGAGAGGGGCACCTTAGGAATATCTCAAAATATTATTTTATATTAAAGTCAAAATCGGTTTATAATGGTTCCAAAGGGTCTTATTTCGAAGCTAAAGTGGGGATGGGTATAAATCCTATCATACAATAGGATTTAGACAAGTTTAGGGTATTATTTTAACCTTATCAATTAGATTTAACTCTAAGTTAAATAATTTAACTTTTACCGTGTCTTTTTGTTTTCTTACACTATATGGTTAATACACTTACTATAACATGCCAAACGAACCCCAAATTATTTATTATTAATTTATATATCCTTATCTAAGTCATTTGGTCGAACCGTAGATTTTTAGGAATAAAATAACAATTAATAATATAATATTTGATTTAAAAACTATTTTGTGTCAATTTTGACACTATTTGATTTATGATTTTTGTGAAAGTCATAACAGAATTATATGTTAGAACCAAGTTGATTAAATCAACACTAATATATCATAGTAACCTATAAAATAAGTTTAACTCATAAAAAGTCTCAAAGTACATTTATTTTGGTGTTTATAACATCAATTATGTCAATATTTCATTAATAAGATAATTACTGCATCATCTTTGTGTCATAAATAAATTACATTATTTGATGTCTAAAAATTAAAAATAAAATACCATCATGTAGGAAATCGTTTTAGCTTTATAATGAATATTTACAATTGAATTTATCTAATGTAAAACCCTATATTAAAAATGTTTTAGTAAATATACTTTGATTTTAACTCTTCTTTAATTTAATAATAATAAATGTCCTAATCTAATCCAAGTGGGCCTAAATGATAATATTTTACACTTAAGGTTATTTTTGGTCGAGATACACTTGTCCAATAGAATTAGGACATGTCTTAGGGTAATATCAATATCATTCTTACCCTTAATTACCCTATTTACTTTTAACCGTGGTAAATAAAAGTAAAAAGTTACTATTCACCAAAAATTATTTTCATCTCATTGAACCACATTTTACTTACAGAAATCAACCGTGTCTCTCGGATTTTTGAAATTCCATTCACAGAAGCGGTAAAATTAAGTTTTATGAAAAATTCAGTGTTTTAACTACCACTTAGTAGTTTCACTATTCATCAAAAATTGATGTTTTTCAGAAAAATGCCAAAATTTCATCCTAAGCTATATTTCATATTCCGAATTCAAAAATGAAGTCTATTTTACCAAATTCATAACATAGAAGTTGAATTAATTAATTTTATAATTAAATCCCGCTGTTAAAACAAATAGCGTGTTTTTAAGAAACAATATCTATCAAAAGATTGACACTTGATTATGTCTGGTTTAAATGTGAAATTACATTCAATGGCCAACATTGTATTAAATTGTAAAAATATATTCTAAATATACTTTAAAACCACTCAAATTAATAATTTATCACTATTAATTATTTCGATTAAAAAAGTTGTTTTTAATTATAATTTAGTAATTTTCACTATTCATCAGAATATGAAAGTTATCCGAAAAGTACCAAAATTTCACCTTAGGCTAAATTCGATACTCCGAATCCAAAAATGATGTCCATTTTGAGAGCTAAAATTTCTAAAATTTAAAAAGTGGTTATTACTATTCATAACGGCTAGTTTTAATAATATTTTAATAGCATATCGTTGTTTCGTGAAACTGAGTATTGCGTACTACACACGCTATCGAGGAAGGTTTAGATTGCGTGTAATGCAAGGCAAGTCAAAGATGCGTGATGTGCAAGCTCCTTTTGGTGTAGCATACAACACAAGACATTAATAAAATTAAAAAGATTATTTTTCATAAAATTTCGGGCTGTTACAAAGATTCTTTTATAAAAATATAATAAAAAGTCAAAAAAGGGTATAAATGACTTTAAACCATAGTCTATAAAATAATAAGAATGTTTTGAAATACATTTTTAAGAAACATCGATGTGGATAATAAAGAGGTCCTAGTAGATAATTATGTACAAACAACCTCGGATAATGAAGAGATTGTGAAATAAAACATTACCTTGTACATTTCCTTGGTAGAGGGTAGGTTAACCTCTTGTATAAAAGCTAAATAATTGTTATTAAATTATACAAGAATCATATACATAAATATGATACCATATATGATCTTTTAATATTGCTTTGATAATAATATTTTAGTATTATTGTCGTTTCGTGTGTTCACTTACTGATTTTATTTTATATGTTTTGTTACATAAGCTGTGTTTTCTATCCATAGGTTGTATCTAATTCATATAAATAATTATATCAAGACCTTAAACATTATTTTTAATCATAAAATAAAAATTATTCTTGAATGGATATGAAGGGGAATCAATCTCATCACGTTCGTGGAGACGGTAGTCCGTATGTACGCACGAGCGAAAATATCATTATTTTGATATTAAATTAATATATAATTGGATGGTATATCATATATACAGATTCATTATAATTTTATACTTATTATTTACTTAAATTACACTTCATTATCATACCCATCAAAACAATAATGTTTTTAATAACATTTCACCATGATGTGGAGACGGTAAGTTGTACGAATGCACGTATGGTGACATGTCATTCAAAGGATGGATTGAATACTGAATACGGTTGTACCCTATTTATAATAACATTACATTATATATAAGATACTGGAGTTATTATTTTAGAAAGGAAATAATAAATAAAGAAGAAGTGGAAGAAGAAAGGAACTTGAAAGAGTGTGGTGAAAACATTACCTCTTCTTCGGGTTCTTCCTTTTGATTTGATCAAAAGGGATCCATAGGTTGGCTTTCTGAACAAAATAAGGCCTCTAGGTTTAAGTGAGGGAAGTTGATAGGTTTTATGGGAAGGGGTTGTCTGAGCCAAAAGGCTTTTATGGTGTTAATTATAGAGAAAGAGGAGTGCTATTTTATAAGAGGGGTGAGGGGAACCTTAGGAAAAGTTAGAAATATTATTTTATAATAAATTCATATTCGGTTTATAATGGCTACAAAGTGGATTATCTAAAGGTTAATGTGGGTATAGGTCGTAAAATACTAATCTAATAGGCTTTAAACAGGTTTGGTCACTATATTAACCTGATCTTTTAGTTTTAACTCTTAGTTAATTAGTTTGACATTTACCATGTCTCTTTGTATTTTTATATTATAAAGTTATTAAACGTACTATATACTTCCAAGCGAACCCCAGGTAGTTCATTAATGATACACCTATAATTATATAATTCTCATGGACGAACCTATTATTTTTAAGAATTTAATATCAATAAATAATATAATATTTGTTTTAGAAACTCTTTAATGTCAATTTTGACACTATTTGGTATTTTGTTTATGCAAAATTCATAACAAGATCATTACTTCAGACCTAATTCATTTAATCAACCCCATAATGTAATATTAACATATAAAATTAGTGTAAATCATTAAAAGTCTCAAATTATATTTATTTGGGGTATTTATAATATCAATTATTTTAATATTTTACTAATAAGGTAATTACTGCATCATCATTGTGTCATAAATAAATTAAATTATTTAAAGTCTAAAAATTATAAATAAAATACCATTTTGTAGGAAATATTTTTTGATTTAAAATTAATATTTATAATCAAATTTATCTTATTTATAACCCTATATTAAAAATGATTTAGTTAATAATAATTGATTTTAACTCTTTTTACTCTTCTTTGGATTAAATAATAATAAATGTCTTAATCTAATCCATGTGGACCAAAGAGGTTAATATATTATTATTAGGGTTGTTTTTAGTCGAAATATGGATATCCAATAGAATTAGGACATGTGTTAGGGTAATAATAATATCATTTTTACCCTTAATTACCCTATTTACTTTTAATCGTGGTAAATAAAAGTAATAAGTTACTATTCACCAAAAATTATTTTTATCTTATTGAACCACATTTTACTCCTTGATATTAACTGTGTCTCTTGGATTGTAGAAATTCCACTCACATAAGTGGTAAAATTAAGTTTTATGTGAATTTGCAAATTCTCCTAGGAGGTGGGTAAAAGACGGTGAAAAGTTCAATAAAATATTTATATATCTAAAATTATTATAAACTGAATTCAATGAATTATATTGAACATATATATGTATTATGTATCTATTTTGACATAAAATAAATTTAAAGAAAATAAATAATTATTTATATAAAAATTTGGTTTTAAACTATAACTCAATGTTTTTTCACTATTCCTAAAAAGTTGAAGGTTTTGAGAAAAATATAAATAATTCACCCTAAGCTAATTTCCATATTCCGAATCCAAAAATGAGGTCCATTTTGAAAGATAAAATTTATAAAATTTCAAAAAGTTGGCATTACTATTCATAACTACTAGTTTGAGTGGTTGTGATGTGTAAGAACTCGAAGTTGCGTACAACACATGCTACTGTATTATTCAAAAAGAAGCATATCGTGGAAGCTTGGGGTGTTACATTCTCCCCACCTTAAAATAATATCATCCTATAAATTTCTAGAATATTACTGCATAAAAATATTTGGGTGGTTCTTTATCATAAGTTCCTCAGGTTCCCACGTTGCCTCTTTCATCTTATGGTTTCTCCATAACACTTTTACCAGACAAGTCATCCAATTTCACATCACTTGTTCTCTTGTTTCAAAAATATTGATGGGATCTTCGCAATAAGAATGATCTGGTTCCAGTTATAATTCCTCATAGGTGAGTATATGTGTCAGGTATGTATTTTCTCAATAGTGATACGTGGAACACATCATAAACTTTGGAGGGATTTGGCAGCATTTCTAAATGGTTAGCTACAACCCCAATTCGTTCATGAATTTCGAAAGTTCCAATGTACCTGGGACTCAATTAACCATTCTTACCGAAACATATGACTCCCTTACATGGAGATACCTTCAAGAAAACATGATCTCCTACTTGAAATTCCAAATACTTCCTTTGGTTATCGGCATAGCTATTTTGCATACTATGATCTCCTTTGTTGTGGTTTTGGATTACCATTACCTTTTCCATCGTTTCCTCCACCAGTTTTGGGCCAACAAGTTTTCTTTCACCAATGTCATCCCAACAGGTTGTTGTGCGACATATCTTTCCATTTAACGATTCATATGGTGCCATCTAAATACTTGAATGGATGCTATTATTATAGGAAAATTCCTCCAGAGGTAAATATTGATCCCACATACCCTGAAATTAAATTGAGAAAGATCTCCACTTGTCTTCTAAGGTTTGAATAGTCCATTATGATTTTCCATCAGTTTTGGAGTGGTAGGCAGTACTCAAATGATGTTCACTATCCAGGGCTTTTTGAAGACGTTTCTAGAATCATGAAGTAAAATGGGGATCACGATTAGAAATAATCGATAGGTTTACTCCATGAAGTCTCACAACTTCATTAATATATAGTCTTGCTAGACGTTCAAGTGGTAGATCATCTCTTTTAGCAAGAAAATGTGCTAACTTGGTAAGATGATCAACAATGGCCCATATTGCATCGATCCTTCTAGGATACTTCGGTTGCTCGATGACAAATTCCATCATAATATTATCCCATTTCCACTCAGGTATGGGAAGAGGTTGCATGACTCCTCCTGGTTGTTGCCTTCTTACTTTCACTTATTGAAAAGCCATACATCTTGACACAAAATCAGCAATCTCCCTCTTTATGTTGTCCCACCAAAACTGTTCCTTCAAATCTCTATACATTTTGGTGCTCCTAGGGTGTATAGAGAAATTGGGACTATGAGCATCATATGACAATTCTCTTTTTAGATCAAGTATATGGGGAACACCATGTCTCTTCCCAAATTTCAAAATTCCATCTTCATACACAAAGTTACTCAATCTCCCATCATTCACATCTTTAATCTTCTTTTGAAATTCTTCAACATTGGTATGAGAACTCTTAATCCTTTCTAGGAAGGATGGTTTGACTACCATTTGAAAAATAATCGATTTTTCACCATCCATGGTAATTCCCATATCAATATTCACTATATCAATGAAAATAGGATCCCTTTCAACTCTCATCTTGTTCAAAACACCATGATCCTTTATGCTCAAAGCATCTACCACCTTATTTGGCTTTGCTAGGTGGTATTGTATCATGAAATCATAATCATTGAGTAGTTCAAGCCATCATCTTTGCCTCATGTTGAGTTTTTCTGTGAAAAAATATACTTTAAACTCTTGTGATCGGTATATATCTCACATTATTCACCATAGAGATAGTGTCTCCAAATCATCAAAGAAAATATTAAATATCATTACTCAATATCATGAGTAGTATAGTTATTCTCCTAAATTTTCAGCTTTCGTGATGCATAGGCAATAACCCTATCATTCTGCATAAGGACACAACCAAGTACTTTTTTTGAAGCATCACTATAAATAACAAACCCCTCATTCCCTGATGGTATAGTCAATATAAGAGCATTGACTAATCTTCTCTTCAATTATTCAAAACATTCTTCACAATCTTTTGTCCAAATAAATTTAACCCCTTTACGTGTGAGATTCATTAACGGGTTAGCCAATCAGAAATAATTATGGATGAAACGCTGATAATAACCAGTTAAACCAATAAAACTATTTACCTCAGTTGTACTCGTCGGTGTGGTCCATTCTTGGATTTCTCCTATCTAAAAAGGATCAACATAGATTCCATACTTAGAGAAAATATGGACAAGAAAAGAAATCTCCTAAAGCCATAATTCACACTTGCTAGACTTCCCATATAATTCATGTCTTCTCAGAGACTTCAAGACAATGCACAAGTTATTTTCATTATCTTCATAGATTTTGGAGTATACCAAGATATCATCAATAAATACCACTACAAAGTCTTCATGATATTCCTCGAAAACATTGTTCATTTGATCCATGAAACCAAAGGGTTAAATAGTCATCCCAAAAGGCATTACTGTAAACTCATAATGCCCGTACCTGGTTCAAAATGATGTCTTCGGAATGTCTTCCTTCTTCACACACAACTAATGGTATGCATATCGAAGGAAAATCATTGAAAAATATTTACCTCCATGCAGTAGGTAAAATAAATAATCAATGTGAGGTAGGGGATACTTTGTATTTATTGTTATTTTATTTATCTCCCTATAGTCGATACATAACCTCATTGATCCATCTTTCCTTCTAAAAAAAGGATAGGGGATCCCCATGGAGAAAAACTAGGGCGAATAAATCCCTTATTACTTAGTTCTTCTAGTTGTTTTTTTAGTTCAACTAACTCCATAGGGTCCATTCTATAAGGGGTCTTCGATATAGTCCTTTGAACAAGGATTTAAATTAAAGGAAACCCCAATTTCATGTTCTGGATGATGTTCTGGTAAATCTTCCGGAAATAAATCTACATATTCTTCCACAATAGGTACATCCTATATTTGAACATTCCATTCCTCACCCACAGTTATTTCATTCTCTTCCTCCCTAATAATTGAATTTAGTTGAGCTATTGGGGGTGGATCTAGATAAGAACCAATTTGTGACGATTATTCTCTAAAGATAAGGTGTTCCTTATCATCATCATCAAAAATCATAACCTACATCTTCTTACAATAAATATT
This sequence comes from Viscum album, assembly GCA_963277665.1. Lineage (NCBI taxonomy): Eukaryota > Viridiplantae > Streptophyta > Magnoliopsida > Santalales > Viscaceae > Viscum > Viscum album. Next base: position 2,007,743,945 of record OY728148.1, on the reverse strand, counting down.
CAAATCATGGTCCTAAATCCAATCCATATTGAGGATTATATCAATCTCAATCATAGGTATGATGATGAGATCAGCAGATAAAGAATATTTATATGCTCTAATGGGAACGGTTTCATAGAAAATTGTTGCAATGATACTTCCCTTATGAGTTTTTATTGACAACTACATTGTTAAATCAAATTGAAAATATCTAATTATCTTAGAAAACTAGGATTATATGAAACAATACGATGATCCAGAATCAAATAAATCATTTTATAAACATGATGAATCCATTAAATTACCTGCCAATAAGTCTTTCAGAGCTTCTACCTCAGTAGTAGTTATAGTATAACCTTTGCCTTGATCCCTTGGCCTTTTATGAGGATAGTTCCCCTAACTCTTAGGACATTCATTTTCATAATGTCCCATCTCCCTACAATTGTAGCATTGAACATTGGTTGCTTCTTTCTTCCCCCTTGAAATCACGATCTTGGTGGCCTTTTCACCAAACTTGTAACAAACAATCATTCCCTTTAAGCAAGTACCAGGGTGTTTCCTCCCATATTTACTGCATGATGGATATTCAACTTTTCCCTTGTTCCCCTTATTTCCATTCCCAGAGTGATAAGTATATCTCTTCTTCTCTTTCATTGCTTTAAATTCATAAGACTTAGAGAAATCTTTTTCTATCTTGATAGCACATGAGACAATATCTTCATATGACGAGAAGGATTGTGAGACTAATGATCAACGACGAAATAGTTTTAACCCATCAATGAAATGATCAATCTTACTTATTGGGTTACTTATATAATATGCAGTATGCCTCGCTAACCTTGTAATGTTAGCCTCATTCTTTGCAACATTCTCATCCTCCTTCGGTCTCAGATTCAGAAATTGCTTTTCCATATCTGCTCGATGGTCATGAGGAATGTATTTTTCTATGAAAACCTCTTTGAACTCCCTTCATTCCACATTTGATATTTCATCATCCTTCTTTGTGTTTTGAATCAATGACCACCATTGATCAGCATCTCCAATGATGCGGTAAACCACCATGATAACTTTTTTCCTTTTGCTACTCCACAAGCCATGGAATATTTTCTCCAAGGAATTTATCCATTTCTCAGCTACTAGTGGATTTGTACCCCCATTGAATGTTGGTGGTTGTTGCCTCATGAAGCGATCTAACATTGATCCCCCATGGTGTAGATCAGGGTTCTCCATACAGGTAAGTTTATTATTCATAACCTGAGTGAGTTGTTCCAGTATGGTGATTAGCTGACCAGCACCGGTTGCATCACCAGCTCCACTATAATTATCTTGAGTTGTAGGTAAATCCCTACATGGAGTGCGTGAACTGGTATAGTTTCCATTTCTTCCACTAGGTGCCATTTCGAAAGAACAGAATAAACTAGATCAATTTATGAATTGAAATACATAATTCCAAACATGTAAAACACTTATCATAAATTGAACAGTTTATGGATATAATCCTAATCATAAAAATGTTTTCATTGATGTAGTATATACTCATAAACCCTTCATAATGGTTTGTAATGAAAATGAGAATTATCCTAAGCATATCCCCCAGGAGTGTCAAAACCCAGAGTGCAACAAGTCCCGTTGTCGTGCACCATTTCCCGTTCGAGTCAAGCTCAAAGCGGTGTTTTCAGGTTTTACCCCATGGTAATTCTGTTCTAGAGCCACCTCTACCTACTCGTATCTATATAGGGATGTATTGCTCAGAAAACACACAAAATATTTACAATACCCAAATTCTAGGATGTTCATCTATACTAATTATTGAAGTCTATCTTAGAGCTATGTAATCTAATGAGAGTTTATCTAAATCTATCTTCCAAGGATTGTACTAAACTTTTTCTGATACCAACTGTAACGCCCCAACCCCAGTTACCCAAAGTTGGTGAATTATTACATAATATTGGCATGATCACAAATGATCAAGTCTCTAAAGACCGATTAGTTTAGTAGCCTTGGAAACACTAGATATATTCATAAGACTTACATCACATCATAAAGTGAGAAAACTAAAACAACATCTTGTCTTAATATCCCCACATACTATCCCTTCAGTTCATTACTAAAATAATTCTTCACATTCTGGGAATAAAGCATTGAAAGGGGAGAGCTTAGATGCTTAGTAAGGATTACAACATAGTGAAAACATTCATAAATAAACATAAACATTTATGGAAATATATAACTAAAACAGAAGAAATTTAAACTTTAACTTTAGCATAATGTGGCAATGATAAAATAAAAGAATTCCATTTTCTTATTCACATGGATATTCTACTAGTCAAATAATCACATGCAATATCAGTAACCACTTTCATAATAATGGAATGCATAATTATAGACTATCATAACCACATATTCAAGGCCTTGTGCAAAGACTAAAAACAAGTTTTTGTCAAGGCCTTGTTCCAAGACACTAGTTTGTCTCATGAGACCTACTGATGCATCGAGGAGTTATAGCGGGCTCCACCCATCACTTATTAAGTCCAATGCATTCCTCATATGAACAGGTTTAAACATAACATAAAAATTCGTATTAAATCTAGTATATGAAATGTTAATACTTTATCCATAAAACATGAATGGTATAAAAATAACACATCCACAGTAAAACAAATAAACAAGCCTTCAATACAATATGAACATTTTGTGTCATAATAAATCAACTACAAATAAGCTTAAAATCCATCAAAGGATGTTGACATAGATGAAATCAAAACTATTTGAGAGAAATATCTCTTTTCTTTGAAATCATTTAAAATTCACATAATTATAAAATAAAACCTTTACATTGAAAATGTTCTTATATTCGTGTAAGGGAAGCTTTGAAGATTTTATAATGGCGGAAAATAGCCGCACCCACGGTATAAGTTAATAAAGACTTTCTTACCATAATTTTGTAGAAAACGATAAAATGGACCTTGTTTGGAAAACAACCGAAATATTATTTTATAATAATCTTACAAAAATTCAATCAAGGGTATAAATGAATTTAACCCATAGTCTATAAAATATTAATAATGTTTTGTAATACATTTTTATGAAACATGGATGTGGATAATAAAGATGTCCCAGTAGATAATTTCATATAAACTACCTCAGATAATGAATAGATTGTGAAATATAACCTTACCTCGTACTTTTACTTGGTTATGGGTTGTTTAACCCCTATATAATAGTTATATCATTGTTATTAAATTATAAAATAATCATATACAAAAATATGATATCATATATGATTTTTAATATTTCTTTGTTAATAATATTTTAGTATTGTCATTGTTTCGGGTGTTCACTTACTCATTTTATTGTATATGTTTTGTTACCTAAATCGTGTTTGTTATCCATAATTTGTATCTTATTCATATCCAGAATGAAATCAAGTCCTTAAACATTATTTTTAATCATCAAATGAAAATTATTCTTGAATGGATACGATGGGGAATGAATCTCATCGTGTTCGTGGAGACGGTAGTCCGGACGTACGCACGAGGGAAAATATCATTATTCTGATATTAAAATAATATATAATAGGATGGTATATCATATATAAAGAATAATTATAATTATATATTTATTATTTACTTTAATTACACATCATTATCATTCCCATTGATATAATAATGTTTTAAATAACAATTACACCACGACGTGGAGACGGTAAGTCGTACGTACGCTTGTATGGTGACATGTCATTGAAAGGATGGATTGAATTCTGAATATGGTTGTACCATATTTATAATAACATTAAAGTATATATAATATACTTTAGTTATTAATTTATAATGGAAATAACAATGAAAGAAGAAGTGGAAGAAGAAAGGAACTTGAAAGAGGATGGTGAAAACATTGCCTCTTTTTTGGGTTCTTCCTTTTTATTTGAGCAAAATGGATCCATAGGTTGGCTTTCCGATCAAACTAAGGCCACTAGGTTGCATTGAGGGAAGTTTATAGTATATTTGGGTAGGGTTTGGCCGAGAAAAATGGCTTTGAAGGTGTCAATTAGAGAGAAGGGGGAGTGCCCTTTTATAAGCGGGGTGAGGGGAACCTGAAGAAAAACTAGAAATATTTTTTTATAATAAATTTATATTCGGTTTATAATGGCTCCAAAGTATATTATTTAAATTTTAATGTGGGGATAGGTCTAAAAACACTCATCCAATAGTCTTTGGATAGTTTTGGGTCTCTATATTAACCTTATATTTTAGTTTTAACTCTTAGTTAATTAGTTTGACATTTACCAAGTCTCTTGGTATTTTTATATTATATTGTTAATAAACATACTATATACTTCCAATAAAAACCCAAGTGGTTCATTAATGATACCCCTATCATTACATAAGTTTTTTTCCAAACCATAGATTTTTAGGAATTGAATATCAATTAATAATATAATATTGTTTTGAAAACTCTTTTTTGTCAATTTTGACACTATTGGGTATATTGTATTTTCTAAATTCATTACAAGATTATTTATTAGAATATATTTCATTTAATCATCCATAAAATGTCATATTAACCAATAAAATAATTGTAATTCATTAAATGACTCAAATTATATTTATTTGGGTATTTATAATATCAATTATTTTAATATTTTTCTAATAAGGTAATTACTGCATCATCATTGTATCATAAATAAATTAAATTATTTAATGTCTAAAAATTATAAATAAAATAAAATATTTATGGAAATATTTTTATCTTTATAATGAATATTTATATTCGAATTTATCTTATGTATAACTGTACAATTAAATTTTTGTAGTTATTAAACTTTGATTTTTACTCTTTTTACTCTTCTTTGAATTAAATAATAATAAATTTCCTAATCTAATCCAAGTTGACCAAAAAGGTTCATATTTTATTACTAAGGTTGTTTTTGTTCTAATTATACATAGCCAATAAAAGTTCGACATGTGTAGGGTAATAATAATATCATTTTTAACCATAATTACCCTATTTACTTTTAATCATGGTAAATAAAAGTAAAAGGTTACTATTTACCGAAAGTTATTTTTATATTATTGAACCACATTTTACTCCTTGATATTAACTGTGTCTCTTGGATTTTCAAAATTCCCCTCACAGAATCGGTAAAGGTCTGTTTTATAGGAATATTCAAATTCTCCAAGGAGGTGGGTAAAAGTCGGTGAAATGTTTAATAATATTTTTATATATCTAAAATTATTACAAACTAACTTCAATGAATTAAATTAAACTTATATAGGTATTATGTATCTATTTTGTCCTAAAATAAATTTATATAAAATAAATACATATTTAAATTAAAATTCGGTTTTAAACTATAACTTAGTGTTTTTTCACTATTCATCAAAAATTGAATGTTTTCAGAAAAATACCAAAAATTCACCCTAATCTAATTTCAATATTCAAATTCCAAAAATGAAGTCCATTTTGAATGATAAAATTTATAAAATTTCAAAAAGTGGGTATTACTATTCATAACGGCTAGTTTGAGTGGTTGTGATGTGTAAGAACTCAAAGTTGCATACAACACACGCTACTATATTAATCATGGAAAAGCATTAAGTGGATGTTTGGGGTGTTACATATTTCATATATGGAATTTATTATAAATAATAAATATATTTTAACCTATCAGGATATTATATTATGTTCTACATTTTGTGTTATGTGTCATACATGCTATCAAATATTCAATTGATAATTTAAAATTTCATGGTGTTACAGTCTCCCCACCTTAAATAAATTTCATCCTTTCAATATAAACATAATAGAGATAATAAATGGTTAGTTATTGAGAAATAATATTATTGAAAAATTAAAATCAATAAAATTTGAAAAGAAATATCTTCTTAATAAGTGAGAAATTAAAGTATGTAATTCATCTAGAATAACACATAACTAGGTCTCCATATAGGAGAACATTGGTGGCAAGTGAAGACATATACATGGAAGAAAAGAATAAATAATTATAGAGAGTTATTAAGTTCATTGATAAGAATAATGTTAACAATCAATGTTAATTTAAGGGCCTAGAAGAAATAAATATGGGATGATCCAAGGCACTATTTTATTCATCAGATATAAATGTCATATGAAAAAATGGGTTGGGATTATTTTCCTAATGTTATGCATTTCTTTTACTTCCACAAAATATAAATAGATTTAAAAACGTGATATATTTCAATTTGATAAAATATTCCATTCATGGGTTGTGATTAGATAAATTTTTAATTTAATTATTATTTCAAGAAATAAATTTCCTAAAATTTATATTTTTATGACCAAAGTACTGATATTTACTTTTAAAGGATCGTAAGATCCAAAAAATAATTCATTATGTTTATATATAACTATTTTAAAAATCAATATCATTAGCACATGTTTTTCACAATTATTAATTACACTCTAGACATTAAAGAATAACATTGACTGGTTCATCATTCATTTTTCCTTTCCTAATTGATTAACAAAAAATAATGTTATATTAACCAGGACTTCTCATAGGCCTATAGTTGGCATAAAACCCTTATCATCATTAGATTATGTGTTCATGACCTACCAACCTGATGATTTTTAGGTTTTATCCCCCAACATATAGGGATTCCTTTTTTCTAATATATATTATTATAATTCCCTAAATAAAAAATATGGACATTCTTCAAATTTAATCATTAAATATCCTTTTCATTAATGTTTTCTATAAAATGATTTCAAAAATTTTAATAATACTTTTTTATATCACCCCAATGTTTATCAATGAATTTAAATTTATTTCTATAAAATATAAATGAATTACTCCTCAATTAACATTTTTTTAAGACATAAACAATCCATAAATTGTCTAAAATTACAATAATCTTGTGACATTCCTAGTACACATTTTTTTAAAATGTTTGTTTATTAATTTGAACATATAAACAACCTTAATCTAATTAACGTATGATGGTATCCAAAAATCATATGTTAATGAATATATATATTATTACAACATTTAACAAAATCCCAAGATGTTTCATTATTATAAAAAAAATACCAGTGTTAAAATTTTCTAAAATTTATTTCATGATACACAATAAATAAATAAATTATCTATTTTAATTACACATATTTATTTCCTTTCTCAAGGGTTTAACCAAAGTTCATTAATTTTAATTATGAATTTAAATCCTTTATAATGGGTAGTAATTAAAATATGAATTTTCTTAAGAATATCTGGCATGATCCATCCCAATGGGGCTTATGTTTCGACTCCCTAATCCCACTTACATTAAGCCATGAGCTGGTGACTATTACTGACTATGCATATCAATAGATTTGGAGGAATTTCTTAAGTTCATGTACACATTCACACATCACCAATCCCTAAAAAGTTAAATATAAAGACCAATAAGGAACAAAATTCATGCATACAAATAAACCCAACCAACAGAGTAAATAGAATGTAAGGTGCGGAAGGTAATCTACGCCACAATGCATGCCGAAAAAAAAAGAGTTTACAAACAAAAAATCCCAATATGCTAGAACGAAATAGGTATTGGGACTACTACTCGTATCTATAGGTACACCTCAGCCTGTAAGGAAGCTCACAATTCTCGGACCGGTCCTAGTCCACCCTAGACTCCATCAAAATTCTGCTCATCTACACAAGACACGACCCGTGCGAGCAAAGACCTTGCAGGTGTATATATATCAATACTTAGTAGAGGACCCCAAAAACCACAAAGCAACACAAAATTTAAAGGGATAGTCATCTCAAAAAAAATATTTTTCTATAGAACATATATCAAGAGAAACATGTCCAAATACACTCAAAACACTGAACCGTAGTCTAGAGTTATGTCACAATGACCACTTGCACATGCTAGGGATTTAGTTCAATGATTCTATGATGCACTCACCTGGGAGAACTCCAACACCCAGTATGATCTCTATGATGGCATTTTTTTGAGAAGTACGTTCATCATAGAGTGTCAAGAGATAGATAGACGCACTGATAGATCTGAAGAGAGAACAATTACACTAATTCTAGGAGTACTCACTCCTGAGTGTGGAAAGAACACGATACATGGTCCAGGCGCACTACCTGGGCCTTTGCATATACCTTGACTCGTTTGTATTCCACTTATAAGTAGAGTATCAAGGACCTGTAATATTGGTCATGTCAATACCTAACTCTTCCAAGGTCCTAGAATGGGTAGAGGATCCCGCTCCGTGCGTCTAGGAGGGATTCTAACTCTTTATTGAATGCCATGCTGAACAGATCATACTTATATAGATGGAATCGATACCTGACCTTCAGGGGAACTATAAAAGGGGAACTAACCCAAAATCAACTTGTCCAAGGAACAATGGAGAGGGAGATCAATCAATGTAGATGAAGTTGAATGACGTGTAGAAGAGACACACACCATTTTTCTGGACTTCGAGCACTGGAAGTGTGTAATGTCCCATGTGAGAAGAAAAATTTCATGTAAAAATTAATATAAATGGCGTGTAGAAGGGTAACACAACATGTATTACTATCTAGGGGCCACTTTGGGTATGTTGGTCGGGTTCCTCTACATGGCCTCAACTTGTGTATTCTAACCCGTGTACTAGTACACAGGGAAAAATGATTAAATGGTCTATTCTGGCCTTGTATTGGAGTACATTCCATGTATTCCACCCCATGAGTATGTATCGTCTAAGATACATGTTGAGTCCTATGTAAAGACCCACACACCGTGTGATTTTTTTCACACACTATGTCATAAAATTCTATCACCTTAATCCCCAGATGTTATTGATCCGACCCCACATGCCACATTCAGTGAGATGCACACCATGATCATTTTAAATTTCTAGAAATTTTTTCCTTCCTCCATGAACCTCTATCCATTATTCAGTTTTCTTTCTAGGATTTTTTTCACCTCAGAAATAAATATTCCAGGTAGTCCTATCATGGAAACACTGAAATGAAGGTTTTTGTGCCTTTGATCGGCACCTAAAATACATTTCGATCATCCATGCGATGAATAGTCAAATAATGATTTCATCTGATCTATGTCGATTCATCATCTTCCATCATCATCTCGCCTCCACCAAGTGATCAGAATGTCAAATATCCAATTTGGGATCATTTTTTTGAAAAATGGGTGCGCAAAGATCCATTGTTCATAACCACACAATGAACCCAATGAAAGTGAGGTCAAAATGGGGGAATAAAATCAAAATAGAAAATTAAAGCAATGAACCTCCACCGTAGTTCATCATAGTGTCAATCTGATCCAATTAAAGGGTTTAAATGGTGAATATTAAAATATGAATTAAAATAATCATGGATTGGTTCCCCAAAATAAAACCCAATAAAAGAACATCTGACAAGAATGAACGATCCATGGGTCAATTTTTTCGTATGATGATCTATCATCGTAATTAAATAAAAAAATATGGAAAAAATCAAAACAAATGCCACTACATTTGGTTCAGATCAATCACTAATGCAGATGGATTGTACCACCATCATTGATGAGATCTTATAGCATCGTTGGCACCACAATTCCTGATACGTTGATTAATCATTGTTATTTTTCAATAGGTTTCTCCATGTGTTCACATCTCCTTACCTCTAGTGAATTACAGGTTTATGTGGCTAACCATAAATATTCTTATTAACAGATTATTTAAGAGAACCCATCACTACGTTGATGTAAAGTAAATAAAATAATTATTTTAATTTATTTTATTTCCTTAAACATATAAAATGTAACATTAGCTGTCGACCCGCACCAGTGGATGTTAGGCCCCAAATTATGTAATGTCACTGCCCCAAATGCAATGATTCCCTTAGGATTCTGATATGGGAACCCGATTAATTGTTATCCCACTTTTTAAGTAAAACTGCTGGTGTGTGATATTTAAAAGTTTAATTTATTTGAAGCATTTATTTTGGGCACCCCAAGCCTTAGAATCACACACCGTTAAAATTCCTAATCTCATTATAATTCCATATAATATTTGAAAAATAATACATAGAAAATCCATGACATTACATTCTCTCCACCTTAGGGATTTTACATATCCGAAAATCCAAAACAAAAGGCTACTCAAATAGATATGCATACTACACATGAATCTAAGCATCCCACACTCACGTGTACTCTAGAAGGTTCCCATGATACCAATGGACACACACCAAGGTAATAAATTTCCCACAAAGGATCCCCTCATGTCGATCCACGATCTCCACTCTGTGCACTTTGGAGGTCGCTCCATCCTCGATGTCCATCTCAGGCCAGTTGATGACGAGTGAGGGGTCATGCATGTACCTCCGCATTTGTGACATGTGGAAGACATCATGTACCTGATACATCAACGATAGTTGATGTAGATGCTATGCTACATCGCTAACTCTGTGCAGTATCTGAAACAAGTCGATGAACATCGAATATTACATGCCACCCCAGCCAAATCTCGGCAACACTTATCAATGTGAGACCTGAAAGAAGACACGGTCTCCCACTTTGAACTCCATAGGTCTCCTCCATCAATTAGAATAATAATTTTGTCAGCTATTTGTAGTCTTCGTCTTTTATTGGATGGTTCGTTCCATCTCGGTGGTAGCTCACACCAACTCTAGACCCACAGGTGTTTACTCTCCATGGTCGATCTAGCAATGCGATGACCGACAAGGTCACTCATATAAAGCCTCAAACTCATCCATAACAATTGTGGAGTGGAAGTTGTTATTTTACAAAAACTCCACCAGTGGTTGGTGTTTATACCAATTGTGACCAAACTCCATGATATAGTACTGTAATTTATTCTCCCGAACATGAATGGTTCTCTTCGTTAGGGAATCTATCTAGGTATGGAGCAGTGTGGTCAAACGTAGTTGAGTCGTAAATGCCTTATACAATCCCTTCAACTTCTAGGATGTTAAAAGAGAATCACAATATTAAAATATCATTGAAGGGATGCAATGAAAACCAACTATCTACTACACATAGAGGCGTCTTAAAATCTATATAGAACTCATCTCCATGATAACTTGAAAGTGGCTTGATTTTCATATTCGTCTAATGAGCACTCTTATGGAATCGTGTCCCATGAACATTCATGGTAAGACCATCACGAAGTCCTTTGGTATTCCAACCCACTTATACTCATGAAAATACATCTGGTGAGATAATCCTTCTATCACATTGTATTCATCCTTCACCTACTGGCAAGTAAGGCATCAAGAAATTAACTCTACTACTGCTTTCTTCATACCTATCCATTAGAACTGACGCCAGAGGTCCTGGTACGTTTTTTCTCCACCAGGGTGTACCGCTATGGCGGGTGTATGAATATTCCTTATAACCTCACCCCGAAACTCAATTGGACAACTGTACATCCTTTGAAAAGGAAAGCATGCTCCCCACCATGAGAATATTCATTAGGAACTTGTCCTGTGGATAACTAAGTTCTTAAAGTATCATAGTTGATATCCCTTAGTTGTGCCTCTCTGACTCACTACACGAGTGGAGGGGTTACATGTAGAGACCCGAAGCTTGACGTACATAGACATTACATTACTTTTGAGGAATACTTAGTACATAACGAAAACACACACACAAGGATCGTAATAGTTTAGTGTCTTTGGAAACTCAGAATATATTCTTCTAATTGTGGTGAAAGATCTTCAACATCTCCCATAAAGATCTTCCTTTTTTTTACCCAAAACCTTTCTTTATATCCCGGGGAAAAGAAAACATAAAAGGGTGAGCTCAAATGATCAGTAAGGGTAAACAAAAGAAATATCAATCACATCATATTCATATGAACATAACATTTTGGAAATCTTAACCTGCAAAAGAGAGCATAATTTCATAACATGGGATAAATCATAGTAGTGAAATGAAATCCCAATAATCATAACATAAAACATGAAAATTTGTGGAATACACACATAATCATATAGAATCATATTTTATTAGTCAAGACTCATTTCTAATACTATCTTAGTGGACAAATTCCATTTCTGAACCGAGTCACCCTCGTTTCAGTCCTGTTTCACTGAACTGGTATAACCTACCATTCCAGCCATGTCTATCTCATGAGATATAAAATATTTACCCAATGGATTGGAGAGAGATATTGGTCCCACCCATCTCATAATGATACCATTCTTATGTGTGCCACAAAATCATAAATCATACATCATTGCATAACCCATGTAGTAAAAATGGGATTCATAAACATCGTGACATCATAAAACAATTCATATAAGATAAAGAAATTCATAAAAATAATTCCATCATAACATAACCAAATCAATGTAATAATAGGGATAGAAACAGAACCCTATGTTATCTTAGATGGAAAATAATTTTGATAAAACACTTGAAATGAATTCTTGATGAAAATATCCTTTCTTCTTCAAAATAAATTTATTTTCACAAAATGTCATGCTATTTTAAAAGAAAGAGATTTTATTGAAAATAGTCATGAAATCTTTTGGAGGAAGCTTCATGAAAATATGGCTTTATAAAACCTTAAAAATCCGTTCGTTCCGTATAAGTTAAAAAAACATTCTTTTCGGACTTTTGTCGGAAAAGTCAAAAATTACCTCGTATGAAAAATGACCAAAGATTCCTTTCATATCTTTTACTAAAAACTCACCGAAGGGTAAAATTGGATATAAACTATTGTAGAAGGATATAAATATTACTTATTGTGGAAAAATGGATGTTGATGATAAAATTCACCCCAGTAAATTCCAAAGTATAAACAATCTCGGATAAAAATGAGAATGTGATATTTCCCTTACCTTAGGTCTGATTTGCTTTGTATGTGTCCGAACCTCCTGTATAATGATTTAAATAATTTCATTGAATTATTCCAGAATCATACTCATTGTTATGATATCATATATGGTTCACTTATGTCTTTATATTACCCGTTGTTTTGTAAATTCCATGTTAAAGAGCGTTTTGGGTAAAATCGTTTCATTTGTCGTCCGTGTTTTGACTTGTAATTATTCATATGATTACTTAGATCATGATTACATAATTCCAGAATATAAAACATTATTTGTATATAATATATATTCAGAATATACATATATATAATAGATCGATAAATGGAAAGAAATACACCGTTCATGGAGACGGTAGACCGTACGTACGCATGAACGCTGTTTTCTTTTACTTATTGAGTTGAATGGAATTAAGTAGATGACATACATATATATACACATAAATCCAGAATCATTATTATGTCATATATTTCATTATTACTTATTATATATACTTTATAATCATTCATGAATGGTTAACGTGGAGAATGAATCTCATCGCGTCGTGGAGACGGTAGTCCGTACGTATGCACAAGCGATGATATCGTTTCCATAATTATTGAATTGAATTGGAGTGGATGATAAAATATATCAGAATCTTTATGATGTAATAATAACTATGTATAGTTATTCTTTACACCATTATACCCATCCATGTAAGGTGTTGGTGGAAAAGCAGATTACACCACGGCGTGGAGACGGTATTCCGTACGTACGCACGCGCGGTGATTTCGTTTTCCGTAGGATGGATAGATGGTGAAATAGGGTTGTTTCATACTTATAATAACATATCAGTATATTAGTGATACTGATGTTATTACTTCATAATGATACAACCTAAGAAGAAGAAGTGGAAGAAGAAATAAAGTTGAAAGAATCGGTAACGAAAATTTCCTCTTCTTTGAAGCGCCTCTTTGATATCTCCCTTTAGGGAACTAAAATTGGTCTTTGGGGAAGACCAGAACCTCTAGGATATTTCTAGGGAAGTGGAGAAGAGAATTTGGAAGGGTTTTTCCGAGCTTGAAGGCTCAATGTTGTGTGAGGAAGAGAGGGAGGAGGTGCCCTTTTATAAGGGAGGAGAGCGGTACCTTTAGAATAACTAAAACTATTATCTTATTATAAAGTCAAATTCGGTTTTAAATATCTCCAAATTGATTTATTTAGAAGATAAGGTGGGGGTGTGTAGAAATACTCTCATCCAATAGATTTTATACAAGTTTAAGTCATTACATTAACCTTATCTTTTAGTTTTAACTCTTAGTTAATTAGATTGACATTTATCATGTCACTTTTTATTTTTATATTATATAGTTAATAAACACACCATATACATCCAAGAGACCCCCAAGTTTTGTTGTATTAATATATATAACCTTATATAAGTCATTTTTTCAAACCTTAGATTTTTAGGAATAAAATAACAATTAATAATATAATATTTGTTTTAAAAACTATTTTATGTCAATTTTGACACCATTCAAAAGTTGATTTTTTTGAAACTCATAACAGAATGATTACATTGACCAAAGTTAATTAAATCAATACTAACATGTCATATTAACTTAAAAAAATATTTTAATTCATAAAAAGTCTCAAATTATACTTATTTAGGTATTTATAATATCAATTATTCTAATTTTTCACTATTATGGTAATTATTGCATCATCATTGTGTCATAAATAAATAAAAGTATTTAAAGTATAAAAATTACAAATAAAATATCCTTATGTAGAAAATAATTTTAGATTTCTAATGAATATTTACAATAGAATTTATCTTATGTATAACCTTATATTATAAATTTTTTAGTAAATAAACGTTGATTTTAACTCTTTTAACTCTTCTTTGAATTAAATAATAAAAAATGTCCTAATCTAATCCAAGTGGGCCTAAATGGTCATATTTTATTCCTAAGGTTTTTTTTGGTCTAATTACACTTGTACAATAGAATTAGGACATGTGTTAGGGTAATAATAATATCATTTTTACCCTTAATTACCCTATTTACTTTTAACCGTGGTAAAAAAAGTAAAAGGTTACTATTCACCAAAAAATTATTTTCATCTCATTGAACCAAATTTTACATACTGACATCGACTGTGTCTCTTGGATTTTCAAAATTCCACTCACAGAAGCGGCAAAATTAAGTTTTATGAAAAATTCAGTTTTTAACTACCACTTAGTGGTTTCACTATTCATCAAAAAATGAAAGTTTCCAGAAAAATACCAAAAATTAGATCTAATCTATATTTGATATTATGAATTAAAAAATGATGTCTATTTTATCAAATTCAAAACATATCGGTTTCATTATTTAATTTAAAAATTAATTCCCGTCGTCAAAACAAATAGCGTGTTCTTAAGAGATAATAAATATCAAAAGATTGACACTTGTTTATGAATGGTTTAAATGTGAAATTACATCCAATGACCAACATTGTATTAAATTGTAACAATATATTCTAAATATACTTGAAAACCACTCAAATTAATAATTAATCACTATTAATTATTTCGATTAAAAAAGTTGTTTTTAATTATAATTTAGTAATTTTCAATATTCATCAGAATATGAAAGTTATCCGAAAAGTACCAAAATTTCACCCTAAGCTAATTTCGATATTCTGAATCCAAAAATGAAGTCCATTTTGAAAAATAAAATTTACAAAATTTCAAAAAGTGGTTAATACTATTCCTAACGGCTAGTTTTAATAATATTTTAATAGCATATCGTTGTTTAGGGAAACTTGATATTGCGTACGACGCAAGCTGTCGAGGAAGGTCGCGATTGCATGTAATGCAAGCCAAGTCAGGGTTTCGTTTAGTGCACAACTCCTTTTTTGTTGCGTATAACAGAATCCAACCATATTTTATTTATACATTGAATATATATATATATATATACACTCAATGTTGCATAGAATAACTTCTATCAAACAAACTTGAAATTGTGTGTAATAAGAGCCAAGAAAAGTGTTGCGTATACTGCAAGATAATACAGTTTTACGTATAGCGCAAGATAATCTTGGTGTATCGTACAATAGAAGATATGAATGAAATTAAAAAGATTGTATCTTATAAAATCTCGGGTTGTTACATTCTACCCCCCTTAAAATGAATTTTTCCCTCAAAATTCGTCAGGGTTATAAATGGTTTACTATTCGAAAGTTTCTTTAATAGAAACCCACATCATAAAAAGTAATACCAAAACCAATATTTAAAAACAAAAGTATTAAAAGTAACGGTTACCCAAATAAACTAATCACTGGGTTTCCACATAGATGAAAATATGGATATGGAAGAGAAATCTAACCATCATGTTCTGATGGAGAGTGGTAGAGAACATGGCTATGAAAAATCCAACAATCACAAAGTCATAGATTTGTGATTATCTAAGGTACCATCTGATTCATCGGATATAAGGGTAGTAAGACAACATTTTTGGTTTTTCAAGATCATTTCCCTAAAGTTGATGAAATTGGAATTAGAAGAAATACTTTCGTGATTTTGGTATAGTCTCACCGTTTGTCATTCTTTGGACAATTTCCACTTCATCTCTTAAATAAATGAAGTTGAATTTGTCATTCGTGATGTGTAAGCAGATCATGTGATAGAATGATTGGTCATTCCATCTGTCTGAAACAAAAGGTTAGAAAAGTTATCAAAAAAATACATAAGTCCATCTATAGTGAGATTAATCTTATATAGTTCCTAAAATGGACTTATACTTCATATAACATACTGCTTAATATAATAAAACTAGTTTCTACTAAACAGGGACTTCCTGTAGGCCAGTGGTAGGCGATAATAGCCATTCGCACTTTGGTTGTGGGTTCGATTCCTACGACCTCGTCTGACGCGTTGGGATGTCGCCCATCCTGCAGGTTGTCCTTTTTCTAAAACTATATTACTATACCATCCCATCAATAATATAGAAAAAAACTTCTATCCTTAAACAATACTAACTTATGTCCAACATAATCCATTCTAATCTTTAGGCTTATCCATAATACTGCAGTCCATTCTCATAATATAGTGAAAACGATTACCAGAGATTTAATACCATCGTTGATCCCCATATATCATAAGATATGCCTTGTTGGTCACATTCCAAACATTCAAAGGCCTTAATCATGTATTCTCTTGAATACCCATTGAACCTTAGTGAAAACATGAATACAGTTAAAAGTTAACACTTTACACATACCAAAATCCTGAAAATTCTATATACTCAAACCATGATATCACCTAGTCCTTATATCAATCATGAGCTCATGAATACTATCAAACATATTAGATTCTCTTTATCCCTTCATTATGCGCATATCATCTACTTTCCAAAATATTTGAATAACTTTTCATGGTTACAGGTACCTTAAAATTATTGAAAACCACAATATACCAATACATAAATATTTCAACACACCATAAAAGTACCTCAACAACATTATTCATGAATACCAATACATAAACACTTCAGTACATCCACTTCAATTATTGTCCTGGAAGAAGTCCTTCCTTGATTTAGAAGTAACTTTTTTAGGTCAGGACATTGAGTTGGGTAATGCCCATGTTCTCCGCAAATAAGACATTGAAATCCACAACAGTCTGTCACTCTATGACCCTATTCTTCACACAGATAACATTGGTCCCTCCATTTGAGGTATGCCTCAAGGTTCTTCTTCCCTTCTTTAGAAATGTCAATCTTCCTTTCTTTATGATCCTCAACATGCGGACATGAATAATAGTTTATCTTCATCTTCTTTGATGAATTAGGCATACCACAAAATTTCACATTGTTAATCATATATCGCGATGACTGATTCGACATAATCACAATATCTTTCTCTCTAGGAATTACACAATTTTGTTTCTCATAGTCAACAATTTGTCCATTGGATGCAATGTTAACCGAATTCCTTCCGGCTCCCTCCATTAACTAAAACACAAAAAGAATCTTGTGAGAGGCAAAAATCATGCTAGAGAAAACAACATAGTAAATGGGGAGTACCCTCAATATCTAACATCTTAGGTTAAATTCTAAGATTGTTAGCACAATTCTAGGACTATAACCTATATGTATACTTAACCTTAGAGACATCCCTAGACATACCATAGAAATATCTCTAGGGATCTCCCTAACGTTTTCGCATCCTAGTTTCCAAAGGTTGACTAAACCTTTCCTCTGATACCAACTGTAGAGACTCGAAGCTTGACGTACATGGAAATTAAATTACATTTGCGGAATACTTAGTACATAACAAAAACACACACACAAGGATCGTAATAGTTTAGTGTCTTTGGAAACTCGTAATATAATCTTCTAATCGTGGTGAAAGATCTTCAAAATCTCCCATAAAGATCTTCCTTTTTTTACCTAAATCCTTTCTTTATATCCTGGGGAAAAGAAAACATAAAAGTTTGATCTCAAATTCTCAGTAAGGGTAAACAAAAGAAATATAAATCACATCATATTCATAAGAACATAACATTTTGGAAATCTTAACCTGCAAAAGAGAGCATAATTTCATAACATGGGATAAATCATAGTAGTGAAATGAAATCCCAATAATCATAACTTAAAACATGAAACTTTGTGGCATAAACACATAATCATAGAGAATCATATCTTTTTAGTCAAGACTCATTGCCAAGACTATCTTAGTGGGAAAAGTCCATTTCTGAACCGAGTCACCCTCGTTTAAGTCATGTTTCACTGAACCGGTATAACCTACCATTCCAGCCATGTCTATCTCATGAGATATAAAATCTTTACCCAATGCATTGGAGGGAGATATAGGTCCCACCCATCTCATAATGATACCATTCTTATGTGTGCCACAAAATCATAAATCATACATCATTGCATAACCCATGTAGTAAAAATGGGATTCGTAAACATCGTGACATCATAAAACAATTCATATAAGATAAAGGAATTCATAAAAATAATTCCATCAAAAAATAACCAAATCAATGTAAAAATAGGGATTGAAACATAACCCTATGTTATCTTAGATGGAATATAATTTTGATAAAACACTTGAAATCAATTCTTGACGAAAATATCCTTTCTTATTCAAAATCAATTTCTTTTCACAAAACGTCATGCAATTTTAAAAGAAAGGGATTTTATTGAAAATAGACATGAAATCTTTTGGAGGAATCTTCATTAAAATAAGGCTTTATAAAACCGTAAAAATCCATTTGTTCCGTATAAGTTAAAAAAACATTCTTTTCGTACTTTTGTCGGAAAAGTCAAAAAGTACCTCGTACGAAAAATGACAAAAGATTCCTTTAATATATTTTACTAAAAACTCACTGAAGGGTAAAATTGTATATAAACTATTGTAGAAGGATATAAATATTACATATTGAGGAAAAATGGATGTGGATGATAAAATGCACCCCAGTAAATTCCAAAGTATAAACAATCTCAGATAAAAATGAGATTGTGATATTTCCCTTACCTTAGGTCCGATTTGCTTTGTATGTGTCCGAAACTCCTGTATAATGATTTAAATAATGTCATTGACTTATTCCAGAATCATACTCATTGTTATGATATCATATATGGTTCACTTATGTCTTTATATTACTCGTTCGTTTGTAAATTCCATGTTAAAGAGCGTTTTGGGTAAAATCGTTTCATTTGTCGTCCGTGTTTTGACTTGTAATTATTCATATGATTACTTAGATCACAATTACATAATTCCAGAATATAAAAAATGATTTTTATATAATATATATTCATAATATACATATATATAATAGATCGATAAATGGAAAGAAATACACCGTTCATGGAGACGGTAGACCGTACGTACGCATGAATGCTGTTTTCATTTCCTTATTGAGTTGAATGGAATTAAGTAGATGACATACATATATATACACATAAATACAGAATCATTATTATGTCATATATTTCATTATTACTTATTATATATAATTTATAATCATTAATGAATGGTTAACGTGGAGAATGAATATCATCGCGTCGTGGAGACGGTAGTCCGTACGTACGCACGAGCGTTGATATCGTTTCCATAATTATTGAAATGAATTGGAGTGGATGATAAAATATATCAGAATTAGTATGATGTTATAATAACTATGTATAGTTATTCTTTACACCATTATACCCATCCATGTAAGGTGTTGGTGGAAAAACAGATTACACCACGACGTGGAGACGGTATTCCGTACGTACGCACGCACGGTGATTTCGTTTTCCGTAGGATGGATAGATGGTGAAATAGGGTTGTTTCATACTTATAATAACATATCAGTATATTAGTTATACTTATGTTATTACTTTATAATGAAACATCCTAAGAAGAAGAATTGGAAGAAGAAATAAAGTTGAAAGAATCGGTAACGGAAATTAACTCTTCTTTGAAGCGCCTCATTGATATCTCCCTTTAGGGAGATAAAATTGGTTTTTGGGGAAGACCATAACCTCTAGGATATTTCTAGGGAAGTGGAGAAGAGAATTGGGAAGGTTTTGGCCGATCTTGAAGGCTCAATGTTGTGTGAGGAAGAGAGGGAGGAGGTGCCCTTTTATAAAGGAGGAGAGGGGTACCTTTGGAATAACTAAAACTATTATTTTATTATAAAGTCAAATTCGGTTTTAAATAGCTCCAAATTGATTTATTTCGAAGCTAAGGTGGGGATGTGTCGAAATACTCTCATCCAATAGATTTTATACAAGTTTAGGTTATTATATTAACCTTATCTTTTAGTTTTAACTCTTAGTTAATTAGATTGACATTTACCATGTCACTTTGAATTTTTATATTATATAGTTAATAAACATACCATATACATCCAAGCGACCCCCAAGTTGTGTTTTATTAATATATATAACCTTATCTAAGTCATTTGGCCAAACCTTATATTTTTAGGAATAAAATAACAATTAATAATATAATATTTGTTTTAAAAACTATTTTATGTCAATTTTGACACTATTCAAAAGTTGATTTTTTTTAAAACTCATAACAGAATTATTACTTTGACCAACGTTAATTAAATCAATCCTAACATGTCATATTATCCTAGAAAATTAGTTTAATTCATAAAAACTCTCAAATTATATTTATTTAGGTTTTTATAATATCAATTATTCTAATTTGTCACTATTATGGTTATTACTGCATCATCATTGTGTCATAAATAAATTAAATTATTTAAAGTCTAAAAATTACAAAAAAAATATACTTATGTAGAAAATATTTTTAGATTTATAATGAATATTTACAATCGAATTTATCTTATGTATAACTTTATATTAAAAATGTTTTAGTAAATAAACTTTGATTTTAACTATTTTAACTCTTATTTGAATTAAATAATAATAAATGTCCTAATCTAACCCAAGTGGGCCTAAATGGTCATATTTTATTCCTAAGGTTGTTTTTGGTCGAATTACTCTTGTCCAATAGAATTAGGACATGTGTTAGGGTAATAATAATATCACTGTTACCCTTAATTACCCTATTTACTTTTAACCGTGGTAAAAAAAAGTAAAATGTTACTATTCACCAAAAAATTATTTTCATCTCATTGAACCACATTTTACTAACTGACATCAACCATGTCTCTTGGAGTTTCGAAATCCACTCACAAAAGTGGTAAAATTATGTTTTAGGAAAAATTCAGTTTTTTAACTACCACTTAGTGGTTTCACTATTCATCAAAAAATGAAAGATTCCAGAAATATACCAAAAATTAGATATAAGCTATATTTGATATTATGAATTCAAAAATGATGTATATTTTATAAAATTCAAAACATATCAGTTGCATTAATTAATTTAAAAATTAATTCCCGTCGTCAAAACAAATAACGTGTTCTTAAGAGATAATAACTATCAAAAGATTGACACTTGTTTATGAATGGTTTAAATGTGAAATTACATCCAATGACCAAAATTGTATTAAATTATAAAAATATATTCTAAATATACTTTAAAACCACTCAAATTAATAATTTATCACTATTAATTTTTTCTATTAAAAAAGTTGTTTTTAATTATAATTTAGTAATTTTCACTATTCATCATAATATGAAAGTTATCCGAAAAGTACCAAAATTTCACCCTAAGCTAATTTTGAAATTCTGAATCCAAAAATTAAGTCCATTTTGAAAAATAAAATTTAAAAAATTTCAAAAAGTGGTTATTACTATTCATAACGGCTAGTTTTAATAATATTTTAATAGCATATCGTTGTTTAGTGAAACTCGGTATTGCGTACGAAGCAAGCTATTGAGGAAGGTCGCGATTGCATGTAATGCAAGCCAAGTCAGGGTTGCGTGTAGTTCAAAACTCTTTTGTTGTTGTGTATAACAGAATCCAACCATATTTTATTTATACATTGAATATATATATATATATATAAACTCAATGTTGCGTAGAATAACTTCTATCAAACGAACTTGAAATTGTGTGTAAAAAGAGCCAAGAAAAGTGTTGCGTATACTGCAAGCTAATACAGTGTTGCGTATAGCACAAGATAATATTGGTGTGTCGTACAATAGAAGATATGAATGAAATTAAAAAGAATGTATCTTATAAAATCTCGGGTTGTTACATAACAACTATTTATTGAAGATAAGATATATCCCCCCTAACTATGAATTATAACTGTAGTGAGGCTAGCCGCTCTGATTCCTCGCTCAGCAGATGTGAAATCATTTTAGGACTAACAGAATCATCTACTACATTCCCCTTCCAAGGAGTATATTCAATCTCAAATTCATTATCCTAGTGGAACTCCAACCATCACCTCTGCCTTAGAGCCAGATCCTTTTGTATGAAGATGTACATGAGGCTCTTTTGGTTATTGTAGATGATAAATTGTTCACCCATCGAGTAGTTTCTCCAAATCTTGAATGCGGATATTACCAATTACAACATAAGATAATTGGTAATGTAGTTCTACTCTTGAGTCCTTATGTATAGTGAACCATAATTAATCACCTCCTGTATCAACATCAGGACACATCCAAGCCTAGTCTCTGATGCAATGTAGAAAACTACATACTCAACACCCTATTTTAGAAATATAATGATTGGTGTGCTCATCAACCTCTACCTCAACTACTGGAAGGAATACTAGAACTTCTCCAATAATATGAAAGGATGCACCTTTTGGGTCAAGGTTGTCATTGGTGCTGATATTCACGAAAACAAATCAGGATAAATATCGGGTAGTATCCTACCAACACAAGGGAGGTCCACACCTCCATCACACTATATGGTGGCTCCACTGATAAGACCACCTAGACCATGGACAGGTCCACCGATACACTATCTTCTGAGATAATATGTACAAGAAAGGGGTCCTCTTATATCATGAACATGCACTTTGAGATATTCCCATAAAGATGGTTCTCTCGAAATACATCAAGATTCATCTGAAGATGTCTTCTGTGTTCCTCCTATTACATCGAGTACATAAGGATATCATCAATGGAGACCACTAAGAACCGGTCTATGTACGTCTATAAGATCTGCTTCATAAGACCCATGAACACTATGAAGACGTCATTGATCCTTGGAAATCGATACTTGTTCTTCAATGTTACCTAATTTTGGTTTGAGTAACCACAAAAAACCTCAAACTCACATCTTCCTTCGTGGAAAACAGACTAGGGCCACCCACGGTGAAACACAGGGTCTGAAAAACCCATTTGAAAATCCTCCATATGAACCCTCAACAAACAAAGCTCTACGGGAGCCATCTGAAGCACCAGTTAGGATAGCAGTGTTGTACTATGGTGTAAGTCGATACAGAAATTAATCTCTTTGTGGTGAGGTAATACTAGAACATCTTCTGGAAATACATTCTCAAATGTCTCCACTACTACTGGTAACTGAAATCTCAAAAAATCTACCTCTTTAAGGATAATTCTATCCAAATCATGAGTGATCTGCCACACCCTCATAAGCATGATCCCATTTTTTGTTGCTTGTGTTTCCTTTTCACGAAAATATGAAAACCTCATTCCATCTCTACGAATGGACTCCAATCTTCGCCTAAAGTAGTCAATTTTTTCATGGACCAATGATAAGAAAATAAAACTTAGAAAGACATCGTAAGGCCCTGACACTACCACCAAGTGGTTCTAACTGAATCCCTTACCTCCAAGGGAAATATCACATTGTCAGCAAAGATGATTGATCATCAAGTCTCCTCTTGTATGTGTATCCATGTGTAAGGGTCGATTCAACTGCTCCACTGGAATCTCATGGTATCAAAAAAGACATTTGGTGGGGAATTAATTACTAGAACCTATGTCTATGAGTACACCAACTGAGGTAGAAAATACAACGTTCATACCTCAGATCATACATAGAGTCCCTCATGTGTAACCCTCATTTGAATGTAATTGCCGCCTCCCCAGTCCCCCAGCTCCCGGATCCTGGTGCGCTCCTCCTGGGGGTGGTTGTGGAAGTACATGAAAGAATCTGCCACAACATGTTGCTCTCCTTGATTCTTTTCCATGTCAAACACCTGGCAAGATTTCCTACTCCACTCTCCATTGCAACCTTGTGGTCCATGCACCACATCCCTATCAACCGTTCGACGAGTTGGTAAATCTCTAGCGATATGTACCCTACCCTCACATGATTAACATCGTCACTCCCTAGAATGGTATGATCTAGTTTGGAATCTATGGACCAAATATCCCCTATCCTAGGTCCTCATGTGATATATGCCACATCCCGACCCATCGTCCTGACATCAGTTCCCTATTTCTAAGGTCCATGTACCTGTCTACCTACAGCTGACTTCCACTGGCGATCTCTACACATCCAACAAGCCATCAACCACGAAATCTCTCATGATCACTCCTACAATATTTGATATACATAGAGGAATGAAACATTATAAGATGCCCCAACATAGAACTCACTCTAAGGACAAAGTTATGAAGTACATAAACATTACCATTTCCATCAAGTACCAAGTGAGGTTGTTGAACCTCGATGAATAATCATCCACTATTAAACTTCCCGTCTAGGGAAACAGAAGCTCCAACATATTCACTTCTCTAAGATTACCTAGAGAGGACTCCTATTTAAAGTGTCTCTCAAACTCTAACCATGAACGAGTGTCCTCGTCATGAGTCTTCATTTTCAAACTCCACCATTAACCCCCAAAACCCTGAAGATGGCACAATCCTTGGATGACCATCTTGTCAACTACTGTCCTCCCTAGAGGGAAAACTTTGGTCACTCCCTCACGCTAGTCCTTAGCTCCATGATGGTTCGGAAAACCTTAGAACTAGAGGTTCTCTATATATAACACTCATGGAGCATGATCATTCAACACTCCATGTCTTTTGGTACAGTCGGTACCACGTAATGCTCCACTGGTGGTGGTATAGCAGGTGCACCACCTTGACATTACACCTAGGGAACCTGTACTGAATCGAATCCTCTTCACTAAGGGGGTCATATTTGTGATCTAGATGATGAATACTACTAGGTATGTATCATTAAGGCATACAATAAACAATATGTAACATAGTTAAAGAGTATATCTGTATAGATGACACAAAGGACATGGAAAAAACAAACCATTCTAATATGATGTGTGTACCATTTTTTTGCTTCCCGGCAACTACTGTTCTCATGTACGAAGTCGAAAAGCAGGTTATCAGAATCATTGTGTATGGATGTGTCAGTTTCTCATACCAACATTGGAGTCTCTATCCTAAAATACAAACTTTAAACACTTTACATTGTTTCCCCAAACCAATATCATAGACTCTTGTTCCGATGGTATAACTTACCACGTCGGATACCACTTTGTCATGAACTGTCACAGTGGAGCCCATGTCACGACTCCCTAAGCCATCATTCAATAAGCCAATAGCTGCTTACTAGAACTATGTAGGCATATCACTAACATGGGAGGCATTTCTTATGTGCCTATAAAAACGTACACATCTACAAGTCCACAAATTCAAATTTTAAATACCACTAAGGAAAACAATTCAGGCATAAAACTAATCCAAACCAACTGAGTACAACAGAATGTAAGGTGTCAAAAGTAATATGGGAAGCCCACCAAAAGAAAGATTCTTCAAAATAAAAGTCTAAATTGTTTGTAGGAAATAAGTGTTGGGATTACTGCTTGTAGTCGTAGGAACAACTCAGCCTATGAGGAAACTCACAATGCTTGGTCTAGTACCCATACAGCCTAGACACTGTGAAAAGGTTGATCATCTATTGAAGACACAACACATGCCGGAAAAACCCATGTAGGGGTTAGTATAACAATACCCAGTAAAGGACCCAAAACCCCCCAAAGAAAAAAACAAAGTAATGGTATAGTTAAATTTACATTGTATATGTCTATAGAATAGATAAAAATATAAATATATCTAGATATACTCGAATCACAGACCCATAGTCTATAGGTATGTTATAATGACCACATATCCAAGCTATGAATTTAGTTTGATGATTCCACGGAGCACTCGTTAGGGAGAAATCATTCCATGAGGATGATCACTCTAGTGATGTATTTCAAGAAGTACATTCATCGGGTAGTGTCCCGAGAGAGATAAACACACTAATAGATCTAAAGGGAGAATGGATACACTCATTCTTAGAGAACTCATTCCTGGGTGGGGAATAATTATGATACATGGACGAGTATCACTACCAGGGCCATGGCATATACCACAAATCAAAACAAATTTACCTGATAAGTAGAGTATCAACATCTTGTATGATGGGTCACATTCATACTAGACTCTACCTATGGCCATTAATGGGTAGATGATGTCGTTCCAAGAATCTCGATGGGATTCTCACGGTATCTATAATTTCCTACTGAAGGGATCATACTCTTGTGGATGGAATCAATCCCTGACTTTCTGTGGATTGAGAAAATGTTCACTAACACAAATGAAAGTTGTAAAATTAATGGTTGTTAAGGATATCAAGACATGTATAAGAAATCACACGGTGAGTAGACGAGTCACACACCTTGTCTCTTGTCTGTGGGTACTTCCCATGTACAACATCCTGGGTGAGAAGTACATCTCTTATAAAAATCTATAAACACATAATGTAGAAGAGTAACAGACATTGTACTACTATTCAGGTGTCTCCTCATGTAAAATGGATATGTACCCATACAAGGATTCATCCTATATCTACCAACCCATGTACCAGTACACAAGGTAACCATGTAACTTCCAAGGTATGGTCATGTGGTGGAGTAAAGGCCGTGTACTCCACCATAAGTCCATGTATCATATGATATACATGACCAGTCCTACGTAGAGACCAATATGCTGTGTGAAAATTATCACATGTCGTGTCATCTATTACTATCACCCAAAATCCTAGCTACTGAAAAGTCTTCCCCACACGCCATGTTATTTGGGATCCATTCTATGTTCATCATGAATTTCCAAAAAAAATCTTCTTATGAATGCCATAGTTGACCATTTGGTGTTCTTTATGGTAATATGTTCACCTTGAAAATTATGATTCCATGTCATATCTTCATGGATGCAATGAAAGGGTAGGTTTTTGGTCTTCAAAATATTCCAAAAATGGAATTCTATCATCTGTATGATGAATAGTCAAAGAACGATTTCTTCCCATTCTGGTTGATTTGTTTTCTTTCATCATCATCGCACCTCCATCGAGGCATCATGATATTGGATCTCTAATTAGGGATCATTAAATTTCAAAAGAGAAACACAATGATCCATTACTAATAACCGTGTGAAGAACCCTAAAAACATGTTGTCAAAAGGGGGAAGTAAATCCTAATAGAAAATCCATGAACAAACCTCCATCATCATTCTCCATGGTGTCGATCCGCTCTCGTTATAGGGATAAAACATATAAAATAAATATATAAATCCATCTAATAATGGATTGATTCCCCAAAATAAAACCCAATAAAAGACTCACCCACAAAAACAAATGATCCGGGGTTCAACGTATTCATGTGTTAATTTTCATTCTTTGTTAAATCAATGAATGGGGGAAATAAAAACAATAACCCCTACCTCGGGATAGGATCAAACACTAATAAAGAGGGATTATTATATCATCATCCATGAGATCCTCTAACTCTTTTGGTGCTGCAATACACGAATGGTGGATTCTTCACCATTCGTTGTCAAGAGGTTTCTATAGGGGGTCACATATCCACACCTAAAGATAATTTTATGGTTATGCAGCTGACCCTAGATATTCTACTTAAATTATTTTTTAAACTCTTTTATTTATGAATTGATTCGAAGTAAATAAAATAAATATTTTAATTTATTTTATTTCCTTAAATGACCAAACACTAACTTCTTATGTCGACCTGCACTGGTAAATGTTAGCTACCACCTAAGGTAATGTTGCTACTCGTAACGCAACAGTTCCTTAAGATTTATGATCCGGGTATCCATTTTAATGATAATCCACTTTTTTCATGAAAAGTTATCATATGCGCAATTTAAATGTTTATTTTAGTTCAATCTTTTATTCCGGGAAACCTGGGCCTCAAAATCACATGCCGTCAAAATGCACGGCCTCTTAATAATTCCATATAATTTTTAAAAATAGTAGAAATAAAATTTGTACCATTAAAATATCCCCAATAGTGTCAGACATGTTACGTAGTAAGGTCTATTTTTAGGTACCTAGTTATGATCGAGTTAAACCTAATTCCACCTTTTTAGAATTATTACCCAAATAAATATCTATTCTTGAAGCATGACTACATGTAATATCTAGTGTGGGACATATTTATTAGAGAACCCACATAATATCA
The DNA here is from genome assembly GCA_963277665.1 of Viscum album. Lineage (NCBI taxonomy): Eukaryota > Viridiplantae > Streptophyta > Magnoliopsida > Santalales > Viscaceae > Viscum > Viscum album. Next base: position 2,007,715,299 of record OY728148.1, on the reverse strand, counting down.
ACCTGAAAAATAATTTGTATTTTATTCAATGTATATTATCAAATACTATTATAGGGTTATGATTCCTAATTTTTTTTTCCTTAATCGAGTTCCAAAGGATTCTAATAAACTTAGTCTAATACCAATTATAACAACCTCAACCCCAATATCTCAGAGTCTGTACCTACTACATTTTCATTGGTGTAAGATTTAATGAATTTCATTCTAATTGATCAAATTATTTAGTAGCCTTGTTAAAACGAATACATATATGAGTCTTATATTATATTTGAATACATAAGTTGTGGCATAATTTTTTTGAGATTAACTTTATTTCATCTAGTATATCCAAAAAGAAGAGTTATAACAAAATTTAGGTAATCCTGGGGAAAGGAAAAAATTAAGATCCATCCCAAATGCTCACTTAAGGTTATGTAAAATGGATGAAGTCGTGGATCATTAAACATAATTGAAAATTAAAAGAAAATATCGGAACATACATTCCATTTAAATAACATTACCTCTTGAATAGATAAAAAATAATCAATATGGAATGGTAAAAAATTGAAAACATAATATATTTAATCAATAAAAAAAGGATTACGTGTATTTATATATTTTATCATTGTGAAAATATCATGGAAGATAATGATAAATGAAATGAAGTGAATGAATAATTATCAGATGTCATGTCTCAGGAATATGAAAACCTCTCCTGTTAAGATCTATCCTTCGTATCATTCAAAACTATTTGTTGAATCCCAATGAACATGGCCTACTTATTTGTCTCATGAGACTGGTAAATACATCAAGGATATATATAAGTTTCATGAACCACATATCACTACATATCCAATGAAATCCTCGTATATCTTACAAAATGAATTAATTAATAAAAATTTGGTCTTATCATCAAATACCAATATTGATTAAAAGATACATATTTGGTGATATATGCCCGGACAATGAAAATAAATTTCAATGTAGAACACCATACATAAAAATGAAATACAGTTTAAAAAATAATCATATACATGAAAAAATTTGAGGATATTTTGGTATAATTTAATATTTAATGATCATAATAAATTTCACAACTCAAGGGAATGTTTTTGACATAAATAATAATTTAGAAAAATAATGTAAATTCATTCCATAATAATAATTATCATAAACCATACATTTAGGTAATATGGATGGTATCAATTTATTATATACCTCTTAATGTAATAATAAAGGTTTTATGTCTTTTTATGAATGAAAATAACATTAAAATATCATTAAAAATATTCTTGATGAAACTATCAATTTCATTTTAAAACACATTGATATTCACTTTTAATTGAAAATAAATTTAAAAAACATTTTACCTAAATGTATATTTATAAACATGAAAAGGAATATTAATTGAAATTGTGGAAGGTAATTCTGATCATATAGTAAAAGGTAAATAGAACATTCCTTTCCATTGTAAAAATACAAGAAATGTGCCTTGTTTAGAAGGATACTATAATATTAAATTGAAAGAAAATTTTAAAAATGAAAAATGGGTAAAAACATTATATAATATATCATTTAGAAAATTTCACTGAAAAATGATTTGAAATTTTCTTTAGAGAACATTTTATCTTAATAAAACATATTTTTCACAGAATAGAGACACAAAGTCCGATTTTATTAAAAAATATTACTAGTAAATTTAAGTAGAAATGACTGAAAAATTGTACTATCACTTGAGAAAGATCATTACCAACAATTGGATAAGAAAATTAATGGTCTTATTATGAAATTATAATATAATTTCCATTCATATAAATTTAATAATAAAAGATAATCATTTGAATGAGATTGTGATGTAAACCATTCAAATGATCATACCGTTGAAGTGAATATTAATAATTGTGTTGATTATTTGATTCATAAAAAAACAAGAAATATGAAATAAAATATTATATAGTGAAAATTATTTATTCACATAATAATTGAATGTCGATGAAAATTAATAATTAATACAACACAATATATTAAATTGTGTTATGGAATTTCAATATGACCTGGTAACATTATGTTCAAATTCCATTAGATAAAATAATTCAAACTGAATACTAAAATTATCAAAATAATGAATTCTTAATGATATTACAAGTGAAAGGGGAATTATATACACCATGAAAATTTTATTAGTTTCATAACATTACAATAAACTTCAATGAAATGTAATTGCGAATAAATCCGATACATTATTATTCCTTTTGGTTGATTTCTTTTTAAAAATTGTATAACAGTTTTATTAATGTTATTATATTATACCATAATAATATTAATATGTAATAAATCATATATGATCCTTTTTATAACATATTATTTCCCTTTTGAAATTAATCATTCATTAATATGTGAGTTTTGGGCAATAACTGCTTTATTTTTTGAGTAGGTTTTGGCAAGTTATTTTTTACGCTTCTTACTTTGATCACGTTATAAGAATTTTCAGAATGTAAACAATTAGGTAAATATATTAAATATTTATAATATATTTATTTATATGAATCCATAAAATTTTGTTATAGGAAATGAAATACACTGTTCATGGAGGTGGTAGGTTGTACGTACGTATGAACGCAACTTCCATTTTTTAGTAGTATCGAATGAAAGAAAAGTAATATATATATATATATATATATATATATCTATATTGGTATTAAATTATATTATATATTTCATATATATCATATATTTTTATTAACACCATCTTAAATACAAAACATGTAATTAGTTAATGAATCACATCACATTGTGAGGTTGTAGTCAGTCGTACACACGGAGGTCATTATCATATTCGCACAAAATGGAAAGATTGATGGTATGGGTTATATAATAATTGTAGATGAATAAAGGAATTATAAATATAATAAATATCGTTTAAATATTATTTATATAATTATTTCTTACAATTATAGGTGATAATATAAAATTGAATGGCATTTGTTCCCGACGTGGTAGTCCTCTATACACATCATTGATGATTTCATTACACATTTGACTGATGTGTCTGAAGTTATAGGTAATACCATTAAAAAATCTATGTAATTATATTAAATAATTTTTTTTATAACCATGAAAAATTATTATTATAATGAATTGGAGGATGAGATAATATAGAAATTCTTTTAGAAAGACATTACCTCTTCATTAATTATCTTCCATTGGTTTTCACTAATGCCTTCCTAAGATGAATTTAAAACCAAGATAATGTCTCATGGATGATGGAAGTTATTTTGATTTTTTAGTTGTAATGTTCTTGGTAAATCCTTTTAGTTTTTATGGTGTTAATATAGGGGGAGAATAGGTGTCATATAATATGGTACTTGAGGGGTAGTCATGTGAATTTTTGAAAAGAGAGAATTTCAATAACATCATTATTTCATGTCAAGTTTATCTAATAATGGAATAATATTTATCCTATGTTTTATAATGATGATATATATCCTAAATATGTTTTTTTTGTAATAGACCCTACTTTATTTTACCGTGTAATTTTAAATTTTATTTCTTTCATAGACTTGTGTTTATCTTAATCGTGGTGAGTAATTTTAATCGTTCTCACTAATAATTTTGGAAATAATTTAAGTAGGAAATATTATAAATCATTAATTAAAAATATAAAAAATGGAATCCATTTATCATAATTCAATTCACATAAGTCAATGAAAATAATTTAATATTAATCTCATAGTCAGAACTATAAATAAATATTTTAAAGTGAAATTGTTAAAAATATTACAAAGATTTTATATCTAAATTGAATATAAAAATGATTATAGTGAGCTAAAATAAATTAATATATGTATAATTGGTCTAGTTTTTCATTACAAAAATTTAATATATAATTTAACGTTATAAATTATTTTATAATAAATGTCAGTTTTCCATTAAAAAACAATATTTTCACTATTACTAAAAAATAAATCTTCTTTGAAAAATTAAAAAAAAATCCATTACATAATTTTGACATTATTGTTTCAAAAATTAATCTTATTTTATCTAATATAATTTATAAAATATAAAAAAATAGATCATCTATTCCATTAAAATTCAGAATTACTACCATAAAAAATAGCTCTTTTCTGGATGAAATTAGATTTCTTCTTATCTTATGCCTATCATTTATATTTGATTGACGTAAAATAAATTTATATAATATTTAATATATAAATTTTATTAATATAATTCACTAATAATAATTAATTTATTTTATAATTATAAAACAAGATAAATGAATAATTGTATTTTAATAAAAAATTAACCTTATTTTAAATTGATTTTTATATTCATTTATAAATAAATTTAAACAAATGAATTCAAACCATATATTTTCATTAGTTTGTAAATTATATTCATATCCTTCAATTTATCAACTGGGGGAAAATTTCCATTTAAGAAAATATTAATGGTATTCGATAAAAATCTGTCTTGCATGTAACAGAAGCTATCATAGGAACAAATCTTGCATGTAATACATGATAAATCAGTGTTGTGTGCATTACAATATATATCATATAATTTCATTATTTCATATAGTAAATATATTTTAATGTATAAGGTTATTATAATCCCTTATATTCTTGTTTTTATGTTCTACACACCTTATCGAATATGATATTCATATTTTAAAATCATTGGGTGTTATAATGATCATATCTTCTAAGGGAGAACTCAAAAAATATCGATGCAAATTATTTAGACTCTGCTGGTATAATGTTAATGGAAATAGAGTGTTCTATTTCAAATATGTCTTCTTTTTCAATGTTCTTTTTCCATCATGTAAAAAACATTCAAAATGTTAATTGTTTCTCACTATAAGAGTATCACATTTGGTGGTACAATTCCCATTAGCTCAATGGGTGACACAATATAGACTCAGGATTATCATACATGGATATTACATCATTTTATATGAATATTCATTATTGTTCCAAATTACACACTTGAGGACCGTAACATTTTATTATATTTTGAAACTTTGAACAAAATATTCAAGATTTGTTAATGATAATAAATATTTCCCACAAAGATTGTCCACTATAGTATATAAGCTTAAAACTATTATTTTTAACCGAAGGAAAATATACATAAGAAATAGTGAGATTAAAATACTATTAAAGAAATAACTATGTATAAATATGATTATACATGTATGAGAACATGATCAAAACATTATAATATCAAACCCTTTATAAAAAATTCCATAAATATGAATCATGGCATAAATATTTGACGTTCATAAGACATTATTCATAAGGGTATCATTATAATAAGCTATGAAATTGCAACATAAGTATATGACATGGAATTTCTAGAATACATATAATCATAAGAAAGAATATGATAAGGCTACCTACCAAGGCTTTAATAGCTTGATAGACTTGGGATTATAACCTGGGTACTTACATCAGGATTGGGATACCCTCTTATGTACCCTCATATTGTAGGTTTCAGACACCCACTCATGTCCCCTCTTATTTTGGGATCAGATTCCCTCTTGTGCAACCTTTTGTTTCGGGCTTGAGATTCCCCAAGTTTACCCTATTGTTTCACCTTTGGGATTACATTCTATATACCCTATTATTTAGGTAATATGATTCTCCCTTATGTAACCTCTAGTTTTGGGATTGGGATGACCACCCCTATACCATCTTGATTTTGTCTTTAGAAACACTCTTGTTTCAGGTTTACTTTTCCCTCATATTTCTTGCTTGGGATGACCTTCAATTTACTCTCTTTATCTCAGAAAACACTTATTATTCCCCACTCATAGAAGTTATATATAGGTCCCACATATCATATAATGAAATCATACATGAATTTTCCATAATATAACCAAAAATTCGTTATACCACGACCCATTAAATGGGTATCATTAATGGTTAAGAACAACATAACCTATAGAAAAGGGATATGTTTTATAATAATGTCATCAAAAAATAACATGTTAAAATTAGAGTGTTTGTAAATCATATAACCTGAGATGAGAAACTAGTATCATAAACATCATTTCATCAAATCATGAACAATACAAGAATTAATATTAATTGTATTCATAAACTGTAACAATGATTCACATCTTAGAAAGAGATGGATTTAGAAAGATCACATGGAATAATTTTTATGTAATATATCATTTATTTGAAAATTATTTTAATACAAAAATTTCAAAAAATACATTTATTATATACATGGCATTACATTTTAATTTAAAACGTTTTTTAGGAAATATATTATCTACATTGAAAAATAATTTTAAAATATAAAACATTTTGAAAACAAATTTCTATGAAAACAAGTTCAAAAACATTAAAATATGGGTAGAAATAATTTTGAAAACTCTTTTCTAGAAAAATGGTTTTGAAAACATATAAATAAAATGTGAAATTTTGGAAAACCATTTCTTAGAAAACAACCTTTTGAAAACATATATGTGGATATTTAAAATTCCTTTTACAAATATTTTAAAGAGATGTTTTTTTGACTTTTTTTCAAAACACATTAAACAATCCAGAATATTGAGAAAATATTTATTTTAATTTAAATTGTTAAACAGAAAAAATAATGATTCAATCAAATGATATTCATAACAGTAGGTTAGTCCTTACAGGCCAAACATTCCTTTTGCACCTGAAATGTTTTGATAAGTTCCTTGATTGAAAAAAGAAGATTTATTTTAAACAAATTTGAGAAAAAATAGAAAAAGGGTAAAAATTTTCATTAAAAATAAAATAATAATATTAAAATATTTTTTGATGTTTTTTTATAAAACCTGTTTTAGAAGGAAAACATATTTCTCAACTCAATGGAAAATAATTTTGGATATTCATACAATAATTTTATTAATTATATTAATTACCAAATAGTATTTAAATGATACTAATAAATGTAAATATAATTAATAAAAATAAGATAATAAAATTAATTAGTGTTCTTGATAGATGGATTATAATATCTGATTAATGGAATAAAAATCATAAAAAATCATGATACATGATGAGATTTTAGTAATAAATCGTTACTGATTTGGAAAATTCGACTCATAATCTATATGAGATTATAAAATTAAATTATTTTTAAAATAAAATTAAATATTTACATTTCTTATATAACATTTCAAAGGGTATTATATACACCCTAAAAAAACTAAATGTGCATAACATGAGTTATATCTTAAAGAAGGAAACTGGAGACAAAAAATACTTTACTAGTTTGGTAAATTTTTAACCATAGTCCCCTTGAAATAAAGAAAATAAAGTTGATATCTAAATACCCCAAAAATAATTTATAAGATTCATATAATACTTTCATGGGAAGTATATAAACCCCAAAGAAGAAATGAGTGGTTAATAAGGTATGTATCTTACAGATACAAAATGTTAGAGGAGAAACCCATTACTACTTGAGAAACATAGCAATTGTGATCCCCATTAAAGGAATAAACTAATTTATAGAAATTATTATCCTTAAATAAGGTAAATAAATTATATAAAATGTCATAAGGCGTTATATACACTACACATAAAAGAGGGTGATTAATATGGCTTGTATCTCACGGAACAAAAGTGAGATGAAATCCCCTTAACGTCATCCTGATTTTTCACATGTGTATTTAAATTAATAATTAAGGAAATTATTTTAGTTAATTAATTTATTAAATCCTTTTATTTTTTATTATTAATTTACTTGATTTATTACATTTTTTATACCACTAATTAAACAATTAATTTTACATCTGGTATTTTGACCAAATTTAGTTCATGTTTTAAAATGACTTTGGAAGGTCATAGATGGTCAATGGGTAAATTAAATAATGTTCTCCTTAAAAATAATCATGTTATAATTTCACATTAATACATCAACTACACTTTTCAATCTAATCATGGAATATGGTAATGAAAAATGGACCAACGTTCTAATCATGGAGATGGTGGGCCGTAAAAGAACATGAATAACGTTCCCATTTTTCAATGATTGTTATTGATATAAGGTTAGAAACATTATATATTACCAACATTATAAATATATATTAAAGAAAATTTTATTTAATAATATATAAATATATATGTAATTATTTTAATGTAGAAGGAATTACATCACGTTGAGGAGGAGGTAATCCATACGTCCATGAAGGACGTTATCACCTTTTAAGTGTGTGAAAGTGTAATTAAGAAAATGATATATTATATTTATAGGATTTTAATTATTTAATTAATATCATATTTATGTCATTTATTTCCCATATGTTTATTAAAACCATCCTTTATATAGTCCATGTATAATTTGAATGAATCACATCACATTGAGGAGGGGGTAGTCTAAACTACGACAAACAATGTAATCATATTTAAAAAAACTAGAAATAATTAATTTATGATTTATAATATAATTAAAAGTGGATAAATTAATCATAAATATAATAAAAAAACATATATTCCATTATAACACCCAACCATGAGAAGTGGTGAAGTGAAAATGAACAACATCATTGCGTGAGGCGGTTGTTCGCCAAACACAAGAATATTAATTTCATTTCACAATAGATGGAAGTATGTGAATGTGTAGGTAAAACCTATAGATTAAAAAAATATATGTATATTTTTGTTACTGAAATTATTATATATTCATCTAATAATAAATGTTCATTGTGTGGATAATGATAATAAAAAGGATCATGAAAAATATTGTTACCTCTTTTAAGGGTAACTGTTCTTGATTTGTACCAAATGGATTCCTTATATGGATTTATTTACAATGATATTTTTCTAGGATTAATTGAGTAATATTGGGAGGTAAGTTTTATAGATTTTGGATGATCCTAATAGTATTGAGATCTGTGAGAAATGGGAAGAGTTAATGGATTTTTGTAGTGGAGGAGGAGTAGAATTATTATAAATACAAGTAAGTTATAACTAATGGGAGGAATCCCTTATGTAATGTTCATAAAAATAGAAAAATAATGGATTAAATTTAATTTATCACGGTAAAAAGTATCCAACACACAAAAATAAGTTCAATTTTTAAATTTTATTCTTTTCTCATTATGTTATCTAATATTTTTCATTTCATTTTTTAATTTAGTTAACTAGTTTTCCAACCTATGAAATTCAACAATTAAGGGAATATTATATATTTATTTATTATAAAATATAATTACAAATAACAATAAATATTATATCAAATTTACAGAATAAAAATCTCATGTGTGTTGGATGTTAATTTCAAAATAAGTACACATAACATGTAAAAAACTACATTGACATGAACTGTGTTGACAATTCATTTTGTATTTAAGTGTCTATATGATTATTATAAAAGATAATTTGGTCCATTAATATACCATATTTTATATTTATTAACACTTACATGACTTATAATAAGGTATTATTTTTAAAAATTTGAAATCTTTTAATGAAATATTATTTATATTAAAATAAAAATAATTTTAATTTTGACATTATTTATATAATTTAAATTAAAAAGTATCCAACATTATTTTAAATTTAAATTTGTTATTTTAAAATATATGTAACATTATATGTTCATCTAAAAAAACATTTTAAAACTATAATTCATTAATTTTTTGTTACTTTAAATGTATTTAGCGTCATTTATTTTATTTCATTAGTAAGAAAACAATCGATGTGTAAGCATATGTTAAGTGTTTAATGTAAATAATTTATACATAAAAAACTAATTATAAATAAATAGGATAAAAATATATAATTTATCTTTAAAATGAATATATATCACAAATTTTTTTTTCAAATCACAATGTTTTGTAAACGTTAAAGGTAAGAAATGTTCTTTTTTCATTTTTCCTTACATAAATTGTAAAATAGGGATATTTTATTAAATAATATACCAATAACTAATAATAATAAAACCATGAATTTATGTAGTTTAATAAAATAAACTAAGGGATTTTGGATAACAGTTTGGGTCATTTTGTACCCTATGTATATGGTTTAGTCCCATATTAAACATAATTTTCTGGTAGTGACTATAATTAATTTTAATCATAATATTTTTGTTAAAATAAATATTTTATATTAATTGACTCTAAATATCATACTTATTAAAACCATTTCTCTCTATTTTTTAAAATTTAATTTATATAAGTGGATAAATTAAATTTATATCTACTCTCGTATATGTAGAGAGAAACTGTGTTTTTAAGGAAAAATGTTCAAAAGATCAATAATATTTTATAACTAAAATCTACATAAAAATTGTTCCAATGAGGTAAATTGGATTAGTAGATCTATAATTTATCTATTGTGACTTTAAAAATTAATTTAAAAATAATTTAACATTTCAAATTAATTAAATTATAAGATAGGTTTTAATTAAAATAATTGTTTTTTACTATTCACCAAAAAATTAATCCTCAGAGAAAAATACCAAAAATTCACTATAAGATATTTTATTCATTCCAAATTAAAACATTATTTTTTGTTGGAAAATTAAAATTTACGAATGTCTAAAATTTTAGTTCTAAAATAGTTGTGCCATTAGAAGTCAATAAATATCGGTTTTGCATGAAACTCAAGATAACTTAGTGTTGTGTGTTGTGTGATATTAACATGATGTTGTGTATAATGAAATAAATTCATAGTGAATACATATATAAAATTATATATTCTATGTATCATGAAATTAAAAATATAAAAATTATTAAATTATTTCAAAAAATAATTCACAAAATAACAGGATGTCACATGCTACACCCTTAAAATGAATTTCAAGATAAATAATTCTCTCGATTTTTAACCGTTTAATAATTGAATGTTCCTCTCATAGAAAACCATATCATAAAAATTAATTCTAAAAAACCATCAAAAAAGTGACTATCTGAAACATAATGACTACACAAAGTGACACATAACAAGGTTTCCACATAGGAGATCATATTTGTCTAGTGAAAACAAGGTCATAGAAGAAAATTATACCGATCGTGTTCAGATGGATAATGATAGAGAAAAAATTCAATAAATTGTTAACAAGAAAAAATACATAAATTTGTGATGATCTAAGGTTCCATTTAATTTATCTGAAAAAAAGTTACTGTGATAATATTTTTTGTTTCAACATCCTTTTCCCTAGTGTTGAAGAATTTTCTTTAAAAGATATACATTCTTGGTTTAGTAAGACATCACCATTTTTTGTTCCCTAATAAATTTCCACTTCACCTATTTATCTGAAAATAGAGGTTAATTTTTCATTAAAGAAGAACTAAAACATCATAATATCAATGATAATACATCCCATCTATCATCAGTCACCATCAACAGTAAGTTGTTATAACCAGTTATCCAATATGCATAAATCCACATGCATTGAGATAATACTTTAATATAAGAAAGTTCATCAAAAAATTATCATAAAAATTACATAAATGGTTAACTATATAAACTTTATGATATATGAAAATCCAAAAATTTAGAAATATTTTCATGTAATTTTCTTAATCTTGATTCCCCATATATCATAAAGTACCTCTTGGTTTGAAAATTATAAACAAGTGAATACATTCATCATAGGTTCTCTTCAAAGATTGTAATAACATTAATTACCATAAATCCTTCTGGAAAAAAATTATTAATCCTTATTTAAAACATTAATGAATATATTCACTAAATACAAGATGTTTTAAATATTATCCATGTTTATATAAACAACTTTGTAACTGAATCATTAATCAGGTCTTCGGTTATAAATATTATCCAATTTACATTATCCAAATCAATCTTTTCTTTATCCATGATAAACATAATTTTATCTATATCATGACAATATTAAGGGTTACCTTCCATTAATCATAATATAACATCTCCATTAAATAAATTTTCTATATCTTCATCACCATTCAACACATCATTTTCATTCCTTAGAGAAAAACATATACTAAAAATACCTATATAGTTCAGGATTTATATTACATTTTCATTGAATTCCAAAACATAAATACTTCATTCATCCAAAATTATTCTCAAACCATTATTATTGAGTCATAAATTTTTCCTTAATACATAATTCCTATAATATGATATATTAATCAGTTCTTAATGTCTCCCAATATCAATAAAATCATGCTTCGTATGTTTAATGAAAAAAATACTGGAAGAAAATCCTATACCTATCAAATGTCTTACATAGACTCTTTAACATAAGTAGTATAACTGACACTCATATTTACTTCTAGAATCACTTCATTATTCACTTCATTAGATTTTTAGTTATGAAATTTATTTTTATAATGCACATAATATCCCTATCTAAAACAATCAATGTTATCTAAGTTCCTTCTAGTAACCTCTATTGACTATAACCCGAAATCATATTGTGAGAGAAATGTATCATAATAGAAAGCCACATAATAAAAAACCCATATATAGGATGTCTAAATAATGTATCCTACATCTTTAATATATGGAATATAATTTTTATCTTTGTTAATCATATTTATATTCTATATAAATCATTCAAGATGTTTTGAAGAAGTTTGTGAATTCCCAAACTAGATCCCCAAAAAGTGTCAAACCAGGTGTGTAAAAAGACCAATTGTCATATATCGGGTTATGTTCGAGTCATACCCGACACACCATTAATTATTTTTTACCCTCAGGTAAATCTTTAGAATGACCATATCCACTCATAGTAAAACGATAGGGATGTAATTCATGGAAACCATTATCTCTATCCATTACCAATGTTATATGACATTTTTGGATACTTCAACACAACATTAGAGACATCCCTATAAATATCCTTATTGATATCCCTAGGGATATTACTATTGATTTCCTATTTTATTTTTCAAATTTTGAAGAAACATTTACTTTGATTCCAACTATAGTGACCCAGTATTAATATCCATGGATATTATATCATTTAAGATGAACATACAAATCATTAAAAAATTAAATGCATAATATCAATATTTGTTTACTTCCTTTGGAAATTTGGTTCAAAATATTCCTTCTTTCTTAAATATCTGCAATTTTTTATAAATATTTATTCCCCTCTAATACTTATACAAAAACAAATTCGTCCTAACAAAGGGAGGGGAAACATAAGAAAGGGGTGAGATCAGATTCAATGTTAAGGTAAAAACGAGGAATAAATACTAGCATAAGAGTATGATAATGTGATGAAAATAACATAAAATAATACCCTACTAAAATAATATCATAATCGAGAATAGGGGAATAAATATAGGATATATATAAGTCATCAATAATATGGGAATCAGAAAGAATAATCCATGAAATTATAACATAGAAATTGGACATTGAATTTGTGGAAAACACATAAGAATAGAAATTCCTATTTCAGGGATCCCTACCAAGACATCCATAACATGTTTCTCATGGGATAACAACTCATGTACCCCCCCACATTCATGGGATTCCCTTCCATTTACCTTTTTTTGTGATTGGGATTCCCTCCCTTGTACCCTCATGGTTCGAGCATGGGATATCATCCCATGTTCCATCTTATTTAGGGAATGTGATTCCCTCTTATATATCCTCTAGTTTTGGTCTTGTGATTGACTCTATTTTACACTATTGTTTTGTGCTTTGGATTCCCTCCCATGTACCCTCTATTTTGGGATTAGTATTCCCTCCCATGTACCCCCTTATTTTGGGATTATGGTGCCTTCTTGTTTCAGATTAATATTCCCTTTAGTTTTAGTCTTGGGAGTCACTTTCGTGTACCCTCTTAATCTCATAAACAAATAATCATTACCCTATTCATTGGAGGTATATATAGGTACCACCCATCATAAAATGAAATCAGACATTATTGTGCCACAAGACAACAAAAAATTCATCATATCATGACCCATGAAATGAAATGGGTATCATCAACGTTTCATCACATCATAACCAACTAAAAGGGATAGGTTCAGTAATATTTTCATCAAAGAAATACCCATTAATTTAAGTGGAAAATAAAATCATATAACCCATTAAAGGTAAATTTTAATCATAAACATCATTCCATCAAAACATAAACCATTCAAGATAGAATATGAACGACATTCATGAAATATAACAAATTAATTCATCTTTGATGGATATTGATTTTCAAATATCAATGGGAATTTATTAAGGAAAATATCCATTCATTAAAAATATGTTTCATAAACCCATATACAAAAAATATATCATATAAATAAGTCTTTAAAATTTCATTTCAAACCTTTCTTTTTGAATATATCTTTTCATCTTTGAAAATATCTTTTGAAAAAATAAAGCATTTAGAAAAAATTTTAAACCCATTTAAAAAAATATAAACAAGGGTAAAAATATCCTTTTATCATCATTGGATAATCTTACAACATTTTATGAAATCAATTTTAGAAAACAAAATATTAAAAAAACATAAATTTAAGTCCAAAATTTGAAATGATATTGGATTTTTATAATAAACTTTTCTTAATCATCAAAAGTATAAAAGCATGTAAAATTTTATATTACATGAATATGTAGTTAATAAAGATAAGTTAATAACATTAATGATTGTTCTTGGTATAGGGATCATAATATTTCATCAATCGTATAATAATCGTAAACAATCATGATAAATGATTAAATTCAAGTAATAAAGCATTACCGCTTTAGTGACTTTGAATAATACTCGTCATGAGAGAATAACATTAAATGATTCTACAAATATCACAAAATATGATTATTCATTATATAACACGTCAAAGGTTAGCATATATACACCATAGGAAATTATTGGTTCATTACATGGAATGTATCTAAGAGAAGTGAATTTGAGATAAAATTTACATTACTGATATGGTAACATATGAACCATAAACCCCATGAAAAATAATATCATAAAATTTATATTTATATAACCATAAATTTAAATAGAAGAATCTTATAATAAATTCATTGTAATTATATTCACCACAAAAAAAAGAATTGATTGGTGAATAATGTATGCATCTCATAGATATAAAAAGTGAGATGAGAAAACCCTTAATAATTTAGTAACTTTATAATTATATTCCCCATTTGATTAATAATTCATTTAAATATTTTAATATAATAAATAAATGACATTAATGATATTACAAGCCATATTAAAGTATATACACCACACTGAAGAAACGGGTGGTGAATATGGAATGTATGTCACAAAAATAAAACATGATATGAAATCCCCTTACCTTGATCCTGACTTGCGATGCATCTATTTATCTTCATGATAAAAAATATATATTAATTAAATACTTTTGTAACAATATTTTTAAAGTTTATTATTAATTTTACTTCACTTATTACAATGTTTTATACAACTAGTTAAACTATTAAGTTTATGTTGGGGGTTTTGACTCAATTTGCTTCATCTGTTTAAATGAATTTGGTAGGTCGACTATGGTTAAAAAGTTTATTATATAAAATTATCCATAATAATAATAATTACCTTATTATCATATTTATAAATCATTTATTCTTTTAATACTAATCATGTAATATGGTTTTGAGAAATGAACGAACAATAAAATCATGGAGACGGTAGGTTGTACGCCCGCATGAGTAATGTTCCCATTTTTCAATGATCGTCATGGAATGAATGTGATAAAAATTATATAATTTCATAATAATGACTATATATTAAATAAATAGTTTTTGAAACCTATAAACCTATATATATAATTTCTTTTATATAAAAGGGATCACATCGTGTCATGGAGTCTGTAGTCCACACATCCACGAAAGACATTATCACAATTTTAGTGTGTGAAAAGGGTAATATAGAAAATTATTTATTATATATAAAGGAAGTTAATTATTTCATTAATATTATAGATATGTTATTAATTTCATATATGTTTATCAAAAACATCCTTTATATGTTTTAAATGTATTGTGACTGAATCATATTTCTTTGAGGAGGCAGTTGTACACACTTCCACAAAGGATGTTATCATTTTTTTAAATGGAAATCCTGAGGGTACACATAATATAATAATTCAAGAGTCATAAATACAAAATAAATATCAAATATATAATATAAAAATCGATATTTAATCATAATTTCTAACCATGAGTTGTGGTAAAGGAAAAAATGAACTACATCATTTTGTAAAGTGGTATTTCACCAAACAGAAGAATGGGATGTAATTACCCATTACATAGAAGTGTTTATGTGTAGTTCAACCCATTAAAAAAATAAGTATATTTAATATACTGATATTATTTGATAATCATGAAATAATTAAATTGTATGGGGTGTAGAATGAAAATAAAAACAAGGGGCAGGAAGAAAGATGTTACCTTATCTTTGGGTAAATTTTCTTGGATTCCACCAAAGGGCATCCTTAGATGGAGTTATGCCCAAATGTATAGTTATATTGTAGATTGAGGGATGATGTGAGACTATTATTAATTTTTTTGGATTATCCAATGTTTCTTGATAAGTGTGAGTAAGGGTAAGAGTGAATGGGTTTTTATAGTAAAATAGGGGTGACATTCTTATAAATACCAAAAGGATAGAACTAACTAGAGGTATCTCTCTGATAATTTTCATCAAAAATAAATAAAATAATTGATTAAATTTAAATTATTTTTGAACCCAATATCCACCATATATAATTAAGTGCTTTGATATTATTCAAATCCTTAGTCATTATGTTTCCTTGTATTTTTGTTTTTGGGTTTTCATTTATGTAAGAAGTTTTCCAACTTGAGTAATTTTATCATTAAGATAAATTTAATGCATAATTTATATTTTAATATATACTCATTGAATTATAAATAAAATACCTAATTTAAAAAATAAAAATATAATGTGTGTTGGGTTTAATTTTAAAACTTGCACTTGTAACGTGCAAAAATACTCCTTTAACATAAACTGTGCTAATAATGTTTTTTTCTTTTTATGTGTCTATATATTCATTATAAAAGATACTTTTTCCTTTAATTTAACATATTTCAAATTTATTAACAGAAAAAAATTAATTTGAATAAGGTGGGAGCTTTGTTAAACTTAAATCATTTAATAAAATTTCATTTATATTAAAATAACATTCATTTTATTTTTGACATCATTTATGAAATTAAAATTTAAAAATATAAAAAATTATTGGAATTAAAATATATTTCGGAAAAATATGTGTAGCGTGATTTATTTATCTAAAAAATAAATTAAAACAATAATTAATTAAATTTAGTTTCCTTTTATTGTTTATTTCATCATTTTTTTATTTAATTATTTACAAAATAATCCATGTGTTAGTGTTTGTTAAGAGGGTAATGATACTAATTCATCATTAAAAATTATTCATAAATAATTATGGTAATAATTACTCATTTATTTTTTAATATTATTAATTTAACCTAAAATATTCCATTTTTTCTATATCTCAATGTTTTATAAATGTTAATGGGAAGGAAGGTTCCCATTTTTTCTATTTCCATACATAACTTTTCAAATAGAGAAATTTTAATGAATAATATCCCAATAACTCATAATATTATAACCAAGCATGTATATTGTCTAAATATGTGTATAAAATGCATTTTGGAGATGTTGTTTTGGACA
The DNA here is from genome assembly GCA_963277665.1 of Viscum album. Classification (NCBI taxonomy): domain Eukaryota; kingdom Viridiplantae; phylum Streptophyta; class Magnoliopsida; order Santalales; family Viscaceae; genus Viscum; species Viscum album. The sequence continues at coordinate 2,007,697,710 of OY728148.1, read as the reverse complement.
TTTTGGCCCTAATGGCAATGATTTAGTCTCTGGTTACGCAAGCGATGTAATTAATTTTAATCTCCTTCACTAATATTTTTGTTAAAAAATAATATTGAAATCATTAGACTATTAATATAATATTATTAAAACCATGTTTTTATTATTTTCCATATTCAATTCACAAATGTGGATGAATTAAATTTAAGTATAATCCTACTGACGTTGTGTGAAAGTGGGTTTAAAAGTAATAATGTTAAAAAGTTCAAAACGTTCTTGTAACTCAATTCGATATAAAAAATATTCTAATGAACCAAATTGGTTTAATATTTGAAAATTAATATATTTTTACAATAAAAACAATTTAAAATAAAAAGTTACTGTAATAATTATTTAAAAAAAGGTGACTTTTATCAAAAATGCAGTATTTTTCACTAACCATCAAAATTGTTTCCCCCTCATCCCTTGAAAGGGGGTTATCAAAAATCAATAAAAATGAAGGAGTTCGGGACATTAGAGCAATAAACATCAAAAAAATAAAACATCTATGAAAAATATAAAAAATTCACCTTAATATTATTAGTAAATTCCAAATTCGAAAAATTTTATTTTTTTAAAAAAATAAATTTAAAATTGATTCAAAATTTAGTTATAATATATGTACACCCACAAAATATAATAAATTCAATCTTGTGTGTAACAAAATCTAAAACGGTTTTGTGTGTTCTGAAAGATTAAAATGGTTTTTCAAATAATGTAATAATAACATAGTTTTTCCATATAGAATCATATATATTAATTTTTAAATGAATTGAAAAATAAAGAAAAGATTAAATTAATTAAATAATATGTCACATAATCTCTGGGCATTATAGGGATGGTTCCCATTCTTCTCTTATAGAGGGAATGAAATCTATATGATTCAATACTGGTTGTATATTTTTTAGGTGACCCCCAATCAATTTTCTATTTCTATATCAATTACATTGAATTGTTAGAGGATGATAAATAATAATTATTACAATCTTAATTGCATTAGGAATTCGAATAATTAAAAGTTGATTATATCATTCCCTAATGACTACATATTAATTATCCACTATATTCTGGGTAATATAGTAATTAAATGTAGTATTGGTATATTTATCCTCACTAAGTAATAATATATAAGAATGTGGAGGTATTAATTAATCTAATAGCATGGTTCTGTATGTCCCCTGATATTTTTTTTTGTAGTTGTATCTTTCATTACATTATGGATGATATTATACTAGGAAATGGATGTGATGTGATCCCATTTAAAGGAAATATATATGGGGCAATTCACATCCACAGTAGTGATGGGTCTCTTGAAGTAGTCACTATTTCCTTCATTGATGATATTTGAGACTTATAGATAATGTTGATATGATAATTACCTTGAACCATTGTCATGATAATATAGTAGACATAAATTTATTTTATAATAGATATAAAATAGAGTCTCATTCAAGATGTAGTGGTCATATATATGCAACTTGATTTCCTACTAGGTTCCCTACATCATGTTTTTAGGGATGTCATAACTTCCTCTAGAGCTTCTCATTAATTGTTTTCACACATCAGTGAAAATGACCATAGTAAACTGTATCCATCCTTATTAAATGATGGGTGGTTTTAAGAATCTGGTGAAATCATCTTTCTCCTTCCAAAGATAACATAGATATGAGTAACTATGCTATATGGATATTCTCTTAGAGTGGTCGAACAGAGAAATTATTGAAAATGTCTTCATTATAGTTCATAAATGATAAGAAGTATTCTATTTTTTCAACTACAAGAGTCACTCATCGGCCACCACCATATTAAAGATAGACTTATTGAGCTGGTATACTCATACCATAGCATTCACTAATATGAGCGAGAGGCCTTGGATTTCTAATAATATTGTTTAGTTCCCCTAAAATGAGGTATTTAAATAAATTATATAATTATATGATCTATGTTGTAGTAGGAGGTTGTTCTTCATAACCCCCATTGTAATTTTATATTCCTTAGACCAGCTGGATAAATTTATTCCTTCTGGTTTGCTTATTATGGATTCCTATTGATTTTTTATGCAGACTATGGAACCTATTAGTGAAGTTGAATGAATAATAATTTTCTATATAAATTATGATTTCACTTTGTGTTTAGAATTACGATTCTAATAGAAAATGAGATGTGTATGTCTGTATTCTTTGAAAAACTGTTTTCCAAAGGAAAATGGTTACTAGGAATTTAATAGTGATTCATTGGGTTGTGTTTCAAGCATGAATATGGGAGATCAAACTTATATCACTATATTTGAAGGATTATTGTGAACATCATGATTATATTAGATATTTCATACAAGTTTTTTTACTTATTTAACTATTTGTATTGGTTATCCATAAGAAACCAATTAGATGAAAATGTTAAATTAAGAGGAAACTACCAATGGAATGTATATTGTCACCTGTTTTACCGATATTTCATGCATCTCTATTGTGAAATTTTATATAAGAATCACCATGGAGATTATCATCATCCAGGGTGGAATTTCCTACTTGTAAAAAAATGATTAATGTGTTCTATATATTGTATAAACCCCTTGATATAGAATTCATTTATATTCTTTTTATGAGATCCCCACTCCATATAGTTTAGTTCTTCTTAATGAGGAATGAAGATAATTTATGGTCATATGACTTGAACCTTATTGCTTTATTTTAATTATATTAATCCATGACCACTACCAGGAATTCTAATTATATGGGAAGTTGACTATAAGGTGAAAGTTACCTTGAGATGGTTTTTGTGGAACATAAGATTTAGCATCCCATTTTAGTTGAACCAATATATTGGTAACTAAATAAGAAAGGGTATGGTTATTGATTATAACAATTAATATTCCCACATACGTTTTCATACCCCAATCATTGATTTAATATACGAGGACAAATAGGTGAGAAGGTTTTGGGACAATCCTAGCGCAAAACATATATATTTTTATCAACATAAAATTTGTTTGTAACAATAAAATGTAGAAATATTGAAGAATATTTGAGAGTATACCTAGGTAGAGTCCTAAATAATATTTTTAACAACTTTCCTATTGATAACTATATGTGTAATAAATAAAATATTGTTTGGGGCTTACACCTAGTAAAAGGTCCAGATATGGTTGTGAACATCCTATCTATTAATAATAAGATGAGGAAGGATGGCCATATATGTTGAATACCTACACCAATTATGAGGACCATATAAGGTTTTCTACCCCCTTTATGTTTGTATCTAGATGATAAAGTATGTCATAAAGGATTGGGACTTAAACCTCTTAGGAGGCCCATATACGGTCGAATATGCTCCATATATTTTTAATTGGACATGGATAGAAACATGAGTTTTAATAGACTAAACATTTTTAGAGGTCCATATATTATAATTTTACACCGTTATATTGGTAATAAGATGAAGATGAAATATAAGAGAGTTTTGTGTCTAAGAGGCTTTGTGATTTCATTAGAGTAATTAGTGAATGTGTTAATACTGTAAACAACACATTGGGATAGATTTTGATCTAAATTAATAAATCATATTCAAATTCATATAATTTATGAAGTGAAAGTGCATAAAGATTAATTTAGATGATACTAAATCTAGTTCAAAGTGATTACATATCATTAATATAAATCATAATACAATTTGATTTAATTGATAACCATATAGAGTACCTGTTATAGATAACTGTATTATGTTGTATTATTTGTTTAGGGAATAAGACCTCTATCACAATTGATGCCTATGCCGAAGTCTAATAACATTAATTTTGGCTAAATTATAACAAAGGTGCCCATTCTGTGGAGATTCTAAAAATGTAAATATGATAAAAAATAGTCTAAAAGATCTCAATCCATATTTGAAGTGTCTATTCCATACTTAATACTCTATTAAAGTACTCTATGATGTTTTGATGGTCCATATTGCATTACACGATAAGATGGAATTTATGGACTCTATGTAATTATTGAAATCCATGCTGCAAATATTTATGTACACCACAATCAAGAGAATATTTAGAGAACTATGACATAGTGGACGGACCATGAAATAAAATACATTAATTTTTTTGTGGATCTAGAAAATTATAGACCACCATGGTGCGACTCTTATAAAAAAACTCAAACTTGTGTACATTATTAGTGAGAAATGATAAAAATTAACTGCATATAAAACAAATACGTTGACTACTCATAAGAATTATTTTAAGGATAATATGACTAGTTAAAATAAACATGTTCAATTTGCATCATATTCTCAATTTGGTGTTAAGTAAAACATTTTTTCAAAACAAATTATAACATAATGGTAAATAATTAGAATTGAGATGATCCAAGGGTTTACTTTGAATATGTGGTGTTGAAATTGAAAATTAATTTAAAATCTAAATTATGAGAGGAATTATCATATGTAAAAAAATTGATTGATGTGTATTATGGATAAGAAATAATATTATAGAGTTATAAATGAATAATTAGATCTATATATGATCAATATAATAAGTATTCATTGATTATAATTTGTTTAATAATGTTGAATAAAAGAAAAATTATATTTTTTGTGTGTACATTTTTTATTTACAATGTGAAAAAGAACTTCTTCTTATAAATTTATTTGAGATTAATTTCATCTTTTATCAAGTAGTAAACAGAATGTAGAAGTGGTATATTTCAACATTCTCAGTAAATTATATGACATTAATTTGGATGAATTTATTTATATTGATTCCCTAACATTGATCATTACAATTTCAATGATAAATTTTCATGCAGGATACATTAATAAATTCATGATACCTGAAAACATGAGTTCCTATGTTATACCATTTTTTTTCACTCACGTGATGATTCTAAAATATTTATCAAATAGATTTTTCCATCATTTTTGATTTTCTATTTTAAGTTTCTTTGTTTTAATTAAATATCTAAATTTTAAAATAAAAACTAACATATTTTTAATGAACAATTGATTATTTATATTTATTAATGATAATATTATTACATTTATTTATGGGAGAAGATATCACATATGTATAGATAGGATGATGTCACTCATGTTATCTATTAGTTATGATGTTTCTGATGTTACAACTGATTGTTTTTTCCTAGATCGAATGTGATTTTATTAGAGCAATATATAAATGTAATTTGGAAATAATTGGTCCTGATAATAATGATATTCTATCATTACTCAAATAAATTATTTTTTTTGAACCATAATGGGCTCCAATAAATAATAATTTACTGGATAATCAGTAATTTTTATATGATGGAATGATTAATGTGAAGGGAGGAAAATTGAAATTTTATAACCATAGGTATGATGATATGTGGATTCATGAGGGTGAAACTTTTTATAGTTTCTTCACGTGTGTAAATAAATTTGTGATAACTATCAATGGATATGGAGAGAAGGTGAAATATGTTCATATACTTGAAAAAAAATTCATATCTAACCTAATAATTTTGATTCTTATGTCTCTATTTCAAGAGAAAATGATTAAAATCCTATATTACATGATTATTTTCATAATATCTGAATATATAGTTGGAAATGAGGAATGATAGTGATATCAGGAAGAAGGTGAGGCTTAAATATAAATATATTTTAAATCCACATAGCCAGAGAAGTTGAATAAGATAAATGTGATTAAAGAAAAATAAAATTTTCAGATTCTGAGGATGATTTGGAAGAGAAGTTTTATGATGTTATGTCTCTTAAATCCAGAAACATGAGAAGAGGGAATGGAACATACAAGGGAACACTTCACATAAATTTTTCTGTTGTGGACCTATTGATATTATGATAAAACATCTATAAAATCAAAAACAAACAATGATATTGAATAGAAACATGATATTCCTATAATATTCCCAAATAATAAAAAAAATTGATAAAAGATTTTTATAATGATAATGGTAATGTTATCTCTAAATTTCACGAGATAAAATTATTTTCTAAATGAGGTACAGAAAATGCGAATGAAGATGAAGATGTATTTTCCTCCAATTATGAAAATTATGAAAATTAATCATTGACACAGTGAATAATTAAGTTTCCCAACTGATAAAATTAGTATGGAATGTGAATAAGAAAAATTTATCGATATAAAATTTATATTAAAGAGATAATTAAATAATGACTCTAAAATATTTATATATAGGACAAGTAAATAAAAAAATTGAAAAAATAAGATACAATTTTTAATAGAGATGAATATATCATTATAGAAGAAAATTCAAATATGATGAATAAGTTAATTATGGAAGGGATTTCTTATTTATCAAATACAATTAACATAAATTTATAAGAAATAATTAATGATAATGAAAATAATTTTTATCAAAAACAATAAAAATTGATCAGAATGGTAGATGATTTGATGAAGTGAATATCTAATGTTAATAATTCTATTTCCAATTTTAGAGAATTTTCAAATAGTTTTGAAGCTCAATAAGACAAATATATATTGTTATCAAAATATTTTAATTATTTTTTAATATTATGATGAAGAATCATTGAAGAAGAAACAATTCATGAAGATAATGATTATGGCTAAATCATGTGATGTTCCCAAATATACAAATTATTATACTATCAAATTGAATTAACAATCTTGTAGAAATGGGTTAACTATAAGAGAATAAAATTATTGAGCTGCAGATCAAGTATGTGGGAGTTCAAAAAGATTTATGTTTCATAAAAAGAATTTCAACTTAGTGATTTTAATATAGATAAAGGATAATGAAAAAATCATGATAACAATTTATATTAAATGGTAAATATGTTTTATAGGGATATTATGGGTAAATATGGGTCTTTGGGAATAGGAAACAATAATATATCTTAATCACTGGAATTATAATTATTATAGAAATTATGATAGGTAAGGATTTATGGTGAGTAATTCCTCGTAATAGAAGGAAGTTGAGAAAATAGTTAAGAACACTGGACATAAATAAGATATCATGTATAATATAAATGAATATGTTTCTGGAATGTAGGATTATAAAATCCTTCATTATAATTATTATATTATTATGTTACTATACCAATAAATTATGAGTTATAATAATCAAATGATTTAAAATATTATTAGTAGGGGAAAAATAAGGCTTTAATTAAGGACGTTTAACATAAATTACTTATAGGGTAATGTCCAATGAAATTTAATAGTGTATTTTCATCTAATATGTTATGATATTTAAATATCATTAATGATGTAAATATTTTTAAATATATTTAAGTTAACTTTTTAAATTTTAGACCTCTAAATATTAATGGAGTTGCCCAATAACATACTAGAAAAAAATGATTCAATCAAAGAGAACACTTTTTGTTAATAGATTGAAACATAACCGATTATGTGTTTAACAGATCAATGTTGAATCAATTGGTTGGTCTTAAAAAAATTGGGATTATTTCATACGAATATTAAACATGAAAAAATGTAAAGAAATGAAGGAAGTCTAATGGAAACATATTTTAAGTGTATGATGTAGAAAACCCATGATATTTAAATATGAAATAATAAAATTAAATATTTCATCGAAGAGATGGAAATATTTCACAGAATAATATTAATTTTATAACACGAGGAGAAAATGTTTGTAATATTCATTTGGGAAAAATTGAAATGTTTTAGATTTTATCAATATATCAAAAGGGTAAGATCACAAATTCATTACACAAGAATGTGGAAATTAAAACTACTCAACCATCAAGGATCATTCATTCAGTGGTATTTCATCCCATAATGAATTAATCAACCAATAATGATAATTATATTACTAATCTCATAGATGATATATCTCATATTAAATTTTTTATGTTATATAAATAAAAATCACCAGCCCTACAAAAGCTTAAAGGTTTCTAATGAAGTGAATAGAAAGAGTGGGGTTTATATCAAAAAGGTCTAAACAAATAATTAAACGATTTATAAAAATGGGATGTTTAAAGATTATATTAAGAATAATGGAATATAATATGAACTTAATACACTATACATGGAAAAACAATTGTTCATCAGAATGGGAGAATGTGTATATAGTATATACGGATTGGAAAATGTTAGTGAAACATGATACATATCATTATTTATAGATACTAGCTAGTAGGGTAATGGTTTATGTCCCAAAGCAGTGTTTTTATTTAAAATAATGTTATTTTCGAATATGATATATTTTATAAAAAAACTATTCAAGTTTAACATGTCATAGGTTGTTTAGTGACCCTTATACTATAAAGTTAAAATGAGTGAATATTAGAATACTTTACAATCGAGAAGATGATCTGGTATTTCTTGGATATTCTAAAAATATAATTTTTTTTATTACTATTTAAACTAAAAAAAGTAAAATATTTCAATAATTATCCTAGTGTTAAGTTATTATAAAAATAATTTAAATAAATTTATCGTGAATTTAAAGTTATAAAAACTACGTTAATGTTATTTCAATTAATCCTCTTGATGAAATCTTAGAAAAATATTAAAGAGTGAAACATGTAAAATTTATATAATAATAATCAATTTTTTAGAAGATGTGGTAAAAAATAATTCATCTCATCCAAGGATGATAAGTAAATTTTTGTTTAAAAATACATTTTTTGTCATGGTTGAAAATTTCAAACTAGGAAAACTATGATGAAAACAACACATACCTCTTAGTATTCTCAATTTGAACCTAATTTAGTTGAAGAATCATAGAATCTTAAAAGTTAGATACATTCTAAGAATGAATAAATTTAGTAGATAGTGAAGAATAAGATTTTGTAATTTTAACCATGGAGAAAAGAAAATAATATCTTTAGGATAGAGTGGTTGTTATAGAATAAAATGAATTTGAAAGGTAAAGGGGTTAAAAATAATGATTTCTTTGTAATGGTTATTCATTGTCAATATAGTTGATTTTTTATAAATTTTCATCGATTGTGATGCATGAAACTATAAGAATATTTTGTACTATTCTAATAAAAGTAAACACATGATTCTTCTAATGGATGTCTCATCAACATTCCCTAATTGATAATTGAGAAAAGTTGTGGCTCCCTTCATATATAATTTGACATTAAATTTATTCAGTTGAAAAGGGATTTTAATAGGATAAAAAATCCCATATAGCATGGTATTTTATGATTGAAAAATACATAATGGGTTTAAATTTTAGAAAAATTATATTAGAGATTAATCTCCACATTAATGACAAAAAATATATATCTCATATTTTTATTATCTATGTATATGACATCATATTCACTAGGAATGATTAAAAAATGTTTGAGATGTTCTATAATGATGTGTAGGAGGTGTTTGAGATTTAAATGATTAATGAATTGAGGTATTTTATTGGTTTATATATTTTTAAAAAAGGTTACTGTGTTATACTTTATTAATAAAATTATTCTAATGAACTTACAAAAAGGTTTGGTATTGGGTATTTAAAGGCAAATTCAACAAAAAATTCAATGGAAACATAATTTTCCAATGATGACCTATGAAAGTTAATGGATCAATGGAATTATTGTTTCTTACTGATGGTTTATTATATTTAATAGCTTCCTGACTGAATGATGTGTATGTAGTTAAAACTTTTACCTATTATAAAATTTCACCAAAATTAACCCATTTAATTATGGGAAAAATGATTCATATACTGGTTAAAATAAAATTGATTTTTTTGAAATATAATATAAATGGAATGTTTGAACTTTTTAGTTATATAGATATTTACTAGAAATAATGTGTTTTATTTGATGTTTATATATTATGGTGTTTTCTATCTTATAGATAAGTTAGTTTTTTTGGAATTATAAGAAGAAAATTTATGTTACTTTAATCATGCCTAATTCAAAATATATCACAATAACTCAATCAAAAACTTAGATAATGTGGATGAATAGGTAGTTTGAATATTTAAAAGTTGAACTGTATTTTCCACTTCTCTTGGGATGTGATAAAAAAAGTTCTATTAATTTATCAAAGTGACCAGTTCACCATTAATGAATAAAGAACCTTAATATAAAATATCATTTAATCAAGGAAATGGAGAATATAAATGAATTACACGTGTAATTTTTTCCTAAAGAAGAATGAATTTCTGATTTATTTATCAATACATTTCAAAATGGGGTATTTTAGAATCTACTGTTGATGTTGGTAATCCAACCTCACCCCTTTCAAGGATAGGGTATTAGCATAAGGTACACTCTTTAATCATGTATTTTTATATTATATAAAATATGGAGTAGAATGAAAAAATAAATATTTCCTTATATATTTTTCCACGAATGTTTTTGAAATGTGCGAGAGTATTTATATGGGTATTATCCATTAATATGGGTATTATTTTTTAGTTACTGGAATATATTTTGAGGATCTTCTTAAAAGGGTAAATATTTTATTATGGTATTATTGAATTCATGTAAACTATTATAAGAATGTACGGACGTAAATATACCTTTTGATGATGAAGTTCATATTGGTGGAATCATTTCACTATTACCAGATTTAATCTAGTTTGAAGAAAGTGGATTGTTAATAATTTCTATGTTATAGATAACATAATATTACTTATCCAATTTTCTTCTATCCAACATGTTATTTTAATAAATAGTCATGTAATTATATAATGGTGATATGTTATTAGAATTTCAAATTTTTGTATAGATTTATGTTAGTTGTTTGATAATAAAATACTAAGGGGAAGATTATTGATACTAAGAGGCACTGATATATTTTTTTGAGTAGGTGGAGAATGATGTTAGAGTGGATATTATACTTTTTGTCAATTTTTATAGTTAAGGAATAAATAATATTAAATATCACAATTGATTTGAGATAAAGGTTATTTGGATTATAATTTAGATGATTCATAATTTGGTTCAAATTCAGTATATATCATGATTTCAGTACATGATTCTACCGAATGAAAGAAGAATTAGAATAAGTTCCAAGTTGCAGATCATTGTATTTCACATTTGTGGTTTGAGGGAGAAACCTAACACACTAAAATTCATTTCCACGCTCCATTCATCTAAAATTGAGTTTGAATACACTACAGTAGATGTTTCCATGCTGTAGAGATGATGAAAATAGTTTTTAATGAAAAATGATCTAAAAGATATCACACCATAGTATAAATTTACACATAATAGTGGATATTATATCATATTACTCTACACCATAGTGAAGGTATATAATAGTTCTACAATTCAGTAGATCCCTAGAATTTGGATCCCCAATTAATTTTATTAAAATTTAATAATTTTTATGATTTACTCTAGGAATAATCTTTACACTAGGGTATTTAAATACATGTGATCAGTGGAATGAGGATTATATTCTACACCAAAATTCAAATGATCTTTTATTTTCCCCATTTCTACATCATCTAGAACTATTATATTTTAGAAAAATCATACAGTGAGATCAAATACATATAGTGAATTGTAATGATCAAGATTTATATTGCAAGTCAAATCATTCTATCTTACCTTTATCTATATATAGTAAATATAACATGATTGTAATAAAATCACTCAATCAGTAATGTATTATAATTGATAGAGTAATATGATGACACTTCGAAACTTTTTATTGATTTAGAGATTTGTTTTTATTACCAAAATTCTTATGTTCATAATAGGAAAATACTTACGTCAAGGAAGTAAATCTTTTCTCAAGAACATTGATAACTAATTTTTTGTAGTAAACGTCAAAATGACTTAATATTACTTCCATAGGTGGTCCATCTTATTCAAAACATATTATAACTTCCTCAAATTATATGTAAAATTGTATGTATAAATATAGACTCCTTACTATGAATTTATATGTCATTTTAGTTGATAAATTACTCAAAATTGGGTAGATTTATAAAAAATCTTCTAGATCCAGTGAAGCCCTTGTTAAATCAACCATTATCCTTCTATGATTTTTCAAAAAAACATAAAGTGCATATATATACTATATACTTAGTGATAAAAATTATTTTATATTCTTGGTACTGTTTTCCTCTTAAATATAGGTATACCTCATGATTTGAACCTAATTTATACATGTTCTCCATAGAAATTTAGTCTTTCCATCCATAAGTTCATTATCCATATACTCTTTCAGTCCAACAGTAATAGATAGTTCTGGAACTCCTCCTTTATCAATTGTAATATTCTTCTATGAAGACAAAATCTTAAAATCTCTTGATGTAAAATGGTATGTCCACTTGAATGTTTTTATTCTATCTATTTAACGGAAGATATCTCCATTTTTCACTTTTCTTAATATATTGGAAACACTTATTTAATAGTATTTTACATGTACCAATTATAAAAGTTTTACATTTACCTTAATGGTTGGATACTCTATTCCATTTCCCAACACATTACAATAAAATAATGAAATTTAAAATTGAAATATTAATTTGAGACAAAAAAATATAACAATCACACCGAGGACCATTCCAGAAAATATCCCTTAAGAAACAATTTATTTATTTCGTGGATCATTTCATTTTGACCCTACAAGAGAGAAATGTTTTCTCCTGAAGATACAACCTTTTCCTCTTCAAGACTATAGATAGAAGAGGGAATCATGGCACCCTTTCCTCTACTAATGAAAATATGGGTTGATGATTATGACATTACATCTTTAGAGGTTTGTGGGGTATCTCCATGATCCTCTTTCCCAATTATAGGTACATATTATTATAAGACCATTGATGTCTTTAATTGATGTATACATGAATGATTCTGATAAACCTATCCCCAATAGATTTAATTCATTTCCTAATATATTTACATTGGCATAAGATACAGGGAATCACATACTGAACGTCCTAATTAAATAATGGTATTGTTAAAATATATACATATATGATTCTTACATTTCATTTCAATCCACAAATTATAAGATAAAGTTTTTTCAATAATAACATTATAAACACATGAATATGCATTTATATTAGTCATAGTAATCTTTAGGGAATCTTGGGGAAAGGAATAAAATTTAGGGGTGATCTCAAATTATTAGTAAGGGTTATGTATAGGAAATGAAATAATGAATCAATAATAATAATAAATATATAAAGGTAAATAATTGAACTCACATTTCATTCAAAATACTTGAATACTAAAATAGATAAGTTAGAATCAATATGGGAAGGGATATAACAAAAAAATGTCACTTTCTCAATAAACTGAGAATGAAGTCTATATATATATATATATATATTAATTTGGAAATATCATGTATAATAAAGATGACATAAATGATGGAAATTTTTAATTATCAAACATCTTTTCGGAAGAACAAAAAGACCATTACTATAATATTTTGTCCCCTAAATAGTTTAAATGTATAGGTAAAAACTCATTTAATTTGTCCAAATGATTTTTTTCAGGTGTCTTTTCAATGTATCTACGGAAAAAATAATGTTTGGTACACACCCTTTATTACATGTCCCATGCAATACCCATATGTGGAAAAAAATTATTCAATTGATGACTAGTGTTATTTATCATCAAATATCTATATTGAGTATAATATATGAAATTGTAAATATTTTCCTTAAAAAAGTAATTAACATTTAATGTATAACATGGTACATTATAACTACACAAATTTTAAAAAATAATCATATTTATGATAAATACTGTGGATATTTCACGGACATTTAATGTCTAATAATCACATGAAAGTAAACATTTCAAGGATATTTTTTTAACTAATAAATGAATTTAAGAAGTGAATTTAAATACATTACTTTTTAAATAATTTCACAAGCTAGATATAGGACTAATGAAGATGTTATGAATATAATATATACCTCTTTAAGTAAGAATAATGGGTTATTGTGGTTGCTGAATTGAAATAAAATGATCTTTACTAACATTATTTAAGAAAATATATTTTTCATTTTTAAAAACATTTTGAACAAATTATTCCTTGAAAAACACTTCTAAAAAATTATTTAAAAATATCTTAATAAACATGTGTATGAAGATTCAATCAATGAATGTAGTTAATCATATACATGTTGTAGAATGGAAAAGGATCATTCAGTTTCCACTGTAAAAATGTTAGAAAAGTGACTTATATAGAAAGAAACAACTAGATTACTTTGAAAAAAAATTAAAAATAAAACATGTTTAAAATTTTATTTTAATAAGAAATTTTGAATAGGTTACATAAAAAATATGATTTTTTAGAAAACATTGTTTTGTTTGAAAAACGATTTTCATCCGAAGAGAAAACTGAAGTCAGATTTTATTAAATCATTTTATCAATATTTTTTCATACAAAAGAGTAAATAAAAGGTATTTTCACTTAAAAAATATCCTTAATAACTATATTGTAACAAAATTAAATGGTTATTATAAATATTATCATATAATTTCCATTAATTGAAATTCATGAATAAATAATCTTGATTAGAATTAGACCGTGAAATAAACAATTAAAATGGCCATAACATTGAAGTGAAACTTAATTAATTAATTGATTATGTGTATAGACAATAAATACACATAAAAAAGTGTCCATAAAATAATTTATAGTAAAATTTAATTATATACATAACCAAATAGTATCAATGATAATGAATAATTAATATTACCTAATAAAAAGAAATTGTGTTTTGAAATTTATTTACCACCTTGTAACATTATGATAAAATATCTTTAGATGAAATAATTAACTTTTAAACAGAAACTAAAATGTGTAATGAAATATTAATTATATTAAATTTCAAAATCGTATATATATACACCATGTTAAAGTGAATCGGGGCATTGTATTACAATATAATTTTATGAAATGAAATTGAGAAAAAATCAACTGCCTTAGTCTTCCTTTTCAACAAATGATCATTAACCCAATATATAATGGATTTATGAATTTTATTATCTTATATGAGAATAATGTTAATATTTATGATATCATATTTGATATTTTTATAATATATTATTACCATTTCATTAATAATCATTCATTATATTCATCTTTTAAGGTAATAACCGTATTATTTTTCATTCATGTTATGGATTGTAATTTTTTGTTCCTCTTACATAGATCATGATATAATAATATATTAAATTTTAAATTTTCTTTAAAAAATTTATTTATTGATTATATATTTATTTATAGTAATCCTTAAAATTTTGTAATAGGAAATTAAATACACTATTCATGGAGACAGTAGGGCGTACGTCCTCATGAAGATTGTTTCCATTTTATTGTTGTACAAAATGATATAAACTTTATTTATATATATTTATATTATCATTCACAAATCATAATTATATCATATATATTACATATTTTTACAAAAACCATCGTTAAAATATTTCATGTAAAGCGTGAATTAAACACTTCACTTCACGTGGCCGTAGTCCTCCATACTCAAGGATGATATTATTTTATTCTTAAAAAATGGAAAAAATTGAAGTTATGTGTTATATAAAAATTAAATAAGACATAATAAATTATAAATACCATAAATAAAATTAATAAATGATATTAAAATCATTATTACCAACCATTATAGGTGGTAATGGGACAAAAAATGACATCTGTTCGTGAGGTGATAGTGCATTATACCCATAAATAATTATTGTGTATCCCATTTGAGGTAATTGGGTGAACTTTAATGTAATAACTATAACATAAAAACACCTATTTATATTTAATATATGAAGGTTATTATATAGGTATGATATAAAAATATTTTAATGAGGTGGAGATGAAAATAAAATTAAAACTTTTAATGATATTACCTCTTTTTTAGGTATCTTATTTATGTTGGAACTAATTAATTGATAATATATATTTTTTCCCATAATATATATTTAAGGATAGTGGGATGATATTTTGGTAGTTACATGGGAAGTTTTGTTACATACCAATTGTTGTTGATGTTCGCAATAGAGGGGGATAGCTGGTCGCCTTTTATATTGGAGGTGAGTGGAACTCTTGTGTTTATTTGAAAAGTTATATTATAAATTTTGTTTCTCCATTTAATGTGGGAATACTAATTATATTATAATTATAATAGAAGTGATAATGTATACATATGTCTATACGGTGTATTTTGTATAATTTCATAGGTCATTTTTTCATTATGTTTAATGTTCAGTCACCAAGTAATCTTATTTTTCTCTTAATAACTATGATTAATTATATCTATTTTTACAATAAATTTTCATAAAAACTTAATGTTAACACATTATAAATTATATATTATTATGATTGCAAATATGGAGTCCATTTATCCAAATTCTATTCACATAAGAAGAAAATATTAATTTAAAATCAATCCCTCGGAAGGAATGATAATGTGGGTTTTTTGAACGTGAAGATATTCAAATGTTTAATATGTTTTTATATCTAAATTACAAATAAAAATGATTCAAATGAACAAAATTTTATTATTATATTTATACTTGATCTAATTTTACATTAAAAACATTTTGAAATATAATTTTACCTTACAATATATTTTTATCCATGTTTGGTTATCTATTAATATTTATTATTTTTCATTATTCATAATAAACATATCATAAAAATACAAAACATTAAACATAAGGTAATATTTCGAATATAATTCAAAATACTAATTTCATTATATCGAATATAATTTATTAATGTTTAAAAAATTCGGGTTAAAATAATTGTTCCTATAAACGGGGGAAAACTGATTTAAAAAATATAGCTTTTTATTCGTAAAATAATATTTATTATTATCTTATGACTAAACATCTATTGGGTAAATTTGAAAACATTTTATTCATTATATTATATATAAATTTCATTAATATCATTCAATATTAGTAATTAATTTAATTAGTTATAATAAAACAACTCACACACATAATAGTTTTTAATGAAAACATTTCATTTACATTCAATTGGTATTTAAATTCGTTTTAAATTAATTATAATCCACTGAATTATAACATATAATTTCATAATATATAGAATAATATTAAAAAAATATAATTTAATGATTATAAAATAATTTTAATTTTAAATAATAATAGTAACACTATTCTATTAAACTCATTCTTGCATTTAATGAACGTTAACCGAGAAAGTCTTTGTTATGTGTAATGATAGATAACTTAGTGTTGTATGAATTGAAATATATTTCGTAGATTGAATTTATTTAAAATATTAAACATATTGTAATGTATTAATATATTATACTCCCTTTTACTCTTGGTGCTACATGTCATACATGCTATAGAATATGATATTAATATTTTTAAATTTATAGGTATTGAAATCTCGCCACCTTAATGAAATTATATCCTTGAAATATAATCATATTCTCAGTAATAAAGGGATCTCTATTTTTAAAGAAATTTTTCGAAAACCCCTCATCGAAAAAGTTTTAATTAAATAACCTCTTACGAGGAGAGAAATGGAAGTACGAAGTTCATCAGAAATAACACATAACAAGGTCTCTAAGTAGGAGAACATTGATTAAAAGTGAATACAATAAATGGAAGAAAATAATAAATTATTATAGAGAGTCATCAATTTCATTAATCAAAAGCATGTTACTAGCGAATAGAATGTAAATGGATTTAAAACCATAATTTTTTATGATATAATGCACTATATGGGTCATCAGATATGAATTTAATAGGATAAATATTTTTCTTTGAGATCCTTCTTTTATATATTCACATTTAATATAACATCCCATGAAAATAAAGAAATAATAAAATGTATTATTAATTAATATTTTCTGAATTAAATATTAATTTTACATTAAATTCGTTGCTATTTTCGATGGCGTACCTGATACACAACAGCAGGTTTCTTTTATATCTTACGTTGCACAATAATAATATAATATTATTATTTTAAATGTTAGTTAACACCTTGCCATTGTATTTTTGGGAATAAATATAAATAACTACAATATGATTATACTCATTTTTTAAATTTTATTACATTTATCTAATAAAAATTTTGAGGCTTAAAATAAGAAGGTATCTAATTTTAATCACAAATTCTCTAAATTCATTAAAAGGTCGATTTACCACCGTTTGATGGAGAACACTTTTTAAATCTAGTTTTTGTCACTTTTATATCATCTATTTGGAAAAAATATTATTCTTTAGATTCGGGACATCAAAATATAATTTGGATGAAATTTTGGTATTTTTCTGATAAAGTTCATTTTTTTAATGAATTGTGAAAATAATGTATTTTATTTCAAAACTTCCATTAAGTCAAATTTATTTATATGGTTATATTATCTTTTTAATTAGTATTAATGTTTAATTAGATTATATTTTTATTATTTATTAAATTTTTATATTTGAATTAATTTCACTTTGAAATTGGACATAAACACGTGTAAATCATTAAGTAGTTATTACTTCTTAAAAACACGCCTTTTGTTTTGATAGCTGCAATTATTTTTAGATTAATTTCATCAAATTTTGTGTTTTGAATTTGGAAAAATGGATTAAATATTTGGAATCATGAGGTCCAAATTTTTTAAATAGTTTACATTTATTTTTAGACATAATAAATATTTACTTCAGTAAATATTTTATTTACCACGGTTATAGGGTAAATTTGATAACTAAGGGTAAAAAAATATTACTATAATAATATTAAACTATCATAACATGTGTCTTAATACTATTGGTTGACACACTTCTAATCATGGGCATCCTTGGGTATTTTTTGAGACCTCATGGGGCCACATGGTAGTGATAATGATGCTATATTTTATTTAACTCAAAGTAAAGGCAAAAAAGACATAAACAAATATCTTTAAGAGAATTAAGTTTTACATAGAGTTTTATACTTTATATTTTCGACTATAAATTTTATTTTTAAATATAAAAATATTTCCTTTTCATCGTAATTTTTGATTAATTTTAGACATCAAATAAATTAAATTATTTATGACATAATAATGATGTACTGTTAACCTCATTAATAAATGATTTAAATAAATAAGATTATAAAGATTCAAATAATATCAAAAAACTATCCAATTATAATTTTATAATTATATTTAGACCATGAATCATATTAAATTCTACTTTAATATGTTTTTTAGGTTTATAAAATAATTACAATTACGTAATAAAATAATATTGTCACACTTTCCTAAAGAGACCCTCCTCCCCCTTATAAAAATCCCTCTCCTCTAAACAATTTATCACAACTCTCAAGCCCCTTGGATCATCCAACCTAATCCCAATTAATCTCCCTACATCATTTTAATCATCATAGAAGCCTTAACGTAGTCATAAGGAACTTTAAGAAACCTTCTGGTCCAAACCAAAGAGAGTTACCCGATTTAAAGGTAATGTTTTCACATAAGTTATTTTTTTATTTTTCTTATGAAACCCCATAAACTCTTTTTATTCATTAATTTTAAAAACAAAAATTATCCTTAAAATAATAGGATGTTTTTATGAGAAATATTCTTACTACACTTACACACACCTCCGTCTAATGGGTAATGAACATATTGTTTCTGTGGATGGCAAACTAACGCATCACGAAATGATGATTATTAAATTATATCCTACCACCGCTCATGGTGGACATTATGATAGAAATATATTTATACATGATATATATTATGTTTATGTTTTATTTTTAATTCTGTATTTTCCATTTATATCACACCTTTATAGTTTGCATTATGTATAAACGCGATAATTTCATTTGAGGAAGTGCAGACTACCGCCCCTCATATTGATATTACTCATTAATGACTTATGTGAGATGTATAAAAGATAGTTTTAATGATATTATATAGGATATTGTACTAGAATTATAATAAACCTATCTATCATTATGTTTTAATTCCATTAAAATAATAAATAGAAATGAAAGTATCGTTCTTGCGTAAATAAGACTTACTGTCTCCATAAACGGTGCATTTCATTTCTTATCTCTAATTATTATATACTATTATAAATACATATACATACAGGATATATATTATATATATGATATCTAAATAATGAATATTACTCTTGATATAATGTATATTTGACAACATGAACAAATTGTAATTATAAGAAGTTTATTTTTGACTCAAGTACCAAATATCGACAAAACAACCATTATTAACTTAAATGATTACATAATTTTAATAACATTGTAATAAGTGATATAAAAGGAATAATAAAATTGATAAAGGATATTATTCAATTACTAATTAAATTAAATTTATTATTAATGACATTAAAGAACAAACGGGTTAAATCAGGCACGAGGTAAGGGAATTCGTCTCAATATCTATTCATTGAAGAATATTTTGTTTTATACACGACCTTATTTTATAATCTGTATAAACACCTTTGAAATTTCATTTCAATCAAAGGGAATATTTTTCTATGAGGCGTTATAATGAACGAAAAAATGAATTTTTATTTTATCGTAAGTGATGAAAACGACCTTTTCCGCCACCATTAGTATTATTTAATCTATGGATTCCATAACAAGTCATAATTTTTTAAAAATAAAAAATAATACCACATATTGATTTATGTATATTGCTATTGAAAATGGTTTTCTTATGTCAATATATTTAAATGATATGTTTTGATTGCAATGTGGACATTTTATCTTTCCTTTATGTTTGTTTTATCTACAATAAATATGTTATGGTTCTTGGGAATTGTTTACATATACGGGTGGTTCTGTGACAAACCTAGGGTGGATGAGCCTGAGATATCTCTCTAATACATTAGGTATTGTGACAATGGTAATGGTGACTTTTTCTCCTAATATATTTAGGGAATATACATGGGTATTTATTCCAAATATAACTCCCTACATACCAGTGAAATCTATAATATAAGTATGATATGGATGCCACAAGTTACCTTTATAACTCGTGTTTACTATGTAAATCATATTATTTCATGGTGTGTGTTAAAGATCATATATTATGTATGTGATGATGAACTAATGTTTTTTTCTTAATTTTATAACCCTTACAAAGATTTTAATACTCAACCCATCTTTTGAAATGTTTTTTCACAAGACTTCAAGATCAATAGGGTCAGGGATGGGACCAAGAAAAACTCTTGCTGTCTAAAACATGGGACTAGAAATGACTCTTTTTTTCAACAATTTTTATTTTTCGAAGAAATGGAAACATTTCAGAAGTGTCTACCATGTAATTTTTGAGAATTGTTGTAATGGTTATAGGCTAATTATCTAAAACTATAATCCTGAAAAGACCATTAATGTGAAATAATCTTTTAATACATGATTATAAATGTTTAAGGTCGGGTCCTTATAGTTGGTATCATAGGATGGTTTAGATAACATTATAAGTTAGGATATTGTCAAATTAATGTCCATACATTAATAATTTCTATGATTCATGTGATATGTCATTTATAGATTACCATGTTTCTTCACCTAAGATATTTCTGTCTTCAGAATGGTTTTCCATAGAGGAAACAAGGAAACTATGTTGGGACGACATCTGGAGGTTTACAACCTTCCAAATCAGCATCTTGATATGGTCGGAATCGAAACTGAATAGTTTGTTGCAGTGATGGAATAGTTGACTCAAGCTATAAATGGTGGTGGTATACATGCATGAGATTAGTTAGATTATCCATAGATAAACATGTCAGTAGTATATAATTTCATGAGGCAATATCCCACATCATTCAGAGGATCATCTGAACATGTGCTAACAAAAGGGTGGATTAAAGCACTAGAAAAGGGTTTTTTTATGTCACGGGGTATTCAGATCATCAAAAGGCTAGTCTCTCTATTTACCATTTTGAAATTTCAGTTGATGAGTGGTGGTCGATGATGAAAAATATCAGGGATAATGAGGAGATTGATTCTCTTGATTGGGATGAATTCAAAGGTATGTTTCTCGAGAAAAATTTTCCTATGCTGGTTCATCTAAGGATTGAAATGAAATTCCTATAAGTGTGGCAGGTGGATGACTCAGTGGCTGCTTATGAAGAAAAATTCACTTGACTAGAAATGTATGCTCCAAATAACATATTATATATTGATAGTAAAATCAACAATTTTTACTTAGGATTAAAGACAATGTATCGATGGGCTTTAGCTTCACATGAGTTGAAAAGTTAATAAAATCCTATTCGATTGGCGAAGAAGATGGAAATGGAGTTTGTCGATGGTTAGAAGTTCATTGAGAAACAAAATAACAAGAGGTCAAGGTGGCAGGTGAATGGTAAAACCTCTATAAAAAGTCTCATGGTAAGAAACATAAGTTTACAGTTTGTGAAAATTGTTGTAAACAAATATTGTTGGGGAATGTCTATTGAATTCTGTTAAGTGCTAATGATGTGGTAAAATGGGACATAAGGTTCATAATTGTACTAAAAAAGAGCTGGGTAATGGGAAGACAAAATATTATTTACATTCAGTAAAATGGTTTCTATGTTATGAATTGGGTTATTATGAAAATGAGAGTCTAAAGAAGAACTCAACTAAGGGAAAGCATCCAGACTACAAGATGAAATGGGTGGTGAAATCCATTGCAACTACATCAGCAGATGTTGGGAAATCAAATGAAGTAGTATCATGTACAATTTTTGTTTTTTTTATTATTCCAATGGGAATTCTGTTTCAGGGTCTAAACATTAATTCATTTATGATATGTTTTCTAGTAAATTGTTAATTCCTTCTCAAGATATGAATCTAGAAATTATGGTAAAAAACCTGGAGTAAATGTTAAGATGAAAATAAATAATAAGAACCTTCCAGTCCTTGTGTGTGTAAAGAATATACCTACAAACCTTGTTATTCTTCCTCAAGTATAGTTTTATTTTATTTTGGGAAAGGATTGGATTTCTGTTTATCATAATAAGATTGAATTCAGAGCTAAAGAGGTTTTTTTTCACAATGATTTTTAGTTTGTGTACAATAATGAACTCTTAGTTTTTATAACTTATCAGGAAGTTGAAAAGCTAGTAAAATATAGAAATGAATGTTACCTTGTACATATTGTTGAAGACAATGGAACTGTTCAGATTAATGATGTGACAGTTTTAAAAGAGTACCTTGATTTTTTTCCTGATGAGTTTCCTGATTTTATACTTAATCGAGAAGTTGAATTTAATTTTGAATTAGATCCCGATGAAATGACAATTTCACAACCCCCTTATCGAATGGCTCAAATTGAAATTTTATAGTTAAAGATGCATCTCGAAGAGTTATTAGATAATGGTTTCATTCAACCTAGCACATCACCATGGGGTGCTCCTATCTTGTTTTTTAAAAAGATAATGGTTCAATGAGACTTTTCATTGATTATAGAGAATTGAATAACATCACTTTTAAGAAAAAGTATATTTTGCCTCATATTGATGATTTGTTTGATCATCCCAAGGGAGCTCCGTATTTTTCCAAGATTGACATGAGGTCGGGGTACCATCAGTTGAATGTAAAGGAAGCATACATTCTAAAGACTGTGTTTCATTATAGATATGGCAATTATGAATTTTTTGTGATTTATTTTGGTTTAACCAATGCACCTGATGTATTCATTGATCTTAGGAATATAATTTTCTGTGGGTACTTGGATAAGGTTTTTTTTGTTCATTTAAAATATTTTGATTTATTCTCAATTAAAGGGGTGTATGAAAATCATTTAAGTGTTGTATTGAAAACCTTAAATGAAAAGAACCTATTTGGGAAATTCATCAAGTGTGGTTTTTGGTTACAAAAACATTCATTCATTGATCGCATTGTTTCAAAAAATGGTATAACATTTGATAATTCTTAAACAAAAGTTGATAAAGAATGGCCAAGACCCACAAATATAACTAAGATTCGTAGTTTTCTTGGTTTGGTAGGTAATTACATGAGTTTTGTTGAAAATTATGCACCGTTATCTAGTCCAATGACTAAGTTAACTCGAAAAGGTGTTAAGTTATTTTAGACAAAAGAATGTGATTATTGTTTTTATTAATTGAAAAGAAGATTGGGTAATGCTTCGGTTTTGGCACTACCTTCAAGAAATGGTGAGTTTGTTATCAACAATGAAGCCACATTGAAAGGACTTGGTAATTTCCATATGTAGAATGATAAGGTAATTGATTATTATTCACATAAGTAGAAACCTCATGAGTTAAATTACCCTACAAATGATTTGGAATTAGCTATTGTTGTGTTTTTCATTATGAATTTGGAGGCAACATTTGTATGGATTAAAATGTGAAAAATAAACTAACCACAGAAGTTGGATGTATATATTCACATAGAATGAATTGAACATGATACAAAGGGTATGGTTGGAAGTAATCAAGGATTGGGATTGCACGATCCTTTAACATTCCGGAAAAGAAAATAAAGTGGCTGATTCTTTGAGTCAAAAAAAGTAATTCTTCATTAACCATACTATGGTTGGAGTGAGATCCTTTGGTTTTTGATTTGATGAAATTTGGAGTAAATGTTTTTGGTTTAAGAAATTATTTTGTTTTGTTTCAGGTGTTGGTGAAATCATATCTATCAGAAGGAATAAAGCAAGCACAAAAGGAAGATAGTGAGTTGGAAAAAAAAGGTAGAGTTGGTTTAGAAGGGTATGGTTCCTTATTTAAACATTCATAGTGATTGTGTTTTGATATTTGGAACGTGATTATGTGGGCCTTGTGATTCAAAATTGAAGAATGAGTTGTTATGTGAAACTCATAGTTCCCCGTTTTCAGTTCATCCTAGAAGTACTATGATATATAGAGATATTTGAGAGTAATACTAGTGGGATGGAATAAAAAAAATATATATTTCTGATTTTACTGTGAAGTGTTTGACTTGTCAACAAGTTAATGTAGAGTGGATGTTACTGAAAGGGATTCTTTAGTCTTTACTGGTGCCAGAGTTGAAATGGGAAAATATATCCATGGATATCAATGTGGGATTACCGAAGACATCTCGAAGTAATAATTCAATCTAGGTTATTATTGATTGATTGACTAAATCTGCTCATTTTCTTCCGATTCTAGATACTTTGTCTCTAGATCAACATTCTTGGTTGTATGTTTAAGAGACTGTCAGGATGCATGTTGTTATCCTCTACATTGTATCAGATCGTGAGCCTTGGTTTACATATAATGTTTTTCCAAGGCCATTAGAAGTCTTTGGGTATTGAATTAAATTTTAATCTAACTTTTCATCCACAATCAAATGGGAAGTCAGAACGAAGAATTCAGGCCTTGGAAGATATGTTATGTGCTTGCTTGATGGATTAACAGGGAAGTTGGGACCAACATATTTCTTTGATTTAATTTTCTTATAATAACAATTTTCATTCCAGTATACAAATGGCTCCATTTGTGGAATTATATGGGAAGCAGTGTCGAACTCCTGCTTTTTGGGATGAAGTAGGTGAATGGAAGCTAATTGGACCAGAATTAGTAGAAGAGATGGCAGAAAAAGTTCATTTGATTCAGAAGAACATGAGAATATATCACAGTAGGTAGAAATGTTATATAGATAACCATAGGAATGATCTTTTTTTGAGGTAGGTGATCATGTCTTTTTCAATGTTTTTCCATGGAAAAATTTGGTGCGTTTTGGTAAGAAATGAAAGTTGAGTCCAAGGTTCATTTGACCTTATGAAATCATAGAGAGTATTGGATCAGTTGGGAACATACAGGCATTACCACCATGTTTATACTAGGTACAATTTTTTTTTCATGTTTCAATATTGAGAAAGTATATGCCAGATCCATTTCATGTATTAAGTCCAGAGGTAGTTTAGTTTGAAGAGAATCTCTCTTATAGGGAACATCCATTCCAGATTCTTGACCGAAGAGAGAAAATATTTTGGAATAAATTAATTCACAATGTAATGGTTTTATTGAAAAAGAATATGGTTGAAAAGGCAACATGGGAATCTGAAAATTCTATGAGGGATAAATACCCCCATTTTTTGATAAGTGAATAAAATTGTGAGGATGCAATTTCCAAAAGGGTGGAAGGATGTAACATCCGATGTAAATAAAGAATTAGTCTGTTTTATTTTTAATTAATATTTTGTGAATATAATATTGATTTTTCTTTAAATTGGTTTCTATATTCGATGGCGTACCTAATATGCATCAACGTGTTTCTTTGAAATCTTACATTGCACAATAATAATATTATATTATTACATTAAATGGTTGTTTACTCCTAGCCATTTTATCGAATGGAATAAATATAACTAAATAAAATATTATTATACATATTTCTTAAATGTGTTTACATATATCCAATACAAATTTAGAGGCATAAAATAAGAACGAATCTGATTTTAGGCACAAATACTCTAATATTCATTAAAAGGACGATTTACTGCCTTTTGTTGGTGAACACCTTATAAATATAGTTATTCTCACTTTTATATGTTTTATTTGAAATAAAAATATTATTCTTTATAATCGGGACACAAAGAAATAATTTGGATGAAATTTTGGTATTTTTCTGATAAATTTCATTTTATAATAAATAGTGAAAATATTGTATTTTAATTCAAAACACCCTTTTAATCTAATTTATTTATATGGTTAGATTATCATTTTAATTGGTATTAATGTTTAATTATATTATATTTTTTCATTAAATCCAATTTTTGTCATTGTAATTAATTTTCCTTTTAAATTGGACATAAACAAGTGTTGTTCTTTTAATAGTTATTATTTCTTAAAAACACGCATATTGTTTTGACAATAGGAATTAATTTTAAATTAATTTATGCCACTTTAGTGTTTTGAATATGAAAAAATGGAATTAATATTTGGAATCATGAGGTCTAAATTGTGTAAATAGTTAACTTTTATTTTTAAACATTATGAATATTTACTTTAGTAAATATATTATTTACTCTGGTTAAAGGGAAAATATGTTAAATAAGGGTAAACAAATATTACTATAATAATATAAAATTACCCTAAAATGGGTCATAATCCTATTTTTTGATACACATCCAACCATGGGATTCCTTGGGTATATTTTCTGACCACATGGGGCCACATTGGTGTGATAATGAGACATTATTTTAATTAACTTAAATTTAAGACAAAAATGAAACAAACAGATATATTTTAGTAAATAAATTTTTACATTGCGTTATATAAGTTATAATTTAGACTGTATTTATTATTTTTAAATCTAAAACGATTTTCTACATCATGGTCCTTTTTAATAATTTTTATACATCAAATAAATTAAATTATATATGACACAATAATGATGCATTGTTTACCTAATTAATAAAAGATTAAAATAAATTAGATTATAAAGATTAAAATAATATCCAAAACCATTCCAATTATTATTGGATGATTTTATTTCTACCGAGATTCATCTTATCTTCCACATTAATATATATTGGACATTTAGAAACCGAAAATCATTATGTAATAAAATAACAGTTTCACACTATCTTAAAGATCCCCTCCTCCCCTTTATAAAAACGCATCCACTATAACCCATTCCTCAGACCTCTCAAGCACCTTGGCTCATAAAACCTCTACCCAATTAATATCCCTAAATCCCTATCCTCCTCATAGAATCCTTAACTTAGAAGAAGGCACTTCATCAAACCCTTTTCGTTTCAAACCAAAGAGAGTTACCTGATTTAAAGGTAACGTCTTCTCTTAAGTTCTTTTGTTTTATTTTACTTATCCACCCCCCCCCCCCAAAAAAAACTTTTACTTCTATTCTATTAAAACAACACCAGTTTCCTCAATATAATAGTATATTGTTATGATAAGTATTTTAACTACACTTACACACACCTCTATCTAATGGGTAATGAAAATACTGTTTCTATGGATGGAAAACTAACGCCTCATAAAACGATGATCATTCAATTATCTCATACCGCCTCTCATGGTGGAAATTATGATGGAATTATATTTATATGTGAAATATATTATTTTTATGTTTTCTTTATGCTTCATTATTTTCCATTTATATCATACCATTATGGTTTCCATTATTGGTAAACACAATAATTTCATTTGAGGAACTGCGGACTACCACCCCCCAATTTGATTTTACTCGTTAATGCCTTATGTGGGATGTATAAATGATGCATTTAATGATATTATATATTATATTATACTGGAATTATAATATAACTATGTATAATTATGTAATAATTCCATTATAATAATAAATATAAATGAAAGTATCATTCATGCGTACGTACGTCTTACCGTCTCCATAAACAGTGCATTTCATTTATTATCACTAAATGTTTTGTACTATTATACATACATACATATACTGGATATATATGATATATATGATATCTAAATCATGAATATCATTACAGATATAATGGATATTTGACCACATGAACAAATTGTATTTATAAGAAGTTCATGTTTTACTTAAGTACCAAATATCAACAAAACGGCCGTTATTAACTTAAATGATTACATAATGTTTATAACATTGTAATAAGTTATATAAAATTAATAATAATCATTAAAAAATAATCTTAAGAAATTATAAATTATGTTTATTTTATTATTCAAGAGATTGAAGAATGAACATGTCAAATTAGACACAAGGTAAGGGACTTAGTCTCAATCTCATTTCACTGTGGAATATTTTGTTTTATACATGACTTTCTTTTATACATTGTATATACAGCATTGGCATTTTATTTCATTCAAATGAAATATTTTTCAATGAGGATTTTTACTAAATGAAAAAAATGAATGTTTCTTTTAATGTGAGAGGGTACAATGATCTTATCTGTCTCCACGAGTATTAATTGATCTATGGCTACCAAAAAAGTCGTAATATTTTTAAAAGGATAATAAATACCATATACTCTTTAAAATATTTCTGTATTGAAAATGGTTTTGATAATTGTTTTGTTATGTCAATATATTTAAATTTTAAATTGTTCTTGCAATGTGGAAATGATATCTTTTTGTTATGTTTTTTATGGCCTATGAATTTGTTGTGGTTCTTGGGAATTGTTTACCTATACGGGTGGTTCTGGGATAAATCTAGGGTGGGTGAGACTATGATAGCTCTTCAATGCATTGGTTAACATGTTGGAGGTAAACATGAATGTTTCTCCTATGATATTTATTTAATATATTGTGGGGGATATTCCAAATGTAACTCCCTATGTAGGTGTGCAAGCTACAATGTATGTATGATATGGATCCCACAAGTTACCATTATGATTTGTGTTTACTATGTAAATCTTCTGATTTCATGAGGTATGTAAAAGTGCTTATGTTATGTATGCAATGATGACCTAATGTTTTCATTCATTATTTTATAACCCTTAATGAGCATTTTATGCTCATCCCATGTTTGGAAATGTTTTTCACAGGACTTAAAGATGAATAGGGTCAAGGATGTGATCAAAGAAAAGTCATGTTGTCTAAAACACAGGACTAGACACGACTATTTTTTTCAATAGATTTAATTTTATGAAGAAATGGAAACTGAGTAAAACTGTCTAACTTATAATTTTTGAGATTTCATATAACAGTTTTGGCCTAATTCTCTAAAACTTTTAACCTGAAATGATTCTCAGTGTCAATTATTCTTTTAATTCATGATTATGAAAGTTTTAAGGTCGGGTCCTTATATTTATTCTACAACTTATTAATATAAATAAATATAATTAACTTTTATATATCAATTTCATAGACTCAATTTAATCGTTTGGTTATTTTTTGATCAATTTTAGATTCGTTGCGTATTCGAAGAAATAAATATAAAAAAATTAAAAAAATGCCTAAAGAACTAAAATTTACTTTTAATGGATCTTAATGTCATTAAAACAAGTTTTTATATTTATCTATTACTATTTTCAAATAATAATTTTGTTAATAACAGTTATCCAATATTATTAATTAATATATAAATATTAAAATTAACACTTTCAGGTTCATTATTATGTTTTTTTCAAATTTTTTAACTAATAACAATGAAATATTGACCATGACAGCACATTGGCCAGTGGTTGGTAGGAAATCCATATCATATTTTTGTTGTGGGTTCAAGCCCCATGTATTTACTATATTATATGGGTTTTCACCCCCATATATATGTAGCCATTTTTCCAAGGCTATAATACGATAATAAAAAAATAAAAATGTCGGGCATTATTGGATTTTAATCATTAACATTTTTCTGTGTTTGTTTTCAATACAGATGTTTTTCACATTGACTCATAATACATTTTTTATATAAAATCTACTGTTTATCAATAACATTAAACATATTCCTCTAAAATATAAATGTATTATTTATCAAATAAATTTCTCTATGAGGCATAAAATTTCCATTAAATCTCAAAAATTTATTTAATCTTGTGACATTCCAACTAAAAAAGTTTTAAAAAGGGTTGTTTAAGACATTTAACTTATAATAAATGATAAAATCATTAACCCATTATGGTCTCTGTAACAAATATGTTAATGAATTCATATATGATTATAATATTTAATAAAATCCCATAATTCTCCATTATTATTATAACACAAATACCATTGGGAAAATACTTCTAAAACATAATTATTGAATCAATATACATGAATACATTATCTATTTTATTTCAACATGGGTTCTTCCATAGTCTATTCTTTAAACTTAGTCATACATCTTCAATGACTATTCAAATAATTCTTAATGTATGGTATGGAAAATCTAAATTATCCAAAAAATATCCCTGAAGAGTGTCAAACTAGGTGAACAATAAGGAATGTTTTCCTATACTAGGTTATGCAGGATTCAATACCAACGCACCCACTTTTGTGTTATTACCCATAGTAACATCTGTTGCAGAACCATGTCCACATGTAGTATCTGGACTGGGGTATATTTATTTGAAAAAACACATAATCTCATCCTTATGAAAAATTTTCGATGTTATTCAATATTTATGAAGAAATTATATCATATGGTTGTGTTACCTAATCTATTTTTTCCTATATCATGTTCCCTAGGTATTTATAAACTATCATTGATACCAACTATAAAAACCACAACCCCAGAGGCCTAGAGTTTGTGGCCATAGTGCTTCTAGACACCCAGTGAGGGGAGGAGTGAATCAGGGTGTCAAATATTGATTTTAATATAATGTACCTTATTCCTAGCTTGGTAGTAACTTGTTAAACCAACATGATGTATTTGAGTTGTAATCAAACATTCATACACAGAAAGACAACACATCAGTTTTACTTAGTCTACCAAAAAAGTCTTGTCCAAGGAGATAATGTCGATAGTGTGTTGTTGTACCTAAATACACGAATCTTCACTTGTTAGGGAATATATTTTTTATGAAATATTAACTCAATTCCATAAAAAAACCTTTACTAGATATTTGGGATTAAATAGTCAGTCCCTTAGAAACCTTCAGTTGACTCCCCCTAGCTCATTTTTTGTGTTAAATTATTACATTGTTAATTGACTTGAAATTCTCTTCACCAGATTGTAATTGAGGTCTTTATATCTGTTTAGAATTATACTCTATTTCATTGATGTCCAGAATTGATTCCCTTAAAATCACTATTCAAAAAACCTTATATTCAATCCTTGAAAAAAGATGTACTCAACACATTCTCACATCACATGTTCATGCACACATGGTTTGGGGTTATCATTTAAGATGTCTTCTACACAAATCGTTCCTTCAGTGAAACCACACCATAAGGATCACCTGGTCAATATAGACTCTATGATCATTATGCACATAATATTTGATGTGCATATGTCTTCTTGGCCCAACTCTTTCACATGATAGAGACATTGTATCTTCATTGGAGAATGATCAAATTCTTTACTAGGGGTATGTACACATTTATAATCCATGATGAAACTTTGTGTAAAATTCTTACACATCAACCCCTATGCATGTATGTGTGAATTTTATGTCACATTGGGTGAATAATTCTCTTTCAGACGACCTTTCCTTTCGCTAAAATTTAAATCTTTCATGTGATTCTTTCCTTTTCCATATTTCAATTTTATGATCCCCAAACAATCCTTGCATGAATCATTCCAGACAACCTTCCATCCTTCATTCAACTTCATTTTCCAAAAAATATATTTCTCTAATATTCAATTTTGGACCCAAAAAGATTGATACCAGTAGGATACAATGGCACCTTCAACCCATTTGTTAGCATGAACTATATGAATACATTCCATAAAAAATCCCCGATCATCCAAGAGGATTGAAATTAAACACAAATTATAATACATTTATAACAAGGAATAACCTTGGTTACAACAATGTCCCCTTTGGGTTTGTTGGAAATCAATAGATAAATTCAATAGAGCATCATCCACTATTAAAACTTGATATGTGAGAAAAACACTCATCAAACACTATATGACTACATGAGAAATTCTAGGTGCCTAAAACATGTGGAAAATATGAATTGGGTTATCAATTTTTGGAATTATTAATTATTTCCAAGATAATCTATGACTATTTCCAAATAACACCAATATTTTTTCTCTATTCTTATTTCCACATTAACCCTTTTGTAACTCATTATGTTTCTCCACTTATTTGTTGAACTCACTGAATTTCTCCATTTATAAATTCTATCCCATTTTAAATAAACCCAAAACACAAGATTTTTACCTGTTGAGATCAATAAAACACTATCCCCCTAGATCAAAATTTTCCCTTAAACCTACATCACATTAAAAATCAAATTAAAACATTTAATTAGACAAGGGAGAGAAGACCAACTGCATCCTCCTCATGCACGGGTAGGTGGATGAACATTGAGATTAAACCAATGTTTCTCAAACACATTTGCTTCCAAGGGTTTGGTTATAATATCAGCCGCATGGTCATCAATTCCATCATTATCAATTTTAATCATGCCTTGTTAAACATTTTTCTCGATGAAGTGATATATGACTTCAAAGTGTTTCATATATGAATGATGAAAAATTTAATTCATGAGATCATTTGTGCTCTTGTTATCATTATAAAACACAATAGGTTGTCTCATGTCATCACCAATATTAGTAAGGTTTTTCTTCTTCAAAATTAACTGAGTGCTAGCCTTTGTAGGAAATATATACTTAGATTCAGCAGTGCAGAGATAAGTTCATTATTTTTTTTCACTCAACCATCCCACACATTGTATTCAATAAATAATGCTCCATTACTTGTGGACTTTCTGAACACAACATCTCAAGAACAATTAGCATTAGAAATGCTGATAGTTCATTATCTCTTCTTGAATTAAAGTATAACCCATAATTTTGAGTACCTTGAATGTACCTCATGATTCCTTTAACAACCACCATATGTCTTTCCTTTGGATTACTTTGAAATCAAAACATTAAACATGTTTCAATGACAATATCTAGGCATGTAGTATTTATGTACTATAAGTATTCTATTATCCTATGATATATGGTAGGATCAACATAATCTCATCCCCGAGATTTTTATGTTTAGTTACAACTAAAATTAGAGTATACATTGGATTGGAGTCATTCATATTGAATTTATTCAGAAACTCTCTTTCATATAATTCCGGAGAAATAAAATTGTAATATTTACTCTGATTCACAAGAAACTCCAAGATGTCTGTCAGTTCACCAATAATGGACATTTCAAATTCTCATTTCATGTGATTGGAAAATTCATCAACTCATACAGGTCTTCTTCCACCAAATTTAATATCATATATGTACACCAGTACCATTAACTGATCTTTTTGAGAGTTATCCACATAGATATTGTGATCCACTCCTACTCTTTCAAATTTGAGAATTTTTTTGTAAGAATCCATCTTAGATTATGACGTTTTTGGTGCCTTCATTAGGCAATGGGGAGTCTTTTTAAATTTAAAACCCTATATTTCATCATTTCCAATTAGAAAACCCAGTGGTTGTTAAATATAAACTTCTTATTCAGGAATATGATTTAAGAATATAGTTGTGACATCCATCTAATAAATATTATATCATATTTGAATTTCCAAAGTATGGAAAACCTTTCTGAACTCTATTCTTGCCACTAGAGCAAAAAATTATTCAAAATCAATTCTATCTAATTTTTAATATGTTACATGTCCAGTGATCATGATACCTAATGGGATGGGAAAACATATACTTGTATTCTATCTTCATTCACTCTCATTCAGGGGTGAATATACAATAAAAGATAAATATATTTTGGGGAAATTCAACCTCTTAATCCTTTTCCAATTATATGACCTTCAAGTAATATCCAGAATAATCATGTTTGATAACAATTGAAATAATGATTTTAGGAACCTTCTCAGTCATTATTCATTTTTCTACCCCATAATGGAAACACTTATTATCATATTTATAATGGTGGATCTCATCATGAAGGAATTTCAAGAAATATAAGTGTAGAGAATACACCTAAATGGGTCTTTAACATGTGCTTTTCCACATTGGAAAACTTTCACAACATCACCGAGGATAATCCTCATGAACACTTATTCTCTAAAATAGCATAAATAAGATCAAGACATTATGGTACCTTCTATATCAGAATTTACTATGATAGAAAAAATTATTTTATCAAAAGAGAGGATCCTCTATCATATATGTTATGAATATATAATTGAGGAATCATTAAAATATGGTGACTTCTTCAGCTTGGCTATCAAGAATGGAAAACCCTCTCTACTCCTCAAGTTCCCCCCTTGAGAACATTTTTCGCCATCAATTACCTGCATTATATACACAACTAAAGGAAAATATATATCA
Organism: Viscum album; assembly: GCA_963277665.1. Classification (NCBI taxonomy): domain Eukaryota; kingdom Viridiplantae; phylum Streptophyta; class Magnoliopsida; order Santalales; family Viscaceae; genus Viscum; species Viscum album. The sequence goes on along the minus strand of OY728148.1, from coordinate 2,007,662,942 downwards.
AAGGAATACAGTGGATCCAACGTGCATAATTGATATAATCTGCACTATTGAGATGATATTCTCAACCATGATGCTCCATTTTAACCACTCTTAATGGGTGGACATTTTAACATATGTTCTGATTTATGATTTCATGGAATGGATCTCACCAAATTCAATTTATTTTTTGTGGAGAATCTTTCTACTTTACATCCATCATGGATTATACATTTTTACTCTTCTTAAGGGACTCTTCTTGCTATGGTATTTCTGTTAAACATTCTTTTTAAATGTGACTGGATTGCATGCATCATTAACCCATAACTTCTTCAACACATGAGAAATCTTTTGTTAGAAAACTCTCTTTCAATTTATCTTCATTATGTGGAACCTTTCATATTCCTTTTCTACCATCCTTAGAATTTACATCTTAGATATTACTCATTCTTTCTAAATCTTATTTCCAAATAACCAACATGTAAATAGGAACTGTACCAACATGTTTGGATCTTCCAAATCGGTTCTTCTTAGTTTTATCCCTCTTAGAATTTCATTTTTATGGTCTACCCTTCAACTTCTTGTACTTTGAATGCAGGGTCTTCTCAATTTCCTTACTGGATATCTTCTTGGGAGAATTTTTCTTCACCATATTCTTATGAATTTTTCCCATGGTAGATTTTTCATACATAACCATATCATTTGGTCTTCTATTATTTTCAACAGTGAATTAATGTTTGGAAAAAAATGTACCAAACTTGTCACCACTTTCATGGAATACATCACAAATTTTATTAAGCATCCACAATTGGTTTATAGTATATAGATTATTATGGACCATTAGATATTTCTTCTTCTTCTCATGATTTCTCCCCCTTGAAATAGGATTTTGTTGTGATCTTTCATTATGTGGATTATACCTATAATCCTACACATAATACCGAAAAATATTTCTGCACCATCAGTGAACAACAAAACTTGATCTCCTTAAATCATCTGTATAATTTTTTTGAATCATCTAGAAGACTTTTTGTGCACATTTTGGGTAACTTGATTCTATACAGTATTTTTTAACCACGTTAGTCAGGTTGGTAGGTTTTCTATCACCTTTATTCATCCATAATTGTTCAATATTATTCTTACAACCTCTAATATGAAATATAATGGGTTTAGAGGAATTAACACAAGTTCTTATGGATGTTCCTATTTCTTCTCAGCTTCTACAGATAGATAATAAAAATATGATGCTATCTTCTTATCGAATGTTGGAGGTATTTTAGATTTAGAATCATCCAGTTTACATTGTGTAGTTGTAGTTGCAGTAACTATCTTCTAGTTTTTTGAATTATTAATATATGTCTTCTCAGGAATGACCAATTGGGCTTCCAAATCAATACATTTCATATTGAGAATTATTTTATGAAAATCAATCAAAATAAATTTCTTTTATCTGACATATTGAATCTAAAAACATCTTCCTCCTGTAGATGAAATTTATCCTAAATCAAGGAGTTATGCTCTTTGATCTTATTGGATATTTAATCCAATTGTAAACCCTTGAAATCAGTGATATTATTCAATTTATCTTCTTGTTCAAGGATATTTTCACCAAGGAAATTTTTAACCCCTCGTTCTCTTAAACTTCTTTGACATATTTTTATGACCTAGTTTCAAGTTCTTGAATTTAAAATTAAAAGGATCCAACCTATCTAGAGTGATTTAAACATTCATGAATATATCATTGCAAGACAGTTCCCAAAGAATCATCTCATCCTTTAATATAGGTGATCTCTTCCTACATACATTGAAAAATTAAACAAAAAATGTTACTCTTTCTTTTATAATATCATGCAGATATTATCTTAATCTCTCAATTCCAAATTCATTTTAGATTTTTTATTAGCCAAAATATAATTTTCGAGGATATTTATTTTTAGGAAACATTTCAAAAGTGATAACACATACATCCAGACCATTTGAAAAATTTTATTTACATGTGGTAGAAGTGTGTTCCATTTCATTGTTCGAAACCTGAACCACCTCCTATTTACCTTCCAAGTATGATATATCATTATATTTAGAAAGTCATGGATAAATAAAAAGTACCTCTTCATTATATAAGATGGACATCTTCAACTATATCATATCGTTATTTTTCATTCTAAATATGATCATGGTGGATATAGACTTATTAATAAAGATAACTAGATATTCATTAAAACTGCATTACATTGTTGACCTAGGAAAGAAACCCAAATCATAAAAAAGTATAGATTTAGTATTGAATATCTTACATATAGGAAACCTATATCTGATACAACTTGTTTTACCCAGGAACAACATGAGAGGGGAGAGGTGAATCGTGGTTTCAGCTTATTCATTTAATGTGATGGATCTTGTTCCCACATTAGTAGGAACTCGTTAAACCTGTATGATTGATTCGAGAAGTAATGATACATTCATACACAAGAAGACAACAAATCAATATTACTTGGTTCACACACAGGGGTAGTCTAATGAGCCTACTCTGATAGATTATTGGTCATATTTAAATCTACAAGGCTTTATTAGTTTGGGAATAAAGATGTTCACACACGGTCACTCTATGCTAGGCACACTACTTTTATAATATTTTAGGGATAACACATTGGCTCCCTCCCAACAATTTCATAGACTCCCACTAGCACAATGGCCTACGTGAAGCCTTATTCAATCTATCGAATAAAATGTCTCATCAATATATTGGAATTGAATTATTTTTCTCTACCTAGAACAAGACTCTTCTTACATCGATGTCTTGAATTGATGCCCTCGAAATAACCGATCAAATAAACCAGATATTCAAACCATGAATGAAGCTCAATGTTTTACTTGCATGCAACACCTATACATGCACAAAATTTTTGGATTTATCACACTATAGGAATTCACACAACGCATTTATTTCATGCATCCACACTATATGGTTATCTTGGTCTAGATAGACTCATGGATCATTATATGCATAATATTTACTATGCGTAAGTCTTCTATGCGAAACACTTTCACATGGAATACATTAGATCTTTTTTGAAAAAAGTTCAATGTCTTGAGTAGGGACAACCCCCTATTTATATTCCTTGATGAACCTATTCATATGTAACTTTCATGTCAACCGCTTTGTGTATATGCCTAAAATTGACGTCACATTGGGCACATAAGTCTTTTTCGCACAATATCATCTATCACAAAAAATTTAATTCTATCATGCATTTTTTTCATTTTATGTATTTTAATTTTATGACTCTGAAAATCCATTATTAGCAACATTCCACAACATCATCAGTCGTATGTGAAAAATTCTTTTCTATAAGCGCCTCTCTCAATGATCCAATTTGTAGACCCAAAAACTTGGAAAACATTTGGATACAACACGTCCTTTAGAAATGTTGTCTGCATGAACTGTATGAATACATTCCCTATGGGAACCCTAGTCATCCAAAAATATTGAAAAATACAAAAATGAGAATCCAATTATAGAATGGAGCATCCTTGGTTCAATCAATGCCAATTACCATTAAACTGGCATAAGATAAAAGGAATCCCTTCCTAAAGATCGAATAGTTTAGTTGTCTTGGAAAACCAAATACATACAAGTGTCTTACATTACATTTGAATACACAAATTGAAACATATTTTTTATGATGTTGATATCAATAAATATAGGTTATCCATGTATACCAGTCATTATAAACTTCAGGGAATCCATGGGAAAGGAAGGAAATAAGCATGGTACCCAATGCTCAATTTGTGTCATGTTCAGTATAAGAAATCCTAAATCAATAAGAATAATCAATAATGAAAGATAAATAATGGAACATACATTACATTTAAAAAATTTTAATTATTGAATAATAATGGAAGAATCGACATGGAAAGGTAAATGAATGAGAACATAATACATTTAATCAATAAAATTAGAATGATGTAATCCAATATATTTTATCATATTGAAACCCTCATAGATTACAATTATAACTGAAATGAAGTAAATTTCATATTATCTGGTGTCGTGTCTCCAGAATATGAAAACCTATAATTTTAATATATACCCTCCAAATAGATTGAAACCATGTATAGACCCCATTTAATATGGATAACTGATTTTTCTAATGAGACGTATCAATGCCTCGATGGGATATATAAATTTCGGGACCCGACCATAACTACATATCCATATAAATCCTCATATATCGGAAAAAAATTGATTTATTTAATGGAAAATATGTCGTATCACCAAATATCTATATTGATTAAAAGATACAAATTTATAAATAAATCCACAGATAAACAAAAATTATTTCAATTTAGAAAACCATATGTAAGAATGACATAAAATTTAAACAGTAGACTTATACATGTTACAGATTGTGGATAATTAAATGAAATTTAATGTCTATATAGCATAGAAAAGTGAACATTTCAAGGGAAACTTTATAATAAAAAATGAATTATGAAAGTAAAAGTCAATACATTCATTAGATAGAATGATCATAAACCATACATAAGATAAATAAGGATGGTATCAAATTAAATTTTTCCCCATGATGTAATAATAAAGGTTCATTGCCATTAATTAATGTAAATAACATAAAAATATCTTTAAATACATTGTTGAAAAAAATATCATTTATATTTTGGAACACATTTTGAAATTACATTTCATTGAAAATAACTATTAGAAAAATATTTAAATTTTTTTTCATAAAATTAAAATGTATGATTCAATTAAAAGTTAGGATGTAATTATATACATGTTATACAATGAAAAAACATTCCTCTTTCACATTAAAATGGTTAGAAAAGTTCCTTGTTTGGAAAGAGACTAAATGAATCCATTAGAAAAAATATAAAAAGGTAAAATGGGTAAAATTTTATTTTCATAATTCATATTTAAAATGCAATAACAAATATTGATTAATTTTGTTTATAAATAATTGTTTCTTATAAAAATATATTTTCAACAGAATGGTGAAATGAAGTCATATTATAACACATTTAATCAATTATATTATGTATTGAACAGTGGGAAAATGGTACTATCACAAGAAAAATATCGTTAATATCAAAATTATAATTAAATTAAATGGTGTATTAAACAATTTTTATTAAATTTTCATTTATTTAAATTGAAGAATAAAAAATATTGATTCAAATGAGATTGAGAAAAAAATGATCATAACATTTCTATGAGAAATAATCAATCAATTGATTATATGTTTTAAATTTAAATTAGAATAAAAAACATTTATAAAAAACATAAGTTATTAAATATACATTATATATAAAATCGTTGTAATTGATCACAATAAAGATGTAATATAACTCAATGAAATGAAATTGAGTCTTGTTATTTAATTACCACTACGTAACTTTATGTTTAAGTCCCATTGGATGAAATAATCTAAATTGATATATAAATTACTAGGAATAATGTTTTATTCATGATATTACATTTAAATATGGGAGGTATATAAACCCTGCAAATCTTATCAGGTTTATAACATTACAATATTCCTCAATGAAATGAAATTGAGACAAAATCTATTACCCTACGCATCCTTTTGGTTGACTGCTATTTAGTCTCTTGTATAATAGTTTTAAGAATTTTATTAAACTATAATAGAACCATATTAATATCTATGATATCATATATTATACATTTAAAAAAATTATTACCCCTTCATTAGTAATCTTTAATTATTCGTAACATTGTTTTTTGAAATAACTGCATAATTTTTTTGTATGTTTTGATTTGATATTTTTTGTTCCTCTTACTTTTATCAGGATTGAAGCATATTAAAATTTTATACAATGATTTAAATAACATATATATTTATTTATATAAGTCAATAAATTTTGATGATAGGATGTGGAACATAGCATTGAAGAAGACAATAGGTTGTTTGAATGCATGAACGTTGTTTCAATTTTACTATTATATCAAAAGAATGAACAGTAAATTATATATTTGTTTATTTTAATTAAATTATAATATTTATGTCATATATATATTAGATATTTTCATTTAACCCATCATTAATAAATTACATTGAAATAGTGAAGGAAGCAGATGACTTCGTGAGGCGATAGTCCGTTGTACATACGAGCGTTGCTATCGTATTCCATTAAATTGAAATACATGAAGTTATGTGTTATATGACAATTATAGAATCATAAATAAATAATAAATATCATAAATATCATATATAAATATTATTTACATAATTATTCAAAACCATGAAAGGTGATAATGGAAAAACAAATGTCATCGGTCTGTGATGTGGTAGTCCTCCACACACTTGAATGATGATTTTGTAACTCATTTGATTGATGCTTGTGAATATTTTGGTCATAACATTAACATAAACATTTATAATTATATTTAAAATAATTTGGTATTTATATATTTATGATATAAAACTAATTCAATTAGTTGAAGGAGGAAACGAAATAAAAACACTTTTAGAAAATCATTACCTCTTTATCGGTTATCATCCTTGGGTTTGCACTAATGCATTCTTAAGCCGAATCTATGCCCAATATAAATATTCTTGGTCTATGGGAGTAATTTTATTTCCAAACTAAAATTTTTATGGTGTGATGATTGGGTAGAGTATCTGTCCTTTTATAATGGAGATGAGTGGCACTCTTATAATTTTTTTGAAAAGAGAGAATTTCCCTAATGTTGTTATTTATTTGTAAATTTGATCCAATAATGGACCCATATTGATCCTAAAAGGTATAAATTCTAATTATTTTTATCCAATTTTATTTAGAATATTATAGTTTAATTGTTCCCTAATTTTTAATGTTTAGACCCTCGGTAAATAATATTTTCCTTTAATTTTTGTGATTAATTTCAAATGTTCTAACTAATCATTTTGGTAAAATGTTATGTAAGAATTATTATAAATTTTTAACTCTTTAGATTCAATATATGGAATCCATTTTTATAAATTTAATCCATAGAAGTGGAAAAAATTAATTTAAAATTAATCCCGCGGACTGAATAATAAAGTAGGTTTTTAAATTTAGAATATTCAACATTATACTATGTTTTTATATCAAAAGTTAATATAAAAGTTATTAAAATGGATTAATAACATTTAATATATTTATAATTTATATATTTATTCTTTGAATCAAATTTACAATATAATTTAACATTATATATTATTTTAAATGAAATGTAAATTTTCAATTGAAATTCAGTATTTTTCAATATTCATCAAAAAAGTTAATTTTCTCAGAAAAATATCAAAAGAAAAAACTAACATAATTTTGAAATTATTATTTCACAAATAATTTTTTTATAATCTATTTTTTAAAAATTTCAGAATTTATTTTTAAAACAAGGGAGCCATTAAAAAGGGACAAAGCATGTAACGTCCCAGGTTTGGGTGCCACCCAAAGGTGCCTTGTACATGGTTGTTCACATGACCTCAAGCGCATTTCTCCAAATTCCAGAGGCCATCAACTTTCATAGAGGGAAATGTCCTGATAATGGGGAAACAATGTCCTCATTAGAAGTGTATACATATATTAATTATGAATAAAACAATAGCAGAACCTGTAATACCATAAAACATATGTATACAACTGAAGACTGATAGTAATAAAAACTACTCGAGCATAGATATATAAATAATTTGTTTCACATATTCCTGGTAATTTAGCCAAAAAAAGGTCCCAATGTTGGAAATAAAATACAATCCAATACAAAAGAAAATAATGTAAACTCCAACAACATCGCAAGCCAGAGCTTGGTCCCATTTTCTCTAGCTCCAATAGCAATCATGTACCAGATGAATAAAGTTGCTTTCCCTTATCCATACATATAATCATATAAACAGTTTGGGTCCAAAATTATGACCTAAATATGTTGTGAGACGAATCCCAGTATTCAACCACCAAATTATTTGTGGCTAACTGCTAGTGAATATTTATAGCTTGTAATATGAAACAATGAATTAATAAACTAGGAAGTACTCAAATGTAAACAATCATAATGATTTAAATTACATTCATTTATGTTTTATTATTCATTTGATGCATAATGTAACCCTAGGATATATCCTAATATTTCTATCTCTTATGTAAACTAACCAAAACAGACATCTCATATGACCATCTAATTAATCAAGTAAAAAAATCCATATTTGTGCTTTGGCTTGATAGAAATTTAAAAAACATTCAATTTTAAATAAAATAGCCTCTTGGAAATATCTTACGGTTCAACCCATTAAGTCAAAAATAGCATCAATTCATTAGGTGATGTCCCTCTGGGAAATCTCACATAGTCTTACCTCTTTTGGTCCAACATAGCATCAATTAATTATGTGACAACAATATGAAAAAGCTCTCACTTTATAATCCCTTCTAGCCAGTCTTCTACACCAAGGCTCTCACTTTCCTGTGTAAATAAGCTAGATGTTCCCTCATTTATTCTGGTCAAAACCTCTCATAGTCCATTGGAAAAAATATTCCTGCATATCATATCAAATAAAATATTTTGGATTCCCCTTAAGACTTCCAGCTCCAAGAATCTCACGGTCTATTGAAAAAATATAGTGCACATAACATATAATGTGTATCATGTAATATGAAAGTACTACATGGATAAAAATTCGCATTGAAAATCATCGGAATTTCAAGTAATCAAACATCATCTTAATTAACATAGAATGGAATCCAAGGTATGCCTCAAGGAAACCTAGACCAAAAGGCGGTAAATTAATCCAACAAAGTAAAACACACCCATTGGGTGTCCCTTAGACAAGGTATCTATACTAACGCAAAATAAAAAATCATTTTTAAACCATTGAACCCGTATCAGGTAATAAGAGTTTTAAATTAAAAATCTAGATATACTACAAAACGTAGGCATACATATTTTTTATCATATATAATTTGAATACAAACAACTAAAGTAAGAAACATCCTACCTCAATGTCATATGATTGATATACCTAAACATCAGCCATGGAATCAAACTAAAATGGACTAGATCTATAAAAAACATAAAAAACTGCTAACCATGAATAACTCACATGAGAAGAAAAATCAGAAAGAAGGGATCAACAAGGTTTGAGAACCCACCGGTGGGATTCCAATGCAACATCTGATGTATCGATCAGATCTCGAATAGAGAATCGGGAGATAGAACTTCTTCCATCCTTATGGGGTGCCCTTATACGAAACATAGGAATAAGAATGTGTTTCCAGAATGGAGAAGTGTCCTCGCTCCAATATATCAAATACAAAAAAATGTACATGGTGTTTTCACTAACACAACACATCGTGTAGTTGCCTCACCTAGCCCCCGGATTAAGAGTTCTACCCAGTGACTACATAACTATGTACTCATCCATTATATGGTCAAAATGTGGTTGTTCATGGAATGTTAGGTAGATGAAATTTACTCAAAAGTACATAGAATTTACATATAAAATACTATTTTCTTCTTTTTCTTCAATAAAAACCAAAAACAAGATCCATACCTAAAAAGAAGATCCTAGTTCTTACAAACCTCCCCTCATGAAGCAATTCGTCCATGAATTTTCCTTCAATGGGTTGTAAAGAAGAATTTGTAAATAACATTGCCCACTATGATCGTACATCATCCACCCTCTCCTATGTCTCGTCCTTCACTTAATCCTGCTACCATATCACCCATAATAAATGAATATAATATCCATAGAGAATCATTTTTTAGTGATCCACAATCTGAATAGGGTGCTCCTCGAAGAATGCATCCACCTCCAACTCGACCTCATCGGGTTGAAAAACATTAGATGGGTCTGAAAAGTAACACCCTACTCCATTTTCATGAACTCCCTATATAAGTTGTACCCCGATGTCTTATTTTAGAAGTAATCATAGAAGGACTTTTGAAACACTTCCCAAGCCATATCTTGGGGACATCCCATAAGTGAAACAACATCCCACTTATCTTGGTGGAATCCTATATCATGTAAGTAATGAGCTTCACCCTCCTCTATAGAGGATTCTCTAGATGATAGAAGATAGAAATCATGGCCTCTAACAATTAATCTAGGGCCTCTGGTCCTCCATCCCATGAAAAAGTGGGAGGATGCTGCTATTAGATAACATGTGTCAACTCTTCCATAGATGGGGAAAGATGTGGTGCTCCCTGAATGGTATGTATCATCCTCATAAAGCCTTCATAGAACTATGCATCGACACCTACGTATGGTAAAATAGCTAGTTCCAAGACAGGCATGACAGGAGGATCTGCTAGTATTATTTGATCTACCATATTTGGTGGTACATCATAACCTTGTACCTAGAATACAACTTGAGGATGTCTTGGGGGAATGAAAATGCAGGGTCAAGCACACACCACAGTACACAATTAATGAAAACTGAATCTCAGAAGAGAAAGGACATAACAGGTGAAGGAAAGCATTAATGTTTTACAAGGGAGGGTTGCATGGAATGTAGAACCAGTACACAGTGTGTTTCCCTTAATCAATAACATGGGCGTGAACCTTTTCCAACTTGGTCTTGTAACAACCCATACACAAGATATGTTTCTCCCGAGACACAGTGTGTATATAACTATTTCTTCATTCTCATGTAATTGTACACGGTTATAACTAAAGTGTTCTACTTCTATGACACTACACAACCTATATACTATAGACATTTCATGTATAACATATGTTTCATACACCTATTCCATTAGTAACACATCAAGATAAATTCTTGATTACATCACAATGAGTACTCCCAGTAAATGGTGTGTTCTACCAAAAGTTTACCGACCCTATGTCTCTACTCACACTGGGAGTCACACGGTCTCATACTACATGGTTTGTACATATGGTACACATCATGTACTCCTGAAAGTTTATTTCTTCCAGAACAAAAGAAAAAATGGATTGTGTTCATAACATCACACGCCGTGTTGTATGGGTTTATGGACTGTAAGCCCCTAAATCTTCTTCAAAACCACAAAAAACTTAAATTTTTTCCATGTCATGCCATTTTTTGATCTATGAGATCATATAGCACACAAAAATAAATGTTGGGAATCATATCCATATCATATCTTTGTATAATTTAATCAATGTTCAAATATGATCCACCCAATTCAAATCCAAGAGGGCCCATAACACCTAATGGACCAAATGGAATCCATCTAAATTAAATGTTACATATACTAATACCCTGTCAAAAGAGCTGGTATTTCTACCATGACATCTATCCCAACAACATACATATCTATAATAACATCTATCACAACAGCGTGCAATCAATAATGCTGTCTAAATTGAATAGAAACAATACGTGGAATGCGATTTCTAATAGGTTCACATATGATGCATGAGATGGAATACCCTCATATCACTGGGATGAATCAAAATATAACGACAATGATATCAATACTAACATCACAAAACAAGTGTTTCACCCAATGGTGAAATAAAATGAACTGTAATAGTTCGAAATCCATGAATTACAATACAATTTGAGGTAATTCCACTTTTCCCTATACACTAGGTAGCTACTCCCTAACACACCTAATTACAAAACTCCATTTTCTTATTATTCCATTCTAATGTCTCCAAACAATAAGACAACCTATAAATGAACATCCTCTCTAATACAACTTTGTTACATCCCAGCTTCAGGTGCCACCCAAAGGTTCCCCGTACTTGGTTGGTAACATAATCTCCAGTGCATTTCCAAAAATTCTAGAATCTTCTGACTTGTAACGAGGGACAACATCTAATATTGGGGAAAATATTCCCTCATTGGATGACTATGCATTTTGGAATTAATAAAAAAACCATATCTGAAGAATTAATTCCACACAAAACAAGAAAAAAAGAGGAAGACTGATATTAATAAAAACAACCGGAAAATAGATATACAGATGATGCATGTAACATGTGTTTAGTAAATATTCCATAATATGTCCCCAAGCAAGAAATACAATATAATCCAATACAAAGTGAAAGAATGTATACTCCAACAACATCATAAGCCTGAGCTTGGTCCCATGCTCTCCAACTCCAATAACAATCATGTACCTGATAGAGAAGGGTGCTTGACCTTATATATACCTACAATAATAGTAGCTATTTGGGTCCGAAATCAAGACACAAATATGGTGTGATATGAATCCTAGTATGAATCCACAAAAATATCTATTCCTAACTATCAAGGAATATATTTAGTAGGTAATATGAAGGTATGAAGCAATAAACTATGAAGTACTCAAAAATAAACAATCCCATATATTTCAATTAAATTCATTTATCATTTATTATTCATCAATTGAATCATGTAATACAGGGATCTAGCTTATGTTTTGTATCCCCAATGTAAAGTATCCAAAAAAAGGTCTTATAATACTGACTAAGTAATCATGTAAGATGAAATCCAAGATTGAGCATTGGCTTGGAAGATGTGTCACTAACATTCAATTATTCATAAATGACCATTTGTGAGAGATCTTACAGTCCCAATCCATTGGTCCAAAAAAGAATCAATTCATTAAGTTAAAAATCTATGGGAAAAATCTCATGTTGTAAACCCTTCTTGTCCACTATAACATCAATTCATTATGTGAAAACCCTTTGGGAAATCTCTCACGGTCTAATACATTCTTTTCAATTATCTACAACAAGGCTCTTACGGTCCTATATAAATAATCTACATGCCCCATCAGTCTTCTTGTTCCAAGGATCTCATGGTCCATTAGAAAAAATATAGAGAACATATCATATCAAATAAAATAATCTAGAAGTCCCCTTCCTCTTCCTGGTCTAAGACTCTAATGGTCAATTGAAAAAGTACAACACACATAACAAATAAAGAAGCACATGAAATCTAAAAATACCATGTGGATAAACAATTTCAATACACATCATTGGAATTTCACATAATCAAACACCATCCTAATTAACAAGGCCTTGAATCTAGGGTACTCCTCAAGGAAACCTAGACCATGTGGCCATAAACAAATCCAACAAGGGATAACCCACCCATGGGGTGTCCCCTAGACATGGTATCTAAACATAAACATATGAAACAAACCTATTTCAATCAATGAAACCATAGTAGATAATAACAGGGTTAAATTAAAATTCTATATATACCCCAAAATGAGGGAATACGACACTTTTATCATATATAAATCAATGGAAAACAATGAAAGTCCCAAAATATCTACTTCAATGTTGTACGATTGATATACTTGAACATAAGAAATTGAGTACGCTTAAAATGATTTCTAACTACAAAAAATTGAAAACATACTATCCTTTAATACACATACAATAGTGGATGAATTAGGAAGAAGGTCTCAAATGGGTTTTTTAGTTAAGAAGAGGGATTCCAATGCAATTGGTGGTGTCTTTATCAGATCTCAGTTGTAGAATCGGTAGATCAAACATTATTCATTGTACCATAGTGATCATATAAGAAACATGGGAAGTTAAAGGTGTTTCCATACACGATAAGATACTCCACTCCAATGTATCAAATAAAAATAAATATACATGGAATGTTCATTATCAATACACGTTAGGCAGTAGCCTCAATCAGACCTTGACATAAGTGGTTTTCTAGGTCACCACATGACCATGTACTCGGCCATCACACTGTCAAAATGTGGTAGTATGCCGCAAGCTAGGAACACACCGTGTAATAATGTACAATGAGTGTACTTTAGAAATCATAATTTCTTCCATTTTCCTCAAAAACAACCAGAAAACAAGATCTATACCTAAAAAGAATATCAGAGTTCTTACAATGATTCCTTTTGAAAAAGAAATATTTTCATGAGTAAGAATTTGATTTGTTCTTATCATATGCCTATAAAATCTATTGTATGAATTTCATAAAACATGATTGATTATGAAAAATAAAAATTTCAGTAACATCATTTTCTAAAACCAATTAATTTATTTTATTATTATAAAACTACTTTATTACATAATAATTTTTTTAATGAAAACATTTTCATTATATCTTATTGGTTTTTATATTCATTTAAAACTAATTACTATGAAATGAAAAAAGGATTATATTTTCCAAATTTAGTTAATTATATTCATATCCTCCAATTTAACATCTAGGATATATTTTTTTATTTTAAATAATAAAAATATTATTATTTGATAAATCTCCATCTTTCTTGTGACGAATGATACCGAAGAAAGTTGTTCATTCAGGTAATGTAAGCTCACTCAAATTTTCAGGCATTATAAGCTATAACAAATATTCTATTGATTTAAAATATAAATTATATTTTAAGTTATAAGGATATTATATTACATTATACTCTTGGTGTTATGTTTCATACATGCTATCGAATAGGATATTCATATTTTAATATTTATGGGTGTTATAATGATAAAATCATTCAAGGGTTCACCCATTGAAACTACCAGAAAATCATTTAGAACTAACCAGTAAAATGTTAATAGAAATAGAGTATTCCATTTTAAAGATATCTTATTTCTCATAATTGTTTTCCATCATGTAAATAACATAGAAAAATGTTAATTGGATCTCATTATATGAGTTTCTCGTTTGGTGGATCGATTCCATTTGGCTCTTTTAGTGGAGCGATTCACATACATTCCATATTGGGGGAATGATGTTTATATGATCCAAGATAGGTTTCTATGTCCTCAGGGTCCCCTTGTATAATTTTATATTTTAATAAAAATTATATTGAATTGTTAGAGCATGAAAAATATAAATTTTTACAATCAGAATATTATAAAGCCTTGGAATAACAAGTAGATTATTATATCATTCCATGATGATTATATGTAAATTTTCCACTATTGTCTTGGTCATATAGTCATCAAATCTAATATAGGTATATTTATTGTCACTGGATACTACTACACTCGAATTTTTTGGTTAAAATGATCCTAACCCTGTGGGTTGGTGTTTACCTGGAGCTATTATGATTGTAGTTGTGTATTTACTTTCATTAAAGTAAGATATTCTACAAGGAATAAGATTTTATGTTATTTCATTGAAAGGAAAATCAAATGGAAAAATTTACTTACACATTATGAGGGTGTTTTTTGAGGTAATCCTCATGACATTCCTTAATGAAATATGATCATTATGGATAATGGAAATATGGTATTTCTCTAGGTCCACTATCAGGATAAGACAATGGTCTTTAATGTATTTGATAATAAATTGAATATAGAATCTCATTCAAAATATATTGGTTTCATTCCACATGTGTTCTTTTTTAGATTCCATATGTTATATGTCTTTGGGTTTCATAGTTTCTTCTAGATATTGTAATGAAATTTAGGTCACACATCGGTGACAATGACCATAGTGAACTAGATCCCTCTTTTTCTAATCATGGACGGTTTCAGAGTTTCTTTTTAAATACTCTTTTACCTTCCTATGATGATAAGGGTATGTGTTGCTATGCTATAGGGACAGGCTCATTGAGTAGTTGAAAATGTAAATTGGTGATAGTTAATTATTTATTTTCATTCAATGATGGGAAGACTTCTAGGGTTTAATTTCTAATAGTCAGTTATGTGTCACAACACATGAAGAGATAGAGTCATTGAGATGGTAAATCGTAATAGAGTGTTTACCATCTGGAACTAGATGCACTAGGTTGGAGAAAATGTAGTTAAATTCCTCATAAAAGAGTTATATATAGAAATGATAGAATTATAGCAACATAGTAGAATCTTGTGCGGGTTCACTGTAACCCCGATTATAATGTGATATGCCATAGACCAACTAGAAAAATTGAATCCATGGGTATGTCTATTATGGATTCTTTTTTATTTTTTATGGAGATTATAAAACCCATTAGTGAAGTAGAGAAAATAATAATTCATTTTTCATCATATTGTTTAATAATTAGTAATTGACATGGGGTTTACAATTGTCTATTAAACAAGAAACAAGATGTGTATGTTTTTAGTCCATGCAATCCTTCATTCCAAAGGAAGGATATCACTATGAATTTAGAAGTGATTCTTTTGGTACTTCATATTAAAAGAATATGGGAGGTAATAATCATCTAACCATTTTCGGAGGAATTTTGTACACTTCAATATTATATTATATATTAAATACATTTCTTTTATTTATTCTAAATATTATTATTTGTTACCCATAAGATATCTATTGGATGAAAATTTTCAATTAAGAGAATACTACATATAGGAATTATATTGTCTCGATTTTTAATCAAATATTTGGATGATCTATAGTTTAATTATATATAAAATATTACTATAGAGATTATCACCATTCAGGGAGGCATTTCACACTTGTGAAAGAAGGATTAAGGTGTTGTAGTGTTCTGATAGGTCGCATAAAACGGGTTTCATACCTTTCCCTGTAATGGGAATCCAAATACAAATAGTCTGGTTCCTCTTAACGGGGATTGAAAAACATTTAATGTCTTTTTACGATGACCTTATCGATTCCTTTTAATTTTATTCATCCATGACCACTTCTATTAAATTTAATGTGATGTGAATTGTACCAATTGGTGAAAGCTACATTGAAATGATTTTTATTTGACATAATCTTGAGAACCCCATTCTAGGTCACCCAATCTATTGGTAACTATAATAGATACAGTATAGTTAGTGATTAAACCTAGTATGATTACTATATATATTTTTATACCCCTATATTTTATTAACTGGATGAGGATGGGAAGATAACGAGGTTAGGGATTTCTCCTACAACTAAACCCATATTTTTTTATTGCTATACAATCTGTTATTAACATGAAAAGTACAGAAGACTGGAGAATTTGGGTCTTATACCTAGTGAGAGACCTAAATATATTTTTCAACATATTTTCTATTGGTATCTAGTTGAGAAGGAATAATATATTTTTTAGGTATTTAACCTAGTAGTATTTCAATATATGTTTTTGAACCTCCAACATATTAGTAAAAAGATGAGGAATAAATACATAAGATATTGGGGGCCTATACATAGTAGGAGTTCCATATAAGGTTGTCTACCCCCATTATATTGGAAAATAGATGAGGAATTAAATCTAATAGATTGGAAATTAGTCTTATTTGGATGCCCATATACGGTAGTCTACCCCAATCTATAGTTAACTAGAAAAGAAGGAAACTTGGCTTGTTAGGTCTTACAACTATTATGAGGTCCATTTACTATTATTTTCCATCATTTTGTCTGTAACATGATATAGAAGGAATACTAGAGAGAGTTGAGACTAAGATGTGTGGAGATTTGTTTGAGAATAGTTGGTGAATGTGGTCAGATGGATAATATACTTTGTGTGGTATTTTGTTTTCAATTCATAAATCATATTCAAACACACATTTTTATTGAGGTGAATGTTCTTAAAGACTAAATCGTTTCATATTAAAGATGGTTCCAAGACATTATATATCATTAATATAGTTTATGTTGGTAGTATATTGAAATGATAACTGTATAGCATACCAGGATACAAATAATGGTATTGTGTAATAAAAGTTTTTTGTGGAAGAATAATTACACAGTAATTATTGTATATTATGATGTTCATTAACTTTGAGTTGGGATATGTGGTATGGATGGTTTCCATGTTGTGGGGATTATAAAAATGGAATGAAAATTTAAAAAGGTCTACATGATCTCACACCAATGTAGATGTGTCTATTCCATAGTGGAGACTCTATTAGATTACTCAATGCTATTGAGATGGTCCACACTACATTTCATTAAAATCAAGAATTTAGGGACTCTAAATAATTTTTGACCTCCATGTTGTAGCTTAATATCTACACAACAATCAGTAAATGTTTAAAGAACTATTACATAGTGAATGGACCATGCTATAAAAGATTTTACAATTTTTTTTGGTTATTCTAAAAAATTATATACCTCGATGCCAAAACTCTAATGAAATCCCTCATCCATATGAGGCGAATGAGTGAAAACTGCTAAAAATTAATATAATATATAATAATTCCCATAACCACACCATAAATGATTTTCAAAACTAATCTAACCAGTTAAAATAGCCATATTAACATTACTTCATATTCTAATTTTGGTGGTTATTCAAACCTATTTTAACCAAAAATTCGATTTTCATTTTCAATATTCTAATAGGAGATGATCCAAGAGAATTTATTCATAATGGTGATTTGAATTTGATATTCAAATTAAAATTTGAATTACTTGAAGGAGGCTTATATGTAAAGATTTTATTTAAGTGGGATATGGAGAACAAGAAGAGTCTTGAGTGATAGAAGAACAATAAATTATTAATATCTTAAATAATGTAATGATTTAATTATTTTTCAATGTTGAAGAAGGAAGAATAGGAAGGACATTAAATTAGTTGTGTGCATATTTTTGGAATAAAAAGTGAATAAGAGACTTGTTATTAGGAATGTTTTATAGAATAATTTCTTCTAGTCTCATGTAGAGCACATAATGTTGAAGTTATATATTTCAACATTTTCAATAGCGTATATAAAGTTTATTTGGTTAAATAAATATCTATTTTTATCCTAAAAATTATAATTATAATTGTGGTATGTATTCTTGTGTATGATACAATGATGTATATTTAGGAAATATAAAAACATGAACTTAAATGTTATACCATTTTGTTCCTCTCACATGATTATTATAAAAGGTGTATCAAATGAATTTTCACAAAAAATTTTATTAGCTAATAGAAGTTATTGTATTTAATTTTTCTCTCTAATTTCAACTAATAATTCAATTATTTTTATTAACGTCAATAGATAATTTATAATTTTTTATGATAATGGTGTTTATATAATTTATAGTAAAGGACATCACATATGGATATACGGGATAATGTCGATCATGTTATCTATCAATTATGATGTTTTTTATTTTAAAACTGATTGTTTTGTTCCCTAGGATAATGTTGTCTAGTTGAAACCAATAAATAATTTTAATTTAGGAAAATATGTTCATTATAAGACTAAAATTCTATCATAACTCTTAGAAATTTAATTTTTTAAAGTCAAAGGAATCCAAAACAAAAATTA
Source organism: Viscum album (assembly GCA_963277665.1). Classification (NCBI taxonomy): domain Eukaryota; kingdom Viridiplantae; phylum Streptophyta; class Magnoliopsida; order Santalales; family Viscaceae; genus Viscum; species Viscum album. The sequence goes on along the minus strand of OY728148.1, from coordinate 2,007,643,881 downwards.
TATCATGGATAGGAATTGAAATATATATAAAAGAAATACTAAACTGAAGTGAGGAAAACAGAAATATCATGTCATTAAGTATAAAGATTTATAGATACAAGAAGGTGAAACTATTTATATTCTCTTCACATTGGTGAATGAAGTTATGAGAAAAATTTATTATTATAGAGAAAAGCTTGAAGATAAAGATATTGATTGAAATATATATCACATGTTACTATATAAGTTTCATTCTAAAGTATCTATTTTGTAAGAAAACAATTCAAATTATATTCTACATGATGATTTCCATAGAATCTTAATATATATATGGAAAAGAGGAAACATTGTGCTATCAAGAATAAGGTGAAGGCTGAAAAATACAACTCTATTAAAGCCACAAAGTAAGAGAAGATGGAGAATAAAGTTATGATTAAAGAAGAATCGGGTTTTTCAGATTTGGATGAGAATCATTATGATGTTAATTATCATAAATCAAGAGACACGAGAATATGGAGAAGAACCAATAAGTGAATCTTTCCCTTAAAATGTTTTAGGTCTAGAGTAAAAGACATTATTCAAAAAAAAATCTAAAACCAAAAACCAATGAAGATAGTAAATATTAATATGATATGACTAGAATATTATCAATTTATAATTATAATAGGATAATTATTTCTTATAATTATAAGAGTAATATTTTCTCAAAATTTGATATGAAAAAATTCATATTGAAAGAGGGTATAGAAAATGAGAATGAAGATGAAGATGAATTTTTCACTAATCATGAAAATGATGAAAACAAATAATTATTGATGAACTGAATAATTAAAATATTTAATGTGGTGAAATTAGTTTTGAATGTGAATAAGAAGAAGTGACTATGATTAAATTCATGAATAATATAGAATCCAAGAATAACTCTCAAATATTTCAAAATAGGAAAAGTAGACAAATAATTGAAATGGATGATAATATTTTAAATAAAAATGATTCATTATTTGTAGAAGAAAATATAAAGATATTGAATATGTTATGTAATGAAGTGATTTTTTAATGATGAAAAACCTCTTTACATAATTATATAAGAAATTGTTTAAGAGGAATAAAATAATTTGGGTCATTAATAATAAAACATAATATAAACAGTGGAGGATTTAATGAAGTTAAGATCTCATGTTCATAATTATATTTCAAAATATAGAGAATTATCTAATGGTTAATATCAAGAAGTCCAAAATAAATCATTATAAAATATGGGAGGTGTTTTTGAAAATTTTGGTAAAAAATAAGTGATTGAGAAACAATTGATGAAGAGAATGTTTGTAGTTAAATCATACAATGTTCGAAAATATGAAAATTTAATGTCCACCAAATTGAATTAAATGAAAACAAAAAATGTGGTAACTGGAGATAGAGAATATTTATACAAAGATAAATGAGTTAAGAGTTCATAGTAGTTATGCTTTATAAAAAGTATTTATAATTATTTATTCTAGGAAGGGTGAAGTATAGTAAAAAATCATGACAAATTGTTTCTTTAAAAGGTAAATATGATTTATATGGTTATTATGGGGGTTTAGGGGGATATTTTCAAGTGAAAAACGTTATTTTTTTATATTAATCTCCATCATTATAATTAGTCTATATGTCATGATAGATAAGGATTTATAAGGATAGACTGTAAATATTACATAATATTGAATTAAGTTAGTAATTCATATTGAAGATCTTTTCATGTTTAGAGATTTAAAGAATTAGTCCACAAATAATTCATAACAACTTGAATATTACATGTAGAAACTACTAATCAGTATCCATTTTTTTTCAAACAATAAAATTTTATAAAAAGAAACATGTCTACTTCGATGTTTTAGACAGCCTAGCTTTTCATTGATCCCATCCATGACCCTATTAATCGTTATGTCTTTAGAAAAAAAATACAGAAAAAAACCTTGGATAATCATAAAAAACTCTATAAGGGTTATAAAATAAGGAAAGAAAACATTATCACATCAATAAATAAAATCATTGAAATCATACTTTTCAATCATAACATACCTCATGAAATCATATGATTTATGAATAACACGGAGAAATCATAAATAATAAAGTTCACTTATGGAATAAATAACATAATTTTTTTGTATCATTCATAGATATGCTGGGAGTTACATTTGGAATATCCATCATAGTATATTCCTTAAATATCTTATGAGAAACATTAACTTTTACCCCCATCACATTACCCACTGTAATGGAGAGCTATCTCGGTCTCACCCACCCTAGGTTTACCATGAAACAACCTATATACATAAACAATTAACAAAAAAAATAACTTATTCATAAAACATAAAACAATCATAAAGTAAATATACCATTTCCAAAAAGGAATCACAATATATTATTGCAAGATATTGACATAATCAATGATTTATCAAACCATTTTCAAAAGCATATATATTATTTAATAAATATATTTTTTAATCAAAGTGTACCATTCCATATTGAATCTTTTGAATGAAATTTTAATTTCAAAACATTCATTACCATATAAATAAATACATAAAAACATTTTTAAAACATAGATATTAATGAGAAATTTTTAGAAGAATAAATCATTAAAACATTTATAGTGATATTTTTTTTATAGAGTACCTAACCCTATTAGAGACACTTGAATAAAAATAAATAAGAAATAACATTAATAAAATCTTTTAATATCATGAGAATAAAATTTTTCATGATATTATATGTAAAAGGGAAGTATAAAGACCATATAAAAGTGAATTGGTTTATAACAAATAATAAGTTTCAATAGAATGGAAATTGAGACTAAGTCCCTCGCAAAGATCATATCCATATATTAAGGAAAAATCAATGACATGATTATGTGTGAAAAATACAAATACATCCAATATAAGTAGATATTAAGTGTAATCAAATCAGTTTTCAATATCACATAGTGTGACATAATCATGAAGTATAATATTAACCCAAAGAATGGAAAGTGGGTTAAGAAGTTCCCTTATAGAAATTTGACATCCAAACAACATCACATTAAAATTTGGAAAATGAGTTGATGAGATAAGAAATGGTCTATCATCTCATGGAAATACAATTTACATCAATAAGGATATATATATATGAACACATCAAAACATACGAAAATCTAAATTTAAAAGACATAAACTTAGTCTTTAACTAAAAGAGTACGGTGAAAGGTTCCCTTTCCAATTTGGTATATTATGAATCCTAATCCTAATGAAAGAAGGGGAACAAAATGAAGATGTAAATTAACATAAATTAAATTATATTAAAAAATAATACAATTATGGGAAGTATATACACAACAAAAATAAAGAAATAGTAGAAAATAAACCATGAGTCTCACGGGAATAAAAAGTGAGATGAAAACCCCTTACCTCAAGTCTGACTTGTCTTGTATATTCCTTATTATTCCTGAATAATAAACAGAAGTTAATTTATACTATATTTATAACATTTTTGAATTTTATTTTTTCATTTATATCACTTATTATCTTTCTATAACAATTAGATATTTATTTGAGTTCATATCGGTCATTTTTTAAATTTTCGAAACTTGAGTTAAAAATGAACATGTTATAATTATAAATGGTCCATGTGGTAAAAATTACGTTATTTCTAGAATTGTATTAGTTATTTATATATCACATATATCATTTATATTCTTTATATATGTATTTAAAATATTCCATATCATTGGGACCTATGAAAATGAATTTCACCGTTCATGGAGTCGGTAGGCCGTATGTATGCTAGAACACAACTTCCATTTCATTTTTTTCATTTTAAAAGGAATGAAAACTAGATGGTAAATAGGTATATTATAATTCTAGTATAATATAATATTTTATATATGTTACATAATTTAATTAACACCATCATTTATACATTCATTGTATGGTATGAATGCGTTATATCTCTTTGAGGGGGAGGTAGTCCGCACTTCCTCAAATGAAATTATCTCTTTGAACAATCATCATTTCGTGAGGAATTAGTTCACCGTCCAAAGAAACAGAATGTTCATATCAATTAGATGGAGGTGTGTGGAAGTGTAGTTATAATATATCTAATATAAAAAACCTAGTATATTTATGATACAATTTTTGTTATATAATAATGGAATAAAGAGTGTATGGGGTTGGATAAGTAAAACCTAAGAAAATAACATAAGAGAAGACGTTCCCTTTAAATCGGGTAACTCTCTTTGGATTAAACCAAAAGGTTTACTTGAATTGTTGTTTTCCTATGGGAAGTATTCTAGGATTAATATAGGGATGTATGGAGATTAATTGGTCTGAGTTTTGACGATCTATGGGGATTGACAGGTGTGAGTAATGCGTTAGAGGTGATGGATTTTTATAAAGGGAAGGAGGGGATCTTTAGTAATGTTTGAATACATTATTTTATTATAAAATGATTTTCAGAATTAAAATGTCCAAAACTTATTAAATTCTTAGATAAAATAAATATTATTTAAAATAAAATCATCTAATATGAATTGGTTAGGTTTTGGATTTTTTTTTATTTTTATAATCTCTTTTATTGAAATAATTTAATAATATGATAATCACTACATCATCATTATTTCAAAAATAAGATTACATATTTGAGGTCAAAAATTTAAAAATAAAATACCATAATTTAGGAAATATTTTAAGATTTCAAATAAATAATATAGTTAAAGATATAACTTATATAACCTCATTTAGTAATTTATTTATTAAAAGATATATGTTTATGTCATTTTTGACTTTACCCTAAATTCAATACTAAAAAACGTCATTATCACTCCTAAGTGGCTCCATGGGGTCCCCAAATTGGCCCAAAGATTCCCATGGTCGTACATGTATCATCCAATAGGGTTATGATAACTTTAAGAGTAATTTAATATTATTATAATACTATTTTCACCCTTATTTACCAAATTTACCCTTTAATCATAGAAATTAAAATGTTTACTGAAGAAAATATTTATAATGGATATAAATTAAAGTTGCCTATTTACACATTTTGAGAATCCTAATTCCAAATATGGAATATATTTTTCAAAATAAAAAACATAGAAGTTTCAGAAATTAATTTTAAAATATTTCTCTTAGTCAAAATAAAAAGCGTGTTTTTAAGAAATAATAACTATCAAAATATTTACCTTTTATTAAGATCAAATTAGTAGTAAAATTAATTTCAATGACCAACATTGGATTGAATGGTAAAAATATAATTCATTTACACTTTTACACCAATTAAAAAAGCAATATAACTATATAATTAAATTATATTAAAAGGTCGTTTTGAATTAAAATGTTGTATTTTACACTATTTATTAAAAAATGAACATTATGAGAAAAAATCCAAAATATCATAAAATGTAAATTTTGATTTCCCAATTCAAAAAAAGAATATTATTTTGTCAAATAGAATATGTAAAAGTGATGAAATCTATATTTAAAAAAGGGTTCTCTATCAAAAGTCGTAAATTGTCTTTTTAAATAACATTAGAGTGTTTATGCTTAAAATTGGATTCATTAAACAATTTAGCATCTTACATTTATTAGATAAATGTAAAAACTGTTAACAAACATGTGTAATCAGGATTTAGTTTCTTCTGTTCATTCCCTCCAATACAACTGTTATGTGTTAACTACAATTTGAAATAATAATATCAGATTATTATTTTTCATTATAACAAAACATTGTGTGCAACGTAAGATTTCAATGAAACCCATTGTTGTGTATTGGGTACGGCATCGAACATAGCATCCCCTTTAATGTAAAATTAATATTTAATTCAAAAATATTAATAAATATGAAAATTTCATATTCATTATTTACCTGGGATGTTACATCTTTCCTCCCTTTTGGAAATTGCGTCGTCGCAATTTGTAAATTATGCTTGGATATTTAATTAAAAGTACCACATTAGGAAAAATATTTAATAAAACTATCACATTAAAAGATAAAATGAAAAGTTCAAAAGTCTCCTGAAATTACCCATATGAGTATTCCTTGAAAACATGGATATGGAGGAGAAACTAAGTGTCATGTTCTGATAGAGAGTGATATAAAACAAGATTAAGAAAAATTTAACCACAATAAAATCACAAATTTGTGTTGGGATAAATGGTTATTGATTACACAATATGAAAAGTTAACATACAATTTTTTTTAAGATCCATTTCATAATGTTGGAGAATTTATTTATGATATTTATTAAGTACATAAGGAAATAAATATACTTTTCAATTATAGGATCATCCATTAGTATGTTTCAATAAATAAATTATCTTCTCTCCAAACGATTAGTATTCAAGATGACTTTCTCACACCTGTTGTGCTAGAATGAACTTTTAAAGAATCAGATAATCCAAAAAAGATGAACCATATATTTCCCCAATCATTATACATTTACCAAACCCAAAATGGTTAGTACTAGATCAGATAATCCCCAAAAAGGATAATCATTTACAAAACAAGTAGTACTCTTAATTGAAAAAATTTGAACAAAAAAATACCCAATTATCAACAAGGATTTTCCAATAAAAAATTCTCCTTAAAAGCCTTCAGTATAATTCAATATAATATTGAAAACCAAATTTCAGAAGGATTTTATCACATAGTCTTCCACCAAAATGTTAACATTAATATCCAAATAACACCGACTACTCTTAATGTCTCATATAGAAAAGTAATTAACCTAATAATATATTCTCTATGATATGTTAAATATTTCCATAAATTAACCAAATGGCTATATTTCCATAATAAAAACATAAATTCCTACAAAATAAAATTTCACCATTACTCCCCATATATAATCCCATAGTATTTGTTTTCCCTTATGCATATAATGTTCCAAAAGGGAAAACATCTTCAAAAATAACCTTTTTCATTTAATCACCAAATCATTTTTCTGTACTAAGGATATCCATTTGATAAAATAGAAGTTCCCAAAATCAAATTAATCTTGGACCATAAATACAATTATCCAAGAAGAATAAGTCATACTAACTAGGGACATCATGTAGGATAGTGGTAGGAGATGTACCCTTGTCGCCTTCGGTTGTGGGTTCGATTCTCATGACCATTCTGGATGTGGTGGGTTTCCATCCATCTTATGGGTATTCCTTTTTATAAAACTCAAAAATAACCATAACATGTTTTAACCTCAAAGGTTTTATTATACCTTTCATTTTCTTCCCAACACATTAATACCTCAACATCTTTATTGATGAAGATTTATATATATATATATATTATTTCACCTCTATATGATAAAATAAAACTATTCCTAATAGAAAGAACATCATACCTTCGTCATGGAGTTCCTATGGTTTCATCTTCATCTTATTCACATAGGTAGAAGGTTCATGAATTTCCATAATGATTTAGATATCCTTCAAAATCATTTGATTCCTTCATCCAGATACACCATGTACAACATTGGTCATATGGGTTTTTCCATAAAAATAGTTTCGAAAAAAAAATCATTTATGACATATAACTTAAAAAGATCTGATAAAACATGATTTTTATAAAATAGTCACACTGAATTTGAGTAGAAACAGTCAATAAGTAGTCAATTTAAAATACCATAAGTGGGTGCTGAAAGACTATAATTTTAATTCAAATATAAATAGATTGAGCAAGGGTGTCCTTCTTCATCACCTTTTTCAAAATCATAATATGCTTCAAATTCTTGTAATAGAGTAAACTATTTTAAAATTCATTGAAAATGTTACCATTATTAAAAATATGAGAATATTGAAAAAATACTATTTGATTAAATACCACCTAGGATCCATGATGGTATTGAGGTTTAGAGGAGGTTTTTGATATGTCAAACTATTGCATACAAGTGAGTTGTATGTTAGAAAATGATTTAGAGTCTTATGGAGATGACTTTTCAATATGTATTTCAATAAATCCATTCGTAAGAGATATGAATATAATTTTAGATACTCCACATTTCATTTGTAACAAACATTCCTTGATCTGAAAAAGTTAAAAAATAAGGATTTAACATAAAGATTAAACATAGAGACTAACCATGTGTCTAATAAAAACTCTTAATTCCTAAAGTTGTCTAAACTAATATCTGATACCAACTATAAGGGCCATGCCTTAAACATTACATAAACATGAATTTTGTTAAAATTCACATTGAGGATCATTTAGTGTTTATAGTTTTAGATAATTGGTCTATAAAAATTATATATGAACATGAATATTACATGTAGACACTACTACTGATTATCCATTTTTTTAGAAAATAAAATATTCTTAAAAAAAATGTCTAGTTCCATGTTTATGATAGCATTTCTATTCATTGATCCCATCCTTGAACATATTAATCATTAAGTCATGTGGAAAACATTTCAAAAAAACATGGGATGAGCATAAAAATCTCATTAAGGGTTATAAAATAATGGAAGAAAATATTATCCCATCAATAAATACAAATCAATGAAGCATACTTTTCAATCATAATATACCTCATGAATTCATATGATTTATGAATAACACAAAGAAATCATAAATCATAAAGGTAACTTATGGAATACATAACATAATTATGTTCTTTCCTTCACAGATACATAGGGAGATACATTTGGAATACCCATCAAAATATATTACCTATATCTCTTCAGATAAACATTAACATTTTCCTCCAACACGTTACCCGATGCATTGGAGAGCTATCTCGGGCTCACCCGACCTAGGTTTATTACGGAACCACCTATATACCAAAACAATTCCCATGAACCATAACATATTCATTACCCATAAAACAAGCATAATGTAATGATAACATTTCCACATTTCAATCCCAATATATCATTACATGATATTGACATAATCAAAGCTTTATCAAACACTTTCAAAAATCATCTAAAATATTTTATATGGAAATTTTTGAATCAAAGCGTCCCATACCACATTGAATCTTTTGAAATAAATTTAAATTTCAAAAAATTCATCTATGTATAAATAAATCATTATAAAAAATTTTAAAACATGGATATTATTGCAAAATATTTATAAGAATAAATCATTAAAACATTTAAAATGATATTTTAGTTAAAGAGTTCCTAGCCCAATGAGAGATGCATGAATTCAAATAATTGAGAAATGAAATTAATCAAATCTTATAATATCATGAGATTCATGAGATTCATGATATGATTTTTTCAAATGGAAGTGTATACACCATATAAATGTTATTTGTAGTATAACAAGAAAGAATTTTCAATAGAATGTAAATTGAGGCAAAGTCCCTTGCAAATATCATATCCATAGATTAAGGAAAAATCAATGACTATATTATGTGTGAAAAATAATAATACACCCAATATAATTGGATATTAAGTGTAAAAAAATATGAGGACAATCACACATATCACGACATAATCAAGAAGTAGAATATTAACTGAGAGAATGGAAATTTTGTTTAGAAGTTACCTTAATGAAATTCGATAGCCTAGTGACATCACGTTAAAATTCCGAAAATGATTTGATGATAGAGGAATGGGTATATCATAACATTGACATAAAATATACATAAATTTGGATATTTAATAACGCATCACCACATATGAAAATGGAAATTTAAAGGACATAAAATTAGTTTTTAACTAAAATTGTACGGTGAAATGTTTCCTTACCGAGTTTGTAACTTACGAAAACTAATCCAAATGGAAGAAGGATCATAAAATGAAGATGTAAATTTCCATAAATTAAATTATATTAAACAAATAATAAAATCATGGGATGTATATACTCAACACAAAATGAAATAGTTCCAAATATACCATGAATCTCACGGGAATAAAAAGTGAGATGAAAACCCTTTTCCTAGAGTCCAACTTGTCTTGTATATTCATTATTCTTCCTAATTAATAAACATAAGTTAATTTATTCATTAATAATATCATTATTCAATATTATTATTCCTTTTATATCACTTATTATCTTTATATGACAATTATATATTTATTTGAGTTCATATTGGACACTTTTTCAATGTTCAAAACATGAGTTAAAAATGATCATGTTATTATTATTAATGGTCCATGTGATTGAAATTTCATTATATCTAGAATGATATTAATTATTTATATATAATATATATAATATGTATCCAGTATATATGTATTAAAATATTCCATATCTTTTAGACATATTAATATGAATCGCACCGTTTATGGAGTCGGTAAGTCGTATGTACGCATGAACGCTACTTCCATTTCATTTTATTCATTTTAAAATGAATGAAACCAAAAGTATACATAGGTACATTATAATTATGTTATAATATACTATTTTATATACATTACATAATTTCATTAACACCATAATTTATATGTTTCATGTATTGTATGAATGATTCATATCACTTTGAGGGGGTGGTAGTCCGCACTTCCTCAAATGAAATTATCGTATTTTTATAAAATTAAAAGCATATAAGATTGATATAAATGATAATTGAAGAATAATATTGATAATATAAAATTAAATATATATCATATATAATACAATTTCAATTATAGTGGACACCATGAGATGTGGAAGATGAATATTGAACAACAATTGTTTCGTGAGGTAGTAGTTCGCCGTCCACAGAAATAGTATGTTCATATCCATTCGATGGTGGTGTGTGGAAATTTAGTTCTAATTAATCTCATAAAAAATAATAGTATATCAATGATACTCTTTTATAGAATAAAGAAATAAAGAGAGTTTACGGGGTAGGAGAAGTAAAATAAAAGAAAATAACTTAAGAGAAGACGTTAACATTAAATCGGGTAACTCCATTTGGTTTGACCCAAAAGGTTTACTTGAATTGGATTCTACCTATGGTAAGTACATTATGTGGAATATAGGTATTTATAGAGCTTAATTGGGTAGATTTTGGATGATACAAGGGGCTTGAGAGGTGCGAGTAATCGGTTATATGTGATGGATTCTTATTAGGGGGAGGATGGGCTCTTTAGGCAAGTTTGAAAACATTATTTTATTATAAACATATTTTTGGTTTCAAAAGGTCCAAAACTGATTATATTTGAATATAATATGTCTCTTGTTTGAAAAAAAATCATCCAATATTAATTGGACTGGTTTTGGATATTTTTTTTTAATTTCTATAATCTCATTTATTTAAATCATTTATTAATAAGGTAATCACTACAACATCATTGTGTCATAAATAAATTTAGTTCTTTGATGTCTAAAAATTATAAATAAAATACCATTATTTAGGAAATCAATTTTTATTTTAAATAAATATTTATCATTGAAGATATAACATTCATAACCCCATGTAAACATTTATTTACTAAAAGATATATGTTTATGTTATTTTTGTCTTTACTTCAAATTAATTAATATGAATTTTCATTATCACTCCTATGTAGCTCCATGGGGTCACCAAATCGACCCAAGGAAGGAAATGTTTTTACATTTATCATCTAATAGGGTTAGGAAAAGTGTATGTGTAATTTAATATTACGATAATATTATTTTCACCCTTATTTACTAGATTTACCCTTTAACCATGGAAAATAAAATATTTGCTGAAGTAAATATTCATAATAGCCAAAAAAAGCTACCTACTAAAACAATTTGGAACGCTTGATTCCAAATATAAAATCCATTTTTTCAAAATTCAAAACATAGAAGTGGTAGAAATTAATTTAAAATTAATTCTTGTTGTCAAAATAAAAAGAGTGTTTTTATGAAATAATAAGTATCAAAATATTTACCTTTGTTTAAGTCCAAATTAAGAGTGAAATTACATCCAATGATAAAAATTGGATTAAATTGTAAAAATATAATCGAATTAAAATTTAATAGAAATTAAAAGAAAAATATAACTCTATAAATAAATTAGAATAAAAGGTAGTTTTGAATTTAAATGAATTATTTTTTACTATTCATTAAACAATGAACAATATCAGAAAAATACCAAAATTTCCTCCAATGTAAATTTTGATGTCCCGATTTTAAAGAAGAATATTAATTTTTCAAATATAACAAATAAAAGCGACAAAAACTATATTTAAAAAGGTATCACCTTTAAAAGGTGGTAAATCGACCTTTTAAAGAATATTAGAGTGTTTATGTTTAAATTTGGATTCATCCACAATTTAAGCATCTATATTTTATTAAAAAATGTAAAAAAAATTAATAAACATGTGTAATCATATAATAGTTATTTATGTTTATTCCCTCCAATAAAACAGTTATGTGTTAACTACCCTTTAAAATAATAATATTATATCATTATTTTTTAGTATAACTGAACATTGTGTGCAATGTATGATTTCAATGAAACTCATTGTTACGTATCAGGTATGCCATTGAACATAGAATCCCCTTTAAAGTAAAATTAATATTTAATTCAAAAAATGTTAATTAATATGAAAACTTCATATTCCTTATTTACCCGGGATGTTACCAGATTTATGGGGTGTGATTTAACATAATAGAGTGATGTTAATAAAATGTTGAATAACTTTTGACAGAAATACCAGAACGAGTTTTATATACATGAAGAAGTGTATAGAATGTAAAATTAGCCTAGCCATAATGATAATGATTATTTTATCATTCAAATATACTAATAAATTATGAGTTTCATTATTAAAATCATTTAAAATAATAATAATTATGGAAAACAACACGTTATATATAGAAGTGACACTTAAATTTTCCAAAGGGGTAAGTCAATGGAAATTTTATAGTGGATTTTCATCCCTGATGATATGATATTTAATACTCTTAAAATATGTGAAAAATTGTAAATATTTCTCATTTGAAATTTTATATGTTGGGTCTCTCGATATTAATGGAGTTTGATAAGACCCTACTAGAAAAGAAATGATTAAATCCAAAAACATTATTTTTTTATAGATTGAAAAATATTCTCTTATATGATTCACATATAAATTTTTAAGGTAATTAATTAGTCTTCCAAAAGGTCGTTTTATTTGTTATAAATCATAAACATTAAATAATTTGAAAAAAATATAAAATACTAAAGGAAATTTATTTTAAGTGGGATGTTCTGAATACTCATGCTATTTAATTATGAAAAATAACATGAATTAAAACAATGAATAAGTAGTCAAATTGGAAAAAATATTAACTTTATAACCTTAGGAGATAATGTTTTTCATGTTCCTATTCCAAACAGATAATGATATTGAATGTTATCAACATATCAAAAGTAGAATAACAGTGGTTTAACACATAAGAAGGTGGAGAAAAAATCTACTAAACCAAAAGAGCCCATTTATTCAGTTGTGTGTGGGACCATGAGGAATAAATCAAATAATAGATATAATAATTTTATTACTTTCATTTATGGTAACTCTCATATTTCTTATTTTATGATTATGAAATAAAAATTATATTCCCTAAAAAATATCAAAATTTCCCAACATGTAGAGATTGTATGATTTTTATCTGAATAATATCTATATAAATAATGGTACTCTGAATTAAAACGGGGTGTTTGAATCTTATATTGAGAATAATTTCATCTTAATTGAATTTAATACACTATAAACACTGCGAAAAATTATTTTTTATTAATGGTAGAATATGTATTTACTAGCGATGTATTAAAAAATGGTTTTTGAATAATGATTCTTATCCAAAACATGTGTTTTAAAATAAATAAACTCATATATTTCTCCATATTATATGAATAATAAAAAACAAAATGTTTGATGTATCATAGGGTGTTTATTATCCCTTATTTTATCAAGTGGTAATGTCCAAATCATGGATTATTTGGGAATTGAGGAGTTGATCGGGGAATTTCCTGGAAATTCACCAAATATAATAGGTTATTTCCATATCAACTAAGGATGTAAAATAATTCAATAATGATTCTAGTCTAAAGTTATTGGAATAATCAATTAAATAAATTTATCGCAATGAAGAAATATCCCAAAATTACATTATTGTTATTTCTAATAATCATAATGGTGAAATTTCCTAAAATATTATTGTGTGGAATATGTACAATTTTTAGAATAATAATCATCCAATTAACCGAATAATGGAAAACCATTCATCTAACCCAAGGTAAAGAATGAATGTTTAGGTTTAGAACATAATTTTTATCATGAATACAAATTTAAAACTTGTTTGACTATGAGGATAAAAACTCATACCTCTTTGTATTCTATGGATGAACCTAGAGAAGTTAAAGAATCTAATAAGTATTACAAATTTATTATTTCTATGAATGAATAACATGAATAGATAAATAATAATGATACTTGTTAATTCATACACAATCCAAAAGAAAATAATATCATTTGGATATACTGGGTGTTAGAGAACAAATTTATTGTGAATTATGAAGTGGTAAAAAATAAATACTTTTCTAGAAAGATTATTCATATATCAATGGAGGGAATATTTAAGAAATGATTTTCACTAATTGATATTATTTAATCGTTAATATTCATTCCAAATATTACAAACAATTACAAGATTTTTTATATGGATGTCAAGTCAACATTCAATTATAGTTAACCGAGAAACATGGTTAATTTTTATTAGAGAATAAGGGAACAGACTTTTCTAATTCAATGGGATTTTTATGGGAGGAAAAATTACATAGAGAATAGTATTCTATACTGGATAACTTATTCGATTTATTGAATTTTAGAAATGTAATATTGGATAATAATATCTATATAAATGATGATAAAGAAGTATCAAATATTATTATTTTCTTTGTAGATGACATCATATTTATTGGAAATTAAAAAAATGTGTTTGGGAAGTTTTCTATGGAGATGTAGGAGTTATTTGAGATGTTAATGCTTAATTAAAGGCAGTATTTTCATGGTTTAATAATTTTTAGAATGTTAGATTGAATTTTTATTTCTCATGAAAAGTATTTTTTGAACTTATAAAAAACATTTGTATGGAGGATTTGAGTTAACATTCTACAAAAATTATAATAGTAGCTTATTTTTTCAAATATGAAAAATTATATAATGTGGATATGAGAGAATTCTGGATGTTAAGTGATAGTCTACAAAACATAAGAGCTTCAGGCATAAATATTTTATATGTTGTTCAAATTTTTACCCAATATTAGATTATACAAAATGAATCCCATTTCATTGTGGGAAAGAGGAAACATTGATATATCAGTGTCATAATTGAATTTGGATTGAAATATGATATTAAATTAATGATTATACTTTTTGGTTACATAGATCTTGATTGGGAAGACTATTTTTATGACTGGAAGATGACATCTGGGGGATTTTCCATTCTTCAAAATAGTTGTGTTTTAATGGAACTCTATGATGAAATGTGTCATTAAATATGTCATAATATTAATTTATGTCTATAAATCATTCTATAACTTAGTTAATTTGGATGAAGACATAGTTCGAACATTTAAAAGATGAAGTGAATTTTCCACTTCTCTTGGCATGTGATAACAAAATATCAATTATGTTATCTAATATATCTCAAGAATCAATAACATTGATATCTATTATAAATTCATCAAGAAAATTGAGAATATAATTTCATTTCATATGGAATTGTTTCCTATATATAAAGGAATTAATTTTTTATGTGTTCACAATCCATTTTCAAATGAAGTATTTTAGAATCTGGGGTTGGTGTTGGTAGTTCAACCTCACCCCTCTCAAGGCTATGGTATAGGTTTTAATCCCATAACACATCATTTATTAAGAATGCATTGTAAAATTTTGAGAATAATGAAAAACAATATTGCTTTTTATCATTATCCTTGATTTTTTTTTTAAATTTTTTAGAATATTTATAGGGTTTATCCATTAATATGTTCTTGATTTCATGGGGAGTATTATATTATGATGGAGTTTAAAAAATTATAAAGAATTTTTTATATAACTGTTTCATGTGTGAAAAATATTCTAAAAATTTATTGATTTAAATTAGGGTTGTGTTGATGATTTTTATATAGGTGGAATCACATCATCATCAATTGATCTCAACATGTTTTAAGGAAGTCAAATGTTGATCATTTCTATTTTATAGATAACCAAATATTACTTGTCCAATTTTATTATTTCCAACACAATGAATATATTTTTTTAATTATATAATGGTGATATATTTCTATAATTAATAAAATATATTTATGTTTATTGTTTGAATATAAAATACCATGGCGAATATTACTAAGATAAAGAGGTGTCGAGATGTTTTTGTGAGTTTTCAGAGAATAAGTTTTGAGTGTATATGATACGTTGTGTTATTTTTTTATTATAAATGTATAAATAATATTAAATATCAAATTTGATACGAGATTATTCTTCTTAGATAATAATTTGGGTGATTACAATGTCGGTTTAAATTGAGTTTATATCATGATTTTAGGTCATAATTCTAGGAGAAGAAAAGGATAATTACAATGACTTCCATGAATAAAATCCTGGAATTTCAAATTATATGTGTATGGGTTAAAAATCATGCACATTAATTTATTTCCACACTATAGTTGTCTAATATCTAGTTGTAATTCAATACTATAGTGGTTTCTATGCATTAGATAATTTGAAAATAGTTTTGGGTTGAAAAATGATCTATAAAATCTTACACCATAGCATATGTATCTATAACAAGCTGGACAATCTATCATACTAATTCAAACCATAGTAAAGGTCCATGAAATATTACTAATAATTATATAATTATATATTTCTATAAATGTTGGATCCCAATTACACATCTTCTTCTCTATATCATGGTCGGGTGAAACTTTTATAGGACCATGATGATGTGAATGGACCATGAAATATTGGAGTTTAGGATATTTTTGGTGCATCTATAAAAATATATACCTCTATAACACATGTCATATTAAATTTCATATCCATGTGTATATGTTGACTAAAAATCATTAAAAAATAACATTCAAGAATCTAACTCCCTTGAACATTCCTTAGAAGTTGTTTGTAATGTATAATCAAGGAAGTATAAACATGCATTATTACTCGGCTTCATATTTAATATTTAATAGTAATACCAAACCATATCAATTACCAATTATATTTTATTTTTTAATATCTTCATGGTATTTTATCCAAGGGTTTTGATTCAACAAGGGGATTATAATTTTAAACGTAAAATTCAAAGCTGATGTACTTGATGAAGAGAATGTCATGAAAATTTGATTGATTTGTATTATTGAGAAGAAATAATAGCTTCGATAGATATGAGAAAGTGTTTATATGTGTTTTATGTTTAAAACTTCATGAATAACCAAATTAGAATAAATAACATATAAGAACATGATTGAAGTGGTTGTGTGAATCTGTTGTGTATAAAATTTAAGAGGTAACTTTTTTTGTGAATGTTTTAGAGAATAATTTCCACATGTATCATGAACTAAAAATAGAATGTTTTAAAAAAATTCAGTGCAATCAACAACGTAGAGGATGTATATTTGGTTTATTACATTTATGACGTCATAGAAAAAAATTCATTTTAGTGTGTGGGATGCACTTTTGTGAAGAATACACCAAATCGTTTGTCAGAGATGTGAAAACATGATTTTCAAGGTTGTTACCTTCTTTTTGTATTGTTATGATGATTCTCGTGGTTAGTGTGATTCTAGAAGAATATATGTCACAACATGAAATAACATTGATACATTTATAGGTTAACCCTACTACTATTCTCTGTTCCACTGTTTTTATGTGTGATTGGGTGTGTTGTAAGTAGAATCACTATATCTTAATATAAGGTGAAGTCTATTTCAAAATAAATATAAAAACATTATGGATCACTAAATCCCCCCCTTTAATCCTCCATTGACCCTTAAGTAGTTTTAATAGGTTGGGGAAGACACCATATAGGTTACCCATTATTGTTTTCCAACCACTTTTTGAAAAGTAACTTGATGTGGAAGGAAGAATGGATAGGTAATGACTTACAACTAGTTGGAGTCTCATATATTGTTGCAGACCACTTTTCTTTTTGTAACTAGATGAAGAAATTAAAATTGACTAGTAAGAAATTTCACCAAGAAGGGGGACCAAATATGGTTATCATTCAACAATCGATTTGTTACTAGATTAGGATTTTAAAATTAATATGTTATTTCTTACACCAAATAGGATACCCACATTCATTTATTACCCTTTTTCTATATGTAACAAGCTGTGGAATGATGGATGGATATTTTTGGGATTACACCATGTAAAAGGCTTATATATAGTTGTCTACCCTCTGTCTATTGGTAAATAAATACTAAAGGAGGACTATAGAGCATATGTAATTCTCCAAGTAAGAGGAACATATATAGTTCTAAATAACTTTTCAATCAGAAACTATATGAGGAAGGAAGACTGAAGAGGACTCAATATCTTATCTGTTCGTAACTATATAAGTAAGGAAGAATGAATAGGTTTATTATAACACCTAGTAGAAAGAACATATATTGTTTCTATCCTCCAAATATATTAATAAATATATGAGGATGGAAGACTAGATAGGTTGGGGATTGCATTTAGGTAGATGACTATTGATGCTTTTCGACCACATTTCTATAAGTGACTAGAAGATAATTGAACAATAGGGATATTGGTTCTTACACATTGTAGGAGGCACATATATGGTCATTGAACTCTTATTTGATGGTGACCAAATAAGAAATAAATAAAGACAGTTTGGGGAATATACATCATAGGAGGCCCATATATAGTTTTCAACCTCTAATATGTCGGTAACTATATTAAAAACCAAATGTGGGGAGGTTATGGATTATAACTATCATGATACCCATATGATTTTATCACCCTCTAATTTGTTATTAACTAGATAGGGATGGATGATTATATAGGTTTGATCTTAGAACTGGTAGGATGCCCATATTTGGTTGTTGGCAACCTTTCTATTATAAAAATGACAAGGAATTAAGACTAGAGATGTTTGGGATTAATATTATTAGGAGGCCCATATAAGATTGTAAATATCTTTTTTGTTGGTAATGAGAGAAGTAAATAACTCTTCACTCATATAGATATATCCTTATGTGTATGATCCAGTTATTATGCATGGGTGGCTCAGTGTAACACCCCAAGATTTCATAGTGTGTTATTTCTTCAAAATAATTGAATAACTTGCACTACACGCAATACCGAGTTCAAGCGCACCATGACTTACCAAACAAGCCATTCAAAAGAGGTTATGAATAGTATTTATTAAATTTTAAATTTTATATAATCTTTATAATTTTAGAATCCATATTATGAGTTTCTTAGACATAATGTAAGAATAAATTCCTTTTTCTCAGATAAAAGAAGTATTTTTCAAAAATGCACTTTTACCAACATTAACCCTTTTTAAATCCAATATTTTAAACTTTTATATATTCAATTTGACTAAATAAATTTATTCTCTACAATGGGGACATAAAAAAATTTACAATGTAACACCCCAAGCTTCAACGGTACGCTTCTCTTTGAATAATGTGATAGCGTGTGTTGTAAGCAACATCGAGTTCTAACACACCACAACCAATCAAACTAGCCATTATGAATAGTAATAACAACTTTTTTAAATTATATATATTTTATATTTAAAAATGGGCTTCATTTTTGGATTCGGAATATTGAAATTATCATAAGTTGAATTTTTGGTATTTTTCTGAGAACTTCTAATTTTTATGAATAGTGAAAAATACTTAAAAACAACTTTTTTAATGAAAATAATTTATAGTGATAATTTATACTATTGAGTGGTTTTAAAGTATAATTAGAATATATTTTTACCATTTTATCCAATGGTATTCATTAGAATTAATTTCACTTTGAAATTAGACATAAACAATTGTCAATCTTTTGATATATATTGTTTCATAAAAACACGCTATTTTTTGTGACAACGGGAATTAATTATAAAATTAATTGATGCAACTTATATGTTTGGAATTTTGTAAAATGTAAATCATTTTTGAATTCGGAATATCAATTATATCTTAGGGTGAAATTTTGGCATTGTTCTGAAAAACTTCAATTTTTGATGAATAGTGAAACTACTAAGTGGTAGTTAAACAACTGAATTTATCATAAAACGTAATTTTACCGCTTGTGTGATTGGAATTTCGAAAATCCTAGAGACACGGTTAATATCAAGGAGTATAATGTGGTTCAATGAGATGAAAATAATGTTTGGTGAATAGTAACTTTTTACTTTTATTTACCACTGTTAAAAGTAAATAGGGTAATTAAGGGTAAAAATGATATTAATATTACCCTTACACATGTCCTAATTCTATTGTACAAGGGTATCTCGACCAAACACAACATTAGGAAAAAAATAATATCATTTAGGTCCACTTGGATTAGATTATGACATTTATTATTATTTAATTCAAAGAAGAGTTAAAATAGTTAAAATCAAAGTTTATTTACTAAAACATTTTTAATATAGGGTTATACATAAGATAAATTCGATTTTAAATATTCATTAGAAATATAACAATATTTCCTACATAATGAAATTTTATTTATAATTTTTAAACATTAAAAAATTTAATTTATTTATGACAATGATGATGTAGTAATTACCTAATTAATGAAAAATTAGAATAATTGATATTATAAATATCCAAATAAATATAATTTGAGACTTTTTATGAATTAAAATACTTTTCTAGGTTAATATGACATTTTAGGATTGATTTAATTAACTTTTTTCGAAGTAATAATTCTGTTATGATTTTTACAAAAATCAATTATTTAATAGTGTCAAAATTGACATAAAAGAGTTTTTAAAACAAATATATTTTCTATTAAGACTACATTTTAGTAACCCAATTTTTGATGTGTGTTTTCCCACAAATATATCTTCTATTTTCAACCTTTTATTTTCGAAGAACAATTTCAAATTGCGAGGATGCAATTTATTGAAGGAGGGGAGAATGTAACACCCCAAGATTTTATAGTGTGTTATTTTTTCAAAATAATTCAATAACTTGCACTACACGCAACACCGAGTTCAAGCACGTCATGACTTACCAAACAAGCCATTAAAAAGAGGTTATAAATATTATTAACTAAATTTTAAACTTTATATAATCCTTATAATTTTAGAATCCATATTATGAGTTTCTTAGACATAATGTAATAACAAATTCCTTTTTCTCGGATAAAAGAAGTATTTTTCAAAAATTTACATTTACCAACTTTAACCCTTTTTAAATCAAATATTTTAAACGTTTATATATTCAATTTGACTAAATAAATGTATTCTCTAGAATGGGGAAATAAAAAAAGTTACAATGTAACACCCCAAGCTTCTACGGTACGCTTCTCTTTGAATAACGTGATTGCATGTGTTGTACGCAACATGGAGTTCTAACACACCACAACCAATCAAACTAGCCGTTATGAATAGTAATACCTATTTTTGGAATTATATATATTTTATATTTCAAAATGGACTTCATTTTTGGATTCGGAATATCGAAATTATCGTAAGTTGAATTTTTGGTATTTTTCTGAGAACATCCAATTTTTATGAATAGTGTAAAATACTTAAAAACAACTTTTTAATAAAAATAATTTATTGTGATAATTTATACTATTGAGTGGTTTTAAAGTATAATTTGAATATATTTTTACCTTTTTATCCAATGGTGTTCATTAGAATTAATTTCACTTTGAAATTGGACATAAACAATTGTCAATCTTTTGATATATATTGTTTCTTAAAAACACGCTATTTGTTGTGACAGTGGGAATTAATTATAAAATTAATTTATTCAACTTATATGTTTTGATTTTTTTAAAATATACATCATTTTTGAATTCGGAATATCAATTATAGCTTAGGGTGAAATTTTGGCATTGTTCTGAAAAACTTCAATTTTTGATGAATATTGAAACTACTAAGTGGTAGTTAAACAACTGAATTTATCATAACACATAATTTTAGCGCTTCTGTGATTGGAATTTCAAAAATCTGAGAGACACGGTTACTATCAAGGAGTAAAATGTGGTTCAATGAGATGAAAATAATTCTTGATGAATAGTAACTTTTTACTTTTATTTACCACTGTTAAAAGTAAATAGGTAATTTAGGGTAAAAAGGATATTAATATTACCCTAAAACATGTCCTAATTCTATTGGAAAAGTGTATCATGACCAAACACAACCTTATGAATAAAATATTATCATTTAGGTCCACTTGGATTAGATTAGGACATTTATTATTATTTAATTCAAAGAAGAGTTAAAAGAGATAAAATCAATGTTTATTTACTAATTTTTTTTAATATATGGTAATACATAAGATAAATTCGATTGTAAATATTCATTAGAAAGATAAATATATTTCCTACATAATTATATTTGATTTATAATTTTTATAAATTAAATAATGTAATTTATTTATGACACAATGATGATGCAGTAACTACCTAATTAATGAAAAATTAGAATAATTAATATTAAAAATAACCAAATAAATATTATTTTAGAATTTTTATGAATAAAAATAACTTTATATGTTACTATGACATGTTAGGATTGATTTAAATAACTTTTTTCGAAGTAATCATTCTTTTATGATTTTTACAAAAATCAATTATTGAATAGTGTGAAAATTGACATAAAAGAGTTTTTAAAACACATATTATATTATCAATTGATATTAAATTCCAAAAACTCTAAGGATCGGAAAAGAGACTTATTTCATGATAGGTGTATCATTAAAGGACCAATTGGGGGTCTCTTGGATGTTTATAGTATGTTTATTACCCATATAATATAATAATACATAGAGACATTGTAAAAGTGAAACTAATTAACTAAGAGTTAATACATAAAGATAAGGTTAATATAATGACCCAACCTGTCTAAATTCTATTGGTTGAGTGTTTTTTCGACCCATACCCACCTTAAACTTTAAATAATCCACTTTGGAGCCATTAGAAACCGAATATGAATTTATTATAAAATAATATTTCTAGCTTTTCCAAAGATGCCCCTCACCACTCTTATAAAAGGGCACTCTCCCTTCTAATTAACTCACACCTTCAAAGCCTTTTTGATCGGCCAAACACTTCCCAAATACTCTCTCAACTTCCCTCACTTCATTCTCGAAGCCTTCCTTTAGTCATAAAGCCATCTTATGGAGCCCTTTTGATCAAATCAAAAGGAAGAACCCGATGAAGAGGTAATGATTTCACCACCCTTTTTCAAGTTCCTTTCTTCTTCCACTTCTTCTTTCTCTGTTATTACCATTCTAAAATAATAACTCCAGTATATTATACATTCTTTGATGTTATTATAAACATTTTACAACCATATTTCAGTATTCTATTCATCCTTTGAATAACATGTCACCATATGTGCGTACGTACGGCTTACCGTCTCCACGTCGTGGTGTAATTGTTATTCAATAAATTATTATTTGGATGGGTATAATAATGATTTATAATTCATTTAAATAACAAATATAACATGATAATTATTCTGTATATATGATATACCATCTAATTACATATTATTTTATTATCAAAAGAATGATATTGTCGCTGGTGCGTACGTACGGACTACTGTCTCCACAAACGCGATGAGATTCATTCTCTGTCATATCCATTCAAGTCTAATTATAATTTGATGATTAATAATATTATCTAAGGACTTGATATCGTTTTGGATATGATTAAGATACAACCTATCCATGAAAAACACTACTTATGTAACAAAACATATACAAGAAAATGAGTAAGATAACACCTGAAACAAAAATAATACTAAGATATTATTAACAAATCAATGTTAAAAGATCATATATGATATCATATTAATGTATATTATTCTTGTATAATTTAATAACAATTATTTCACCATTATACAGGAGTTTAACCTACCCCCAACCAAGTAAAAGTACAAGGTAAGGGTTTATTTCGCAATGTCTTCATTATCTGAGGTTGTCTATACGTAATAATCTACTGGGATCTCTTTATCATCCACAACCATGTTTCTTACAAATGTATTTCAAAACATTTTTAATATTTAAAAGAATATGGTTTAAATTCATTTATACCCTTGTTTGACTTTTTATAAGAGTTTTATAAAGGAATCATTCCGTCATTTTCCAAACAAGGTGCTTTTTAACCTTTTCGACTGAATTAAGGTAAGAATGTTTTTTTAACTTATACGACGAGTGCGGCTATTTTCTGCCGTTATAAAATTGTCGAAGCTTCCCTTACAAGATTATAAGAATATTTTCAAAGAAAATGTTTTATTTTATAAAGATATGAGTCTTAAATGATTTCAAAATAGAAAGAGATATTTCTCTAAAAAGAGTTTTTATTTCATCTATGTCAACATCCATTGATGGATTTTACGCTTATTTGAAGTTGATTTATTATTAAACAAAGCTTATATATTTTATTGAAGGTTTTGTGATATGTTTGACTGTGGATGTGTTATTTTTATACAATTCATAGTTTATGGATGAAGTATTTACATTTCTTATGCTAGTTTTAATATGAATGTTTATGTTATGTTTAAACCTTTTCATATGGGAATGCATTGGACTTAATATCTAATGGGTGGCGCCCGCTATAGCTCCTCGATGCATTAGTAGGTATCATGAGACAAACTAGTGTCTTGTAACAAGGCCTTGACAAAGTCTTATTTGTAGTCTTGGCACGGGGCCTTGGCTATGTGGTTACGATAGTCTGGCATTATGAATTCCATCATTATGAAATTGGTTATTGATATTGAATGTGATTATTCGATTAGTAGAATATTTATGTGAATAAGTAAATGGAAATTATTTCATTTTATTTTTTCCATGATACGTTGATGTTCATGTTTAAAAGGCTTTTGTTTTAGTTATAGATTGCCTTAAATTTTTATGCTTATTTATGAAAATTTCCGCTGTATTGATTACCCTTACAGAGCGTTTGAGCTCACCCTTTTCTATGTTTTATTTTTCCTAGGATTCCAAGAACTATATTGTGATTGATATGCAGGGTTAAGACAAAGGAATAATTGAATTCATAAAGGATTATTTGTGTTGTTTTGTATGTTATGAAGTGTAATGTTACATTAATGTATGTAATCTATTTTCCAAGACTGCTAAATTGATCGGTCCTTTGGGACTTGATTCATTGTAATCATGCCAATGTTATGTAATAATGCACCGACTCTGGGTAACTGGGGTCGGGGCGTTACACTCAGCCCCTACTTAGGATCATTCAAGATATTCACAATGAATACTCATATACTACCTATAGGTTCTTGAACTAGTCAATGACTCGTGTGATGGAATAATGTATGAGTATTACACCGAGTTGGATATCCATATACATCCATAGATAATTGAGTGCACTACGGAGGCCAACGTAACACACAGGTAGTTAGTAAAAGCATCGTGAGCTAAGGGATGGTAAATTTTCTAAGGTACGCATGGCAAAGGGGATAACATTAGTGTGTTAAACACATTAACGTATATCTGGAGGAACTCGATAAGGCCTAGTTGAGTAGGATCCTATATAGACATCATATAAAGAAGGGTTTACCATATAGGGGAACATGGTGATGTTTCAACCATGTTTTATACATATGTGAATAGGTTCCCAAGTAGAGAGTCCTTGGGTAATAATAATCCATGTAGGGAGACCTAGGATAATGGATGGTGGAGAGTCTTGGGAAAAATTTCAACCAAAAATATTTAGTGGGAAAATGGATTCCATAATTAGGGGTCTGGGAACAGTGGATACCTAGTATTGAGGACTGAAACAAAATCCCCACCCTAAATATAGTGCATGGGAAAAGTGTCCCCCAAATTTGAGGCCTTGGAGAAGTGGTTCATTTTTTGAATGCCTGGTTAAAATAAAATCATAGTATAGAGGCCTAGGTCATTGGTTTATACAAATCTATTATCATTGGAAAAGGGTCACCCAAATAGAAGGGCTCAGTTATTTAGCACTATTTTATAGTGGACTAGATTAATAATCACCCTTATATTGAGAACATGTATAATGGGTTCTCGGGTAGGGAGATCGTGATCAATTTGGGGCTCGTTAAGATACATGAGAGTATTAAAACATAGGTAAGTGGTATATGATAATTCAAACTCACATAGAAGGCCTAAGATAATATTCAAACAGGTATGATTTATGAGAGAAGATGTGCTCAGTTATAAGTTTCATGTTATTTCACGCTCCACTAGGATGCCAGAGTGATTATGTGCTCTAATAGGGGCTTAGAAAAAGTCACACATGGATAAGAGTGTCTGAAGTTGACTAGGGAGTGTTTAAATATAATAGGGTGGCTATATAATATCTATGATGTGTATCATATGTGTAATTTTTAAAATTATTTATACACAAAGGAATCACATTAATGGAATAAGGAAGGACTATGACTGAAATGATCATGTGGATTTTCCACTTTAAAATGTCCAGATCCATGAAAATGAGGCGAATGTGGAATTAGTTATATACCATTTGGGGATAGGAAATTGTTTTAAGTGGCAACCTTATAACATTTTTTATTGTTATTTAGAATATCATATAAGGGACCTTTGAAAGAAACGAGGTTCCACTAATGTGTTTCACCCTATGGATATCTACATAAACAATTTAGGACCTTGGAGAATGGAATCATGGTAAATGAAATTGTACCATCTTCATATGTGTATGAGACTAGGTAATTCATGTCATATATGTGACCTACGGTAAAAGAAATGTGTTAAATGGTTACGAACTGATTGTATGGGCATGCGACCAGGGCCATGTTCATAGAGTTCACCATGAAACAATAAATATTATTGAGAAAATTACTTGAAATATTAAATTACCATAAATATTTATTCATATGTCTACTTTTGGCTCTATGAGTTGTAAAATTTAATCCTTCAAAATAAAATTTTCCCATTTCTATTAAGTTCCCATGTGGGAATTTTTAGAGGGGAAATGTTCCTAGAATACTATAAATATTTTTTATTATAGTTTCAAAGCTTCTTCTCACTAAAATTGTTTGAAATACATGTCCTACTCATTGTGGATTATTTTCACGATAAAATCATCTTAATAGGAAATATTTCTTATGAATATAAAACAATAGGTTTGTGAGAAATCATGTTTTATGTGGAGATCCCATTTTCATTATACTTAACCATAAAGTTACTCTTCTTCCCTAAATTAACTTCTATCTTTCTATTGAGCACCCTATAATGGTTTCAATAAAAATGTTTATTATAGAAATTTTGAAGATCCATCATTATCTTTATTCATAGAATGTTTTCTAGATCATCTATACATTTGGAAAACATAGGTATATTTATATGTGTATTGATTATTTATATTTAGGATATGTGTTTGTATCAATATTTCCTATCATTGAAATACCCACAAGTCTCACAACTATTACACACCTCCCATCATTTGGTCGTCTCATTTATTTCATATTTTTCTTCAAAAATCTCTATATTGGGATTATATATCGTTTTTGAGAACTATGTGTGTCTTGATTCACGTTCATCTATAATACATATTTTCCTTTAAACCATATATTTACGAACCAACCACATATCACCACCAACTTATACACAAATAAGTTATTCCATAACAATTAAAAATTAGATATTTTGGGGATGGAATGGTATTTTTTTTAATATCCACTTATCATAGTGTATGAATCATTTAATGAGTGTTTTTTGAATCACTATAAATATGCTATGTTAGCTGGAAACTAAAATATTAAAAAATAAAAGGGCACCACTATGAGATGGTGACATTTTGAACAGCATATCTATTATACTAACGTGAAGCATGTTTTTTATTCCCATTAAGAATGATACAATCAAACCCATCATTGGAATCTGACCTACTTTCATCTCGAGCCAGCACAATTCATTTTATCATGTTCACCATAAAATACAGATAATTTTGATTTAAAAAATTTCCATTTCATATTCTAATATATTATAAAACTCCATGGTATTGAGCTCCATTTGGATTATCCCATCATACCATGTACAATGGTGTTTATAATAGCATTCAGATATCCATTCAAATTGGGTTTAGATGACTGTTTTTCATAAATATATTGTCTATTTTTTTATAGTGGTGTTATTCAAAACACTAGATTCATTAGTATAGCTTAAAACCCATAAACTATCAATGATATGAGAAATAATACCTTCCATGTTGAAAAACAAAAATTCAGTCTCTATAGGAGGAATAGGTTCCACTTTTTATGCATAATCCTCACATAATTAAATAAAAATGAGGTAGATTCATAAAACAAATGTTGAAATTATGTAAATAAAATCCACAACAAAAGATTAATTTTTTCTTATTAGGCCACCCCACATTTATAGTGTTTGGAAAATTGAGTGATAATATAAAATAAAAAGACATATATCCTTTTCATTTCACCATTCATCCCTTGAAAAATTCAATCTCATTATATCACATCTATACACTAATAAAAAATATATATAACAGGTATGTTCCATGAATGTCAATTTGGATGATCTGTGAAAAATGCTTGATTGTGTAATTTTAAGGTACTAGTGCATTTGTGAACATTGGAGTCCACATTCCAAATGTCCCCTTAATGATTTTCATTATGATGAGTCATTAAACTCTCCCATATCCTTATAGAAAAACTAATGTATTAGTGATGATATATGTTATTCCATATTCATCCCACATATATATGTCTAAGAGAATATTTTCCAGAGGATGTCTTCCAAATGATCTGACATTGTCTTGATGTGTTATTGTATATTCTAGCATATTTTTGTCACCTATATTATTGTAGGATTCAATCCAAGGAGGTAACCAAATCATATATTCCTTCATTTCATGAACTTCCTTTAGATTATAGTCATGGTATACATGCCACCATATTTATCCCACATTTATACTTTGAGGGTATATATTTTTAAGAAGGTGGTTTGTTTAATACATATCTAAATTGACTCATGTATTTTTTAATTATAATTTATTTTATTTATTCCCATTAAATGTTCTGTTAATTCTATTATGATTCCATTATCCTTTATTGGTCTTATATATTATATTATATTGATAGTCAAAACAAAATGGTAAATTAAATAATTAAAAATTACCCAAGCTAGAAATATTTTTCATTTTTTGATAAAAATTTAGAGGAGCCTTCGCAATATAATATCTCTACCATTCAACAAATATAAAGGTTATTGTGAATTGGAATACTGATTTAAGTAATTATTAAATGTCTCTTGATGTTTTCTCATTACTCACCCAGATAATTAATATCTTAATACAGATCATCCAATATCTCATCTACTACATCTACATCAGATAACAAAGCATCTAAACATATAACAACATCAAACCATACTTTTTCAGCATCCTTGACTAGCTTCTAGTGATCCATTTCTTCATTTAGAGATATTTCAATATATTTGATAATTACTTCTAATGCGGTATTTCCTTAAATAATTTAATGTTGTTTTGTTGCTGAAATCTCCATATGTTGGGATGATTCATGTAGTGTTGTTGTTAAAGATTCGCTGAAAGGTCTATAGATTCTTATTTCAAAATATTCAACTGGTCTTCCAATACATTCCATAGAGATGTAATCAACACCTTCACAATATTTTGGATTATATGATAGATATACTCACCATATACCATAGTAATCAAAAAGAAACAAAGATGATACAAATATATGTTGATCTTTCTTTTTGATGTTTCATTAACAAGAATCCAAATGTTCTTTCATACAATATACTACATCCTTTATTGGAGTGATGCGTACTATGGGTCTGAATTGGAGTCCATTCTATGAATCAATATATTATTTGGAACCAAATAACTCAGAGTAAGAAAAAAATAGGTATCCCATTAGTGATTTATTTCCAAATTAGTCTATACTCATTAGACCTCATCTGATTGATGCACCGAAGCTATGACCCCATGAGATTTCTCATATAGTGGCATGTGTTTCAAAATCCATATCTAGATTATGTTAGACAGTTGATGTAATGTACCATAAAAATTCTACATATTATTATTAATTATTTAGGATTTTCACGAGTCTGCGAAAACTGATAGTGCATGATTCTGAGGCCCTGTGTGCCAAGAATGAATTTATAAACTTGTTTTTAGGTAAGATCAGTAAACGCACGGACAATGTTTTCAATATTTTTAAGCAGTTCTCGAAATAATAATATGAGGTCACCATAGAATTTTCAGAGCCAAGATTCTCATAAAGGAATCTTCACTTCAATCACAGTAGGTCGAGGGAAAATGTTAAATTTCTGACTTTTTATTGAAAAGTAAAATAACATGTAATTGTTATTTTATTTCTTTATCTTTTTCTGAACACATGTTGAGCTGTAGTTGCAGGGACCACAGAGGTGGTCAGTCCTTTAATTATGGGGTGTTAATTGCACGGTAACACATTGGTTGTGTAACCACCCATCACATAATTAATGAGACACATTAATTATGCCAATTAATGAGGCATATTAATTACATCAACTAATGGGGCACATTAATTACGTTAATTAATGAACCTTACTAATTACTCTAGGAGTTTCTGGCCTTTCCCACTTCTATTTAAATGTAGCTCAGGTGGGGTTTTGGATTGCTTCTTAAAGGAAGAAAACTCTGGAAAAGTCATGCGGCAACATCCACTGATGGAGGATGGAAGCACAAGCAACATCGATCCGGGATCTATGAATGATGACAACTCCATCCAATGTGGATGATCCTCCCACTACAACTCTGCCACCTCCAATGGATCTCGAGGTAGGGGTTTATGTGCTTTGATTTTCACTCTCTTCCTGTTCATGAAAAATATAACGAATGCAAACCAATTGACTAATAGGTTGATCCGCATCTCAACAACGAATCCAGGTGGTAGTTGCAGGATATTAAATCTGGGGATTATTCTTTTTCTTGTTTATTATTAATTTTCCTCATGATTAAAACAATGATGCAGAAGGCCCGATCAAAAACCAATAAGACCTAGACCCTCCGCTAAACTTTTCCTTGGAGCTTTCTTCGTGGCGGAATAACGAACACGACATAAAAGTGTTTTTTAATCCCCCAAACAACAGTGGAATCCTGAGAGGATTTTAGGCATGCTAGGGAGGAAGAACGAACAATTGGGGTCAGTTGGTGTCTTGTGGATGAAATGTCAGGGCGGCACCGGTGCGGCGATGCCAGCGATAGGTGCCGGTGGACGAGCGCGGCGACCGACAACCATTTCCCACGGTGGAAGAGCGGTGTCTCTTGGTGTCACAATGGTTGGACGAGCATCTGGCTATGGTTTTCCACATAGGGGGAGACAGTGTTCTAATGGGTGCTGCAGCTTGAAGCTATGGTGGAGGCGAAGGTCGGGACACGCATGAAGGGGGTCCCATGGGTGATCAGGCAGCACAACCTGGCATAGACCGTAGGTGAAACCAAATATCTCTATGAGACATTTGGGAGGAATACTGTGCGGCATGCGTAGGGCTTGGCATCGGGTTGGGTCACGTCGACCGGCAGACCCGGTCGTGCCCGCCACAGCCCACCCCAAACTGGCTGGTTCGGACCAGACTCGGACCCCTCTCGGGCCCAGAAACTCTTAAAGGGCCATAACATGCGAACCATACATCTGTTTGATGAACCGCCTATAGTACTGGGATTATTGGAGCAAGATAATACTTTTTATATACTTTACAAAATATTTTGGGAATGATGTACTGTATTTTGGTTGGATTGACTCTCATTCCAACCGATCCCTCGGTACTAAAATGCTACTAACTAATATACCGACCATCCGACCGACACACCATCTGTAGAATAAGGACACATGTAACACGAACATCATTTGGAGATACTATAAGTTAGTTTTTCACTGAGTTTGACGTCTGACCTGCATTGGATCAAACTTGAATCCAACCATTCCCTTTTTACCTAAGTGCTCATATCCCATAGACCGGGTGTCTGATCGTTGCGTCGTCTATCACGTTGGGACCCCTATGACGGGGTGGTTCCATGGGTATACCTTTTTTGGGAATTTTTACCGATGGAAATATGATCAGTGGCTTGAGCAATAGTGTCTTCTAGAGATTAGATGAGCCTTGTGTGGGAATTCGGTGGCTGGCTGTGATGTGAAGAAGAGGAGAGACCAATATGGGTCAGCATCAGAAACTACAATGTGGGATGATATAGATGTATGAATAATCATCCCTACCTCAACACCAGTGACCAATACTGTTCTGCAACAATGACCAATATGATTCAGTACCTACAACCAATACGGGTCAGCATCTAGATACCAATGCAGGTTAGCACCAGCA
The DNA here is from genome assembly GCA_963277665.1 of Viscum album. Taxonomy (NCBI): domain Eukaryota; kingdom Viridiplantae; phylum Streptophyta; class Magnoliopsida; order Santalales; family Viscaceae; genus Viscum; species Viscum album. The sequence goes on along the minus strand of OY728148.1, from coordinate 2,007,611,510 downwards.
ACCAATACATGTCACCATCTAGAGACCAATACAGGTCAACATATCGTGACCTATACGGGTCAGTAGTAGAATTTCTACAGATTGGATGACCTGGATTTATGACTAGTCATCCTTATCCCAGTATCCATAATGTTATACCATAAAAGTGATCTATCTCTTTTTCTTCATGCTTCTTGATTTAGATCATGCATGTGATATTGCCTTTGTTATTTTTATTGTGATGTGTTTCCTTGTATTTTACTGAGAGAACTTGTGGTGTCTCGAGGTCCCATACTGAGTTTTTATACTCACCCCTACATGGGATCTTCCTGCACGTGTGTGTCTGGTGCAGACTACTGACACTCCGAGGTTGACGTTGGAGGTTCGTGACATGGTGGATTTTGGTGCGATGAGAGAAGTTGATATCCTCTTCATCGACATTAGACATAAAACTATTACCCTCAAGGTAGAGGTACAAGGAAGAGGCGACAACTATTTATATTCTTTCAGTTTCAAGGGATTTTATTCCGGATCACTATTTTCAGTTCACAGTTGTATTTGTGGTTGTACATTACTATCGTGGTTGAACCTTAATTTTGTTTGTTGTTTTCCTCAGTTTCCCTTTTTTACTATGTATAGTTCTCTAATTAAATTCCTTCCTTATTCGATAAAATCCTTCAGGTTGTAGTTACCATCCTCTGGCCTATGGAAGGTGGGATTGGGGTAGTCACGTCGAGGTCCCGTTGGACGGGTCGTGACAATGTAGTATCAAAGGGCAGTTAGTTATAACAAAAGAACTAAGAGTCTACATTTAATGAGGAAATGGAATAAAGTGTCTCAAGTTCAGTATTAAGTACATGGCATCTAGTGTTGGTGTGGCGGCCAAGGTATCTATACACCGAGACCCTGAATTCTATTTTCCAACATAGTACAAGAAAACACTGGTTGCTGGTGATTTGAAAAGATTGCAAGATCTTTCATGAGTAATCTAACCAGGTATAACTTATTGACAGTGGCCAATTTTTTTCTTATCAGATGCCCTTATGAAGATAGCCAGCTAGGATTCCGATTAGATACCGTGAAAAAGGCCCAACGAGAAATGAGGCGTCGGTACATGGACCACTCATAGTGATGGTACCTTCGGGTGGTGCACTAGCAGCACCACTACCCATTGAGTATTAGATGATACTAGTGGATCATGAACGCCGATTGAGCACATTGATTGATTTCCAGAGAAAGAGTCCTTTGAGGTTTCATGGAAAGATGTTCCCCTAGGCAGCAAAGGATGGCCTTGATATTGTTTAGTGGGTCTTTCACTTAGTATACACTCCAGCCGAGCAGATGTCAATCAAGGACACTAGCCTTCATCAGGGATCGACATGAAGATGGTGGAGCATGATGCTCCATGTGCTTGAGGAGATGACTCTCACCTAGAAGGACTTGTAGAGACTTTTCATGATGGAGTTTATTACAACAACACTATGCACTATTCGTATTCAAGAGGTACATCATATGCTGCATGGCAGTCAAACTGTGGCTCAGTACTCGGTGAGATTTACAGACCTCTACCGATACTCCGCAGACATGGTAAGGGACCCTTACTTCAGGGCCCAACCCTTTGATTCGGGGATCCAATTAAAGATTTGACCTGTGAAAATTTCTCTCAGCATCCCAATGTAGGCTGGGGTTCTTGAGAAAACATTGTAGATGGAGAGATTCATTTCCGAGCTTGCGCTGATAGTGGAGCCCCTACCATATGGTAGGCATCAGATTCATCTGCAGCTGGTAGTAAATGAAGGACCCTGGGACACCCTGAGAGGGGAGGGGTGAATCAGGGTGACAACTTTTTCTTTTAAGGAGATGGATCTTGTTCCCACGTTGGTAGGAACTTTTTGAACATGTATGATGAAAATTATCAGAAAGCAAACATTCACATGCACAGAGAAGACACAACCCTTTTTACTTGGTTCACCACTAAGGGCTATGTCTAAGGAGCATACGCTGAAAAGTTGTCGGTCGTACCAAAATCCACTAATCCTCACAAGTTGTGGATTACAATTGTTCGGGCACAGTCACTATGTCCCCGGCTCACTGCCTTTACAAAGGTTCAGGGATAGCTCACTGCTTCCCTTGGGTCACTCCCATTGACTCCCCCTGGATCACTGTCGTTGGTGAAGTCTCACTCAGTTTATAGACGTGACGGTCTCCTCAATAGATAGACATGAAGGTCTTTGTCTCCTGTTCAGCATGAGACATTGCTTGCATCAGAGTCCTGAGTTAATGCTCTGTTAAAGTCCAAATTTCAACCACTGATGAATACCCCATTTTCCCTTGTCCACTGGGCAACAACCTTTGGAAAATGCCTTCAAAAGTACCCTACTTCGCAAGGCTCCAAATTTTGCAAAGCTCAAACAAGCCTTTGTGGAGTCCCTGCCTTTTCGCGAAGCTCAATCGTGAAGTACTCTCGCGATGCTCCAGCCTTCGCAATGCTTGGCTATCGCAGAGCTCCTGCCTCTTCACGAAGCTCACTGAGCCAAAGCGGGGTGCATGACTTTTGCGGAGCTAGAATAGCCGCCGCGAAGCTCCTCTTTCGCGAAGTACACTGCCTTCGCGAGAGACCTTTGCGAATCGAGAGCAAAGGACTTTCTCTGAAATTATATCTACTTCTCTTGAGGGGGTCAGCCTCTATTTATAGGCGATTCCACCGACCCTCAACCCTTCTGCGTGAAGTCAGTGCCACGTCAGCTCGAATCGCGATGCTCCGAAGTTCCCGCCGAAATTCTATCAAAATCGCGAAGCACTATGGAAATTTTCCATTCGCGGAGCTCATCGTAATGACAGAGCATTCCATCATTTCCTTCGCGCCTTCACCACGAAGTTCCCTCGCAAAGCTCTTCATCGCCGTGATGCTCTTCATCCTCCGCTATTTGCTAATCTTTGACGTAATCGCGAAGAATCACCCCCTCCATTCTTCTAGTCTTCGCGAAATCCAATACATACATCCCATCTTCGCGAAACTAGTGCCTTTTCCATATTAAATTATGATCTTCATGGAAATACACTTTTCGCGATGCTCACCAACCTCCAAATTTTGGACCCCAAAAATTTGGCAAACACTGGAAAATGGTGCCACCTTCAATACTATTTTCTGCTTGGATGGTATGATCTCTTTGCTGGTACACGATCCGAACTTCCATTAATGATTGAAAAAAACAAAAACCATACTCCAAATCATGCATAGAAGACCATGGTTCCAAAAATCTCTCCATTTGGGTTTGTTGGCAATCAGAAAATAAATTCAATAGATCTCCATCTAAAATGCAGGAATCAACTCAGCCAACACTCTAAGTCTACGTGAGCAATGATCGGTGTAGAAAACAAGAGAGGAGGCTTGAATTGGGTCCACTATTTTCCTTCTCATTCTTATCATCACAGAATTTGCCTGAATTTATTCCATTCTCCTTTCTCCCCCATTGACAATAAATCCAAAGACCAATAATTTTTTTTCACGTTCAACTCAAACCATACTCCCCCTGGACAGTATCTCCCCCATAAACCTGCATCACATCCATAAACAGATTAAAACATTTATAACAAATGGGGAGAGGGGAATTCTGTAACCTCCTTATGAACTGGTAGGTGGCCGAACACCGAGGTCCAACCGATGCTTCTCATACACAGCCACTGACAGTGGCTTTTTCAGGATATCATCCACTTGCCCATTTGTTCCCACATGATCCATTCTAATCATGCTTTTCTCAACTTTATGTTTGATAAAGTGATACATGATTTCAATGTGTTTTATACGAGAATGATGAACATGATTCTTCATAAGATCAATTTCACTCTTATTGTCACAGTAAATCACTATTGGTTGCTTCACCTCATCGCCAATATCAGTTAATTGATGCTTCATCCATAGCAATTGAGTGCATGCCTTTGTGGCGAACATATACTCAGCTTCAGTAGTACTAAGAGAAGTACTTTATTGTTTCTTGCTCAACCATCCAACAAATTTCCCTCGGCCCATGGTTTCGTCCACAAAATTGTGCGTGGTATATTATGGGATTATTTCCACGTTCACATCGGTTATGATTAATCTTTCCATGTTCCTTCCCCACTAAAATCTCATTTCTTATATATGTGTCCAATAAATATGACCTTAAACTATGTTTCCTGGTCCCACATGAGTTTAAACTGTTGAGTCATTATTAAATTACATTAAATTGCATTGGTAGGACCTATCATATGAACCTAAACAATGACATTATCGTCCTGGCCGCATGATGAAAAACGCCAGTACATTGTGATGTCCTCATTTGAGCGGACATCATGTTTGGTAATGTTGTCCACCATACCATTTTTCAAGACCAACATGTGTCTTGATTTCTATAGAGATTCTGGGATTCTCCGTCTAAAGGTTATCACTTCACAAAAAAACATGAATCCATCTAAAAGAACTGACAAGACCTATCAAATTATAGTTATTTTGGTGTGTGGGACAAACCTGCCTGACAGTATTATCCCCGGCATTGGTATCCTACCATGATACTTCTATAACTACGTACAGATTGATTCCCAATCTCATGGAACACAAGAAACCCCTAGGAATCTCATCATAGCGTCCAGCCCTATATTATCTACCTTTTACTGGTCCCTCAGCCCAAGTCTTCTTCCATGTAATTGCTCTTAGTATTGTATGGTATTATGTCCCCATTCACGTCGGGTATGCTCTATCATGACATGCACATTCCCCCCAAAATCCTCATTTATTTTGTATATGTCCAAGCCATAGGTCCTTAAAGTGTGCTTCCTGGTCCCACATGATTTTAAAATGTTGCATATTTATTAAATTATTTTAAAATGAATTGGTAGGTCCTATCATATTACCCTACAGTATGACATTAACGTCGTGGACACACGACAAAAAATGGAACCACATTGTGATGAAATCACTCAAGATTACATCAAGTTTGGTAGCTGTTGTCCACCATAGCATTTTTCAACACCTACAAGTGGCTTGATTTCTATATAGATGCTTGTATTCACTGTCATAAGAATATCACTTCACAAAAAAACACACATCCATCCTAAAGAACAAATATGACCCGTCAAATGCCGCTTCTTTTGGTGTGTGGGATGGAACTGCAAAATAGTATTTTCCCTGGAATTGGTATCCAATCATGATACTTCTATAACTATGTATGGATTGATCACCATCATAATGGTGTATATAGGAATACCCGTAAACTTTTCCTTGGGCCCATCACAACATTCATTTTCATTCCCTTTCCCTAAAACATCCACAGAGAGAACATGATGTGATATGGGATTATGTCATCATTATCATCGGGTTTTCAATGTTGAAACACGTGTCTCCCTCCCACCAATATATTTATATTCCGAGAACTAAGACCATTAAACTATGATCTAGTCATTCTTCTCACAAGACACCAAACTGTGCCACTCATAAGAACTTTGTGTGGCTTGATTCCCATCATCATGGGATACGTAGAAACGCTCAGACATTCCTTCTGTAGGTCCAGCCCTAGAAATCCAAAATTCTTCCCCTTCTTCATCCCCTTAACACAAACCCCTTTGGAACTATGTGGTGTGGAGACCACCTATTGGGTTCTCATTCTTATCGGGTTTTATGAAAACTGCACCAGGTTTCATCCTTCCCTCTTCCCATCCTGTTCAGAGTTATATGACCCTAAACTAGGATCTCCCTGGGGGAACTATGCATCAGATTTGACTACTTCACCACATTATGAGTATTTTATTAAATTGGTTCCACTATTAATGGTCCACTTTAAAGAATTACATTGTGAGTGTTTGACCCTAGGACCCTTTCATTGAAAGGCGATTTGACTCCCTCTATCTAATGCGTCTTATTGTTGTATAAAAATAGGTCATGAAAAAGATCCCAAAGTGTGTAATTTTCAAATGAAAATTCCTTTTTTTCTTGTACAAACATAATGATCCCTTTATTTGGATCCCCGTAATCATCCATGTCAGAAGGGACCCCCTATAAGACCTGGTTTCATGCAACATTGGCTCACCTACCATCCTTGGCCAACGTCCCTGAAGACCACAGACAAAATTTATGAGAGGTATCGTGTATCAATCATGGACAATAGTCCACCCTCATTTGCCAGTCCCCATTTCATTCTAACATGAATCATATACGATGTCTAGAACATGGTTAGTAGTTATCCTCTATCTTCACACCACCATCATTGTGATCCAAACCTCAGGCATCATGATTCCCATCTTCCTAGTCCATTATGTTCCAGTGGAATTTCAGCCCATAGTTTTATACATTTGTTCATCTATGTGCGTTTATTAGGGGATCAATAATTTATGGATGGAATTCAACTAACATTAAAATTTCCCCTAATGTTTTCCTTTCGGTATGAGTAAAATATCTCCCATACTCCATGTTTCCAACAGTGAGTAAAACTCCTGGGTGGTTAGTGTTGTTTGTGGGTTATGTACTAGTGCAACTATTCCCCATAGGCCTTTCATCGAGTATGACGTTAAAATATGATTCTAGAACTATGTGATCCTTGATTCACATCCTAATGAGGTACGTAGGGATTCCTAGCCACTTTTCTCCTTGACCAGCCTAACATTCACTTACATTCCCTAGACCTAAATAACTTCCTCTAGGGATACGTGGTGTGATATGGACTCGTATCATCCTCATTCACATCGGGTTTATAGCTACCACATCACATTGACCCTTCTAAGGACCCCCCTTTTCAGTACTTGTCCTATCGTATGATGTTAAACTATATGAGTCCACGTGTCCTCAATTCATGACACTAAACTGTGGTTCTACCCCGAACAAATTCCGGATGCCCCTTGTTAATCATTGGATGTGTCAAATCCCTCACTAGAGAGGATTTCCCCTATCAGCGTTGGAACCTATAAATTTATTTCTTAATAACAACATTGGGATTGATTCTCATACACATTGGAAACATAGCGATGTCTGGGCCTCTCTCTTTGGGCCAAGCCCCAAGGTCTTTAACCCTTCCGGCCCCTCAGGCCCTTCTAGGTAAATTCAATATGACCTTAAAACTATGTGCACCTTCCTCATCAGACAACATTTCCACATCATGTTTATCGTCCTTATTAGTATGATCTAAGACTATAAGGCAGTCTATGTCATTATCAGAATGGTCCAATTCAGAAGACAGTTTGATCCCTGATCAGGCTGATCCCCCCCTAATGTGTTTCCACCATGGTGGCATAATTTCACGAGTTTTGGACTCTATTCGAACAACCCATCACTCCACCCTCCACGTTTTTCATGTCCTTTATTCTGAACATCGTCATATTTCATGTCTAAAGGAATCCCATATCCGTAAGGATTCTCGGCCTATGGTGTGCCAACAATCTTGGGATATCATTTTAGAAGACTAATGGATGACATTTTGAGTCACGACCCATGTTTTGAATAGGGCCAGGGATCGTCCCCCAATTGTTATGATAGGTTTCGGGCCGCGTAGCAGAAGCTGGTGGGTCAGGAATTTTAAAATTTTCATCAACTTATCGATGGTACTTTTCGATGCCGATGATCCGATCCCCATATAGGTCTGACAATCTCATGCAAATTTTTAAGACCACAAAACATTATGATTATACATATCATTCCAAATATGAAGGTGTGCTCAACTGAAACGTGTCATAGGCAATCGCTACATGAAGAATCCATAGTAGGATCCCACTATATCATCCACACGCACTTCAAAAACCACTGGAAAATCAATCATTGAACATTCGGTGCTAGCGTCATGATCCGATGATTCATTCAACATCCCAATGATCACTCTATCGAGATTCCAGAGGAATATCTTGATTTGAACTCTTGTATCAAATGCTTCTCTCTATAAGATGTGGGAGGAAGGAGAGGCTCTCAATTTTCATTTCATGAAAGAATGAATAGTGGAATGGCCCCCCTTGAGAGAGATCTCTCCCTTGTATTTTTAGTGACGTTATGAAACACCCGATTTTATTCCACAACCCCCATTTATTTCAACATCCACTAAATAAATAGATTTTAAGAACTAAATTGTGCCAAAACTTTTTATTATTTTATCCCATACATAAAATATTTATTAAAAATATTATGTGATAAAAACCGAGCCATTTAACTCAACTCGATGTCCCATTTAATATAAAACAAACCTTTTATATTAAAATAATATTAATTCGATTAATATTTTTCTCATAAATACATTAAATAAAATCAATTGTAAATATTTATTAATTGAGTATTGATGAATTTATTTGTTTCTTTTGGTGATCAAAAACGTGGAAATTCCAACCGTGTCTATATACCTATTCAACTGAATAGGGTGGATTCTTGAATATGCTATTGTGTGTGACCCACTAGGCTCGTATCTCTATAGTAGTGAATAAAATCCACTGACCAAGAGTGAAGTCTAGAAAGCCATCATGGCCACTAAAGAGATAAGGATTTTCATAGCATTGACAACCAACCTATGGACACTAACTATTTACTATAATCTCTATGTCACTAAATATCTCATAAAGTAGGATGGATAGTTGTGTCATCATACTTTTTTTCCTTAATTATATGTTGATCTTACCAGATGTATTTTCCTTCCATCTACTTTGGCCAATGACTTATGAATGCAACACCATCCTAATCAACCAGGCCTGAGATATAAAACATCCCAAACATGGACGCTAACAATAATTTCATGACCATTCAACCAATGTCATACCATCAATGATGCACCCAACCAAAGCTACCTCACCATGATTTCAATACCATGGTTTTCTCATTTCATCAAAGTACATAATAAAATATGACACATTTTTAATTGACTCATGTCATGAGACCAATTGACATGTCCATTGATAGGAACAACCAATGACACCGAAAATTGTGGTGTGCCTATTGGTGGGTGTGTCCTCATGATCTCACATTCGGCCACCGGTTTTGTCATCGGTTCCTTCAAGGCTTTCAGGACACCCAAGACATTCGGGCCAGTTGATTCTCAAGGCCTTCGAGCCACCTTAAGGCCTTAGGTCCACCCCCAAGGCCTTCGATCCACATGAATGCATGCCCCAAACACATGACATAAAAGGAGCATCCCCAGAAAAGGATTCAGAGCAGGTGCACTCAACAGAGCAGAGCCAAATGGATTTTCAGAATGAGAAGGTATGGCAATGCCATCAGTACAAGACTATGCTTTCACGGGAAGCCTAGCCATACGGTCATGAAAAGGTGGAGAGCTACTATCAGGATGCTGATACTAGGAAGGGTCAGTTCCTTGTAGATAGTCTAGTTGAATTCACTAAGACCTTTGTGTAATGTAATACCTTTAGCCTGCGGGCCATGTAATCTCTGAGCCTACGGGCCTTGTAAGGGTTCCCCCTCATCCCATGAAAAGGGGGGTTATCATAAATCAATAAATATGAGGGACTTCTGGCCATTCAAAATTGTAAGATGAAATCATGCATAACTAATAGTAAACATGATGTGGTAATCAAATGTAATGCATAGTTGGGTCTAGGGCTCCCACTATTTCATCACTCCCACTTTCACTAGAGACAACTTTCTAATCATACTTTTTAACTACTCACATGATAAAGATAATGCTTCTGCTGAGTAATGGCTTCAAATTCTATGCCTACCACATTTTTGCTGCATGGAATATCTGATGTATGCGACCTCATATTCTAGAGTAAAACTTATCATGAAAAGGTATCCACAAGTCTATATCTTTTACCAATTGTCATAAGTTGACAACATGGATAGTAAAAATATCATAATTTACCTTATGATAATTCTTTTCTCAATAGGTGTGAATCCATGAACATGAACAAATTGTTAGGATTTATAACTAGTTTTTAGCTACCTTAGAAGCTGTAATATACTCGGCATTCATAGGTATGACTACCACTAGCTTCTATGATCTTGAATCACTCATCACCTTTTCCTAACTACGATACTAGATCAAATTGACCTAAATATTACTAGTTTGTTCCCCATAAAAACCATTATACCTTCTTCTCCATATACGTAGTATATATCATTTGTACTTGTTGGAGTACAAGAGGGTAGTTTTGACTACATAATTTGCGGTGTTCCTAGATATAATTGATATCTACCTACTATAAATTATATCCTAATAGTATCAATTCTTGTACATATTTTGTCATACGTGGTTGATTCTACGTTGAATCATATGGAACTCAGCTCACAACTTTAATTTCTTCCTATGTTTCTAACATGTCATCCGATATAGATTAATCCATGTGAAGTTGGAAATAATTCTGAACTTGAATTGTTCTAACTTGTATTTTTCAATAAATTTCCATAGTATGTATGATTGAATAGGTCTAAGAAACCATCAGATCTACCTCAATTGATCTTGTTCCCTAGTACATAGGTTCCTAATTTATGTCAATCATTGGATAATGACTTTTATCATGATCTTATTTAATTTTAAGATCAAGATCTATTTTCTATATGTTGTCGAACATATCTCTCTTGGAAAACAATGGCACTCCCACTAACCTTTCGTAGACACAAGGAAAATATTCATTCAAAATGAATGATCTAAGATCTTGTTGCATAATTTAATCTAGAACTTTATTTCAGTAACTTCCAACCATCATTGTCATTTGATGGTGTCATCATCTGTTTCTGGTTACGTCTAATAGACACCTTCAATTAGGGATGATCTTGAAATCCAATGAATAATATATTGTTATTTGAAGTTAGCCATGACATGTAAAATTCTGATGAATTTAGGCATACTATCATGGTATAACCTATCGATCCATATTGGTACCATGCTTGTACCATCCATGTATCATCTTATTTGAATTCCCATCACAGTAATCAATTTCATATGACAGTTTTAAATTTAATACATGGAATCGATTATTTAATTTTAATTGATCTTTTCAATCTTAGACTATTTAAATATATTTCTTACTTGTAGGATTTATTATTCCTAATGAATAATTTAACATTGGTTGAGGTAGATGAAGCACACATTTTCATATATTTTATACTATAAAACATTGTTTATAATCCCACTATAGTGTTATTGGATGGGTAATTGTCACGTTTTTATGTTTTAGTGTTATTTTGAGCCTAAATGTGAAAAACGACTAATTTTTTATTTTTGACAGATTATTACGTCAGGGGTATTTTGGTCATTTTCGGAAAAATAAAATTCCAAATTTTCTGATTCAAATTTTTTTAATATCGTTATTTTATTTCCTTCATTTTTGTCTTCTGGACCAGGAGCTGATTCGTCCATCTACAGGGTCTAAAAATTCATTGAAGTTAGACATTTTTCTGGGTGGACGGCATGGACCCTCCCACCGTAACAGAACTCCATCTCGGCCTACACATATCTAAATGAAAATTTTCCACCTAGGATACCATGAGTACAGATAGGGACGTATATAAAATAAATTTGGGGGATGTTGGAGGTCATTAAAAAGGCCATTGAACGACAAAATGATAGGAGTGATGGGGAGACATGCTATACTACTTCCTAATAAATGAAATTGGAATCTAAATTCCTATAAAGCAGGTGAAGATAAATTCTGGTTCAATTAACCAAGTGGGAACTGTATTTTGACTGCTTCCAGAGGGTAGCACCAGCTGTTTTCGAAAGTCAAATGGTGGATGAAGATTCTTTGATTTGAACAACCACATGTGGCTTTCCAAACATGTGCTTCATTATTCTGGGTGTGTAATGATCCAGGTATAGAGTACACCCCATCCCCCCTCAAAATAAGTTATAGCATGCAAGGAGGGGTTAGGATGAATTATTAATCATCCCCTTTCTTGGGTGCTACTTGTGAAAGATATTCTTCATTATCCAGTGGTTTCTCAAGGTATGATGCATCAAAAGAATAGTCAATGATAAATTCATAGTCCAATTCATTTTAAATAAAATTAAAACATGAAATATTAAGATCAAATTATCCCCCATAATGTAAGAATCTTTTGGCATGGTTTGCTATGGAAAATACACTAGCATCTTGTTTCTGACGCTTTTGTCAATGCATGTGCATTTGTCTGCTTAAGTATGAAAGGCGTGGTTTTGTTGCCCCGCATTCCCGCTTTCCAAAGGCAGGCGGAATCCATCGCTTGTTTAGGAACATTTTCTCCTAGATCAAAATGGGATGATGGGATGTCGGTTCTTCCTTCCGTGGATTCCTCCTTGGAACTCGTCACCTAGTATGGGTCTCTCTTATAGATTCAAGATGTAGTTCGTGAAACTCTTCCTAGTGCCATATCTTTATGGACACTAGTTAATTACACTTCTTCTGTCAGGACATCACAAAAGGGACTGATTAGGGAAGCAACCTTCGGCCAGGAGAGTAGTCACATTGGACAACAATTGCATGTTTAGATGCCGGGACACTGTAGTGTCTGGGTTTCTTCCCCTTTTTATAGGGCATCATGAGGGCGCAGAAGCTCGAGGAATACTATGTCGATGTGAGGAATGTTATGAACTTGGCATGTATCTGAGGTTTTCCTCAGCTTTACATGTTTAACACCGAGTATGCATCATGTTTAAAGTCTATGGGAGATAGATTGGACTGATCAGAACACCGATTAGAGTGGATCATATTGGTTCATCCTCTAGAAGGAACACTGATGTTGGGGCCAACTTGTGGTTATCTTCCTGGTTGTTATTAAATGGAATGGGGGAACAAGGTGGCATGATCCCACTGGGATGTGGTGGCTTGGGTAAGAATCAGGATGGGTGATAGATGGTTTAATGCAGTGGATTGAGAATGAGGTGGAGTTGTCTCGAGGACGATGATGATGTTAGTCTTGAGTATCAAAGAGACCTCCTACGTATCCCTGTGACAGGGAATAAAAGTCCTCGTAGTTCACCTGAAAATGGCTTACCATTGAATGGGGTTGAAAATGAATTACTTCTAAATGGGTTCACAACGGCTTACCGCTGGATGGGGTCAAAACGGCTTACCGCTAGATGGGGTTGAACCTCAAAGAGGCATCCTGCGTACCATGTATAGGATACAAGGATCAATGCCCATGTAGTTCAGATAGGATGGGGTTTGGTGGACTGACGCGAATAAGGACTTGGGGTTCAAATTGATGGTGGGCATGATCCTCGTGGAGGCTTCCTACATACTAGGCCTTGTCCGGGATCTAATACCTCATAGTTCAGGATGAGTGGGAACCAACGTGGAGGGGGTCAGAATGCATGGATGGTGAGATTGAACCTCAGGGAGGATTCTTATGTACCTCTCCATAGTGAGGATCAAAGTCCTCATAGTTCAGGATGAGTGGGAACCATCTTGAAGGGGTGTCAGAACGAATGGATGGTGGTCTTTAACCTCGTAGAGGCTTCCTATGTACCTCGCCTTAGCAAGGATCAAATTACTCATAGTTCGGGATGTTGTGGGACGTACATGCTACGACGACCAAGAAATAATGTCATGTTCTATTATTTCCCTATGCCCATGTGAGTCAACCTCGGTGTGAGAAATAAGAGATAGTAATGACCTGACGATCATGTCGCGAGAGGTGCGTCAGTGGGAAGTGAAGTGGGGATCATGCGTGGTTAGCGCCCCAAAGAGGAAACATGGGTTACACACGTTTCACAGTCTAGGGAGATAGAGATTGGTATTTACTCTAGGGTGGAGGCCCGGATGGTGACAAAGCCCAGCAGGAGAGGAGAATAATGGGTGCTGCCTCTTGTAAGGAAAGTTAGGGGCTTATAGTAGGGTGGTTTCTCTTTCCTCGTAGATAGATGCCACTCTGATGAAGAGGATCTCATTTCATGTGAGGAATGATCTAACTCTCGTGGAGACCAGTGGGCGTGTAGAATTTCCATGGTGGGGTACCCTGCGTATGATGCATGGGGCGAGGCCACAGTTTAAAATCATGTACTAAGAACGAAGGTGCTTGGAAGATTAACAGCCTCCAACTCAGACGATGTGGGTTCACTCCACACCCCTAAGACATACATATCGGGCACCCTCTACACCTTAGTGAAGTGAAGGGACTAGCAAAGCTGTGGCTGGGGGTTGTTTTGGAGCTATCCATTGGGGGGTGCACATGAGCATGACTATGCGAAGAGCAACAACCATTAGCGTGCCTATGCAATGTAGCATTAGGATAAACAATGAAATGGGCTGTATCGTCCCAGGGATATTGAAATTGATCCGTAAAAACCTGAGGGTCCACAAAGGAAAAGAGTGTGTGATGTAGGTGTGTCGCTCATAATAAAGGATCGAACAAGGTGCCTCTAGGTGAGGGCAGCACATGGAGTGCGCGTAAGAGAAAGGGTCGGGGCAGAATAGGAAGTCCGCATGCAATACGCAAGGTTTGCATGGAAGAAGAAGAGGTTGTGTGAACAAGGTACGGGGTGAACGTAAGAGGTACGGGTGGCACACAAGATGGAGGGGTAGTGCATAAGTGGTATGGGTGGCGCACAAGAAGGAGGGGTGATCTTACCATGATTCACTGTGTCATTTTCACCCACACACCATTGTATTAAACTGAATTTTTATTCTAAATTCCATATATAATAACACAATTCACTTCTTGTTTTATTCAATTATTTTGTGATAAAAAGGGAAATGTTACTTGTTTTGATAATTTAATTGTAGGTAAAGATGATTTGGAGGACCATATATTATCAAGAAGAAAAATGGCCCAAACTGCATCGCATCCCATGGATATCATTCCACTGTTTTGAATAGTATGTGAAATCCCTGCATCCAAATGGGATGAAATTTTTGGGCCGATCGAAAATCGAATAGGCTACATTTTATATCAAGGAACCAATTCCTAGTTTGGTTTCTATGAGGCCCATCTGAATTGATCTGTCCAAGCCACCGAATATGCATAATGTCCAAAGTGGAATTCTGTATTTATTCAATATCTCGAGTTGTATTTGTCGAAATGGTGCAAAACTATCGGTGGTGATAGAGAAGACATGTGGCTACCAATTTCCAATTTTTTGAAAATGAATATTCGACTGTCTAATAGCAGAAAACCTTTCCCCAAGTGATTTATCAAAATCTGGGTTCCCAAAACCATTTCCCTTTTTTCTATAAAAAGGAACCTTGGGCACCCCATTTGAAAATTCATCCAGGAGGAAAGGTGCTGCCATTTTGGAGTCCCCAAGGAGTCTTCTTAACATCCATATAATTTATGGGGGATATGGGAATTTTTACTTCAACATCTTCTTCTTCTTCCTCTCCCATGGGTTTCTAAACCCCATGTGATCACCCAGGGAGGAACGTGATGTAAATCCCAAGCTTCATGTTTTAAATATTTGAATGATCATTTCAATTCTAGGTTGTTGTGTTGTTTTTCATCGTCCTATATTCTTATTTTATTGAGTTATGTACTAGTATGTCATGCTCAACTCATATGATCATGTTTGGGGGTACCCATTCATGTGATGTTTCACACATCGTTCTCCACTTTCTTTTCCCCCTTCCAATTGTGGTGTTTGTGTGGTTCATATTGTTCAATTGAACTCACATAATCACAGTCAGGGTCATGTAGATTTATTTCATGGTATCATAATGAAATAACATACAAACCTGGATACCACATCGAGTTCTTCATGTGTTTACTTGGTCAGTTTCGGTTATGATGTCAAACAAAAATCACCCAATAATCGGCGGTGTCCGTTGAATCATTATGTGTTTTCAACTAAACCCTAGGAGGTATCCTTGTATAAACTCGGTAACATTCTGGTTCTAGGTGTTTCAATCCAGGGATTAAAATATCATAACCCTATATCAGGAAGCGATGAAGGATGAACATCGTGAGAGTACCCCGGGTTGATCATAGTTAATTAATCTTGTTCATTTCTACTTTGTTTTATCGCTTTCATTTTCTATAGTCATCTTTAATCATCAAACCCAAGTATTATAAAAACCCATTTCCCTATTTTACCATCATAATCAGAACCAAATTTTGGAATTAATGATATAAGGCTTTGTTGAGAGACGACCTAGGGTTGCTGCTATACTGCAGATATTCTAGTTAAAAATAAAAATCTAATTTGACACGCCTGACAACGCATTCAAATTTTGGTGCTGTTTCAAGGGAGAAAAGATCACTTCATTCATTTTATTCATATATTTTAGTTCTTAATCAGTACTATATTCAATATCCCCCCCATTTTATATTTTTTGTTTTTTTGTGTGTTCTCTCGCTCTCTCTTATTCTTCTTCATTTTTTTCTCTATCTCTCTAATTCAATAGTATAACATTATATTTTATAAAATACTTTCATTTTTTACGTTTTTTTAATTTTATTCACCTTCCGTAAAACAAAAAAAAATTAAAAACAAACAAACAATCAATCAAATTGGACATAGTTGTTGCATGACAGGATCTGGAAAAGAAACATTACTCGAATTTGACCCTAAAATTGAGAAGTCACTCCACTCACAAATTAGGTAATATAGAGTAGGAAATTCATGTAACATTTAGGAACCCCATTTGGAACCTCATGTGGTCTTAAACCAATCAAAAATTGAACCAAATCAAACCCTATATATCATGGTTGGAAAAATCATTACATTAGAATAACTGACCACCCCAGATGCGGAGTACCGACATGCGTGCATCCAATATCCTAAGGATGTGGCCAATTTTGAGCTAATATCAGGCTTCATCCACCTCCTTCAAAAATTCCATGGTCTTCCTAATGTGTACCCTCACAAACATCTAGATGAGTTTCACATGGTTTCCTCCACCATGAAACCACAAAATGTGTCTGAGGACCTCATTATGTTTAGGGCCTTCCCTTTCTCCCATGATGGTGTAGCCAAAGACTGGATATACTATCTGCCTACGACAATTGGGGGCTTTAATGACCATAAATGACTCTTTCTAGAGAATTTTTACCCTACCTATGGAACTACATCAATTAGGAAATAAATTTGTGGCATTAGGCAGTTACAAGGAGAGACACTTCATGAATACTGGGTGAGATTCAAAAGACTTTGTTCAAGTTTCCCCTACCACCAGATTAGTGAAAAACTTTTAATTCAATACTTATATGAGGGACTTATCCCCACGGATCTTGGAATGATTTATTCTGAAGATGGTGGTTCCCTAGTTGAAAAAACTCCTTCTACCGCTCGTGACTTAATAGCCAACAAGTATCAAAATGCACAACAATTTGGTACACTAGCTATTTCAGCAACCCGAGGAGTTCATGAGGTAAGTCATTCATCCCTAGAACAAAAGGTAGGTAATAAAATTGATGAGATTCATACCATTCTAAGTCAACTAGCTCAAGCACAAGGTAACTCACACTCTCATTCTGTTCAATTACATTGTGGTATTTGTTCTGATAATAGTCAATTTTCTAACCAGTGCCCACAACATCAAGATTCATCTGAGTCTTGTGTTGTAGTGTTCCCTGGGAATCCATTCAAACAAGAACAACTGTTAATGAAAGAACTATTCAGGCCAAATCCAAACCCCGGGTGGCAAGAACAACCACAATACCGACAAGGAAGAAACTCAATCTACCCCAAGTAGAACTAGTATCAACAAGGCCAAGGTATGAAACCTTCTTATCCATCAACATCTCAAAACAATCATCCTCCTCCCAAGTCTAAACCAGGCCTTGAGGATATGGTGATGAAAATGGAAAACCAGAACCTCCAGTTCCAACAAACTATACAATCAGCTATTCAAGACCTGCGAACTCAAGTGGTGCAATTGGAAAACACCATCAGTGAGCTTAAGATTCAAGATTATGGACAACTACCATCCCAATCCATTTCCAATTCAAAGGACAACGGTAATTTTTGTGCAGTTACACTTTCTTGTGGTAATGAAGTTTCTCCTTTTACTGATTCTGCACAGTTGGTATGTCCCATTCAAGAAAACTCTCTTTCCCAACCCTCAAAAATTTCATATAAAGAAAAACATGAAAAAATGGTAATAGAATTGTCATTGATGATTCAAATGAATAATAAATTCCTCTTACATTCCCTCAAAGGATCTCTAAATCTAAGAAGAATTTTGATAATGGGATTGATAATGAAATAATGGATACATTTAAAAAGGTTCATGATAACATTCCTTTATTGGATGCAGTTTAAGAAATCCCTAAATATGCCAAATTTCTTAAAGAGCTTTGTAGCCATAGAAGGAGGATGAAGGGGAATGAGAGAGTCAACCTGGGAAGGAATGTCTTGGCCTTGATTCAACCAGCAATGCCAACCAAATGCAAGGATCTAGGGACATTCACGATACCTTGTACCATAGAAGTGACGTTCTTTTCAGGTTTTATGCTAGATTTAGGAGCTTATATTAATGTAATGCCTCACTTCATGTATACTTCTTTGCAGGTTGGAGAGCCTCAACCAACAGGAATTGTTGTGCAACATTCCAACCGAAGCACAACACACCCATTCGGAGTGGTCGAGGATGTCCTCATAAAAGTTAAGAATATCATCTTCCATGCAGACTTTTACATTCATCAGATAGAAGATAACCGAACCCAAGGACATGCCCCTCTTATACTTGGGAGGTCATTCCTCAAAATAGAAAAGATGATCATCAACCTTCACAATGGTACGTTTTCCATGGATTTTTGTGGAGAAATGGTATTTTTTAACATCCATGAGGCTATGAAACACCATGTTGAAGAGCACTCCACTTTCCATATCTATTCGATGGAAGTCCTCTCTAACAAAAAACACACAAAAAATTATATCCTCGACCCATCCTCTGATTTATTTCCCTATTATTGACCCATGGATGATTTGAGTTTTGGTTATTCTTTTGATTGTTGTGTGGGTTCAGAAAAATGTAAATTTTGTGCTTTAATTGATGAGTGTGTTTATTCTAAGATACACATGACTATTGATGATTCTTCAAATCACATTTCAATAGATTCTCTTTCCTTTGAGAATAAACATGAGCAGATATATAGTTTTATGGACCTAACTCCCCCTAAATCCAGTCCCTCAATCCAAAAAACCTTGGTGTTGGAATTAAAACCACTTCCATCAGACTTAAAATATGCCTTTCATGAGGGTATTGACCAATTTCCCGTCATTACTTCCAATAACCTCTCTCAACAGCAGGAATCAAAACTACTTGATCTTTTGAGAGAGAGTAAAAAGGCAATAGGATAGAAATTGGTTGATATTCATGGGATTAGCCCATCTATTTGTATGCACCATATACTTTTGGATGATGAGTCTAAGCTTGTAAGGCATGATCAATGCCAGTTGAATCCCACTCTCCTTGAAGTGGT
The DNA here is from genome assembly GCA_963277665.1 of Viscum album. Classification (NCBI taxonomy): domain Eukaryota; kingdom Viridiplantae; phylum Streptophyta; class Magnoliopsida; order Santalales; family Viscaceae; genus Viscum; species Viscum album. Next base: position 2,007,592,237 of record OY728148.1, on the reverse strand, counting down.
AAAATTGGAAGTCAGTAAATTACTTACAGTAGGGATCATTTATCCTATATCTGATAGTAAATGGGTTAGCCCTGTTTAAATTGTGCCTAAAAAATCAGGAATAAAAATTGTGTCAAATGAAAGGGATGAATTGGCTCCAATGCATGTGCAAAATAGTTGGTGAGTTTGTATTGACTACCGTTGACTGAATCAAGCCACACAGAAGGACCACTTTCCATTAACTTTCATTGACCAAATGTTAGAATGACTACCTGGTAAGTCCCATTATTGATTTCTTGATGGCTGTTTGGGTTATTTCCAAATCCATATAGCCCATGAGGATCAAGAAAAGACTACATTTACCTATCCATTCGGCACATTTTAATACAGAATAATGACTTTTGGACTATTTAATACTCCTGGTACTTTTCAGTGATGTATGTTGAGTATTTTTTCTAAGTACCTTGAGTGTTGTGTGGAAGTCTTTATGGATGATTTAATGGTTTTGAGTTCTTCTTTTGATGATTGTTTGGAAATCCTAGGTTCTGTCCTCCGCCACTGCATTGAAAAATATCTAGTTTTAAATTATGAAAAATTTCATTTCATGGTTGAGTGGGGGATAGTTCTTGAGCATATCAATTCAAATAAGGGAATTCAAGTTGATAAATCTAAAATTGAATTACTTTCATCCCTTCCATTTGCAAAATGTGTTCGTGAGGTGTTGTATTTCTTAGTTCATGCTGGTTTTTACCACCGATTCATTAAAGACTTTAATAAGATCGCACATCCCTTGTCTCGGTTATTACAAAAGGATTCTGAATTTGTATTTGATAAAAAATTTGGGGATGCTTTCAATTCACTAAAAATGAGTCTCACATCACCTCCCATCATCCAACCACCAAGGTGGGATCTATCATTCGAACTTATGTGTGATGCCTCTACCTTTGCAGTTGGGGAAGTTTTATTATAAAGGGTTGAGAAGTCCCCTCATGTAATTGTGTATGCCACACGTAACCTTGACCCTACCCATCAGAACTACACAACCACTGAAAAAAACTTCTTTATTTTGTGTTTTCCTTGTAAAATATCCGTTCCTATCTCATTGGGTCAAAATATCATTGTCTTTTCTGATCATTCTGCCCATCGGTTACTCCTTAAGAAACCTGAAGCTAAGCCCCGCCTCATTCAGTGGATGCTCCTCCTCCAAGAGTTTGACCATGAGATTATAGATAAGAGTGGAGTGGAAAATGTGGTAGCTGGCCACATTAGTAGGATTTCCCCACCACTGGACCATCATGCTGGCTCACCTCTCCCAATTGGAGAATTCTTCCCTCATGAGAACCTTTGTGATGTTGTGGACCTTACCCCCTAGTATGCACACATTGTGAGTTTTCTAGCAACATCTTGGGTCCCCACTGATTTTAGCACTTCACAATCCCAGAGACATAAACATGATTATCGATGGTATATTTGAGATGACCCATATTTTTGGGGGATCTACAGTGACTAGGTTGTTCATAGGTGTGTCCCTGATCATGAGTTCACCTTATTTTTGAGCTTATGGCACATATTGGCTTGTGGGGGCCACTTTGAGTCTCAACGTACTGCTCGAAAGTTCCTTGACTCGGGATTATATTGGCCAAAATTGTATATAGATTCCCATATGTTTTGAAAATCATGTACTCGATTTCAATTCACAGGGAATATTTCCAAGAGGAATGAAATGCCCCAATAGACCATGTTATTCTATGAAATCTTCCATGCATGGGGCATTAACATCATGGGACCTTTTCCAAATTCATTTGGCTTTGTGTACATCTTACTAGTTGTTGACTATGTGTCTAAATGTGTGGAATCAAAGGCTTATAGGATCGATGAATCTCAAGTTGTTGTGGATTTTGTGAGGTCCCATATTTTCATTAGGTTTGGTGTACCAAGATTCTTCATTAGTGATCAGGGTTCACATTTTTGCAATTGTAACATGAAAAACTTTCTTCGTAAGTATATGTTTGTTCATAATGTCTCCACTACATATCATCCCCAAACTAACGAACAAGCGGAAATTTCAAATCGGGAAGTTAATCGAATCCTAGAGAAAATGGTACAACCCAATAGGAAAGATTAGAGTTTTCTCTTGTATGATGTACTTTGGGCGTACCATACTGCTTTTAAAACCCCGATCAGAATGTCACCATATAGGATTGTGTTTGGAAAGGCTTTTCACCTCCCAGTGGAGGTAGAACACCGTGCATATTGGGCTGTTAAGAATTGAAATATGAATATCTCAGATATAGGTGAGCATAGAAAGTTGCATATTCAGGAGTTGGAAGAAATTCGGTGTGATGCATATGAGAACTCTAAAATCAACAAAGATAAGACGAAGGCAATCCATGATGGGATGATTAATCAGATGAAGTTTCATATTGGTGAGAAGGTACTCATGTAGAATTATAGGCTTAAGCTCCACCCATGTAAGCTTCATTCCCGATGGCTCGATCCATATATTGTTACGAATGTTTGCCTTTTTGGTGCAATACATAGTTTTCATGAGAAGAGTGGAAGATGTCTTACCATCAATGGGCAGAAACTTAAACACTTCTATGAAGATTTTTTGAATAATCCTGTGGAGGAAATCCACCTTCTCGATGGATCATACCAATACAACACACCAGGTTTTATCCTTCCTTCTCACATTCTCAATTATTTCTGTGTGGACACTTCACATTCTAGGTGTGGGGGGGGGGATACATTCCTGGGTTAGTTTGGAATTTTCATCATTTTATCATATCTTCTCTTTTTATCCTTCTTTATTCTCTTTTCATTTTCCCCATCAAAAATATTGAAGTTAGATGATTTGGTGACCATAAAGGGGGGAAAGTAAAAATACCATTACGAAGGCTAAAAAGAATATTTGTATGAATTTAACATCAAGGTGTGATTTTATTTTTTTAGTGAATTGGTTTTCTGTCAATGATATAAATGGTCGTATCTATGTGAAACCTTTGAGATGATTGATGCCCCATTGTGTGTGTAGTTTCTAGGAAAACTGTGTCCGAAATATCACTACAAATATTTGCACCAAACCACAAAGTGTGAATATTTCTTACATTATATAAGGTAAATATATGTTAGGTTATTATTTTTCATCTTTAAATGATATTTCCATAAGTTTGTTCCTTATCCGATCTGTTTCATTACTATACCAGATTGACCTATGAGTGAGTACCTAATGTCTGACTATTGAAAACCCTAAAAAAATTGTTTGTGTCTTGTTCACGTCAAAAACCACTACTCCTCAGCCTTTGATCTTATTATAACTATTACAATTAGTGTCGTGAGGAGATCAAACAAGGGTTGAAAGATGAGTGTGAGATTTCATCCAAATGAAACTTAAAAAAAATATAATAAATGATGGGAGTGATGAAATGTGAAACATATGGGGATATCTAGGTAGAGAAATTATGGTTTGACTTTTGGGAATGCATAAGTGAGTGGATCTTGAAATATGATTACAAAGGATGTAGGACAGGTTCGGTGAAAAATCATTTAAAGCTGAATAATGTTAAAATAACCTATATTTATTTGATAGAAAGTGGAAAGAATAGCAATAAATGGTTTTCACACACACACATGGAGATTTATTGGAATAGTTGACTTTTTAATTCCTTGATCATGTTGGTGTCATGAATCTCTTTGAATTTTATTGTGATATGATTTATGAGACATCTTTTTCCATTTTCACTAGGAAGAACTCCTTGGTGCGGTTCATGCATTGATCACATTTCTTTGGTGAAATAAAATTTACTCAAATGTTAAATCTTCATGATTAGGGGAATAAATATATATATTCATCGTTTTATTTGGATATGTGACTTTTCCCAGGATTGAAAATGTTTAGGTGTGGGGGTGTGATCGTACCACGATTCACTGTGTCATTTTCACCCTTACACCATTGTATTAAACTGAATTTGTATTATAAATTCCAAATATAATAACACAATTTACATCATGTTTTATTAAATTATTTTGTGTTAAAAAGGGCTATGTTACTTGTTTTGATAATTTCATTGAACGTAAAGATGATTTGGAGGCCCAGAGATTGATACAAAAGAAAAATTGGCCAATCTGCATGGCATCCCATGGACATCTGACCACTGTTTTAAATATTGCACGAACCTAGTGCATCTAAATGGGCTGATATTTTTTGGGCCAGTCCGAAATGGAATAAGCTACATTTCATAACAAGTAACTCAATCCTGATTCGGCTTTATTGAGGCCAATCCGAACTGATCTGTCCAAGCCACCGAATATGCACAAATTCTAAAGTGGCGTTCTGTATTTTATAAATATATCGAGCTCTATTTGTCCAAATGGTGCCAAACATTTGGTGGTGATAGATAAAACATGTAGATACAACCTTCCAGTGTTGTCAAAAGGGAGATTAGAATTTCTAATAGCCTAAAAACTTTCTCTAAATGATTAATCAAAATCAGGGTGCCCAAAACCATTTCTCATTTTGGCTATAAAAAGGCACATTGGGCACCCCATTTTCATGTTCAGACAGAAGGAAAGGTGTTGCCATTATGGAGTCCCCAAGGAGTCTTCTCAACATCCCTAGAATTTTGGGAGGCTATGGGAAGTGCTACATCAACACCTTCTTCTTCTTCCTCTCCCATGGGTTTATAAACCCCTTGTGATCACCCAGGGAGGAACATGATGTAAATCCCATGCTTAATGGTTGTAATATTTGAATGATATTTTGAATTCAAAGTTGTTGTATTGTTTTTCATCATCCTATATTCTTATTTTATTGATTTACGTACTCGTATGTGATGCTCAACTCATATTATCATGTTTGGGGGTACCCATTCATGTGATGTTTCACACACAGTTCTCCACATTCTTTTCCCCCTTCCCAATTGCGGTGTTTATGTGGTTCATATTGTTCAATTGAACTCACATAATAACTATCAAGGTCATTTAAATTTATTTCATGGTATCACAATGAAATAACATACAAACATGGACACCACATCTAGTTCTTCCGGTGTTGCCTTGGTGAGTTTCAGTTATGATGTCGAACATAAATCACCCAATCATCGACGGTGTCCGGTGAATCATTGAGGGTTTTCAACTGAACCCTAGGATGTATCCTAGTATAAAATCAGTAAAATTTTGGTTCTAGGTGTTACAAACCAGGGATTAAAATATCAAAACCCTATATGATGAAGTGATGAAGGATACACATCTTGAGAGTACCTCGGGTTCATCACAATTAATAAATCTTGTTCATTTGTACTTTGTTTTATCACTTTAATTTTCTATTTTCATCTTTAATCATCAATCCCAAGTATTATAAAACCCCATTTCCCTTTTTAACTTCATAATCAGAACCACATTTTGGAATTAATGATCTAAGGCTTCATCAAGAGACGACCTAGGCTTGCTGCTATACTGCAGAAAATCTAGTTATAAATAAACATCTAATTTGACACGCTCGACAATGAGATCAAGGGGTTGCCCACAAGTTGGACCGCTGGCACACATGTTGGACTGGTAGTGCGCTTTCCTGAAGGGTTGCACATGAGATAGGTGGTTTGCACACAGTTTGTATTGGTGGCCCACAAGAACACATGACGTAGAGGGAACATGAGCGCAAGATGGGAACCCTTGCACGCAATGAATGTTTAGAAGAAACAAAATTCATGAGGATGAGAGTGCCCATCCGGAGGCACCCCCAGAGAACCTATCGTGCAACCAACAATACCTGAAGACCTTGGGTTTTTTCGTGTGGTTGTGGAAGATGGTTTTTTCACGCTGTAGAACATTGATTCATATTCGGAAACCGTCCTTGAAGATCGGGGATACAGTTCTTTTTATAGCTAATGTCCTTAGAGTGGTGCGAATGATCTTGGCATACAAACTTCGGTCAGTCGTCGGCTTGGGCGCACAGTGCGTTACGGGTACAGAAATGTCCTTTTTTACTTAGCCTTGGGCGCAAAAATTGGGTCGCGTGTGCAAACCCTGGTTCATCGTCGCCTTGGGTGCGGAAGCGGGGCAGCACATGTAAACGGGTATTCGACATCGCCTTGGGTGTGGACTCTGGGCAACGTGAGCTAACCCCCATTCGTCGTTGCCTTGGGCGCGGAAATGGGGCCGCGCCTGCAAACCTCCGTTCCTTGTTGCCTTGGGCACAGAAACAGGGCCGGGGTGGCCAGACGTGGAGGGATGTGTTTTGGGCATGGAAGGGAAGACTGATGTGCAACAGTTTGCGTGTCAGATGTCCTCTTGCACCCGACATCAATATCTTGCACATTCCAACCTCCCAGTCCCCAGGATCTCCCTTGTTTTCATTTCGAATTCAGTAATTTCTCTTTTATCTTTCTGATGCGGCCCTTCACCAAATATTGTTGTCAACAAATGACCCCCTCAGAATCAGAGCTAAAAGGGAACCCGAAGGTCGGATTCTGAGGGTCCGCTGAAAATTAGAAAAGATATCCTCGATGGCACGCAAAAACTCATTTTTCACATGCAAGAGTGCAGCGCGGGTGTGGAAGATGTATCTGCGCTTTATTAATAGGCTGAGGCCCCCTCCTGTGCCCTACTTTGACTTTTTCCACTCGACAGGCTTTCCTGCTCTCATGCGTGAAAATAGTCCGGATCTATGGCCTAGCTTCCGTGACTGACTCTGGGTTTTGCACGCCCTCCAAATTTGTTTCCTCTCACATCATCACTAATTCATGATGTTGCTTCTATTGTGCACCAAATCATCCATCTTTCACACTGACCCCTTCTAAGTTCTAAAAATGACTGCTCAACAGACCAACACCGAGAGGGAAGTTTCCGCAGTATCAAGATGAACCAAAATGCTTGCAAACCCTCAGATTCTTCGCCTGAGGAGGGTTGTGTCTTACAACCAAATACTTTTTCGCATTCTTACGCAAGAATAGAAGGATTACGTCCTGAGCGGTAGCCGGCCGCTATGGAAATTCGGTCTTCTAAAAGAGGTGTTGATGCTAGGTTTTGAGAAGGACACACCGTGGTCGTGGGTGACGATCCATGATAGTCTTCCGAAATTCCACATAACCAACAATGTACATCCTGCTAGGGAAACACAAAATGCAATAATATATGTCCTAAATCCGAATACCAGGACGGTTGCGGGATGCGATCTAGTTCCCGAGGAATCTCCCACTTTTAATGCAAGTACATTCAGAAGCATCATTACTGACAAGATGAAGGGATTGTAGGAGTGGTATTTCATATCCAGGGGAAAAATTACAAATTAATGGGCATGGGAGTACTGGGTACGTCAGAAATGAAGGGAAATTGGGCCAGATCTGCGAGACATTGGGCATTTCGAGGTCGTTTGGACGTCTCAATTCCACTTTTATAAACAACAGAACTTTGTAGAAGATCTGTTCAGTCGATGGTCGCCAGATGACAACACTTTTCACCACCATCATGGGGAGTTAGGAATTAGTATGTGGGTTTTCCATTGTATCAGGGGAATCCCCTTGGAGGGGTATCAGTACAATTAGTTCCTCCCGAAGGAGAATGTCTGTGGGGATAGGACCCACACCCCAATCCTATCATGGAACATGCTAGAGATGGATAAAGACGAACTCAACAAAATATCTTAAGGGACATACCCAATTCAGGGTGGTTTAGTCTCTTCCTGACCCATGACATGGTCGTGAAGATGCCCGACTGAGGGAAGTAATGCACGAACACATCTCATAGGGGAAAATCATGATCAAATTGGATGATTTTGGAGATGGGGGAGTATCGATCGTGGGCCTTTGGCATCAATGAAGGTTGAGACCCAAATGTGTGATATGCTGGGTTCCTCAAAGAATTCTTGAGTGGCTGGTTGTTACCTGTGAGGGACACGAGGATGGGAGTCTACCCGGGGACTCTAGTAAAGGATGAGATTGTGGCAGTAAAGAATACGGTCAACCTAGGGGTACCAGTGTTGGCTAGGCTATACAGTATCATACAGTGTGTTTCGAGGGGAAGTACACCCAGGAGGTTTTGTAGGCCATTCTAGATCCTCCATGATTGGGTTGTAGCCCACTGTGTTGTGTACGACTTCCTGAAGGCCATTCTCCCCCAGTAACGGTATGCAACCATCCCTATTGAACATCCCTCGGATATGCCCATTGATGCTCAGGTATGACAGAGTCAAGATCACGATCAGCATCCACACTCACTTTGACTTCCACCCATACTGAACCCCAGTTTCCCAAATGGTAGACGATGGGCGGGGTCCACTAGAGCAAAAGGAGTACCTACAGAGCATCTGGGCAGCGTGCTAGTTTCTCGAATTGATGGTAAAATCTTTTGTGAACCCTATGTGCCGACCAAGTTTTCAAAATAGTTTGGGTGCATGATACATATTCCCAATAATGTATATAATGAGGTATAGGGAGAGTGGAATCCTTGAATTATCTGCTAGCTAAGGCTTATGTTCATGACGGTATGCCTGGGAGAAATCATTACTCTTCCCCCCATCGATGGCAGTGTCCAACTGTCAACAGAGTATGCCGAACATTGGAAAAACAATGTACCCTGAGGTGGTTATTTGGAAACACATTTAAATAATCAAGGAAACTAGGGCAGAGGCAGAAGAGTTGGAATGTAGGTGTGGTGCCGCGGGGGAAGAGAGGCAATGAACGGGTTGAGGGGCTAGAGCGGCATGGGCCGATACTTTATTAGAAGGAGAAACACAAATCGAGAATGTGCCGCTGCCATCTGGGGAAGGTTGGTCTCGTGCATGACCTAGGGTTCCGACTAGGGACCTCCCATGAATGCAACTCATGTACCTCCTGACGCCATCCACCAATGCAATCTTCCTTTCTCTATGGTATACTTAGAGAACGCTACGATAGTACATGTTTACCGAAGCATTATGGAGGAGGTTGATGGACACCGGGCTTGATATACCATATATAGGGCACATCCGAATACTGGATAATGTAAACTTTCATCGCCAGCATGCATACCTAACAACCATGGACATATACGCATGCTAGTAGGGGAGATATTAAAAACCACATCTATTTTTCAAAGTAATGTTTGGCCAGGAGTGGGACCTAGAGAGGCTACCCTTCGAGGATGAAAGTATAGAGGAGTAGGAAGAAGAATAATAAGAATAAGAATAAGAAGAAGAAGGATGTGGAGGATGATTACTAGAAGAAGAGAACCCATTTGAGGGTCTTGGTGGCGAGGGGCCTTTAGAAGATCCCACTAGAAGAAGAGAACCCAGGAATTGGACACCACTGCACTTGGCTCTTGTAAGTAATTTCACATTGGTTTCCATCTTTTCTATAGAATTTAGCTAATGAATATACCAATTCCTGATGCAGTGATCGCAAGGTTGGAGGAACAACAAACCATCGAGTCTGGGACATCTGAAAGAGCGGGATGGGCAGCGACCACATCGACCTTTGTAGATGAAACCATTCTGGGAAACACTACCCCAGTACACACTGATCCGGATATCACAATGAGGGATGGTAATGACGCCAGGGTGGAACTCCAGCATGATGAGAGGGAAGTCTATGACGGGGTGGAGTTTCTCGAAGAAGACCCCACTGCTGAACTCCACGCTGCATTCCCCAACTATCGGCAAACGGATCATGAGGAGATAGATGATTCTGATTCGAAGGAGGATGATGAGAGTCGTATGAAGCAGCACAAAGGTAAAAAGTGTATCATGTTCTTTCTTATTCATCCTCAGACAGAATGGATAAAATAGATGGGATCACTCCATATGTGGTTCTGCTTTCACTATGCTGGAGGGGTGGATGCTCAACGTCTTCATTGGATTGTCTGCAACTACATGGCTGAGAAGCTATGCTAGAGTAGCCGACGCTCTGATGATGACCAATGTTAGGAAGAGTCTGGGAGTACCCAAGACTTCTTAAGGGAGAACAATAGGTTTGGCACCTCAAAGAATAGATGAAAGAGAAGCAAGTATTCATTGAAAACTGTTTTGAGCTTGTGGAGAAATTGTGGGCCTAGCTGGTGGATGCCCAAGAGAAACTATTGGAAGCGGGTTACCAAATGACTGCACTCTAAAATGAATCGGGGAAAGCACATTCTACGGTTAGGGAACAGCGCCCTATGTCCTCTAATGAAGAACGAGTTCATAGGGGGCCGAAGGCAATCCTAGAGGCCATAAGCCAAAATGTAGCGGTACTAGAATGATTTATCCAAGATGTTGATCCCTAATGGCTCTGTTTTGGTCAAACACGTGAACTCATTTCAATTTACTGCCTCTTGTTCTAAATTTCATGTATAGATAGATTTATTTACTTGTTATTTTGGTTTAATTCATTTAATCACATTCCTGAAAAAAATAACAATCTATTCCAAAGCCCACGTCGGTCATACCCGATGTTAGCAACAAGGGATGCTCGCATTTTTACTTTGTTTGAATGTAGGAGTACCAATGAAGATTCGGGCACCCGAGGATCAAAAAACCAATATAGATTCTCAGGATGAGATGGGAGATTCCCGATTAGGGGAAAAGGACCTCAGAACTATCGACATGTCATCTTACCAATGTGCTCTAGTGCACGAGCGGGGTAATTCCAGGGGTGTCTGAAATAAACCCAAACATAAGGGAGTAGAATGTGTGAATCACAATACCCCAGATTCCGAACACTGTGGGGGTGGTGTGACAATAGAAGAAAATTTTTGCCCGTGTTTGAAACAAAGTATCCATGTTGTATTAGCCTGAAATGGTGATGAAAAATGAGGGCTGACTGCTGACCATGTTTGAAACATGGGGTCTGACTCAGAATGACATCCATTGGACTTCCAGAATGTTGGCCTAAGATAGTAGGTGAACCATAGGCTGAGCATCCATAATATTTGGGGGTTTATTTAGACGTGAAAGAGAACAAATTTCCAAATAATGGGCATACAAAGCGATGAATTTGGAGTGGTGGTTTGATCGAATGGAATCCAAAACTCTTGGCATTGCGCCACCTATGTGACAACTCATTAGGTGGGTGCACTGGCTAGATCATGGATCATTCATTCTTTTAATCAGAACCTCTATAACAAGGAAACCGGCGCCTCCCAACGTCATTATAGGCCATCCTTAATTTGTTCAGGGTAAAGCTGCAATTTCATGGTTCCCCAAACGTGCTTAGGTCAAGGGACTAAAAAAACATGAGGGAACCAGAATTATGATTCATGGGGCTGGACCAAGAGACAAGATGACTGGGGGTTCCTACATATCCCATGAGAATGGGAATCAAGACAAACTTTGTTCTTGGGGAACAGTGTGGTTAGAGACCATCACTGGTAGGGAGAATCCTCTCTGGAAAAGAAACTGACGCATCCCATGATTAACATAGGGAATCCCGAACTTGTTCAGGGTAGAACCACAGTTTAGTTTCATGTGTTGAGGACATATGGACTCGTGCAGTTTAACATTCTATGGTAGGAAGTGGATTGAAAGGGAAGATCTCAGGAAGGGAGTATGTGGTGTGGTAGTTGTAAACCTGAAGTGAATGAGGACTTGGAGTCTAGACCACAACATGTATCTTTGGAGGAAACACTTCAGGTCAAGGGACCAAAATTGAAAATTAGGCTTTGCCCAAATCAATGTCGTCAGGCATTCCTACGTACCCCATGAGGATGGGAATCAAGCCATACGTAGTTCTCATAGAACAGTTTAACGTCATGTGGGACGACAAATGGTACGTGTGTCATGGCTGCGCTAGTACACGTCCTACCATAACTACTAAGCCCGCATGAGTCATTCTCGACGTGGGAAACAAGTAGTAGTGATGGGACATTCCTAGAACAAGGAGGCACACATTAGGGATGATGGGACTCTAGGTGAATGACATCCCACTGATGCTAACCCACCTATATAATGCACCTAGATGAACTGAAGAGTAAATGCGAGTATATTGGAATTCCACTTGAACATAAGGAAGTGGAAATATGTAAATCATGATGCTCAAGATCTGGTCCACAATGATTGTGGTGTGACTGTAACGCCTCGGCCCTAGTTACCCAGAGTCAATGCATTATTACATAACATTGGCATGATCACAAGGAAATCATGTATCGAAGGAGCTATCTGTTTAGTATTATTAGAAACAAGATAGATACATAAGTTCAACATTACAACTTGAAAAGAAATTCAACACAAATTTCTTCCACTAGAAACATCCAAGACTCATAGATTATGCCTGCAAGTCTGTCATAACTACCTTCTTCATATCCTGGGAAAATGGAACATAAGAAAGTGGTGAGATAAAATGCTTTAAAGGGATAATCAATACAGACGAAGATAACATAAATATTATGCTTGGTAAAAAATGAAACCACATGCCTTTACCAATAATAAACATGAATACTTTTATGGCAGGAATATGAGCTGAGTAAATAATTGCGTAATAAAACATAATCATGGGTATTCTACTAGTTTAATGACCACATGAACCATCAATATTATTTTCATAATGAGGGAATGTATAATTTCGAACATTCTGAAACATTTTGTCAAGGCCTCAGCCAAGACATCTATAAGTGATTAAGGCCTCATCCAAAACCATATATCAAATTGGGAAAGGCCTCGTCCAATTCCATGTCTAGTTGTCTAATGAGACCAAGAGATGCATTGAGGAGCTATAGTGGGCTTCACCCATCACATATTAAGTCCAATGCATTCCTCACATTAAAAGGTTTAAACATAACATAAACATTTTTATTAAAACCAGCTTACGAAATGTCAATAATTTATCCATAAACCATGAATGGTGTAAAAATAACACATCCATAGTCAAAATATCACAAACCCATCAATACAATATGGATGTTTTGTATCATAATAAATCATCATCAAAAAAGCTTAAAATTCATCATATGATGTTGACATAGATGAAATTAAAATCTTTTTTTAGATAAATGCATTTTTCTACTTTGAAATCATTTAAGAAAACATTTATTTTTAAAATATTCTTATATGATTGTAAGGGAATAGTCAATGATGTTATAATGGAAAAAATAGCCGCACCTGCCGTATAAGTTAAAAAAACATTCTTACCTTAATTTTTTCGAAAAGGTCCTAAAGAACCTTGTTTGGAAAACGAAGGAAAGATTCCTATAAAACAATATAAGGTCAAATAAGGGTATAAATGAATTTAACCCATTTTCTAGTAAATAGTTAAAATGTTTTTAAATACATTTATAAGAAACATGGATGTGGATGATAAAGGGGTCCCTGTAGATAATTACGTATAAACAACCTCGGATAATAAAGATATTATGAAATTAAAACATACCTTGTACATTTCCTTGGTCGAGGGTAGGGTAAAGTTCTGTATAATGGTGAAATAATTGTTATTAAATTATAAAATAATCATATACATTAATATGATATGATAAATAATCTTTTAATTTTTCTTCGTTAATAATATCTTAGTATTACCGTTGTTTCGCGTGTTAACTGATTCATTTTCCCTTATATGTTTTGTTAAGTGAGTAATGTTTGTTCTGGATAAGAGGTATATTATTCATATTTAGAATAATATTAAGTCGTTAAACATTATTTTTAATCATCTAATACAAATTATTCTTGAATGCATACGATGGGGAACGAATCTCATCGCCTTCGTGGAGACGGTAATTTGTATGTACGCACGAGCAACAATATCATTATTTTGATATTAAAATATTATATAATGGGATGAAATATCATATATACAAAATAATTATCATGTTATATTTATTATTTACATCAATTACACATCGTTATTATACCCCTCCAAATAATATTGTATTGAATAACAATTACACCACGACGTGGAGATGGTAATCCGTATGTCCGCACGTATGGTGACATGTCATTCAAAGGATGGATAGAATAATGTATATGGTTGTACCATATTTATAATAACATCACATTATATATAAGATACTGAAGTTATTATTTTATAATGGAAACAACAAAGAAAGAGGAAGTGGAATAATAAAGGAACTTGAAAGACGTGATAAAATATTTATCACTTCTTCAGGTTCTTACTTTTGATTTGATCAAAAGGGCTCCATAGGATGGATTTCTGACTAATGGAAGGCCTCTAGGATGAATGGAGGACAGTTGAGAGGGTATTTCGGTAGGGGTTGGCTGAGCCAAATGGATTTTATGGTGTGAATTAGAGAGAAGGGGGAGTGCCATTTTATAAGAGGGGTGAGGGGCACCTTCGAAAAATCTATAAATATTATTTTATAACAAAATCATTTTCGGTTTCAAATGGTTCCAAAATTAATTATTTAAAGGCTAAGGCAGGGATGGGTCGAAAACCACTCATCCAAAAGGTTTTAGACAGTTTTCGGTAACTATATGAACCTTATTTTTAGATTTAACTCTTAGTTAAATAGTTTGATATTTACCATGTCTCTTTGTATTTTTATATTATATGGTTAATAAACATATATATAATTCCTTGTGAACCGCAAGTGGTTCCTTAATGATAATATAATATTTATTTTAAAAATAATTTTATGTCAATTTTGTCACAATTTGGTATTTTGTTTTTGCTAAATTCATAACAGCATTATTACATTGAAAACAATTCATCTATCCAACCCTAACATGTCATATTAACCTCTAAAATTATTGTAAATCTTAAAAAGTATCAAAATAAATTTATTTTGATATTTATAATATCAATTATTTTAATATTTCATTAATTAATTAATTTTTACATCATCATTGTGTCATAAATATATTAAATTATTTAATGTCTAAAAAGAATAAATAAAATACCATTATGTAGGAAATATTTTTAGATTTCTAATGAATATTTATAGTCAAATGTATCATATGTGTAACCCAATATTAAAAATTTATTAGTTATTAATCTTCGATTTTAACTCTTTTAACTCTTCTTTAAATAAAATAATAATAAGTGTCCTAATCTAATCAATGTGGACCAAAGAGGTTCATATTTTATTCCTAAGGTTGTTTTTGGTCGAATTAAATTTATCCAATAGAATTAGGCCATGTTTTTGTGTAATAATAATATCATTTTTACCCATAATTACCCTATTTAATTTTAACGGTGGTAAATAAAAGTAAAAAGTCAATATTTACCAAAAATTATTTTCTTCTTATCGAACCACATTTTACTTACTGATATCAACCGTGTCTCTCGGATTTTTCAAATTATACTCACAGAAGCTGTAAAATTATGTTTTATGTAAATTTGCAAATGCTCCTAATAGGTAGGTAAAAGACTGTAAATAGTTCATTAAAATTTTAAAAAATATTAAATTATTATAAAATGACTCCAATGAATTACATTGAACATATATAGGTATTATTTATCTACTTTGACCTAAAATAAATTTAAATAAAATAAATAATTATTTAAATAAAAATTCGGTTTTAAACTGTAACTCAATGTTTTTCACTATTTATCAAAAATTGAATGTTTTCAGAAAAATACCTAAAATTCACCCTCATCTAAATTTGATATTATAAATTTAAAAATGAATTCTATTTTACCAAATTAAATACATATAAGTTTCATTTATTAATTTAATATTAATTCCCATTGTCAAAACCAAAAGCTTTATTTTTTAGAAATAATAACTATCAAAAGATTGACACTTGTTTAAGTCCAATTTCAAAGTAAAATTACTCAAAATGACCATAATTGGATTAAATGGTAAAAATATAATCTATTTATACTTCTAAACAATTAAAAATTTAAATTTAACACTATAAATTATTTTTATTAAAAAAGTTTCTTTTAGATAAAATATAGTATTTTTCACTATTCACCCAAATATGAAAGTTATCGGAAAACACCAAAACATTATTGAAAATAAATTTTCATGTCCCAATTATATATAAGAAGTTTATTATGGAAAATTAAATATATAAAATTTTCAAATATTGGATTTAAAAAGGGTTCACCATTAAAAGGCCTAAAAATTGCATTTAAAAAAATACTTCTTTTATCTGAAAAAAAAATTGAATTTGTTTTTTTATTATTTCTAAGAAACTCATAATATTGATTCTAAAATTATATGGATTATATAAAGTTTTAAATTTAGTTAATACTATTCAATTCCTCTTTTGAATAGCTAGTTGTTATGTTGTGGTGCCCTTGAGGTCGGTGTTGTGTGTAGTGCAAGTTATTGAATTACTTTGAAGAAATAACGTACTATGTAATATTGGGGTATTAAATTCATCCCTCCTTAAATAAATTGAATCCTCGCAATTTTAAATTCGTCTTTGAAAATAAAAGGTTGAAAACAGAAAATACCATTGTGGGAAAACCAAGATCAGAAATTGGGTTAATAAAATTTAGTCTTAAAAAGAGGAAAAGGGGAATGAAAAAGTCACCACCAAATTATAATCTCAATTAGGAGAACATTGGTGTCAATTAAGGACACAAATATGGAGGAAAAATGTAAATATTTATAAGGAGTGATTGAGGTCATCATTCACAAACAATTTTACAATTGAAGGCCTCAAATCCATCAATCTATGATGATTTAAAATATCATCGGTTCAAAAAAACATAATGAATTAGGATAACACATTTTTAGTTTTAAGATCCCTTACCTAATGATTAAGAAATAATATCTTCATAGAATAAGAGAAGAAAAAAATATATACTAGACATGTACAGTTACATCCTTTAACTAATTTCTACAAAGAACTCGTCTTTCACACTAAAAGATAACAAAACTCAAAAAAATTATTTATCATATTCATATTGGATTCAAAAAAATGAATTTATAATTCATCTACCGGACTTTTTAAAAAAACTACATTATTCAATCCAGGAAATCGCGTGTGCCAGTGGTAGGTGATACACCCTGGTCTCCCTTTGGTTGCGGGTTCAAGTGTCGCGGCCTTGCAAGACGCGACGGGTTGCCGCCCGAACTCCGGGATGTCCTTTTTATGGAAATCCAAAAATAATCTAAAACTAGAAATATACAAAATACTTCTATCCAAAATCACAGTCCAAAATATAAAAGGACGGTAAACACAATGAAGATCCTCTTTTCCATGTAATAACATGTGAACACCTTCATCATATATTCTTTTAAAACAATGAAACATCTTGAATTACCATAAAACCGTACTGATTACATTCATGATCCCTTATTTCTTATAGAATACTGCATATAATCCTTCTCTACAAAAATTTTGTAAACTCCAAAAATGCTGGAATTTAAAAATCATTAATCAGTTTCAAGGTAGCCAATAATATCCAATATAATTTATCCAAATCAATCATTTAGTATTCCAAAAATCATTTCCTCAGTATCAGAACCATGTTATGGTTTATCTCTCTCACAACCATATATTTTCCAGAAATTTAACTTGTTATTGAGTCACTTTTTTTGGTTCCATGCAATCTCAATTCATTAATGAAATAGTATTGTAGTACAATCATTACATTCTCTATAATTCTTATAACATGTACATAATTAATACAATAATCAAATGAAATATTAGTTTATTAACAACGTAAGAAATCTAATCATTCTTCTTCATCATTGGTAGTATCAAAACATTATTATTATGAAATTGCATCATTTGAGGTATACTCTGATGATTTGGACATTGATTTACACAGTGTCCCTACTCCTTGTAGATGAAGCATTGTAAATTTGAAACTTTTTTCTTACACTTACAATCACGTACTTGGTGTCCTTATTCTCCACACTTATAACAAACTCCCATTCCCATCATGCTTTTACCAAGGTGATTATTTCTACATTTATCACATATGGGAAAATCATTCTTTTCCCTCTTCCCTTTATCTATCTTTCTCTCTTCCATCCCTTTCTTCTCTTGCTTTCCTTAAAATACATAGGACTCAATAAATTATTTACATATGTTATTAACACATGATACTATTTCTTCATACGTTGAGAATACATGGGAGACTATTTCCCTTCTAAATGTTGGCTTAATATCATGAAAGATATGATCCTTTTTACACTTTGGATCATACGTATTACTGGAGTTTACATTCCTTCTAATGGGCACCAATTCTATACAATAGAATTCAGTATGTCAGTTTCTGGATTGCAATGAATAATTCCAAACTTATAAAATACCTAACGTAAATTGAACAGTTTATGGATATAATAAATAATCATAAAAAAAATTACATTGAGGAATTATGTACTCATAAACCCGTCATAATGGTTTTTAAATAAAATAAGAATTATCCTAAGCATATCCAATGGGAGTGTCGTAACAAATAGTGCAGCATGGCCCATTTTTGTGCCCCAGTTCCCATTCAAGTCAAGTTCAAAGTGGTGTTTTCAGGTTTTACCCTTATGTCGATCTGTGCCAGAGCCGCCTCTGCCTACTTGTATCCAGACAAGGAAGTATTTCTTGGAAAACTCACAAAATTTCTATAATACCAAAATTCTAGTTTGTTATTCCATGATAGTCCTCAAAGACTATCTTTAGGCTATGTGCTCTAATCATAGTTTATCTAAATCTAGTTTCCATGTTTTGTACTAAACTTCTTCTGATTCCAACTGTAACACCCCGACCCTAGTTACCCAGAGTCGGTGCATTATTACATAACATTTGCATGACCACAAGAAAATCATGTCTTTAATGAATGATCGGTTTAGTATTATTGGAAACATGATTGATACATAAGTTCAACTTTACAACATGAAATGAAATACAACATGAATTTATTCCATTAGAAACATCCAAGCCTCCTAGATTATTCATGCAACTCACTCATAACTAACTTATTCATATCCTAGGAAAATGAAACATAAGAAAGGGGTGAGCTCAAATGCTCAGTAAGGGTAAGCAATACAGTGTAAGCTAACATAATTATTATATATGTGGAATAATTGAAACCACATGCCTTTACCAATAATAAACATGAATAATTTTATGGAAGGGATATGAGTTGAGTAAATAAGGCCATAATAAATCATATTCATGGGTATTCTACTAGTCTAATGACCACATGAACCATCAATATTATTTCCATAATGAGGGAATGTATAATTCCGGACATTCTGAAACATTTTGTCAAGGCCTCATCCAAGATGTCTAAAAATTATTAAGGCCTCTATCAAAAACATATATAAAATTGGGAAAGGCCTCAGCCAATTCCACATCCAGTTGTCTCATGATACCTACAAATGCATCTAGGAGCAATAGCAGGCTCCACCTGTCACATACTAAGTCCAATGTATTCCTCATATGGAAAGGTTTAAACATAACATCTACATTTGAATTAATACTATCTTAAGAAATGACAATAATTTATCCATAAACTGTGAATGGTGTAAAAATAACACCTCCATAGTAAAAAATAACACAAAACCATAAATACAATATGGAAGTTTTGTATCATTATAAATCAACTTCAAAGAAGCTTAGAAACTATCAAAGGATGTTAACATAGATGAAAGAAAAACCTTTTTCAGAGAAATATCCCTTTCTATGTTGAAATCATTTAAGAAAACATTTATTTTTAAAATATTCTTATAAGCATTTAATGGAAGATTTTATGATGTTATAATAGAGGAAAATAGTTTCACCTACCGTATAAGTTAAAAAATACATTCTTACATTAATTATCTCAAAAAGGACATAAAGTACCTTGTTTCATAAACGACGAAAAAATTCCTTTCAAAACATATATGGTCAAATAAGGGTAAAAATTACTTTACCCCATTGACTAGTAAATAGAAAAAATGTTTTTAAATACATTTATAAGAAACATGGATGTGGATGATAAAGAGGTCCCAGTAGATAATTACGTATAAACAACCTCACATAATAAAGAGATTGTGAAATTAACCCTTAACTTGTACTTTTCCAGGGTAAAGGGTAGGTTAACCTCTTGTATAATTGTGAAATAATTGTTATTAAATTATACAATAATCATATACATTAATATGATATAATATATGATCTTTTAATATTTCTTTGTTAATAATATCTTAATATTATCGTCGTTTCGGGTGCCAACTGATTCGTTTTCCATTATGTGCTTTGTTACGTAAGTATTTTTTTTATTATGGATAGGAAGTATACTATTCATATTCAGAATAATATTAAGTCTTTAAACAATATTTTTAATCATTTAATGAATATTAGTCTTGAATGGATATGATGGGGAAGGAATCTCATCGCGTTCGTGGAGACGGTAATCCATACATACGCACGAGCGACAATATCATTATTTGGATATTAAAAAAAATATATAATTGGATGGTATATCTTATATACAGAATTTTTATCATGTTATATTTTTTATTTACATCAATTACACATCATTATTATACACATACAAATAATAATGTATTAAATAACAATTACACTACGACGTGGAGTCGGTAAGTCGTACGTACACACGTATAGTGACATGTCATTAAAGGATGGATAGAATAATGAATATGGTTGTACCATATTTATAATAAAATCACAGTATATAGTAGATATTGTAGTTATTATTTAATAATGGAAGCAACAAATAAAGAGGAAGTGGAAGAAGAAAGGAACTTGAAAGAGGTGATAAAAATATTTACCTCTTCTTCGGGTTCTTCCTTTTGATTTGATCAAAAGGGCTCCTTAGGTTGGCATTATGACTAAAGGAAGGCCTCTAAGATGAAGGGAGGATAGTTGAGAGGGTAGTTTGGTAGGGGATGGACGAGCCAAATGACATTGAAGGTGTGAATTAGAGAGAATGTGGAGTGCCCTTTTATAAAAGAGTGAGGGGCACCTTAGGAAAAGTTATAAATATTATTTTATAATAAAATCATTTTATGTTTATAGTGGTTCCAAAATGAATTATTTAAAGGGTAATTTGGGGATGGGTCATAAAGCACTCAACCAATAGGTTTCAGATAGGTTTGGGCCACTGTATTAACCTTATTGTTTAGGTTTAACTCTTAGTTAAATAGTTTGACATTTACCATGTCTCTTTGTATTTTCAAATTATAAGGTTAATAAACTTAGTATAGACTTCCAAGAGAACCCCGACTGGTTCATTAATGATAAACCTATCATTATATAAGTATTTTGGCCAAACTTTAGATTTTTAGGTATAGAATATCAATTAATAATATAATATTTATTTTATAAACTCTTTATTGACAATTTTGACACTATTTGGTATTTTGTTTTTGAAAAATTCATAATAGCATTATTAATTAAAAAGTAATTTATCTAACCAATCCTAACATTTCATATTAACCTATAAAATTAGTTTTAATTCAAAAAAGTCTCAAATTAAATTTATATGGTTATTTATAATATCAATTATTTTAATATTTCATTAATTATGTAATTACTGCATCATCATTGTGTCATAAATCAATTAAAATATTTAATGTCTAAAAATTATAAATAAAATACATTTTTTTATTATGTATTTTTAGATTTATAATTAATATTTATTGTCAAATTTATCTTATGTTCATCTTTATATTAAAAATGATTTAGTTATTAAAATTTGATTTTAACTCTATGAACTATTCTTTAAATAAATTAATAATAACTGTCCTAATCTAATACAAGTGGACCAAAGAGGTTCATATTTTATTTCTAAGGTATTTTTTGGTCGAATTATACTTATCCAATAGAATTAGTACATGTGTTAGGGTAATAATAATATTATTTTTACCCTTAATTAAATAAAAGTAAAAATTTACTATTCACCAAAAATTATTTTCATCTTATTGAACCACATTTTATTAACTGATATCAACCGTATCTCTTATATATTTTAAATTCAACTCATAGAAGTGGTAAAATTATGTTTAATGAAAATTTGTAAATGCTCCTAGGAGGTGGGTAAAAGACTGTAAACAGTTCCTTAAAATTTTTATAAATCTTAAATTATTATAAACTGGCTCCAATGAATTACATTGAATATATATAGGTATTTTTTATCTATTTTTACCGAATTAAAATTGAAATAAAATAAATATTTATTTAAATAAAAATTCTGTTTTAAACTATATCTCAGTGTTTTTCACTATTCATCAAAAATTGGTTATTTTCACAAAAATACCAAAAATTCACCCTAAGATAATTTTGATATTTCAAATATAGAAATGAAGTCTATTTTAACAAATTCACAATATAGAAGTTTCATTTATTAATTTAAAATTAATTATCATTGTCAAAACCAAAAGGCATATTTTTAAGAAATAGTAACTATCAAAAGATTGACACTTGTTTAGATCCAATTTCAAATTGAAATTACTTACAATGACCGTCATTGGATTAAATGGTAAAAATATAATCTATTATACTTCCAAACTATCAAAATTTATTATTTAATGCTAAAAGTTATTTTGATATTAAAATTTGTTTTTAGTTAAAATATATTATTTTTAACTATTCACCCAAATATGAATGTAATCAGAAAACCAACAAAAAATTATTGAAACTAAATTCTTATTCCCTGATTCTAAAGAAGAAGTTTATTTTTTGAAATTTAATATATAAAAGATTCAACTTTTGGATTTAAAAAGGATTCTCCATTATAAGGCGGTAAAATTGCATTTAAAAAATATACTTCTTTTATCTGAAAAAAATGAATTTTTTTTATTATTTCTAAGAAACTCATAATATTGATTCTAACATTATAAGGATTATATAATGTTCAAAATTTAGTTAATACTATTCATAACCTCTTTTGAACAGCGGGTTTTGTAAGTCGTGGTGCGCTTGAACTCAATGTTGGGTTTAGTGCAAGTTATTAAATTACTTTTAGGAAATAACATACTATGAAATCTTGGGGTGTTACAGTGAAAATAGGGTATTTCTATTGACCATGTTTGAAATATAGTATCCATATCACGTTATCCAATAATGGGGACATACAAATGAGGTTCGACCGCTAACCATGTTCGAATCATGGGACCTACCACAAATACCATCTGAGATCTTTATGGATGTTGGCCTGAAACGGTAGGTGAGCTGAGCTGGCATGAGACCAGGCTGTGAAGGGGGTCCCTTTGGATATAGAAGAGTATGTGGATCCGAATAACGAGCTCATGATTCTTGGACATCGATCAAGGAGAATGTCCTCGTCAAAATTCCCCATTGAGGGTTATCTTTTAGAACACATCTGAGTACGACAATGAGACGCATCAGATAGAGTTAGTTGAGTCCCTTCCCAAGGACAGGGGTCCTGGGTTCACACACATTCAACTTAAGGTCCTAGGGTGGACCATTCAGGGGGGATTGATTTAATTAACTATACACAGGGTGGTTAAATATCCAAACGTGACATGCAGTTCCCATAGGGATATCTTAGTTTTGGGACATAGAACTCCGACAACGCTGCGAAAAGATATGGGAAGCACATGGTGCTTCTATTGAAAACTCTGATGTGAACGAGAACCTAATAGGTACTCTCCACACCACATTTTCACAAATGAGTTTCAGACAAGGGGCCGAAAAAGGAGGGACAATATTGGTAGATTTCTGTGCCTGGACCTGGAGACAAAAAAACCTAGGAGTTCTTACGTATCCCAAGGGAATGGAAATCAAGCTATATGTAGTTCTAAAATATATATTAGTTTATGGTCTTATAGCTCAGACCACGAATGGTAGTAAATGAGAAACACATGATGATGTCATTATAAAACTGACGTGAATGAGGACCTGGTCCGGATCACCGTGCGCTTCTTGGGGGAGGCTTCAGGTTGAGGGACTGAAAACTAAAGTTAGGCTAAGCCCACGACAAGGTGCACATACGCTTCTATGTAACCCATAAATATGGGGATCAAGTTGTACGTTGTTCTATGGATAGCATGGTAGGATACTGGTTCTAGGGATAATAATCTTGTGGTGGTCTATCCCTTGAACCAAAACAAGCAGTTTTGGATATATCTTGTTTGTCCTTTTGGATGAATGTGCTTTTTTGGTGAAGTGGTGGACCTAGGATGAAAGGTCCAGGTATCTCCATATGAATAAATCCATATGAAGGAATTAATAAATGGTATAGTGTGTAACCGATACCAAACATGACGTCCCCTTGGGAGAGGACATCACAATGCAGTGCCATTTTTTGTCATGCGGCCATGATGCTAATGTCACAGTTTAGGGTAATTTGATGGGAAAAACCATGCATTTTTAACATTGTGAAGGATAGATGCAGCATTCTAATGTAATGTGGTACTAAGAATCATAGTTTAAATTCATATGTCCTAGACATATATAAGAGAGATGAGGTTCTAGAAAGGATGCGAACGGTGTGATAAAGCATACCCAGCGTGAATGTGGACAAGGTCGACAACATACTGTGTGCTATTCTGAGGAGGAAACATCGGGCTAAGGGGCCAAGAAATATTAGAAGATAAAGGGTAGGATAAACTAGCTCCAAATTGAACTGGACATAAAGAATAGTTGTACAGGTGTTCCTATGTATCCCATGAGAATGGGAATCAAGCCACATGTAGTTCATGAAGGTGCCCTTTAATGTCGTGCAGGATAACATATAGTTTAATTTCATGTGGGATATGAAGTAGGGGGGATGAATCTTAGAAAGGAGCATACATGGTGTGGCTAATGCAAACCCAATGTGAATGAGTACATGGTCCACACCATATCGCACAGTCCCGTAATATTTAAAAACACAAAGGTAGAACAGAAGTGATAAGTTAGTGGAACTCGAGATGGATCCAAAGACATGAGTTCTAGGCGTTCTTTTGTATCACATGGGAATGAGAATCAATCTGTACATAGTTCTAAAAGAGAAATTAGTTTATGGTCTTAGATCTAGGACCGTAGAGGAGTGAAATCCTTCAAGTAAGTACGAACTCAACCCGATCCCTAAGCCCATGTGAGTCAAACTCAGTGTGGGAAACTAGGGCGGAAGATATTTTTTTGTAATACCTGGAACACAAGCCAAAGTGAGATCAGTGTGGAGCCTCAAATGATGCCTTAACATTTTCTTTTATCCTCCTAACATGCAAATGTGCACCAAGGGATTGTCCTAGGTTTGTTGAAATTCAATTTGGACATGATGGAGTGGAAAATAATGTGAACCATGTAACCAACATTTAAGACTTAAAGGGGATGGGGTAACGGTGGATGATAATTGTTGACCATGTTCAAAACATAACATCTATATCATGTTAGATTGTAATGGGGACAAACAAATGAGTGTTGACCACAGACCATTTTCAAAACACAGACCTTGTATCGATTTGTTGTCTATAGCCTTCGAGGACGTTAGCCCATAATGGTAGGAGGGCCCTTAGGACTAGAATCCAACCCCTTTGGGGGTCCCTTCAGGTGTGAAATATTAAGGAATCCCATATGAAGGGGAACACGAATCCTGGAAGGTGGGTTGGAACATGTCTAGGTAAAATCTGATACTCTAGATGCAGAACTAGAGTACTCTTTGGCACATTATTGAATCATAGAAAAGGGTCGAGGGGCTCAACTTAATAGAGGAGGATTTGAAAAGATGAGTATAGAACAAGGGGATATATAACTCTCAGGAGAATGAGGTACATGGCGTGGTTGTTTCAAACCCAACGTGAATGAGGAAATAATCCCGCACCAAACCATATACCCTTCTCCCTGGAAAAGTGCAGGCCAAGGGGGCAAGGTGAAGGGGAGATTTCGTAGAGATGGGGCTAGACCTGATGTCTAGACATTCGGGCAGCCCTATGTATCCCATTAGGATGGGAATCGGGCCATATTTAGTTCTAGAAGGGGGTAATATGCAGTTTATCATCATGAAATAAGGACACAAATGGGTAATATACCCCCACACAATGGAGGTGTACGGTGCGGAAAGTAACCCAATGTGAATTAGGACATAATCCCATACCACACCATGAAATCTTGAGTGGAGACATGGGAAAAGGGCCTGAGAAAGCCAAGGGGCCTAAGGATAAGCCTCGGACGGAAAGTCTCATCCATCTTGTAGTTTAACATCTTGCAGTGTGGACAAAGAAAGGGGTAAGATACCTCAAACAAGGGAGGTGTACGGTGCGGTGAGTAACACGATGTGAATGAGGACATAATCCCGCAGCACACCATACAATCCCGTAAGAGTTAAGACTTTTCCCTGGGGCCCGAGATTGGGCTACATATAGAATGGCGTGGCCAAATTGCAGTTTAATGTCATGCAGTGAGGACGATGGTAGGGGTAAGGTTTCTCATATAGGAATGTGTACTGCACGACAAGTAACCCAACGTGAATGAGGACATAATCCCATACCACACCATAAAATCCTGAGTGCAGACTTGGGTCAGGGGACCGAGAAGGCCAAGGGGCCGGAGGCTGGGCCTCAGACAGAAAGTCCCAACAAGATTGAAGTTTAACGTCTTGTAGTGAGGATGATGGTGATCGTAGTTTAGGGTCATAGAACTTGGGTCGTATATTGTTATATTAATGTAATAAGAGTTGGATAGAAAGGGAGAATTATCGTTCTTATGAAAGACCACAATGTAACAATGATTATTGAAGACAACAGTTGAACAGGTTCGCAACACAGTATCCACCCATATTTTACCCAAAGGGGGGGGGGAATTGAGCTTCGACTATTGACCATATTCGCAACAGGGGACTTTCATCAACTTGAACCTCACAATCCTCTAGGGCATTAGCCTATAATAGTAGGAGAGCCCTTGAGCCGAGAATCCTTGCCATTCGGGGGCCATTCTTGATATAGAGGGTGACAGAAACTCAAATGATGGGTCATGTCTAGAATGGAAGGGTATGTGCTCGTGGAACAGATGATAAATGAAGGAAGGGATATCTCAAGGGGATGTGTGTGGCATGGAAAAATAGCGCAACGTGAATATGCACATGAGGCTGCACCGCACCACACAATCCTAAATTAGAACTTGGGAAAGGGGCCCGAAGGGGTTGAAGGACCTGAGGTTGCGCATCCAGGCCAACTAAATCCATATGACCTCTGGAACGGTTACCACCTCATCACAGCTCATAATCCCATTTGATAAGTGCTCAGTATGGGAAACACAGATCCTAATTAGGATTTCCCTATCATATAAGGGTCTGATAGCTGGAATCACCCAAAGGGAGTCGAAACTCGAAGATATAGAGGGCATGATGAACTGCCACACCCAATGTTTAGGATCTACAGGGGTTGTGACAATGACAAAGGATATCCACTCACCATGGTCGAAACACAACTTCTTTATAGTGTGACCTGAAATGGGAATAAACAATGAGTGTCAATCAATGAACATATTAACAATGTGGGACTTGAATCAATTTTTTGCTCAATATCAGTGAGGGTGTTGGCCTGAAGTGGTAGGAGAGCCCTTGTCCAATGCATCCATGCCAGTCAGGTGGTCCTTTTGTACATGAAAGATGAGGGAGTCCCAATCAATGGAGTGGGTGAAGAATAGATGTTCCCATGAATTTAAATATCAAGCAGGGCAGTGAGATTGATGGGCATCATTGGGAAGGGGGATGTATGGAAGGATTGAGATGAGATCGTTATGAATTGGGTAAAAAGCTTGTACCAACATCTGTCCCAACCTGAGGGTGGATTCTGATGTTTGGGTTGGGACAAGAGACAAAATGTCTGGATGTTCCTACGTATCCCATGATAATGGGAATTAGGCTATACGTAGTTCCTAATGGCCATGCAATTTAATGTCATGCAATGAAGACGTGGGAGGATAGAAGAATGGGGAGGGTGAACATGGTGTGACCGTAATAATCCTAAAATGAGTGGGGCTAAATAAGCCTACACTATACCATTCAAGGACCCTCTAAGAGAAATATACAAAGGGGGATAGTCTAAGATAAGAGTTTTGGGGGCTGGACATAGGACCGAGCATCTGAGCAATACTACGTATCCAATAAGGATCGGAATCAAGCCTTACCTATTTCTGGAGTAACCATATGGTTTAACGTCTTGTAGGACGATGAACAATTAAACGTCATGCAGGACAAAGTAGTTAGGGTCATGTAGGACTCTGCAGTTTAGGGTAATTTAGGACCAGCAAGATTTGGAAAAGTATTACATGAGAAATGTGGAATTGGTGGGAGGTGTTATACACTCACTATCCATGGTCACCAGTGAGTACACACCGTTGGGGTAAACCTTTTTAATTATGTATGGTCCTTCACATTTGGGATCCAACTTCGGTGGTTTTTTTCCAGGTGTCATTGGTGTCTAGAAGGCCAATACAAGTAGCCTTGTAATGAGTAGAGGTGAACTTTCTTGTTGAATGGTCTGGAAATATTATTTTTATGCCCTTCCAGATTTTTCAAGGCATGAAGCCTATTCTTGTCAACTGATTCCAATTCATCCAGAAAAATTTCAGCCACAGTATCTGGCACCTTCTGGTCATATTCCATTGTGCGTAATGAATGAAACTGAATCTCAGTGGGCACGATGGCCACAGTTCCCTTCACTAGGGAATATGGTGTCACCGGGGTGGAATTACAAGTCATTGTCTGATAATCCTAGACGGTGTTGGGGAGCTTGTCCAGCCAAATCTTCTTATTCTGACAAACCATTTTAAGTAAAATGTTAGAGAGGGTTTCGTTGAATGCCTCGATCTATCCATTTTCTTGCACATGATAGTGGGAGGTATGGTCAAAGTAGAAGTTGAACTTAGCGTACAATTTCTTCGTCTCAGCTGCTCGGATGTTTCTGTTGTTATCATTGAGGAAGGTGTGAGGGACTCCAAACCGGTAGATGATATTAGGTCTCATGTAGTCAAAAATTGAACATGCCTTGACGTCCTTGAGTGGAACTGCCTCTGCCCACTTGGAAAAGAAATCTGTAGTTGTCAGGATAAACCAACATTGGTGTGCTATCACTAGAGAATATGGTCCCACGACATTTAGTCCCCTGACATTGAAGGTCAAATAGTACTTGGTAGTGTGGAGAGGCTCTGGCGGCCGATGCATAAAGTTAGCATGGATTTGGAATGCATGGCACTTATTGGCGAACTCGATGAAATCATTGGACATAGAGGGCCAAAAGTACCCCAGTATCTGGATCTGGTGAGATAGCATCAGCCTAGCCTGGTGGGCACCGTAGTAACCAGCATTAAACTCTTTCATGACATGAGAAATATTGACTCCATGGATGAAACATATTAGAGCACCATTGAACCCATGCTTTTAGAGGATCTTCTCAAGACTAGGACGACTTTGGAGGGTAAACTGCAGCACGCGGTGTCAGATTTGCTCGTGCCCGGCCTGATCTTCTAGGAGATTACTGTGTTCGAGGTACTCAACCAAAGGTATCCTCCAATCAACATCTACTTGAATCACCACATTAGAGGGACCTAGTGGTCCTAACATTGAGGCTCTGGCATTAAGATGGATCACTTGTAGGTCATTGTCATCACCTGGGGAGACAGGATCAATGAAAATCTGATGTGCCACGTGGATAATCAGGTCATCCTGATCGGGCTCTAAAAGTGATGCAAACAAGCCATCCAAAGCATCAGCTAGACCGTTCTATGATCGAGGGACAAGAGTAACGTCTATCCAAGATGGGAATTGGGCCATTAGCTGGAGGGTGCACTCCAACAATGGCACGAGCTATATATTTATGACGACATAGTCACCATTGATCTGTTTGATGACTAGTTCAGAATATCCTTTCACATGTAGAGGGGGCACATCAATATCAAGGTCCAGTTCGAGGCCAGTATTAAGAGCCTGATACTCTAGCTCATTCTTGGTGCAACCTTATTATAACAATAATGAGTATGTAATAATGGCTTGTCTTAAGATAACAATGATGCCACTCAAGCCTACACTTTTGAGCCTAGGATCTTTGAGCGTCCATCCGGTGGGGCTTTGAAAAGCACCCTCGAATTGAATCTGCTAGAATGACATGGCTTTGACCACCGAGAGTATTTCCACGTCGGGGAGATTGAGATCCAATGATAGGTCAATAGTAGTTATATTGGCTGCAAGGAAGTATTCTAATGCTTTCCCCTTAATATCTTTCTGAGGGACAAACCTGATATCGAACTGCTGGAGAATCACATCCCACCGAGTGAGACTTCCTGTCAACATGGGGTGGTTCAGAATGTACATTAGTTGGTCTACCTGAGACAGCATCTATACCTCATTGTGTTTCTTGTAATGTTTCAATTTATGTGAATACCAGCACGAGGTATCTCTTCTGGATAGGGGAGTATTTTATATCCATATCGAGGAGCATGCAGTTTTGGTACTAAAGGATATTCTTTGTCCCCTCGTTGTTATTCTGGGAATGAAGGGCACAAAGTGATCATTCTAGGGAAGTCACATAAAGGATCAATGGTTTTCCAGAGATGTGTGGCATCAAGATCGAATACTGGACCATTTACTTCTTGATCTCCTCGAACATGTTCTGGCACTCTTCGTCGCATTCGTAAGCGGTGCCTTTCTCCATGATCCGATAAAAGGGCTTACACTTGCCATCTAGATTCACAATGAATCAGTTTTTGTAGTTTAATTGGCCTTGAAAACCTCGATGCTCGTGAATATTGCTCGGGGGAGGAATCTGGATGATGGCCTCAATCTTCTATAGGTCGATCTCGATGCCCCTGTACCCTAAAACAAAGCCAAGGAACTTCCAAGAGGTCACCAGAAAGGAACATTTCAATGAGTAAATCATTTGGTGGCAGGAAAGGAGGAAGAAGAACACTTTCTCAAGTTCATAGAGATGGTTCTAGTGCTAGAAAGATTTGACCACAAGATCATCCATATATAATTCCACCAATGTCTTGTGGATTGGATAGAATATGCAATGCATGGCCCGCAGATAGGTGGAACCTGCATTCTTTAAGCCTAAGGGAATGACCTGGTAAAAAAACATACCTTGTGATGCCCTAAAGGCTATATAATCCTCGTCCTCTGGGGCCATCTAGACATGATTGTATCCAAAGTAACCATCTATAAAGGGGAGGTCTTGGAACCCAGTAATTGCATCGATCAACAATTTTGTCACAGGAAAGGGAAAATCAACCTTCAGATTGTGACGGTTAATATCCCAAAAGTCAATACAGACTCTGATATTCCCATTATTCTTTCTGACTAGCACAATTTTTTCTATCCATTTGTGGTACTGGACCTCCGTGAAGAAACTGGATTTGATGAGCTTATCAACTCCCGCCTCTACCATGGAACTATGAGAAGCGTTCATCTTCCTAGGAGGTTGTTTGAACCTGTGATGACTTGCAGGGAGACCGAGGTGGTGGACGAATTCATGAGGGTCTAGTCATAGAATCTCATCATAACTCTAGGAGAATAAATTGTTTTTTGTTTTAGGGTGTCTATGTACCACTGTTTCTCTTCAAGGGACATGGCGACACTCATCAATGTGGGTCTCGGGACTACCTCGCTGTTGAGGTTCACCTGAACCAGTTCATCGACCGTGGCTGAGATTCATTCTTCAAAGGTGAGAGGAGAATCTTCCAAATAATCTTCTTCACATATGGAGAGGAAATCCTTGGAGGGAGGTGCTTCTTTTGAGTCGGACGATTCTGACAGGAGGCTAGTACCAGCCTGAGCAATAGTGGTCACTACATTAGGAGACTCTCGAGCTGCCGAAACCATAGAAATGAAGGCTTTTGACCAGATCACAAATGGTCTTCAGCCCAATGTTCCACGCATGATGATATCAATGAAATAGTGGCGCATCGTCTTGAGTTGGTTAATTCCATCCCACTTGAACAAGAAAGTATGACGAATTTATGATTCCATGGGGCGGACAACCCGATACCTTATGGGAGAAAGGGGCGCAGGGATCACTGAGGCTTGATTCATATAAGAATACGATGTGATCTCCTGACATCTCTTGGAACTGAGAAAATACTTACCCCTTATACTAGAGAAAACAAAAAATTTCCCCATATCATGGGTCAGGGCCTCTAATTGACAGATCGGGAAGACATAGGTGTCATCCAGTCCTGCCCAGGGGTCGGTTGCAACCGCAACAGGTTCAACCACACTGGCCTGAATATGCTTGTCCATGCTATTGTAATAGTCGACATCCATGTATTGGGCTTCACAGGAGGGAAAAGGAGATGCGTCACCTATGTGCATGCCCACTCGACCATTGAGGGAGTACTTGAGGCGCTGGTGATACAATGAGGGAACCACCGCGTGAAGATAGATCCTTGGTCTTCCCATCAATGCATTGTACGCGGTGTCTTGGGAGGCAACCATAAAATCAGAGCTTGAAACTAGGCCACTGAACTGGGTACCCAAACAGATCTTGATGACCGGGGTCTTCTATGTCCTATTGTATCCCAGGATTTTCGGGTTGGAGGGACTCATGTCATCTTAGGATAACCCCAGCATCCGCAGTGTCTGTTTCGGGATAAGGTTAATCCCAGAACCGTATCAACAAGACAGCAGCGAACCTCTATTACATTGAAATGGCTGGTGATGTACAGAGGGAAAATGTTCCCCTCTATGGGAGAAGCATTATCATATCTAGAGAATGAGATAATGGACCAGAATTCATCATTCTCTAATGCTTCAGCGTGAAGGTCCTCTGCAGCTGCTACATCAATATCAAACTGGAGGGGGCTTCTTAAAGCATCAGCAAGGGCCTCACGCATATCTGGTGATAGGAGAAGGGACTCAAGGATGAAAAGACTTTCTGGGATACTATCATGGTGCTTGATAACATCACACATCCGTTCTAGGCTTGAAATTCTTCTTGGAGGATGTCGCTCTTTGACAGGTGGTACGGTGGCCCCTACCGGCTATGCCGACGGCTGACTAGTGCGGGGCATATCAAATTTCCAACTAGTAGAAGCCTGCAGAGTGGCTACCGGATGAGGTTCGGGTGACTGAGACCGGCCTGTAGCAGGGCATGGCTGGTCGTGACATATTCGAGGTGGCTCTGCCTGATCTAGTAGCAGAAACAGTGGTGGATGCAGTCTTGGTGACACTGGATGAGGAGGTTGTGTGTGCTAAGCTCTGCACTAGGCCTGGTGTCATTCCTCAGTTGCTTTCATGGCCAAGCTAGAAGTGACAACTGATGTGGCTTGACGGCCCATATGGTTCTGGAACTTCCAACATTGGCGTCAACTATGGACATTGGGGAGATCCGCCTGGCTGCCCCCATCGTCAGGAGTCATTTAGGGGTTTACCCACTCTACGGTGTTAACCGAAGCATACCCTTGACTGTCACTCGAAGATTCATCCACTACTGGGCAGATCCTAGGATGAATCATCTTCTTTTGGGGCATGAAGTCGTTGAGAGTATGGGATGAGTATGGCATTGGCAGGGTGTGTTGCTTTCCCTTACGCCCCCGGTGTTTTCTGTTTTGGGAAGAGGTCGGATGAGATGACGATGCAGAAGTGGTGGCCACAACTTCTAATGGCACTGGCTAATTCAGGCGTGCACATATGATACCATGTGCACTAAAGAAATTTATTTGAGCCATCCACTCATCATATATCTAGGATTCATGACTAGAAACTTGATTCTACTCGCCCTGACTGTCGTTGCTTCTGTCTGGCCTCTCAAAGACGCATGCTGCCTATGCCGGGGCAGGGCCCAACCTGACTATGTTGTTATCAACTGGATCTTGGAGCCTTTCTTTGAACACATAGCACTACTTGTGTGTGTTTCTCATGATCCAGTAATTGGGACAATATTTGGGGTGATCAGTGAGGTTCACCACTTCAGGCCTTCTACACTCTGGAAAACCCCATGTTCCAAGGAACTTCAGAAATCATCGGGAACCTGATTCTCATAAAATGAGTAGGTCTTGTTTTATCTGACTGGAAAGGGGGGCCTTATAGATTGGCCCTAATAAAGAGTAAGAGGATCCTATCGGGGAGGAGGGGCCTGATTGTCCCGCCTAGGTAGTGGCAGTGCATTACGTGGGGGCACCTGCCGATTTTTAGGCGGCCGCTGCTGGGTTGGAGGTTGCGTCTGTCATGGAGGGCCTTTGTGAGGTTGCAGAGGAAGCTCCACTGTTAATAATTACAATAGTATGGGGGCCTTTATTTTGTCCACCATAGCGATCTTGGCTCTGGAATCCCTCTTTGCAGGAATTAAAGGTGGAAATAGATGTGCCTGACTATCCTGTTGGAGGTCTTCTTCCTCGAATTGGGCCAGATCAAAGGTGTCTCGAAATCTTCCATGGAAGTTATGGGTTATCAGACAGGGAACCAGTTTTATCTTAGCATTTCCCACACACATTGTTAGTAATTGCTCCTAAGTCAGTGGCATGTCAAGGTAGTATGTGATTCCTTTCCACCAGGAGATGAAGTTCACGCCATGATCATCGGGCCTCTGTTTTCATTGGAAGAGGTATGTGATTCTTGTTTTCCATGTGGTGGAACTGAAATGTTTGAGAAATTTCCTATGGAGGTCCCCCAAGCTAGTCACTGATCTAATGGGGAGGTGTTTGTACCAGAAAGATGCATTCCCCTCTAATGTATGCACAAAACATCGGAGCACGGCGGCCTCCAGTAGCGATGGAGTCCCCCACATGGGCCCACACCTTGAGGTGAAGTGGGCTAGATGCTGTGACGGGTCCCCTATCCCATTAATGGTGGAAAAGGTGGGATTCCCAAAACCTAGAGGTGCCAACATATCATCCACCCATGCTAGATATGGCTTTCCATCTGGTGGGACTGCCACCAGTCACATTTCTAATGCCCTAAAGAGGGAAATGAGTGCCACCATTTGGATCATTTGGGCTGGGTCCCTCTCTTGACGGGTATCCCTATCCATGAGTGCATTGGATGTTTCTTCAACGTGGTAAGGTGGCTCAGTGGCTCGTGGCACAGTTTGTGCGGTGACCTGCGGGGCCGCTGGGGGAACCCGAACTTGGTTCCTTGGATTTTCGTGCCATTCCGAAGGGTTTAAAGAGACATACCGTGCCCTATTGTCGTATGTTCCAGTCTCAACACTATCTGTAGGGGCAGGATGTCTAGGGTCACATATAGGCATCTCTCCAAGGGGAAGTTGTTCCTACCCCTGATGCTCTGGCCTAGGATTGTCATAGTCTGGTCGTCGCTCTGCAGTGCATTCAGAGAGAAAGTCATCGACCAACTTCTTATGATTGGCAAGTTGTTGGAGCAACGTGGCCTTCTCAGGGTCCTCCTCTGTCTTCTATACTACGGAGGATGGGTCAGAGTTTTAGGCATCTCTGGGGTGCTCTTTACCCTTACCGTGATATTGTCTAAGGACTAATGCCTCGGTTGGTGCAGGGAGACCTTGTAGATTCCTCTACAGGCGAGTAACACTTCTTGATGGATCCAGTAGTGGTTTCATGCCCTCAGGGGTAAGTCCCCATCAAGATCTCCATCTTGTTCTCCTTGGCCACTATGCCAACCAAGTTGATCGTGACCCTTCCTGGGGATATGTCCTCAATATCACCTAGCGAGTTATCTTGCTGTCAGATAAGACTGAAGAAGAGTGCATCATACTGCCCCCATCAATGGATTTTCACACGGGTGGAATCCTGCTTGATAATCTTGTGGAGTACCTTGAAAATTTGAACGCATTGTTGCTGTAGGGCCTTACGGCGGCCTAGTGACTCGGGGCACTGGGCCACATGGAGTGCGGAATAATCAACTAGATGACATTTCTTTCCAATTTAATCAAAATTAAATTGGATCCTAGGATAAACCACTCATTGATGATGATGGATAAAGTGCATTGGCCATAGGGTTTGACAGAAACACTCAACTTCCTCTGGGGTGAGGGATTACGATGCGCAAAAATTTGGCACTATCATGGGCCAGAACATCTCGGAGAAGTGGTCCACTGCAAGGATATTCCATAAGCTCCTTGGCTCGGATTTAGGGTCTGAATCTTCATTACCCCACTCCTCAATCAGAGGTGGCTGAGGGACTAGCAGCGGTTCTGAAGTAGACTGCTAGGATGACAGAAATGTCAGTGGGGAATATAGTGAATGGGCTGAATGGCCACCAAATCTCATGTTGTTCTCCAAAGAGTGTAGCGACTTAGTCACCACATCATGGTAGGATGTGATGATAGCCACAGTACTAAGCATAACGGTTGGGGCTACTGGCTATAGGCCGCGCTGTTTCTCGCCCGACATTGGTCCCTAGAATAGCTCTTGGTGGTATCTAGTCGAGGTAGAGAGTTGTTCTGGTGACGACAGTGGTGATTCCATGACCATAACCTGTGGGGTTGAAAATTTTTAATCCTACTAGATATACCTAAAGTGGGAGGCAGGAATCCGATGAACCTCGCATTCTAGGTGTACTATGCTGATACGCCTCATTCCTACCCAGTCCTTGACTCGAATGAGCGAGGGGAGGGTTCCCGCACTGAGTCGTATTCTGCTTCAGAGTATGAGAAGCATACTAGATTGTTCTATGTACGTACCTTCCCCGAATCCTTCTTATGGTGGCGATTACCCACCTTATTTCCCCAAGATGGCTCTTATGGACAGTGCATATTCCTGACACGAGGAGGTCCTTCAGCCATACTGGTGCTGGGGAAGGGAGGACTTCCACCCGAGAAAACCGAGGTGTGAGGAGCACCGGGAAAAATATAAAAAGGGATATGGGGAGGACATTTTTGGGAAGTCCTGGAGTAGGTAAGACCTCTTCTGGAACCGGTAGAAGCATAGGGATTACCTCCATGATTTTTTCCCCTAGTGATATCCATATGACGAGGGTCCTCGTACTGGTCAAGATGAATAAGGGTAGGACCTCAATACTGGGAGCTAGTGAGGCGAGGGTTTCATGCACCCCTCTGGTTGCTGATGCAAGGATTACCTTCTCCAACTACGAAAAGCACATGCGGAGGGTCCCCATGTTGAAGAGTGACTGGATGTGCAACATCCCCAAACCAACGGTCTATGGAAGGAGCAATGAATCCACATCTGGTGTAGTGGGCATGGGAGAGACATACGTATTGACCATCACTGCTACGTGGAGGACCCTCATTTGGATTGAATGTTCCATGGTGTGGACCTCTCTATCGAGCCTCGTAGCGAGGAAGGTCCACGTTCTCCATGGTATCGTTATGGGGAGGACCTCAGTACTAGGAGTCGTTGCCATGAGTTAGTCCACAGTAGCCACTGCTTGTGCCGACGACCAAGAGAGTCGACCCAGCCTACCTGTGGGGTAGTTGGGGCCACGATCTAGGTCAGTCATATGAATGTCCCTACTCCGCATATATAGGGATATGATGATATGCGTCAGCGGTGGCTCAGGCCACAATAACTGCTAACATTGACACCCCTTGGAGGGCATCCTCTTCAACATGTGCCTGACGCAAGCATCGGGTCAAGGCGAAATGGATCTGGTGGTGCAGGTACATGGATTACCTGCTCCTCATCGAGTAAGACTGGGCGGCGGCACTGACGTGGCCTGGTGGGTTCTCTTACTGGGAGCCCCTGGATTGGAATCCTTTATGGGTTGACCCAGACATCCCGTACCTCGTTGGAATAGGGTAGGGAGTCATCGAGGTGTTCCAGGGATAGTCTCTCAAAACAATTATATGTTGGAGTTGGGATCAGTGGCTCCCTACGTGGCCCTCGGGGGAAGTGTTGACAACAAGGAGCATATGATTCTAAATCCAGGTGGCCCATATCCCGATTTGGGATAATACCCTCCTCCTAATACTAATGTATGAGGTCATTGATTATTCTTCGTTGGATGAACTCTGAGGAAGAGATGTGGCAGAGGTTCCCATCGGTCGTTGAATTTGAGACCGTCACAGAAGAGGCAGAACCATGCGGGACAGTCATGTTGGTACTTCCCCTTCCCCTACGTCAGTGGGTTGGTGGTGACCGAGTTCCAGGTGCAGTGGCTTGGTTTCTTAAAACAAGTAGATTAACACAGTAGTTCTAAAAGAAAAAGGAATTGATGACTAGTGCCCCATTGCAATCTCGGCATCCATGACCAGTAAGAGGGGTCCATGATAACAATGTCACAGACCAAGACGTCCAATATTCAAATGCCCTAAATTTAGGTGAGTTTCAAGCCAGGCCCTCTATTTACATGGTAGGACCCCACATCAGATAGATGGATCTGATGACACACTAATCCACTGATGTCTTAAAATCTACTAATCTCCATATTACGGAGAAGACTTTCATGTCGGGCTCACCATTGCTATTTCTGATTCGTTTACTGGGGCGTACACATCCCTCTACGTGAGTAAAAAATGGACAGTTTTGTTTCCCCTCATTCCCACTTTCCAAAGGCGGGTAGCATCCATCACTGGTTCAGGGACGTTTTCTCCTTGATCGAAATGAGATGTTGGGATATCGGTTCTTCCTTCCTTGAATTCCTCTTAGGAACTCATCATGTAGTCCGGGTCTCCCTTATAGATTTAAGACGTTGTTCATGAAACTCTTTCTAGTGACATATCATAATGGAAATTATTTAATTACACTACTTCTATCGGGATATTACAAATGGTCTGGTTAGGACAGAAACCTTCGGTCAAGGGAGTAGTCAGGTTGGACATCACTAGTGTGTTTGGACACTGGAACACTGACGCGTCTGGGTTTATTCCCCTTATTATTGGGCTTCTTGAGGGTGCGGAAGCTCGAGGCATCCCGCGTCGAATGTGAGTAATCGTATGACCTAGGCATTTCTTCGATATTCTCTTTAGCTTCCCATGCTTAACACCGGTTATGCCGTACATTTAATGTCTAGTAGAGATGGATCAAACTGTTCACAACAGTGATTAGAGTGGAATAGATTGGTGCAACCTCTGGAAAAAACAATGATTTTGGGACCAACGTGTGAATAACATTCTGATTGTTGTTAATGGGAATGGGGAACAAGGTTGCATGATTCGATAGGGATGTGGCGGCCCAGGTAAAAATTAGGATGGGTGATGGAATGTTTATTGCAGTGGATGAAGAATGAGGTGGAGTTTTCTCAAGGATGACCATGATGTTGGGCTTCATTCTAAAAGAAACCTCCTATGTATCCCTATGTCATGGATTTAAAGTCCTCATATTTCACTTAATGACGACTTACAATTGAATGGGGTTGAATACAGATTACCGCTGAATGGGGTCATAATGGATTACCATTAGATGGGGTCACAACGGATTACCGCTAGATGGGGTTGAACCTCATAGAGGATTCCTACGTACCTTATCTATGAGATGAGGATCAAATCCCACATAGTTCAGATGGGATGGGGGTTGGTGGACCAATATGAATGAGGACCTAGGGTCCAAATGTATGGTGTAATTTAACCTCGTGGAGGCTTCCTACATACCAGGCCTTGGCTGGGATCAATGACCTCATTGTTCAGTATGAGTGAGAACCGATGTGAAGGGGGTTAAAACCAATGGATGCTGGGATTGAACCTCTAGGAGGGTTCCAACGCACTTCTCCTTAGCAAGGAAAATGTCCTCGTAGTTCGGGATGAGTGTGAACCAATGTTAAAGTGGGGTCAGAACCAGTGGATGGTGGGATTGAACCTCAGGTAGGCTTCCTACGTACCTCACCTTAACTAGGACCAGAGTCCTCAAATTTCAGGATGTTGTGGGGCTTACACTCTAAGGGGGCCCAAATTGGATGTCATGGTAGTGGCTTTCCCTACGCCCATGTAATTCATGCTCGGTGTGGAAAACTAGAGACATCAATGACCTAACAATGACATCTTTAAAGGTGCATCTGTTGGAAGTTAATTGGGGCTCATGTGTGGTTAGCGGCCCACAGAGGAAATAGGGGCTTATACAGGGTTCGTAGCATAGGATGATGGAGATTGGGACATACTGCATGGTGAATCCCCAGGTGGTGACAAAGCCCAGTGAGAGGAATTTGGCATCCAGGAGGAGAGGAGGAGCAGGGGTGCTGCCTCCTGTTAAGAAAGATAGGGGCTTACACCTGGTTGGTTACCCATTCCCTGTGGAAAGACACCACTCTGATGAAGAGGATCTCATTACATGTGAGGAATGATCTCACTCTCATTAAGACTAGTGGGAGTGCAGAATGTACAAGGTGGGGTTCCCTGTGTATGATGCATGGGGCGAGGCCGTAGTTTAACGTCATGTGCTGAGGACGAAGGGGCTTGGCAGTTTAACGTCTTGCAGATCAGACGAGGTGAGTTCACTCCATACCCCTAGGAAATACATAACTGGCACCCTTTAAACCTTAGTGACGTGAAGGGGCCTGCAACGCTGTGGCTGGGGGTGATATGGAGTGAACCATTGGGGGGTCCATGTTAGCGTGGTTATGTGAAGAAGAAACAACCATTAGCGTGCCTAGGCGAAGGAACATGAGGTGAAGCAATGCATTGGGAAGTATCATCCAAGGGACATTGAAATTCATCCATTAAAACCTGAGTGGCCACATGAAAATTGGATTGTGTGACATCGGTGTGTTGTGCATAAGAAAAGCTGGAACAAGCTGCCTCAATGTGAGGGCATCACATTGAGTGTGCGTAAGAGAGTGGGCCGGGGCTAGATTGGAAGTCTGCACGCAATACACGAGGTTGGCGTGCAAGACAAAGAGGTTGCGCGCAAAAGGTATAGGTTTCACACAATAGGTACGGGTGGCGTGCAAGACAGAGGTGTTGTGCACAAGTGGTACGGGTGGAATGAAAGATGGAGGGTTTGCGCTCATGTTAGACCACTAGCATGCAATTTGGACCGATAGCGTGCAAGCCCGAGTGGTTGCGCACGAGACGGGTTGTTTGTGTTCATTTTGGATGTGTAGTGCACAATAATGCCTAATGTAGAGGGAACTTGTGTGCAATATGGGACCCCTTGCGTGCAAATAACATCAGGATGAAACCAAATTCTCAAGGATGAGAGGGCCCGTCTGATGGCGCCCGCAGAGAACCAATCACACAACAACCAATACTTGAAGGCCATGGGGTTTTCACGTGGTCTCAGAAGATGGTGTTTTCATGCAGCAAAGTTTCACTTCGTCTTCGGTTACCTTCCCTGAAGAGTAGGGATACAGTTCGTTTTATAGCTGGAGTCTTTGGAGTGGCATGAAAGGGCCTTGCACGCAAACTCCGGTTGGTCATCGGCTTGTGTGTGCAGTTGGGGTCGGGCAGGAAAACAAACAATCAATGTAACCATGGGAATGGAAATGGGGTTAGTCGTGGAAACGTGACTGGGTGCACAATCACCCGTTCATTGTTGCCATGGGCGCAGAAACATGGCTGCCCGCGCAAACCGTCGTTCGTCGTTTCCTTTGGCGTTGAAATTGGGTCGGGCACATAAACCCCTATTGTTCATCGCCTTGGTCATGGAGACTAGGTCGGGGGAGGCCAGTTGTGGAGGGTGGGGTTTTGGGCATGGAAGGGAAGGCCGGTGCAAAACGGTTTGCGCGTCGGATGTCCACTTGTGTGCGCCTTCCAAATCTTGTGGGCGCCCACCTACCGGGTCCCAGGATCTCCATTTTTTTCATCTCGGATTCATTCGTTGATATTTTATCTGCCTGATGCAGCCCTTATCCATATTTTAGCATCAACACATATTCTCATGATGTTCCTTGAGAAAATATTCAACTTTTCCATGTAGCTCTATATGTTCCTCACCTAGTGCACATACAAGTTCTTCTTCATCCTCCAAGGCATAACAGATATGGTCTAATTCTGTATAATCAAAACCACAAGCAGTGACCTAGAATTCATATTGAAAAAAATTAGAAGAGTGAGAGTCACTTAATGGTTACACTCCCTATGTTGGTTTAGATCAATCTCTGCCTCAGTGGTAAGTTCCTCTTGGAGTAGGCTCTTTGAGGATGGAGGTAGGTAGTCGGGCACCCTCATCTTGAATTCAAATTTAATAACATGGGTGGTTTCTTCCTTTCGTTGTGTT
Organism: Viscum album; assembly: GCA_963277665.1. Classification (NCBI taxonomy): domain Eukaryota; kingdom Viridiplantae; phylum Streptophyta; class Magnoliopsida; order Santalales; family Viscaceae; genus Viscum; species Viscum album. The sequence goes on along the minus strand of OY728148.1, from coordinate 2,007,550,497 downwards.
AGATCTTCATCTATGTATTTTTTTTGGGATATCAGGCAATTCCTAACATTATTCATGAATTCATCCAATCTTTGTTGATCTCCAACTTGTAGCTCAGTATGTACGTCTTCCCCTTTTCCACCTCAAGTTCTTTCTCTGGCACAATGTTGGTTTGATCCACTAATGCATGAACACAATCAAAAGCTCTATCATCCATTATCATTAGTTATTCAATGCTTTCTTTGAGTTCTTTCACTTGATCTATTCTTATATATTCATCTTCTTTTTATTGATGTTACACCTATGAGTAATTTTTCCATGCATAATATTCTAAATATGAATACATCATGAATTTTTGTTAGTTTTTTAAGAAATTAAATATACCCAAGATATGAAAATATAAAATTTAAATGATTATCTAATTGTATACCCAGAAATGGCACCTATTTTGATGCACCCCTATTGTAGGGCGTGGACCAAAGTAATTATATATTTCCTAGTGCAGCACAGTGGCTGACCAGTGTCGTCTTTCTTGAGGAGCCTTTCAATGTAGTTCCCTTACATTATCTAATTCACATATGCCATCTCTTTTTGTGGTTTTGTTTTGTGAATGACTGTGATGAAAATATTTTTGGGTTTTTTGTTATTTAAAGTAATGACATGGAAAATATTAATTTAAACTATCATGAAAATTAAAACAATGTGAGTTAATAAGAAATAACTAGGTTTTCAGGGCTGGTTTAATGTTCAATAATTATTCTCCTTTATATGTTTGATTTCAGTTTGATAAAGAAAACATGAAATCTCTTATTTGAACTACAATTACTTATTTAGAAATTGTAGAATATCATTTAATGTTTGAGCACTCTAAATTCCACCTACATGATGACACACCTTTGTCTTGGATGTGTCATCTTCCAGGACCAGGTTCAATCAAAGACATTTGATCCATTTATTATCTCAACTCCAACATTTAATGAACTAATAAATTCAGAGACGGAAAAATTAATTAAATAAAAGAGCAGAGATAGTTTGAGTTGCATGTAATCGGAGGCAGTCACAACATCAAAGACATTCTGCTTACCTATGCATGCTACTAAATTTTATCTTAAAACAAAAAATTAAACATTAACGAAAATTCATGATCACCTTCACCTACCTCCAAGACAATTCTCGAGGTTATCCTATCATTCTTGAGAGTAAGAGATTAATTGGTGGAGTGGGTGGAAGAATAGAGAGAGAGGGAGAGGGAAAGAAATGACGAAAAGTGGATAGAGAAACACAAAGGCAGGGATTAATAAAACAAAAAAAAATTAAAATTGAAAACTAAGACAAAACTATTATGTAGATAAAATAAAAAGAGAAAATGAGGGGGGGAAGAGAGAATCAGTAGGGGCCCATGCCCCAGTGGGATCCCTCCTAGGATTTGGGTGTCGATATTTTGATTTCGGAAGGAGGCAAGGGCCTCCTTTTATAGGCATAATTCTACCCTTTGATTTTTTTCATGTTTCTAGCCATTTAAATCGTCAATTTACACAAGGAAACATTCATTAATGTTGTTCATAAATGTATATTCTGTTCACCCTCTAAGGTGCAACTAATTTGGACACCAGATGAATGGGTTATGAATTTATTATTATGATTTTTTTTATGGTCACATGTTCTAGGAATCGTTCTTCAACAATATAACCATTAGGAGTATCCATAATGATTTCGAAACACCCCCAAATTTTTTTCAGCACTAGAGATGTATTTCCTAGTCCTATCCCAAGTGGAATCAGTTAAATTAGAGTTGGGGATACTGACTTGTGCATCTATTGCGGTGGTGGGGTCCATGAAGTTCGCCCGGAAAAGTTTCCAACTTTAATTAATTTTTTGGATTAATAGATCATTAAATTAGCACGAGGTCCTAAATATAAATTGTAATGAAATAAAATCAGGATTCTAATAGAAAATATAAAAACATTTGTAATTATATTTTTTACTAAAGGGAAAAAACTCTCTTGTCGTAAAAATCCATCAAAATCCAAAATTATTCAATTTTCTCAATTTTTCCCATCATCATTCTGAAATTAAAATTACCCATTAATTTAATGAAACATTGAAATACAGGGGTTTTATCATTTAAAGAAATTAAAAATATACATTATTTGAGAAAAACTATGCACAAGTATTTGCTCAGTCAAATACCCCACACTTAAACCATGCTTTCCCTCAAGTATAAAATCTCAAAATGGAAATCAGAGGACACCAATGATACCAATATTCAAATTATAATGCAACAAAATCAATCAATTTTTAATTTGAAATCAAAATATCAAAAATATGAAAAAAAAATAAATTTAATTTGCCATTTTTCTACAAAGTAAATAATTTAAATATTTTTCTTTTCCCATTGAAAATTGATGGAACTTATCCTTTCATTCATTCATGCTCATTGATTCATTATTACTAAAGATTCCAAGTCATGATTTACCTCACTTTTGATTCTTTTCACTCATAATTCAAGATATAATTCAAGTAGAGTTATTCTAATTTCATTAGAACATTCTCTTTATGCATAGGCTTGTAAATAAACATGTTTCTCTACATTGTAAAGACAATAGAAACATAAAATCATGATGAATTGCAATAAATGTTCAAATGACTCTAGGGATTCATGGTTAGTGGGATTTGATTATTTAAAAATTAAGGCTCAAGGAGGAGGTTTATCATTTTATTACAATGCATTATATCAAAAGGTGTACTGAAATTCTTCAATTCAAAGTAGAAACACCCTCAAACCCAAAACTCCAAGTAATGGTTATGATCAAGTAAGCATAATAGAATTATTCATGCACCCTAATGAATAATTTTTTTTCTCTTCTCTTTTTTTCTTTTTTCAAAATTTATCATTAGATCAAATCTCACATCCATCACCTAACCAAATACAATCATAAGATAATTGTACCAAAAAAGTGATTTTAGATTTCAAAAATCACAACCAACGTATTTAAATTTTGTTTACTTTTTTATTCAAGATGGGAAAACAATAGAGTTCAATGAATGATTCCACAACCATTTACAATTCCCACAATAACACCCCCACACATCATTAATACAATGAACGTCATCCCATCTACCATGATTCCCTTTTCCCCCACACATAAACATTAAAATTTCATGAAAATACCCAGAGGAGGGTAGGAATGGATACAAATGGCTTGAAACATGGATTATTCCAATAATGGCCATTCATTGTTTATATGGGATAAAATAATGATTTATTTAAATGTGGTATTTTATGGAAAAGAATCTTTTCAAAGGATTCATCAATCATATTAATTGTGTTTTCATATAGTCATTGATTTGAAAAGTTTCAATTCATGTTTTGGTCAGTTATATATCCCACGTTAACTCAATAAATATGCTAAAGAATAAATACTATGTATGTGGTATAGAAATTCTATTGGTAATGTTAAATATAACATTGGACAATCACTCATGGCATGACTAATAATAAAAAATAAATTCACCTGACCTTCTTAAATTCAAATCATGAATGATTGTAGGGAAATTTCATTTACCAGAATCACTTTATTCCTTCAATTACAGAGTCATTATTTTAATATCCATTCTTCATTTTAAAAATTAAACTCTTCATTTCAATCATTTAATCATATAAACATTGAAATCTAAAACACAGAATAGTAGGATTCTTAAGAAACTAATGTCTTCTAGATAAATCGAGTAAAACGTGAATTCTAGTATGGGAATGCAGTTTTTTCATCAAATATCTAAACATGTTGTTGAAAAAATGTTGATGGTTTAATAGATAATACAATAAAAGATAACACCCATTTTCATGAAACTTTTTCCTTCCCTTCACTATTTGGGGCTTTCTTCTACAATCCTGATCCTACAAAAGAAACCCACTTAATGAATCACAAGGATTATTTCATTTAAGCTCAAAAAGATAGGAGGGATGAGGCTACATGCTAGAGTACTTCCTAAGAAATGAAATTGAATTATAAATTCCTTGATATGATGTGAATATAAATCTTGTTAAGATCCCCCATTTGGACCCTGAATTTTGAGTGCCTCCAAAGGGAAAAACCGGCTGTTATCCAATGTGAGATGGTGGATAAATCTTCATTGATTTAAACAACCACATATGTATTTTCCCACATTGTGCATCATCCTTATTGGTGAGTAATGATCCATGAATAGAGTACACCATATCCACCCTTTCACATTGTTGTATAACTTGCATGGTGGGGTATGATGAAGTATGAATCATCCTCCTTCCTGGTTACTACTTGTGAAACCACTTCTTCATTATCGAGTGGTTTCTCAAGGTATTCTGAATCAAAATAATAGTAAATGGAAATTTTTTAGTGTAATTAAATTTTAATAATACTAAAACATGAAGTTTTAATATCAAATTAATTCCCATAAAAGTAATCATTTTTTGGCATGGTTTCCATAGGAAAATCGACTAGAATCTCCCCATGAAGTTCCTTGAGAAAATATTCAATGTGTCCAGGGAGCTCTAAATGTTCTCCAGTAGGTGCCCATCTAGGTTCTTCTTCATCCTCCGTGGAATAGTCGAGATTTTCTGATTCTATATAATAAAAACCAAAAGGAGTGACATAGAATTGATATTCAACAAAATTAGAAGATATAGATTCAATGACTAGTTCAACTCCATGATTTGGATCAGCATCAATCTCTGACTTAGTGGTAAGTGCCTCTTGGAGGAGACGCTTTGAGGATGTAGGTAGGTATTCATTCTCTTCCATATTAACATAAAATTACATCAATGGGGTGGCTTCTTGATTATTATTTTTTTCTCTTGTTCTTTGTATTGTATAGGGATATTTGGCAGTTCCTCACATTTAATCAAGAATTCATCCTATCTTTGTTGATCTCCCACTTGTAGCTCAGTAGGTATGTCTTCCCCCTTTTTCAACTCAAGGTCTTCCTTCGGCTTAGGGATGGGTTTCACCATTAATGCACAAACATAATAAAAATCATTATCTGCCTTTCTCTTTAGTTTTTCAATTATTTCTCTATGATCTTTCACCTGAGCTCTTCAGAAATATTCATCTTCTTTTTGGTTTATGCTCCTGTGAGTAATTTTTTCATGAAAAATATTCTAAATTTGAATACATCCTGAAAGTGTTTTTTAGTTTTCTGATGAAATGAAATCTACCTAAGATGTGAAAATAGAAAAGGAAAATGAATAAATAATTGGATCACAGGCATTGACGCCAGTTTTGACGCACACCTAGCATGGGGCATGGACAAAAGAAATTATATTTCTCCTAGTGTAGCATAGTGTATGACCAGGGTCATCTCTCTTGAGGATCATTTCAACGTAGTTCACTTACATTATCTAATTCACTTATTCTATCTCTTTTCATTGTTTTGATTTATGTATGAAAGTGATGGAAATATTTTTTGGTTTTTTAGTATTTAAAATATAGGCATGGAAAATGTTAATTTAAACTATCATGAAAATATAAACCGAATGAGTTAATAAGAAAGAACATGGTTTTGGGGGTTTCTTTAATGTTCAATTATTATTATTAATTAAGTGATTTTTTCAGTTTGATAATACAATTATGAAATTTCACGTTGGAGCTACTATTATTTATTTAGAACTTTTTTTAAAATCCTTTAATGTCTGAGAACTCTCAATACCACCTCCCCCTTTAATCCACATTGATGACACACCTTTCTCATGGATCTGTCATCATCCAGGACCCATTTCCATTGAATTTGTTCCATCCATTGATTTTCTCAACTCCATCATTTCATGAAATAACCAATAGAGAGAGGGAAATTTTTTTTAAATTATGTAATTGAGATAATTTGAGTTGCATGTCATCGAAGGATGTCATAACATTAGGGACATTCTCCATACTCATTCTTGTTACACAATTATGTCTAAAAACCTAAATTTAAACACTAAAGAAAATTCATAATCACCCTCACCTCCCCCTTGGGACAAGTCTCGGGGTTAGCCACTCATTTTTGAGAGTAAGAGATTTCTTGGTGGAGTGGGTGGAAGAAGATAGAGAGAGAGAGAGGGAAATAAATGAATAAAAGAGGATGGAGAAACACAAAGGATTGGATTAATAAAAATAAAAAAATAAATTTCAATTTTAAACTAAGTCAAAACTAAAATTAAGCTAAAATAGAAAAGAAAAAATGAGGGAGGAAGAGAGGAGTAGTAGCAGCCTGTGCCCTAGTGGGATCCCTCCTTGGTTGTGGGTGTTGAGCTAATGATTTGGGAATGAGGTGAGGGCCTCCTTTTATATAAATAATTATATTCTCCGAATGATATCATGTTTTTGTCCCATTAAATGGCCTATTCACACATGTACCCATATATAAACATTGTTCATATATTTATAGTATGTTCACCCTCCAATTTTTAGCTCTATTAGACACCAGATGAATTGGATATGAATTTATTATTGGCGGTTTCTTTTTCTGGGCGCAGGTTACAGGAAACTTCCTTCAGAAATATAACAACCAAGGGCCACTATAATGACTTCAAAACTCCCAAAAAATTGTTTTAAAGCCACCCATATGTTTCATTGTGCTATACTAGGTGGAATAACCGAAATTGGAGGTTAGGAGACTGATTTCTGCATTCGTTACGGTGGTGGGATCCACGATGCCCATCCGAAAAAGTTTACAACTTCAATGAATATTTTGGACTAATAGATCATTGAATCAGCTGAAGGACCTTAATAAAAATATTAAGGAAATAACATTAGGATTCTAATAAAAAATATCACAAATTTTGGAATTATATTATTTAAGAAATGGAAAAAATAACCTTGTGCTAAAAACTCTTTCAAAAATCCAAAATTATGCACTTTTCTCTTTTTTTGTCATAATCATTCTAAAATTAAAATGATTCATTATTTTAAATAAAAAATGAATTAAATGCATTTTATCATTGAAAAATGATACAGCCATAGGTTTCCATGGCCCTTAAAATTACATTTATTAACTTACACTAGCACAGTGGTGCATGATCGATCCATAGAGAAGGCAGGTGAGAGAATTCTATGGTTTTTGAATTTTAAACCTCCACAGTGGTCAGTAGTGGGGAAAACATCTTTATTGTTTCCTTTAGTTTTCATTTTTTTGTACTTATCTTTAAGAAAGAGACTAAATAAATTACTTGTATAATGATGAACTAAAAACTACAAAAAAACTAACATAAGAGAACAAAATAGTAAAATAATAAAACAAGGTCGAAGGTGTAGATCAAATGTAATACTCGAGAATTCCAAACTACTAGTTTAAAGGATATCTTATCCACTACACTTTATTGAATCACACCGCAAGAAATAAAGGTGAAAAGTCTCCCTAGCCAATAAAATCAACTCATAGAAGACTGACTTCAGGAGTTCGCCACTCCAAAATTAGTTAAACTTCTTGAAAATTAGAAAACGATAACAGTTGGAAAATAAACTCGCCGTAAATTTCCCCAGTTTCAGACATTAACACTTCAAAAAAATGTATTCAAGAACAACCTCTGTACTGGATCTTGAATTTATGATTTTTTTTAAACACTTAAGGTGTGAAAAAACTAAACATAGAATAATTATTCAATCTCACCGATTAATTATGATTCTGAAAATTGAAAAGTGAATGATATAGTTTAGAATATTAACCAACAGAATTGAATTCCTAAGCTAAGAAAATTAATCCCTTGATCATATTGATTTAATCAATGAAAAACAATTGATTACAGAGTATAGAGAACTTAGGTACAAGAAAGGAAAAGAACTCCCTTAGTGATGATCTGTTCTCGGGCTCCTTCACATCCATGGCTACTCTCAAATATCATGGGAGTCTTCTCTCTCCAAAAATGGTGTGGCGTGGAATCCGAATGAGTCTTCCGCCTTTTTGTCTATTTCTTGCTCTGCTTTAAGTAGCTACTTTCAAAAGTCTCTTGTCACTGCTTGTTTTCCACCGATATCAAATGTCCTTCAACTATTCACCGCAAAATGTGCGTTTTTTTTTTCACGACTAACACGTTGAGCTATCTTTTCTCATGTAACTAACTCCCGCTGAGTTAGTTAAGTGCACTTGGTCCTGTTTTTGACTCTTGAATGAACCTGCACAAGAAAACACACAAACCAATAAAAAAAGAAATAAATTAATATTTAAAGTCATTATTTAATTAAAATTTTAAAATATTTATTTATAAAGTTATTTATTATTATTAGTTAATGTTATCAATGTTAATTTAAAAGTATAATATTATTTATAAATTAAATTATTTACTAATTTATGTACTTAGATTAGGTTATTTAAGCTTGAAATAAATTATTATTATATATTTGATTTTATTAACATATAACTATTTATAATTCCACGTTAAATTAATATATGTTTTATTTAGATATTCTTATTAACTAGTTTTATTTATTTAAAGTTTTATATAAGTTAAATAATTAATAATTCTATTTTATAAGTTAATTATTATATATTTATTATTTACTTATAGTTGATATTGTTTTATGTTATGTTATTTTTAAATTAGGTATTCAATTTTAGTTTTTTATTTTTAGTTTGTCTATTTCATTTGTTATTCATTAAATCCTCCCCCCAAATAGGCGCAATGCAGGGGGAAGGGTTTCGGTCTTCTTCTTCCATGAAGAGCCATGGCTTCCACTCGAGTTCGGATTCTCAGGTTTCCCTCGGCAGCCCGACACTCCAGCATCGTCTGACATCAAGTTCGACTCCTCTTCTAGTTCCACAATAGCGGGGTGACACAACTAGGCTTCCTCCTCGAAATACAACAAACCCTCCAAATCTGATGGTGTGGCCATCCTCCAGAAGCCAGAAGCGGTTCCGACTTCTCCCCTAGCTGCTCGCGTCCTACAGGTTCGGCTCAGGTTGGATCCATCAACCACATTCAATGGATTGACACCTAAGATCCTCCAAGTTTCGACATTCCCAGATCCGCAAGTGGTGCGCCTTGAACATCAACCTCACATGGTACATGATGATATTCATTAGAAGCTCTGACGAATAAGTACATCACTTTCTCCCTAGAATGTTATGAGTTGTTCGTGGTGGCGATGGAATGGTGGTAAGTCCACGGGAAAATATACACTACTACGAGTGTGAGTTGTTGAAAATAGCAAGTCGAAGGGCCGGTTCTATGGATTGATGGAAGCTAACTGTCGAGATATGATGAAAAGAATATTGGCTCTTCACCGGTGGCGTTGCGTTATGATCTGGACCAAGGATTGTTCAGTTTTTTATTTAAGATCCAGTGGGAGAGAATTCTGTTGAAATTTTTCATGGTTGTGATGAAAATATTGTGGGTTGCGGTGGAAGAATCGAGATGTGGTGTGAGTGGAGCAGTGAGGAAGACAAGCGGGGGTGTGACCGGTAGCTTGCAGTGTGAAAGAAGGGGAAAACAGTGAGGTGAAAGGGAGGAACCGGTCGAAGAGGCTAACAGTGAGGATGAGGGTCACCGATATCATAAATGAAAGGGTCACTAATAGAGCAATAAAAGGGCTACCAATATAGAAAAAATTTCACCGTTAAAGTAAAATTAAATAATAATAATAATAACAGTCACCTTTAGTTAATAAAACACAATGGACCATAGGAAGAGAAAATAAAAATAGAACCTTTTTAGAAGAAAAATTAAGGGGCTACCGATACACTGCATTAAAAATCACTGTTGGGCTAGCAAGTCGCCGATAGACTAAATAGTCACTGTGAAAAAGAATGTTACCGATTAAAAAAATGAAGCTTACAGTTAAGCAAAAGAAATAAAAGGGCCACAGGTACCAATTATTAAAGGTCACTGGTATTAAAAAAATCTCACCATTAAAACAAAATTTCACTGTTAGGATATAAACTAAGGCTACCGATACAAAAAATGAAATCTCACCGTTACTCCAAAATAAAAGGGTCCCCGTTAGTACTAAAATAAATAATAGTGATATTAAAAAATTAAAAACATATAAATTAAACATAAAATTAAAACATAAGTAAACTAAATAAAATTAATTCACAACACATAAATTATAAACTGAAAATTTTTAAACTAAATTAATGAAAGACTAAAATTTAAATAACTAAATAAATTAATTATATGGAAGAAGAAAGTAAAAATAAAAGGCAAAGTTGACTCATTAGGTTACCGATAGTTATAGTCCACCTCACCGATAGACTAAAACCAAATGAAAATGAATTAATAATGAAAATGCATACATAAAATAATATAATTAATGTTTAAAAAGTATAAATTAATTAATTAAACAACTATTTGAACACATAAAATTAAAAGCGAACTACTTAATTTAATTTAAAACACAGATTATATACTTAAATTATTAGTTGGATGACTAAACATATTAATTAACATTGTTATCCTATTATAATGTAACTAACTTAAATGATAAAATATGAAAATAAAAACTAAATTAATTAAATTGAATTACATTTATTAAATAATTGATTTAAATTAGATATTATCATATTAAAAAGTCAAGAAGATTTAAACTAATCATATAAATAAGACATAATTAAAATTGATTAGTTTAATAAGATTAAAATTATTAATTGAATTACTAAATATACATAATTAATTATAAAAATTGATTAATTAACAATGTAAACTATAAAAATACAAAAGTACAATTATTTAGTAAAAAATGATTAAATAATTATTTAAATCATTTAAAATTAGGTAAAAAGATGTGGCAAAACTATCTAAAAATAGTGCCACATCAAATTCTCCAACACATATGCATTGTTTATCCTCAATCAATATCATATTTTATTTTCCTTGAAAAATAGTAAAATGTATTTATGATTAAGATCACACTGTAACCTTTCTAGAACTCAAAAAATAGAGGAAGAAACATAACATCAGGCTTCGAAAATGAATTACTCGTAAGGATCTTGCCTATAACAAATACTCAAGGGTAATTAAGAATGCTATGACCATTCATCAAAGAAGATGTCATGCCTCATATGTGATACCACTTAATGAATCACTTCAATCCAATCTCAGGTTCTAATTTGAAGAGTGACATGAGGTAAACTATCAATGGAATTAAGACCTTAACCAAGGAACTTTGTACTTTAACTGAATCTGAGGGTCCAATTTTTTTTGAATCACGTTAATAATACAACCTAAATGGTTTCCATAAAAACCAATTGACCCCTTCGTCATCTGGAATTCATCATTCCCCTCACCTTAATGAGCTCATTTTAGACCATAGACATTTTATTTATTTTTCCCATGCCATGTATCATTATGCTAAGCACTGTGCAATGCACTTATTCAAAGTGAACAGAGGGGTTAATGTAAACAGAAACGCACCTAGAATCTAGGGTCTTAGAGATTACCATGGGATCCCAGATGCCCAAATTACTACAGTTTCAAAAGATTTATATAAAAAATCATTTACATTGGCTCTTTAAAGGAATTACTATTAATAATTAAAAGATGAAAGAGGCCCCTAGAATCAGAATCAAACTTCCAGTTCCAAGGGTCATTATCATAGCTCCACAAACATGTAACCCATATTACTTTCAGAAGTAGTTCCTAAACCAAATTCCATCAAATCACTAAGTAAGATCACTCAAAAATCATCCATTATCATCAATTTCAGATTCTTTGTAGTTCTTAACTACTATCAGGATCTTGTCCCAAGGAAACACCCAATTTAGTACATTGTAAACCTAAAATTATAAATGAAAATTGAAAAAATTTAACCATTTTTTACAAGAAAGTTGATTTGAAGTGCGATTTTATGGGCTTTAAATTAATCACAGTTTAGAATAGTCAAGAATTGACCGCCTCCCCCATAGTTAAAACCCAAATTTGTCCCCAAAGTTGACATCTATATATGGAAAAGAAAAATTTGACCATTAAGGTCCAAAATAAATTTTCAATTTAGCATACTTATGAAATGTAAAAAGGGTCTCAATAGAGTTAAAAAATATCATTTTCCATAATAGATAAGTAATAAATAGGTTCATTATTAGGTATATTCATTAACATTTATGTCTAGTGAATAAAAATTTTCCATTAATGTTCAAACAAGGAATGAATCTTATGGGTGCAGAGTGGATAGGTGTAAGGAATTTCAGAAAATAAGATTCAGTTGAATATTCAATAACACAAAAGGCAAGAATTCCTAACACCCATTAGCAAAGCACATTATAAAAAAAATAGCGTCATGTACCCCCCACACACATAATTTAATATAGTGAAATGGTTTTAATAAAAATAAAATTCAGTTTCCTGAAGTGAAGTACATACATTTTTTTAAATCAATATAGTGAAATGCAAAAAAAGTTTTTTTATATGGAATTTATGCAGCAGATTTTCAGAAAATATGTGGCAGAATTTCCAATACACATGTAACAGAATTTCAATAATGAGGAAAAGTTTCCATGCATGCAAAAGATGCAGCATAGTTTTATCAAAAGCATTAAGGAGTAGTATAATGAAAGAAAAAATAATAGTAAGATACTTCCATGACTAGGTTTTCCATTACTCTTTTAGCATGGGAATTCCACTCCTTAAATGACACAATATCATCATCCTAGAAACACATAGAATGTAAACCACATAAAATTCATCATTATAGGCAGTTCATATAGAAGGAAACAAGGAATCATTTTATTCAACATTAAACAATAATAGAGAAACTAGTAAACACAAATAAAATAACATGGGTGAACTCCCATGAAGCACTGAATTTAATTTCATCATTTAGACTTTATTTTATTAATTTATTTTTGTTGAAAACAAAATAAAAACCACGAGTTTCCTTCCATGTAGTGATATGTTTAAAGTCTCCCGCCAGACTCACCTAGCAACTAACCGAAGTCACCAGGTGGATGTGGTTTCCTTAATAGGAACCATCACATGTTTTTGGACCAATTATTTTTAACAGAAAGATGATATTTGTGGACAAAAATACTAAAGTAGACTAAAACCAAATTCTCTTAACCTGAAATAACCCCTATGTAGAATCCTTTAACAGTAGTGGGTATAGTTCTGTCCACATCCAGAATAATTTCAGACATTTCAAGATTTGAATACTCATGAAAGGACAACATAGATCTAGGTGTATCATTGACCTCATAGCTATCTCTCTTAACCATAACACTAACAGGTTCAAATTCAAGGGTGAAAATGGGTGAATACTAAATATTAGGTTCAAGAAGAGATTCAATAGAGTGCTGAAAAGAATCATGTTCAATGGAACTTAAATTTAATTCTCCTTATAAACTAAAACTAGTATCATGTGAAGGATCAGAACCCTTCACAGGTGAGGATGAATGTGTTAGGCAAGGAAGAGAATTTATTTTTTCACCACCAGATTTAGGTCTAACAATGTTATAATTGTCTTCCAAAAGATCCTCATCTGTTAAATCACATTGAACATCTACTGCTTCATTCCAATCAATTCTGCCTAGATCAAGTGTGTCTTAAACCTCTACTTTATGTTCATGTTCAAAAAGATCACTCTACAAAATAAAGTCTGTAGTGTGTTCCAATAAGTTCAAATCAGGGGTAGTAATGTTTAATTCAGCTTCAATCAATTCAATTTCCATATTTTTCAAGTTTAAACATTTACCCCCATGTAAAACATCACTATTTTCAATTTCAGTACACTCTGTTTCTATCAAAAAATCAATCTGAGAAAAGGAATATGAAATCTCATCATTAAATCTTTCTTCAAACATCATTCCCTCATCCTATAAATCATCGAATATAATTTCATGAATAGATGGTTTTTGAGTTTCAAATCATGGAAGAGAAATGTTCAGTTCAAGCTCAAAGATATCAGATTCCATGTTTTCTAGTTTGATGTTCTCATCCAGATTATACCAAATATCATGTTCATGCTCAATGTTCAGAACATCAAAAAATTTGGGTGAAGGGTTTTTAACATTCAAATTTTTAGTTTCAAGAATCTCTTCTACCCGAGTGACTTCATTATCAAAGCATCTAAAACAGTGATTTTCTCAAATTTAGGAATTATGAAGAAAAATAGATATTTATTTTCAATCTGTTTCTATTCATTTTCAAAATTTTCCAACTCAACAGCATTAATGTTCATTATGGGGTCTTTATCAATGGGTTCTTTGTAAAATGAGTTGGTTATTTTTATATTTGGTTCAATAGATTCATATTCTTCCATGTAAATGGTTTCTTGTCCAATTTCACAGTCACTCTCCTCTTCAATTTGATTTTCGAATCATTTATAAACATTTTATTTTTAATATTCATAAAATTATTCTTGTTCATTAAACTTTTTTTGTAATTCAAAAATAATGTTTTCTAATCATTCTATTCTTTGATATTTCTATTGAGAATCTCTAATATGAATTTCATGGGTTTTAGTTAACCAAATGTTAATGACTTCCACCCTATCATCCAATCTAGAATCAATTAGGTCAATATTAGCTAGGGTGTCAGAACTAGACTCATATTGTTCATTTTCTTCAATGTAATCAATCTGTTGTGGTTGGTTATAGATGCACTACTAGGCAGTATTCCCATACTAGACACAACACAAACAATGTTTCCCCTGTTGATCCCAGGTTTCATTACCATCCACTTTAAACTAAAACCAGGTGATATAAAACACACAACATTTCACAGTGAAGAAGATTTTTCAAAAACAACACAAACAATAGGTTCTAGTTCAAAGTAGTTTTTTTAAAATAGATTTTTTAATATGTTTTTTATGTTTTTTATAAAAATTTTCTAAAACCATGAATACTCGGGGCGTGCCTTCCCCGACAATGGTGAAAATAATTTGACACAACCAGAGGTTGCCACAACCCTCAAAATTAATTTTATTAACCTACACTAGCATAGTGGTGCAGGGTCGATCCACAGAGAAGGTAGGTGAGTGAATTTTACGGTTTTTGAATTTTAAACCCCCACTGTTGTTAGCAGTGGGGAAAACATCTTTATAGTCTTCTTTAGTTTTCAGTTTTTTTGTAATTTTCATTAAGAATGAAACTAAATCAATTAATATTATACTGATGAACTATGAACTACAGAAAAACTAACATAAGAGAAAAAATACTAAAATAAAGTAGCAAGGTCGAAGGCGGAGATCAAATGTAATACTCGAGAATTCCAAATTACTGGTTTAAAGGATATTTTTTTCACTACACATTATTGAATCACACCTCAAGAAATAAAAGTGAAAAATCTCCCTCTCTAGGAATATCAACACACAGAAGACTGGCTTTAGGAGTTTTCCACTCCAAAATCAGTCAAACATCTTGATAGTTAGAAAAAGATAACAGTTGTAAAATAAACTTGTAATAAATTTCCACAGTTTAAGACATTAATGCTTTGAAAAAATGTATTCAAGAACTACCTCTCCAGTTGATCTTGAATTTATGAATTTTTGAAAAATTTAATGTGTCAAACAACTATACAGAGAATCATTATTCAATCTCGGTGACTAATTATGATTCTTAAAATTGTAATGTGAATGAAGAATTTTAGAAGATTAACCAATAGAATTGAATTCCTGAGCTAAGACAATTAATCCCTTGATCATATTAATTTAATAAATGAAAAACAATCGATTACAGAATACTGAGAACTTAAGTACAAGAAGGGAAAAGAAATCCCTTAGTGATGCTCTGTTCTTGGGCTCCGTCGCATCCATGACTGCTCTCTAATCTCCTGGGAGTCTTCCCTCTCCAAAAATATCGTGGCATGGAATCCAAATGATCCTTCCCCCTTGTTGTATTCTACTTTCTCTTCTTTAAGTAGCTACATCCAAAAGCCACTTGTCACTACTTGTTTTCCACCGACTTCAAATGTCCTTCAACTATTCACCACACAACATGCATTTTTTTCCACAACTTGCGCATTGCACTATCTTTTCTCATGAAACTAACTTCCGCTGAGTTAGTTAAGTGCACATGGGCGTGTTTTTGACTCTTGAATGAACCTGCACAAGAAAAACACCTAGAATAATAAAAAAAATTAATATTTAAAGTCATTAGTTAATTAAAATTTTAAAAAATTTATTTATAAATTTATTTATTCTTATTAATTAAAGTTATCAATGTTAATTTAATAGATTATTATTACTTATAAATTAAATTATTTACTAATTTAAGTTAATTAGATTATCTTCTTTAAGATTGATATAAAATATTATTATGTATTTGATTTTACTAAAAAATAACTATTTAGTATGACACATTAAATTAGTTTAAGTTTAATTTAGATATTCCTATTAATTTTTTTAATTTATTTAAAATTTTATTTAGGTTAAATAATTTATTAATTCTATTTTATAAGTTAATTATTCTATATTTATTATTTACTTATAATTGATATTGTTTTACATTAAGTTTTTTTTAATTTATGTTTTTAATTTTAGTTTTTAATTATTAGTTTTCGTTTGTTTATTTTGTTTTTTTATTCATTAAATATTAGCTCCAAATCGGTGCAAAGTAGAGGGAAGGGTTTTGGTATTCTTCTTCTAAGTAGATCAGAGGCTTCCTCTGGAGCATGGATCCTCTACTTTCCCTTGGTGGCGCGACACTCCACCGTCGGCCGACATTAGGTTCGACTCCACTTCTACTTCCAAAACAGCGGCTTGACACTACTAGGATTCCTCCTCAAACTACACCAAACCCTCTAGACCCGACGGTGTGGCCATACTGTAGCGTAAAATAATGGTTCCGACTTCCCCAGCAGTTATACTGGTCCTACAGGTTCGGTGCAAGTTGGATCCATCAACCTACTTCAACGGACTGACTCCTATGCTCCTCCAGGTTTTGACTTTTCCAGATCCGCAAGTGGTGCACCTTCAACATCAACCTCACATGGTATTTGACAATATTCATCAACATCATTGACAAAAATGTTCATTTCATTTTCCCTAGAATGGTATGAGTTGTTCGCAGTGGCGATGGACTGTTGGTAAGTCCATGAGCAAATCTACACTTCTAAGAGTGTGAGTTGTCGAAAACAGCCAGTCGAAGGGCTGGTTCTATGGATTGATAGAAGGTGACTGTTGAGAGATGATGAGAAGAATACTGGCTCTTCACCAGTGGCATCGGGTTATGATCTGGAAAAGGATTGATTAGTTTTTTATTTAAGATCCAGTGTGAGAGAATTCTGTTGAAATTTTTCTGGTTTATGATGATAAAATTTTGGGTTACGGTGGAAGATTTGGGAAGCGGTGTGAGTGGAGCAGTGATTTAGAGATGCGGGGGTGTCACCGGTAGCCTGCAGCGTAAAAGAAGGGGCAAACAGTGTGGTGCAAGGGAGGAACCGGTTGAAGAGGCTAACTGTGAGGATGAGGGCCTCTGATATCATAAATGAAAGGGTCACTGATATAGCAACAATAAGGGCTACCGATATAGAAAAAAGTTCATCGTTAAAGTATATAATAATAATAATAATAATAATAATAATAAGAGTCATCATTAGTTAATAAAACAAAAAGGACCACAGGAAGAGAAAATAAAAATAGCACCATTTCAGAATAAAAAGTAAGGGGATACTGATACACTGCATTAAAGGTCACCGTTGGGAAAACAAGTCACTGATAGACTAAATAGTCACCGTGAAAAATAATGTTACCGATAAACCAAAATGTAGCTTACTGTTACGCAAAATAAATAAAAGGGTCACCTGTACCAATTATTAAAGGTCACTGGTACTCAAAAAAAATCTCACCATTAGAACAAAAGGTCCCTTTTAGGATATAAACTAAAGCTACCGATACACAAAATGAAATCTCACCATTAATCCAAAAGAAAAGGTCCACCGTTAAGACTAAAATAAATAATTAATGGTGAGCTTCAAAAATTGAAAACACATTAATTAAACATAAAATTAAAACTTAAGTAATCTAAATAAAATTATTTGAAAACACTTACATTATAAATTGAATAATTTTTAAACTAAATTAATAAAATACTAAAATTAAAATAACTAAATAAATTAATTACAGGAAAGTAGAAAGTAAAAATAAAAAGCAACAATGACTCATTAGGTTATTGATAGTCGTAGTCTACCTCACCGATAGACTAAAAACAAAATAAAATGTAATAATAATCAAACTGCATACATAAAATAATGTAATTAATGTTTAAAAACTATTAATTAATTAATTAAACTACTATTTGAACACATAAAATTAAAAGAGAATGACTTAATTTAATTTAAGAATCAAATTATTTACTTAAATGATTAGCAGGATGACTAAACATATTAATTAACATTGTTAACCTATTCTAATGTAAATAATTAATAGATATTATATTAAAATAAATACTAACTTAATTAAATAGAATTACGTTGATCAAAGAATTGTTTAATTTAGATATTATCTTATTAAAAAGTTAAGCATATATAAACTAATCAAAATAAATAATACATAGTTAAAATTGATTATTTTAATAGGATTAATATTATTAATTTAATGACTAAAAATACATAATTAATTATAAAAATTTATTAATTAACAATTTTAACCATATAAATAAAAAAGTAAAATTATTTTGTAAAAAGTTATTTAATAATTAATTAAATCATTATAAATTTAGTAAATAAAAGTGGCAAAACAATGTAAAAATAGAGCCATGTCAAAAAAACATTAAAAATCCTCATTATTTGATCAAAAATATGAACATAAATTTGCTCTCTAGAATACCCCACACTTAAACCATGCTTTTTCTCAAGTATAAAATCTCAACATGGAAATCAGAGGACACCAATGTTACAAATATTCAAATTCAAATGCAACAAAATCAAAAAAATCAACGTGAAATCAGAATTTCAAAAATCTGAATAAAATATAAATTCAATTTCCCATTTTTCAACGAAGTAAATAATTCACATATTGTACTTTCCCCCTGGAAAATTGATGGAACTTCTCCTTTCATTCATTCACGCTCCTTAGTTCATTATTACTAAACATTCCAATTCATTATTTACATCAATTTTTATTCTTTTCTCTCATCACTCATGATACAATTCAAGTAGAAATTTTCTCATATCATTAGAACATGCTTCTTATCCATAAGCTTGTAAATGAAATACTTTCTCCACTTTGTGAAGAAAAAAGACACAAAAAATCATGAGGAGTTGTAATAAAGGTTCATATGTCTCTGAGGCTTATGGTTGCTGGGATATGATGCTTTAAAAATCAAGGCTCAAGGAGGAGTTTTATATATTATTTACAATTCATGATATAAAAAATTGTAATGAAATTATCCCCTTTAAATTAGCAACACACAATTCCCCAAAACTGAATGGAATGGTTATGATAATGTAATCATAATGAATGATTTGTGCCCCCTATTAAATATTTTTTTATTCTGTACTGTAAATTGTTTTTCGAAAGTTATGATTAGATCAAAACTCACATCCATCACCAAACCACATAAAATAATAAGATCATCAGTATGGAAAATGGTGATTTTTGGTTTCCCAAATCACAACCCATTTGTTTATTTTTTTTCTGTTTTTCAAAATTTTATTCAAGACGGAGGAAAATAGAGTTCAAACAATAATTCCACAACCATTTACAATTCCCACAATTTCACCCCCAAACTTCATTCATAAAATGTATATAATCCCATCCACCATGATTCCTTTTACCCCCACACTTCATCTTTAAAATATCTTGCAAATACTCATAGGATGATAGGAACGGATAGAAATGGCTTGAAACATGGATCATTCCTATAAAGGTCATTCATGGTCTCTATGGGCTAAAATAAGGATCAATTTAAAGGTGGTATTTTAAGGAAAACTATATTTTCAAAGGATTCCTCAATAATTTTAAATGTTTTTTTGTATATTCACAACTTTGGCAAGTTTTAACAAAAGTTCTGGTTGGTTACATATCCTTAGATCACTCAAGAAATATGCTCAAGAATAAATAGGAAGTATGTGGTCTAGAAAACATCTCAGGAATGGGAAATATAACATTAGAAAATCAGTCATGGTAAGAATAATAATAAAAAATCAATTCACATGAACTACTGAAATTCAAATCATGAAAAATGGGGTGGAAATTTTATTTACATGAATCAATTAATTCCTTCAAATCCCGAGTCATTATTTCAATATTCATGATTCACTATAAAAATTTAACACTTCATTTCAATTATTTAATCATATCAACATTGAAATATAAAACATGGCATCACAGGATTCCTATGAAACTCAAGTCTCCAAAATAAGTCAATTAAAACCTGATTTCTAGTGTGGGAATGCAATTTTATCCATAATGCTCAATACATGTTGTGGAAAAAATGTGAAGAGTCTAAAAGATAAAACACAAAAATTGAACTCACCTTTCCCATGAAACATAATCCTTACCCTTCACTATCTACATCCCCCTTCTACCATCATGATCCTATAAAATAAAATCACACAATAAATCACAAGGATTATTTCCTTTAAGCTCAAAAATTTAGGAGGGATGGGGATTCATGCTATACTACATCAATAGAAATGAAATTTATATTTAATTCCAGGAAAGCATGTGAATATAAATCTTGGTATGATCCCCCAAGTGGGCCCTGAATTTATTTAAATTCCTGTAAAGCATGTGAATATAAATCTTGGTTTGTACCCCCAAGTGGGCCGTGATTTTTGACTACCTCTAGAGGGCAGTACCAGCTGTTATGAAAAGTCTTATGGTGTTTCTTTGATTTGAACCAACACATGTGGATTTTCCCATATTATTAGTCACCCTTATGGGTGATTAATGATCCATATATAGAGTACAACATATCCCTTCCTTCAAAAAGAGGTATTGATTTCATGGTTGGGTTAGGATGAAGTTTGAATAATCCTCTTTATTTGTTGCAACTTGTGAAACCTATTCTTCTTTATCCAGTGGTCTCTTAAGGAATGCTGCATCAAAAGAATAGTCAATGGGAAATTCATAGTGTAATTCTATTTGAATAAAAATAAAACATGAAGTGTTACGATAAAATTATTCCCCATTAAAGTAAGAAGTTTTGTCATGGTTTCTTTTAGAAAATCCAATGATATCTCCTCCTAAAGTTCCTTCAGAAAATATTCAAGGTATCCAGGGATATCCATATGTCCCTCAGTAGGTGCACATCCAGGTTCTTATTCATCCCCAAACACATTGATGAGATTGTCTGATTATGTATAATCCAAACCACAATTAGTCAATTAGAATTTATATTCAATAAAATTTAAAGATATAGAGTGAATGAATGGTTCTACTCCCTGATTTGGTTCATCTTCAGTCTTTGCCTCAGTGGTAAGTTCCTCATGGGGTAGAATCTTTAAAGATGGAGGTTTGTAGTTGGGATCCTCCATCTTGACTTCAAATTTCATCACATGGGTTGTTTCATCCTTCTATGGTTCTGGATCCTCTTCTTTCTATTGTATGTGGAGATCAAGAAGTCCTTAACATTTAATCACGAATTCATCCAATTTTTGTTGATTTCCCACTTGTAGCTCAGTAGGTACGTATTCCCCCTTTTCCACCTCATGTTCTTATTCCGGATCACGGTTGGGATGGTCCATTAATGCAAAAACACAATCAAAAGCTCTATCATCATTTATTGTTAGTTGTTCGATGCATTCTCTAGGTCCTTTCACCTGAGATATTCTAAAATATTCAGCTTCTTCTTGTTAGTTTCTGCACCTGTGAGTAATTTTTCATGGAAAATATTTTTGAATTTGAATACATCATGAATTTTTTTTAATTTTTTTTTTAAAAATAAATCTACCTATGTTGTAAAAATTGAATTGGTAAATGAATAACAAATTTGATCCCTGAAGACGGTGCTCGTTTTGATGCACTCCTATCATGGGGTGTGGAAAAAAGTAATTATATTTTTCCTAGTGCAACACAGTGGATAACCAGGGTCGTCTCTCTTGAAGAGAATTTAAATGTATTTTAGTTACTTTATATAATTCACCTATTCTATCTATTTTTGTGGTTTTGTTTTATAAAATATTGTGATGATAATATTTTTTGGTTTTTTTCTCTAAAATAATGACATGAAAAATGTTAATTTAAACATTTAAGGAAATACTAACAGAATGAGTTAATAAGATAGAACATGGATTTGGGGGTTGGTTTAATGTTCAATAATTATTCTCTTTTATATGTTCTTTTTCAGTTTAATAATCCAAACATGAAATATCATGTTTGAACTATTATTCTTTATTTATATATTGTGGAATATCATTTATTGTCTGAGCACTCTCAATTTGTCATCCTCATTTAATAAAATTAGATGACACACCATTGTCTTGGATGTGTTATCTTTGAAGACTTTGTTCAATCGAATTAATTTCATCCTTAGATTAGATCAACTCCAACATGTGGAGAAAAATTCAATGGTTATATGGATAAATATTTAAATAAAATAATATAGATAGGTTGAGTTGCATGTCATCGGGGGCAGTCACAACATCGGGGACATTCTCATTACTTGTTAAGGCTACTCAATTCTATCTAAAAACATAAAATTAAAAATTAAAAAAATTCATTACCACCTTCGCCTCCCACCAGGAAAAGGCTCAGGATTAACCTCTCATTTCCGACAGTAAGATATTACATGGTGGAGTGACTGTAAAAAGAGAGGGGAAATGAAATGATTAAAATAGGATGGGGACACAAAAAGGAATGGATTAATAAAACTAAAAAATAAATTACAATTGAAAACAAAGAAAAAACTAATATTAATATAGAATAAAAAAGTAGAAATTAGGGGGGAAGAGAGGAGATGTAGTGGCATGTGCGCTGGTGGGATACCTCCTTGGCTATGGGTGTTGTGATGATGATTTAGGAAGGAGGTGAGGGACACCTTTTATTGGAAGAATTCTGTCCCCTGAAATTTTCACATTTTTTCCCATTAAATAGTCTATTCACGCATAGACCCCTATATAAACGTAGTGCATTAATGTGTAATCCGTTGACCCTAAAACTTTCAGCTCATTTGGACACCTGATGAATGAGTTATTAATTTATTATTGGAGGTTTCTTTTTCTAGACGCACATTCCATGAATCATCTCTGAAATATATAACCCTCAAGAGCCACAATAATGACTTCAAAACTACCCCAATTTTGTTTTAGATCTGGCCATATGTTTCCTCATGCTCTCCCAGGTAAAATCAGCTAAATTTTATTTGAGGGACCTATTTTTTCATCCGTTAAGGTGGTGGGGTCCGCGCTATCTGCCCAAAAACTTTCCTAATTCAATGAATTTTTGGGAATAATAGATCTTCGCATAATATCTAGTTCCTAATGACAAATATGAAGGAAATAAAATCATTATTACAATAAAAAAATCACCTATTTTGGAATTATTGTTTTTACAAAATGTCCAAAATTCCCTTGTGGTAAAAATCTGTCAGAAATCCAAAATCATCCACTTTTCTCAATTTTTCACATAATCATTATAAAATAAAAATTACCAATTATTTTCATAAAACATTGGAATACATGGGTTTTATATTTGAAAAACATTAAAAATCATCATTATTTGATCGAAATTATGCACATAAATTTTCTCTGTCACAGGTTATTCGATGTTCTTCAGACATGTCAGCTAGGTCATGTGACGTCCTCTAAACGTGTCTTCCAAGTCATAAGAATCCATTTGGACATGTCATCCATGTCACAAGAGACCCTCCATACAATCAATAAAGACCATACAACATCCTCTAGATAAGTAAAAATGATCACGAGATTATCCTTGGACATGTCCACTACTCTACTAGGACATGTCCATACATTTTAATACATGTCATAAAAAGAATACAAACTTTTTTGGTAGTCAATCCCATCATTTTAGGTAGAGGCATTCAGAGATGTTAACCTTTCATAACATACATATCCAAGAAAACTCTAAACTGAACAATGAGAACTCAGGTACCATTTTGTACAAGATATGTTTGACTCCTTGTTATGTGTTGGGATACAATGGTCATCCAACTCAACAAAATTCCATCCATGTTGTTGAAATTGTAATAAATGGGACCCCAAATCTCATATGGAACCATCCTTATTCATAATATATTAGTGGATAGAGAATTTAACTGATCTATGAGAGCTCTGATTCATATCAAAATATGATATGTAGGATGCCTTCCTACGAATTGATCCATACATAAAACACTCCTCTAAGGCTACTCTAGTGCAAATGTCCAGAATCCATATGTAGTGAGACTAATCACATTATATCCCTTATTTTTCAATCTGATCATGTTGGACATAGGTTAAGGGATTTACAATGATCATATCATTCGAACCATGAATTCCTATCATCCATGAAAACACCAGTGTGTAATCCCCATTTACTGGCATGATATGACTTCACCTTTATAAGGGAATAAACCTCAGGGTAAGCCCTAAAGTCATGGTCATACAAGAATGAATCTGATAACATTCATAATAAGGATATGTATGATACCTTCCTAATTCTTTATCCCATATCTTGGTTCCAATGTTCCCTCTCATATATCACTTTCTCTTGATGTTAGACTCCACATTTGACTCAAATTATTAGGGTTTTGATTCGTATCATTATTTGGATATATATGACTCCACATAATGGTTTAATCACATCCTTGAGATATTAGTCATATCCCTAGATTGAAGAAAACTCTAGAGTGACAAGTGATATGGATTAAAAAAATAGGAAGCTACCCATTGATACGAAATAATATAAAATTGATGAAGAACCTCAGATGAATGATGAAAACCCATTAATAGAACCCACCCCACTCATACAAATTCAAGGACTAAACACCCAATAATTTTTTAGGGAAACCAATCTAGTATTCAGATTAGAAAGATATTCAAGATAATATAGTAATTCTATAAGATATTATCAGAGTAGGAAATAATTCTACACAAAATGTTATGATGAGCCTGACCTCCCAACCTCCCTACCAATCTGAGTGTCGATGTTTTTTTTGGTCTAAACCCCCAATCATCCATGTTGTTTTTAGAAAATAGATCTTTACTCTGTTATGGATGTGGGGACAATTTCAATTTTCTATTAAGGATGAAAAATGGTAAAGTAGATGTGAATAACTATGAAACACATCCAACCCCCCACAATCAATCACCAGGCCTCAAAAGCTTTCATCATAAAAACATGGTGAACTCTATGTAACGAATTTCACAACACATTCATCCCCCCAAAATCAATCATCATACCCAAAAACATTATTCAGAAAAAATCGTGAACCTGGCGTGGGGAATTTCACAACACATTCAACCCCCCATAATCAATCATTGGGACGCAAAAATTCATCTGAAATTTTCTCTTAAATATATACCTAGATTATTCTCTCTTTCACTACATGGGTTATACATTCCTTTCATTCATTTCTAAATACCTCAATTAAAATAAAACATGATTTTGGAGAAATTTTCTATCCATTAATCATTTCATGTTACCCTCATTTGAAGTATTTTACCCATTTTCAATTTCACTAAATGAGAACTATTTTAGGGTTAACCATTTTTTACATTTATTTTAAAGGAAAATTTTATATTAATTTCCTCAACAAAAGTCTTTTATAAATCCCATATAAAATTATTTTAAGGGTTCATTTCTATAACCATTTAACATCCATTTGACCACATTTTTTCTAAAGAAATACTTATTTGATAAAAATAATAATTTTTTCAAATATGTAAATACAAAATACAATATTCATTATTCTATTAATAGACCACATAAAATATCCTTTTATTGATATTTTAGTAAATATTATGTTACCCATTAATTTTCATGTTTATTTATTATTTTTAAAATTTTGTTTAATTCCCCAATGAGTTATACAAATGACTATACATTTTAGGATGAGTATACCTAGATAACACATCAATATTTTAGGTAATTTTATATATTATTATATTATATTTCTGGTATTAAGGGGTAAATTGAATCCATTATAGGACTCCATTCACTGTGCTATGATGTTTTTGTATTTAGCCCTGACTTATTCTTATGATGTGATTTATTTTTCTACATTCTTTTGATGTCTTGATCATATGATTCCATACTCATTACATAATTATTATCAATTATTATTCAGGATACATATATTTCATGATATCATGTTATTCTACCTGACTTATATTAAGGGTTTATTATCATGTTTTTTCACATAGAATGCGTTAAACCTCACATATTTTGTTTATGTATTCCACATGTTATCTTATATTGTTTTATAATCCTAAAAAGATCCAAGAGAAAATTATGGAGATTATAATAATGATTTTTTATTTTTGATTCATGTTAATTTTTTATTAACCTATTCTCCCAAAGAAACTAGGACTATAAATTCTTGGATAGTATGTATTGTATATTTATGCTAAAGAACATGTAATAATATTTAGACGATTATTCAATCATTGTATTTTGTATTATTGAATTATGTAGTTATATTTAGGAATTAAAACAAGAAAACATTAATAAAAACCATAGTGATATGTCATAGTATAGAAAAAAATCCTAAATTTTTTCATCTATAGAACATGTGGATTCCAATTAATGAAATCCTTATCTAGATACTACAAATGGATGTAGATCTAGAAAAAATGTACATAGGGGTATTATCCCTAAATTTTCTCATTTTATATTAACTCAACTTATTCCTAGTACATGATAAAGAAGCCTTTCTATGTAACTAGTTTGAAACTCTTGTGGTATATTCATTGTTAAATTCATAACCTCACTAAAAAACTTAATGATGGAATTAAATATAATTATAGGTTAGAAAACATAATTGTAATATTAACAATGATAACATAGACTAAGTCATAGAGAATAATAAGTAAAGTTATATATGTTATTAAAAATTTATTTTTTTAGTTAATAGTTGACATTTTCACATACCAACTAGTTTATGTATTCCCTACCCTAATATTGCATTTATTTTAGTTAATGGTGTGAAATTTGAGGAATCCTCCTAACAAAAAATATGATGAGAATTGTGATGATTTACCTAATGAAATTCCTAACGTGATGTGAAATAGAGAAGACAATGTCATGGAATTACTAGCTAAATTCACTCAAGTTATTAATAATATCATGAATTATGTGGAATGGCCACTTTATCTTAAGAAAAAAAATTTCAAAGTTATGTCTTTAATAAAAAAAGTTTTTCCCTCTTTTATTGGATATTATGATCCCATGATTATGGAATAATTGGTTAACTCATTTGTGATGATATTCCATACCATCAATTTCTCTTATCAATACAATGTTGTACTATACATATATCATATTATGGAAAAAAGATTATAAATGGTGGACAAAAATGAAGAATATGAATCCTTTGAGGGACTCAAATCCATGGAATTTTGAAGAATAAAGAGTACATTTTTATAATATTATTTTTGTCACGACCCTCCTCCACCAAAAGGAGGGAATGGACAACAGATTACCAGTGCCTTTCTTCTTTAAGTTCAAGTAGATATAATGACCCCCGAAACCCGCCATCAATAGGTCTCGGAGTGGCAACCAACACCAAGGGTATATAATCTCACACAAAAATGGAAGGAATTACCCTTTTTATTTTTATAGGATCGAGAGATATGATAGAAACCCCAATAATACAAAATATGAAAGTAAAGGTAAAGACAAAAAAACCCCTTCCCATATGAATGTTCAACAGTAAATGATACAAGACACAAAAACACTGAAGGTAAAGTACTAAGAAAAAGTAAAATGACACCATCAACTGTCCCAAGGTCCGAGCTAGTATGGTCCCACACGATCTCTAAAGTCCTCCTGGAATCCTGAAAGCATTTTTATATACATAGGGTGAGAATACAAGTATACTCAGTAGGGAAAACTAAATTCTCTCATCCACAAGTTGAGAGGCATTCTAATTCCATGTGAGAAAAGAGATAACAAAAACATATATCAAGGTAAACAATCCACCCAAGCTTCACCAAGGAAGAATCCCAAAATAACACATGTCATGTAAAGTATAGTAATAGCACATCAATATTTGGGTACCCTGTGCCACTTTCCCACTTGTTATTGAAGAAATCCTACGCATCGAACCAATCCCACCATTCTCACCACAGTCCCACTGCCAAACCCCGCCCACACACACCTGGGCTATAACCGACACATGTAACCACACCCGCAAACACCTGGGTCAGAACAACTACTGCCACACCTGATGAAACCTGAGCCTCATCCTGAAGACACTTGGGAAACAACCTGCCTGCAAACACCTAGTCCAACCACCACAACTACCCTGACCGAAGATTCTTGGGCTAATAATGGACTTCAAGCCATCACAGCCTTCCCGAAGAGTCTCGGGATATTCGGTAAAGGGAGCAGAAAAGGAGCTAATAACCGGCCACTCCTAGGAGTGTTGGGAAAACACCCTCCCCCGTGAAATAGGGGTTTTCGGTACTAAAGTTCTCAACATGGGTGGGGCGTGAATAAAAAACATAAAAGCTACAAATATATGTATAGCTAACAAACACTCATCCCAACCTAGGGGTTCCAAAACCTAATCACAAACACCCTCATTACTATTCATTCAAAAAAGAATCCACAACTCTCAAATCCCACTCAAAACTCATCCCCAAAACCAATCCCCCATTTAAACAATTCTTGTTTTCGCATTCAAGTGATCCCGTTTAGGTGAATTCTGCACTACCGAGAAGCTAACAGACATAAAAAAAATCCAGGAAAAGAGAAACAACCTAACAACAATTTAAGCATTCACACATGGTTTTCTTGTAAAGTTACAACAACAAGAAGGGAGATAGTGAGATCCCTCAAAGTAATGGAAACAAAGAAAACCTTGATACACAACCCCATGTCCCCAAAACCAGGAACCAATGATTTCTCAACAATAGAGGATCCCACCTGAGTTTGTGTCACAGCAAGGAAACCACACAGCTTCAGATTCACAACCAACATCCATACCACAACGGAGGATCCCATCCTCACCCAAATCACCCCGTATTAAATCAAATAGAACAACATGCCTACTACCAAAATAGAGCACAGAAATATCCAGGTTCAAGCACATCATTTATTATTTTCATCTTTCTGTTGGTCAGACAAGGTGTCTGCACAAGGTTTTATGTTCACTAGGCATCCATTTAATCTAGAGAGTTTACATGATTAACTAATTTCTATGTTACCACTATTTAATCGTCATAGAAGAGAAGAGTTTATTAGTGCACAGAGAAATACCACCAACGACCATGATTTTCAGTAGGCCGAAACATGCACAACTTACAAAATAGTGATAAAGGAAGAGGAGATAACCGAACAGCAGCATATCGATCACACCCCACTTCATTCTTTAAAGGTCTGTTCATTATCTTCATTAAGTTTGGTTTCATCAATTCCCAGAGAGAAAAATGTGTACCCACCCCACATGATACATAGAAAGGAGTGGTGAAGGAAAAATCCCTACCTGATTGATCAAGGATCGATGTTTTTCTCCAAGCTCCAAGAACAGGGGAAAGTGAAACTTTCAGGGGAGGAATTCAGTGGACTCCAAGAGGTGTAGAAAGCTCCATCAGAGGCGCAACACAAGCCATGGGAAGAGTGGAACTCCAGGAACACCATGAATAATAAATAAATCTATCCAAGAAGAAAATGAAAGAAAAAACTCTAGCGGGAGATATAATGAGAAGATCCTACAGTTACAGAATATGGAATTTTGAACGCCTGGAATGTCAAATCGCAGTTTCCTACGTGGGTGGGCAGTTACATACGATGATATTACGGTGTTATTTAATATCCCCCATCGAGGAGGTTTCTCAGGATTTTTAGGAATTAATTATGGGCTTTAAATGGCCTTGAAAGGGGTAAAAGAATTAATTTACTTCAATAATTACGTTGCAAGAGCGTGACTGGAAAAAAAACGGAGGGTTGGGTGAGGAAACAGTGCCACGGTCATGGTGTCACCCTAACGGTGCCACTGTTTTGGTGGAGCCTTATTTTGGAAAAGTAATGGGCTAGGAGGGTATGGACCATTACATTAGATACCTCTCAAACTATTCCTTCCCTCGAGAATCAATAACATACCAGATGAAAAGAGAGGATCCGAACAACCACCTCGAAAGATTCCTCTCAAGAGTGAACCTCGTCGTCATCTAGAAACACCTATCCCTCAAGAAACAAGGTGACATACAGAGGTCAAACTACCCAGTCATATGGGTTCGGGAGTCTCTTCTTCCATGTCAAGATACAATCCTCTTTGGGTGACACTGACTCACCCGAATGGGTTTAATTGCATCCACCTTAACGCATCTTGATTAGGTATTGGCTCCTCCTATCCCCATAGACAAGACTTTTCACACACATTCAGAGAATAACGAAAACCATATATTTTATATCCAACAAGGTAAATCATTATGTCACAAAAAAGTACGAAATAGAATAGCACAAAACTCAAAATAAATCTGGGTACTGGGCGCACATCTGTACTTCCTGTTCCCAGGTACTTTCCTCGAGCCCACCATGCCTCCACAACACATGAACCAGAGTAATGGTCCATCCACAAAGTACCTTCTCCTCACAACCCTCGACCCTCACAATTCATTCCACAAGGGTCACGTCATCCTCGATATCCAGCTCTCCCCAATCGAGGACGTGTGAGTCATCGTGCAGATACTGACAAAGATGGGACACATGGAAGAAGTCATGTATCCTCCGTAGCGGCGGTGTTAATGGTAGCTGATAAGCCTCTTCTCCGACCCACCGCAACACTTTAATGGGTCTGATGAATCCGGGAGAGAGCTTGCTCCCCCTTCCAAACCACCGTTGTCCACGCCGAGGGGAGACCTTTAAGAACACGTGGTCCCCGACCCCAAACTCCAAGGGTCTCCTCCTATTATCAGAATATGACTTCTGTCGGTCCTGTGCTGCCTTCATCCTTTCCTGTATAAGCTGAACCTTCTCTGTTGTGCTCAGCACTTCTTTCGGGCCTAGAACACTCACTTCCCCAACCACAGTCCAGCACACAAGTGAGACACATGGCCTCCCATACAAGGCTTCGAACGAAGCCATGCTAATGGTAGAGTGATATCTATTATTGTAGGAAAACTCTACTAGAGGAATGTGTCGCACCCATGATTTTCTTGATTCCAAAATACATGCCCACAGCATATCCTCCAAGGACTAGATGGTGCGCTCTGTCTGTCCATCTTACTGGGGATGGAAAGCAGTTCTAAGACATAGATGGATGCCAAAAGAATGCTTCAATCCTCTCCAGATTAGTGAGGTAAACCATACTTCCCTATTCGATACTATATATCTCAGAAATCCATGCAACTGCACCACCTCATCCACATACCTTCGTGCTAAGGCATACCCTGCACCCGAATCCTCGATCGCAAGAAGTGAGCCAATTACGTCAACCGGTCCACCACTACCCAGATATCGTCACATCCCCCTTGATCCATGGGTAGTCCCATGGGAAAATCCATAGATATGTCCTCCCACTTCCACTTGGGGACATCTAGAGACTACAGCAGATCGCCTGGAACACAGTGTTCGGCCTTCACCGGTTGACACACGAGGGACTTTGCTATGAACTCTGCTACTGCCTGTTTCATCTCGGGCTACCAAAACTATCTTTTCATACACTGGTACATCTTGGAAACTCCCAGGTGCACCGCTATGGGTGAGTTGTGGAACTCACTATGAATTGTTTCGTGCATCGCCTCTAGAACAAACAACTTTTATCATAAAATCATCTGGTTTTGACCATCCTCCGTCCACCCTTCTGGAGCATTTCCCTGGTCAACTCAGCCACGCATCACATCGTATTCTGAGTATCCACATTGGGACTCCTCTACCTGCCGCAACAGAGACGATTTCACTGTCATCTGATATAGACAACCTCTACCACCTTCCATTCTAGCATCCAAGTGCAGTCCAACCAACTCCTCCATCACCTTCCAAGTATCTGTCGACTCCCGAACTGCATCCCTCTGCAACTTCCTACTTAGGGCATCGGCCACCACATTACCTTTTCCTAAGGTGTAGGAAATCTCGAAGTCATAGTCTTAAAGGAACTCCATCCACCTTCACTACCGTAATATTAGGTCCCACTTGTAGAAGATGTACTTCAAGCTTTTGTGATCCGTGAAGACCATGAAGTGCTCCCCCACAAGGTAGTGCCCCCACAACTTTAGTGCAAACATGACCGCCGCAAGCTCAAGATCATGGGTGGCATATTTACCCTCATGGGGGCGTAACTGCCTAGACCCATATGAGACCAACCCTCACCGCTACATCAACACATATACGAGGCCTTGCCCTGAAGCATCACTAAACAACTCATATGCCGCCCCTTCTTCCAGAAACCTTACCACTATGGCACTAACTAACTTCTCCTTGAGATAGTTGAAGGCCGCCTCACACTTCTCATCCCACACAAATGCCTGGTCTTTCTTGGTCAAGGCTGTCAAGGATGGTACTAATCAGAAGATGTTGGACACGAACCTCCGATAGGAACCTGCCAGACCAAGGAAACTACGAACCTCTGCCACATTCTTGGGTGCTTCCCAAGAAAAAACTGTCATGACCTTCGATGGCTCCACTGTTATCCCTTTCTCAAAAACCACTTGCCCAAGGAAGTGCACTTCTCGCATCCAGAACTTGCACGTGGACAAATTCCCATATAGTTGGTGCTGTCGAAGGACCTCTAAAACCCTTATCAAGTGCTCAACATGATCCTCCTCTGATCTTGAGTAGATCAGGATGTCATCAATAAACATGACTATGAACTGGTCCAGATATTCTCGGAAGACAGAGTTCATGATCCCCATGAACATAGTTGGAGTGTTCATGACGTCGTACGACATGACTACAAACTCAAAGTGCCCATATCTGCACATGAATGTCATCTTAGAGATTTCACCCTCCTTTATCCACAACTGGTGATATCCAAACCACAGATTGATCTTCTAGAACCAACTTACTCCCCTCAGCTGGTCAAAGAGATCGCTTATCCTTGGGAGAGGGTAGAGATTCTTGACTGTTACCTGATTCAATCTCCTATAGTCTATGTAAAACCTTAGACCACCATCCACCTTCATTGCAAACAAAACTGGGGCACCCCACACTGATGCACTTGTTTGAACAATACCCTTCTTCATCAAATTTTCAATCTGAATCCACAACTCCCGTAGCTCCGACGGTGCCATACAATAGGGGGATATCAAAATCAGATGAGCAACAGGTTGCAAGTCTATCCCAAACTCGATGTCATGTCGACAGGGTTGTGTTGTCACCTCTTCAGGGAAGAAGTCCATTAACTCACTGACGACCCCTGGAACTTCTGCCATCTCTGTATCCACCGACTCCAATGATAGCTTATAAAACAATGAGAGGAGGGGTTCCCCTTGCTTGATGCTCCCTTGTAAACTCCCCTTGTCGATGAAAGTCACCTGTCGGCCGCCCACGTCTGAAAACACAACCATTCCTCAGAAGCAGTCAATGACGACACATACAGAGAACAACCAGTTAATGCCTAGGATGAAATCAAATGGATGTATCTGCAACAGTAGAAGATACATGACTGACTGATGTGGCCCTATCATCAGTCTGCATCCTCGACAAACATACAACAAGTTGGTCTGACCTCTGACTGGTGTTCTCAACACCAGGGGCACTGGAAGTCTCTTAGCATCTAAATCTAGAGCATGGGCCAGACTGGGTGTAATAAAGGACTGAGAAGCTCTTATATCGAACAAGGCATATGAAAGGGTACTAAATAAGCTGATCTTACCTCGAACGACCTCTGGACCGACTGGAATTGATGCCTCCACGGCGTGCAACTGCCCACCCCCAGCTCCTCTGCCTCTCAACTGTCGGCCACCTCTCCGACCATGCCCGGGTCGAGGTCCCTAGGGAGATCCCTGAGGTCAGACACCTCCTGCAATGTCTACCCTTGGAAGAGTGGGAGCTCGCTGCCCCTGCTGCTGCTGCTGAAAGGGCATAGCGGGGAACTGTTGCAGCTAAGGTGGGTACTGGACCTACCCACCCCCACCATTCTGTACTCTGTTCAGGCACTGGTTCTTACAGTGACCATGGCTACCACAGATGAAGCACCTCGGTCATGGACCAGAAGGGAAAGGGTGAGGACCGGGAGATCTGAATTGTAACTGCAGCGACCTGCTCCCTGCTAGTCAAAACCTAGAGGGTCCTGATGTTGGAGGCATGCCACTAGCAGCCTTCCCCTTTGACGAGCCCAACTGGATTCCCTCTCGTGACACACCTCCCAGTGTGTGCATCCTCTCCACCACTTCAGCCTTCTTCTGCACCTCTATGTATGTCGGTGGGGTGAAGGGAGTAATAGCGTACTAAAGAGAAGGTCTTAGTGCCTCCTCTAAACGTCTCGCCCAAGACGCCTCATCCGGAAAGATGTCTGGAGTGAAGCGAAGGAGATCCTTGAACACGATCCCCAACCTCTTAGTATAATAATCCCCTACTGGAGGGAGTGTAGCTCCTACCTCTTCTTAGCATTCATCGTGTAAGAGAGGAATTTTTCCAGGAACTCCTTCTCAAAGTCAGTCCATGTCACCTTAGCCTCCCTCTTCTCCCCATGATAAAGCGTCCACCACTGATGCACTTCTCCACGCATCTGGATGATGGCCAGAGGAACCCCGTACTCCGTCGGAGCCTAAATCAGACCGAAAGATGTCACTAGTTCCTCGAGCCAGCTCTCCATCTCCATATCCAAGGTGCTTCTCTTGTACTTCCCAAGGGTTTGTCATTGAGAGGATCGAAGCGTCCTCTACCACTGATCATCCACCTCCTCTCAGTCGGTCCTCTTCTAATCAGCCAAGTCAACCTCCTTGGTCTTGATCGCCCGTACTACTCCTGGTCGACTCCCAAGTTCCATAGCTGCAAGGTAAATAAGGAATGCCAAAGCCTGAGTAGTGTATAATATTGTTCTTAAATTTTCTTAGGCTTCATTATTTCATTCTAATCCCCAAGACACCCATGAAACATAAGAACACATGTCATTATGATACATGTACCTTCCCTAGGGTATCTATCATAAAATCAGTGTAGCCTCACTTGGTCGTTCGGTAGGTCAAAATTCCTTGCATCGAATCATGGGTGGACCTAAAATCCCATGTCCTAGTCGGTATTCCCTAGCCAAATTCACTCACCAAGGTCACCCAACACTGTTTCCCTACCACCCAATGCAATCCTCACTGTTCCTAACTCCAGACACCATCCTATATCTCAACCCCCCCTCTGATACCATTATGTCACGACCTACCTCCACTAAAAGGAGGGAAGGGACAACAGGTTGACAGGCCCTTCCTTATTTAAGTTGAAGGAGAGATAATAACCCCCAAAACCCCCCTTCAATAGGTCCTGGAGTGTCGACCAGCACCAAGGGTATAGAATCTCACGCAAAAATGGAAGGCATTACCCTTTGTATTTTTATAGGATCGAGAGACAAGATAGAAACACCAACAATACCAAAGCTAATTGGAAAGGTAAAGCCAAAACAAATAACCTGTTCCCATATGTATGTTCAACTGTAAATGATACATGCCACAAAAGTTGCAATGGTAAAGTACCAAGAAAAAGTAAAATGATAGCATCAACTGCCCCATGGTCCGAGTTAGTACGGTCCTGCACGATCCCTAAAGACCTCCTAGAAACCAGAAAGCAGATTTATATACATAGGGTGAGCATACAAGTATACTCAGTAGGGAAAACCAAAATCTATAATGCACAAGTGGATAGGAATTCTAATGACCTATGAGAAAATAGATAACCAAAACATCTAGAAAGGTAATCTATCCACCCAAGCATCACCAAGGCACACTCCCCAAATAACACATGTCAAGTAAATTATAGAAATAGCACATTGATATTTTGGTACCCCACGCCACTTTCCCACATGTTATTGAAGACATACTATGCATCGAACCAATCCCACCATTCTCACCACAGTCCCACTGCCAAACCCCGCCCGCACACACCTGGGCCATAACCTCACCACAGTCCCATTGCCAAACACCGCCCGCACACACCTGGGCCATAACCACCACATGTAACCACATCTGCAAACACCTGGGTCATAACAAATATTACCATGTCCAAATACACTTGGGCCTCATCCCAAAGACACTTGGGAAACAACCTTCCCGCATACACCTAGGCCAACCACCAAAACTAGAATGCCCGAAGATTATTGGGCTAATAATGGAATTCAATCCATCATAGCCTGCCCAAAGAGTCCTGGGCTATTCGGGAAAGGGAGCAGAAAAGGAGCTAATAACCGGAAACTCCTAGGAGTGTTGGGAAAAACACCCACCCCCATGAAATGGGGAAGTTCTGCACTAAAGTGCTCAACATAGTTGGGGCACAAATAAGAAACATAAAAGCTACAGATATATGTATAGGTAACAATCAATCATCCCTACCTAGGGGTTCCAAAACTTAAGCACAAATACCTCCATTACTATTCATTCACAAAAGAAGCCACGACACTCACGACCAAGTCAAAAATCATCCCCAAAACCAATTCCCCATTTAAACCATTCTTGTTATCACATTCAAGTGATCCCATTTAGGTAAATTATGCACTACCAGGAAACTAACTGGAATAAACACAAGCCAGGAAAAGAGAAAATGATAAACAACAATTTAAGGATTCGCACACGGTTTTCTTGTAAAGTTACAACCACAATAAGGGGGATTAGTGAGATCCATCAAAGTACTAGAAACAAAGAAAACCCAAGACATAGCCCCACGTACCCAAAACAAGAAACCAATTATTTCACAATAATAGAGGATCCCACTCGAGTTCGTGTCACATCAGAGCAACAACACACCTTCAGATTCACCACCAATATCCGTACCACAACGGAGGATCCCATCGTCACCCACATCACCCCATAGTAAATCAAACATAACAACATGCCTACTACCAAAATAGAGAAGCGAAACATCCAGATTCAAGCACATCATTTATTATTTTCTTATTTGGGTTGGTTAGCCGGGGTTTCCACAGAAGGTTTTATGTTCACTGGGCATCCATTTAATCCATCGAGTTTTCATGATTAACCAATTTCTATGTTACCGTCATTTAATCAGCACAGAAGAAAAGAGTTTATTAGTGCACAGAGAAAGACCACCAACTACCATGATTTTCAATAGGCATAAACCTACACAATTTACAATATAGTGATCAAGGAAGAGGAGAAAACATAAGAGAGGCATATCGATCACCCCCATCATTCATTGAAATCCTGTTCATTATCTTCATTAAGTTTGGTTTCATCAATTCCCACAGAGACAAAAGCGTACCCACCCCACATGATACACAAAATGGAGAGGTGAAGGAAAAATCCCTACCTGATTGATCAAGGATCGGCGTTTTCTCCATAGTCCAAGAATAGGGGAAAGAACAACTTGTAGGAGAGGAAATCTGTGGACTCCAAGAGGTGCAGAAAGCTCCATCAGAGGCGCACCCCAATCCACGGGAAGAGAGGAACTCCAGGCGCACCAGGAAAAAGAAGGAAATCCAGCCGAGAAGAAAAATAAAGGAGAAACCCTAGAGGGAGATATAAAGAGAAGATCCTAGTGTTACGGAATATGGAATTTTGAACGCCTAGAAATTCGGATCGCGGTTTTCTACACGGGTGGGTAGTTACACATGATGATATTAATGAGGTATTTAATATCCCCCATCAGGGAGGTTTCTCAAGATTTTTAGGAATTAATTATGGGCTTTAAATGGCCTTAAAAAGGGTAAAATAATTAATTTATGTCAAAAATTATGTTGTGGGAGCGGGACTGGAAAACGAAAATGGAGGGCTGCTTGAGGACATGATGCCACTGGGACTGGTGCCATCATCACAGTGTCACCATGACCGGTGCAACCGTCCTGGTGACACTATTTTGGTGGATCCTTATTTTGGAAAAGTAATGGGCCAAGAGGGTCTCGGCCATTACAATTTTCCCCACACTCTATATCTTAAAAAGGACATAGAATATTTATGATTAAAGAATAAGGATGATATGTCTATTAGGTATTATGTCAAAAACATCACAATGATTTCATACTATGCATTTAGTTTTTTAATTGAAAATTAAATTATGTTATATTTTCAATAGAGATATTTCCAATTAAAGTCAAAGAATAAAGGAATTCCCATGAATAACTTATAAAAAAATTATGAACACTTTGAGTTCATAAATATTCCCCTTAGACTCAATAATACTCTAGTAATCATCGTGGACATAATGAGTAATTTCATTAGAGATTTCTTCATGAAATGTATTGTTGAATTTATATATGACAGGTTATTTCCCGAAAAATGTGCGTTCTTGTAGGAATCACTACATCCAGTCGGTTTCCATTGGATTTATTTATTGAACTCGAAACATCGAACAGTTCGGTATCCAAACTGTCCTGATTTCCAGAGGTAGGCATTCGATAGTTGTGTACCTATGAAACTTAAGAATTGGTTGCGCCCAAATTTATCCTACTGGTAAAAGGGATCGATGTAGTACATGTAGGGGTCGAATCTGTAACGACCCAAAATTTCATTAATGGAAAATCCCTCTTGATCCAGTTAAATGTTTCTTTATGTTTTTATAAGATGTCAACTTATTTAGTTTAACGTTAAGATTTGTGACCGTTACTTTTATAGCCGTTGAACAGTGATCATCTGGGTAGTTTAAATATAAGGCTTTAATGAACCAATTTTCTACTCAGACAAAGGAAGCGATGGCCTCATCCAGTAGAATTGCCCCTTACGAAGCCCATTTGTCGGAGCTCGGAAAGGAGGTGGCGTCTTTGGGCTTTGCCCTTGACCAAGCCCAAGCTGAGCTTCATCAAGTCAAGCTCGAACGTGATCGTCTACGGGAAAAATGGAAGTTGATAGAGATTACCACTCGAGCGATGTTATCCGAGCAACCCCAAGAGTCGGTCACCATCGCACACCTTACCCTTAGGTCTTATGCGGCTATTTTAAGGGATTATGTAACAAATAAGTAGCACCATGTTCATGTACATTATTTTTGTATATAATAGTGAATATAATTCCTAGTCAGTTTTGATGCATTGTAATTAGTTTTTAAAATACAAATGGGGTTTTTAGTTATTATTTAATTTAGAATTATATTTTATTAAATTAAAGGATTTTTGAATTAAATAATATTTTAATAAAATATTATTATTAATATTAAATTAATTTTTATTAAATATAAATGATCTTATAATTTTATGAATGCAAATAAAATTTTTATTAAGGTTTGAAAGCCATTTCTGTCAAAACCCGTGAAATTTTTATAAATGTCGTTTTTTATTTTAAAAGTGAAAATTCACATATTTAAAAAATTATTTAGATAAAATAAATATTATTTTTGGAATCAGGACGTCGAAATTATCCAACGGTGAATTTTTCATAATTTTCTGAGACAGTCAAATTTTTGGGTAAAAATTAAATACCATTAAAATATATAATGTGTTTTATGACATCATAATGACCCAATAGTGATGTAATAAAATACCATAATCCTTATGTTCGGCAAATATATGTTTTATCATTAAAATAATGAGGTTTTGGGTTTGTTTTACTCACTTTTCAAAGCATTAATGGATCCCTCAAGACTTATTCAACACTTTGCCTTTTTAAATTAATTTCCATGGGAGTGTGACTCACCTCCACATAAGCAACCCTAATTTTTTAATAAGTTCGGACCTTGGACTTGTAAAATATTATTTTCCTCTTTCCTTTTCCAGAAACCATGGGAAAATACCATGGGATGGTTTGTGGTTTGGATTATTTTAATATAAGGGGTCCCAAACCTAAATAATAAAGAATTCTCTCACCTTTCCTATATAAACCCACACAAGCTCCCACTTCCTCCTCACTCAAAGCCCTTTAAGTTCATCCAACCTCTGCCCTACTCTCTCTATAATTCTCTCAAGGTTCCCCAAGCTCCCAAGAAGCCTCTCACAAGCCTCTCTCTAGCCTTTGGAAGCACACTTCCAAGTAAGGGTTTTCCTTCCTTTCTCATTTTTGTCAATTTCCTTTAAGTTGTATTGCCCTTTTAATTTCATTTGTGAATGTTGGGGTATGGTTTCGCACCTCTCCCATACTGCCCTCTTATTGTTTTAATGATGGGAGACCCCTTTCTCTCTCATTAAATGCCTCCCATATACACCTGTTACTATGCCGAAATTCCGAAAGGAACCTTTTTCTCCTCTTTTATATTCAAGCAATACTTTTGTATCATGAATCTAAATTCCTTTTAAATTGTTGGTACATGTATCTATATGACCTTCTTACTGTCCATTACATGTAAATATGATGAGGAACCCCTTTCTCCCTCATCAGCTCTTTTTATGAATTCTTATGTCACGCCGTTACGCTGCCAAAATCACACAGATTTTCTAAGCCAATATCATTGTGTAGTGAATACCATGCCCATTTCTCCATCAAGGGTATTCACCTTTATGCACATTTACATATTGATTATAAAGTTTCATGTATGAATTCCACATCCCTTTATCGTGGAAGAAATGATTATGTTTTATGAATCCATGTTTTATGATCCATGTGGCACACTTATGCATGAAATGAAATGTTTAAGAAGGGTGCGCCCTTTATAGCGCTCCAATGCATTGGGTAAAGTATAGTATCATGATACGTCATATGCAATGAGTGTTGACTCATGCTAATTCAAGTGCAACGAGGGTTTACTCGTGATTCAAGTGCAATGAGGGTTTACTCATGCTCCATGTGCAATGAGCCTTGGCTCATGCTAATTCAATGTTAAGTGTTGTTGCCACATTTCCATGTTATGATTATCATGATTTATCATGACTGTATGTTCATGTCTCTCTTATGCTCTATTGATATGCCTATTTCCTAACTTGTATTGTACTCCTCATGTTATTCATTGTGTACTCCCTTACTGGGATTTATAGCTCACCCTTTTCTTATGCATGTCCTCAGGTTATCCCATGCAATGCTAAGTACGAAGGAATGTAGTGGTCATGTAAAGGATGTTTTCAATATGGATGTTGTATTTCAAGTTTAAAGTTTTTATGTAATGATCCTAAGCCCCAAAGACACTAAACCTCTCGATCTTCTTTGTTGTATCAAGTGAAGTTTTATGTAATAAAGCATGTTTAAGTTGTAATAAAAAGCAGGGTTGTCATAGTTGGTATCAGAGGATAGGTTTAGTTATTTTTGGGATTAGGAAACCCTAGTAGAGACTTAGATACAAGACTAAGCATAATAAAAACATCCCTGAGTTTTGGTAAATACTAAGTAAGTGTTTTATCAAACAAATACATCCCTGTCTGGATACGAGCAGGTAGAGGCGGCTCTGGCACAGATGTATCCTAGGGGTAAAACCCGAAAACACCGCTTTGAGCTAGACTTGAACGGGAACTGGTGCACGACAACGGGCCTTGCTGCACTCTTGGTTACGACACTCCTGGGGGATATGTTTTGATAAATTCAAAATCTTAGTATGAACCCTTATTAAGGGAAAAATGCCCCTAATAATATATGTTAGAAGGAAGATCATCAAAAGCCTGGATTGAATCCTATAGACTCTTTAGTTAAAGAGATTAAAGTTTATTTATAAGTCATCAACTTTTGTCTTTGGATTACCCTTTATGTGTTACCCCTAACTTTCCTTTTATTCCAGCCAATGGCCGGTAATAGGAGAACTCGGGCTAACAACCGTTGTGAAGATCAGTGTGATGATTGTACTTATGAGATGCCCAATCCAATGGGAGCGGGAATCGCGAACTTTGTCACGCATCTCTCTCAGCTAACTCAAGTTTTGAATAGAAACACTGGTCAAGAGGAACGTTCAACCCCCCCTAAGAAAGAACAAGTCGCTATTGAAAGCTTCATGAGACAAAGGCCTCCTACTTTTAGTGGATCATCCGATCCCACGATTGCTGAACAATGGATCAACTCCATTGAAAAGATATTCTCCATCCTCCAATGCTCTGAAAAAGAGAAGGTTCTCCTGGCGGCTTATCGTATGGAGGGTGAAGCTGATCAATGGTGGACATTGATCAAAAATACGAAGCCTGAAGAGGAGATCGAGGCTTTGGAATGGAAGGTATTCCGGAAGATGTTTTTCGATAAATATTTTCCACGCACCCTCCGTCTTAAGATGGAAAGGGACTTCCTTTCCCTCAAGCAGAAAGATGAAGAATATGTGGGAGCGTACGAGGAAAACTTCACAAGGCTTGCACTATATGCTTCCGGCTTTGTCGTTACCCCCGAATGCAAGGTTGACCGCTTCTTTGGTGGGCTGAAGCCTAGCTTGCAGAAAGCATTAGCGATCCGTGACTTCGACAGCTATGAGGAAATTGTCCGATGTGCCCTCAAGGTTGAAATGGAGATCGGAGAATCACAGGGGTATCATGGGGACAAGAAGCGGAAGGTGGACTTCAATGCTGGTGGTCCGATGGATAAATCCAACGGCGCTAAGAAATTCCAGCACCCCACTTGCCAAAAGTGTGGAAAGAAGCACCCTGGAAATTGCCTTAGGGGGACAAGAAAATGCTTCAAGTGTGGAAGAGAAGGGAACCTAGCTGTTAACTGTCAGCAAGAAGGACCCGCGGCTGCG
Source organism: Viscum album (assembly GCA_963277665.1). NCBI lineage: Eukaryota > Viridiplantae > Streptophyta > Magnoliopsida > Santalales > Viscaceae > Viscum > Viscum album. The sequence goes on along the minus strand of OY728148.1, from coordinate 2,007,507,865 downwards.
ACGGAGGGGAGGAACGCTCTGTTCGAACCTCAACGCGTTGTTCAATGCTTCAAATGCAAAGAACCGGGTCATTTTGCGAATCAGTGCCCTAATCCAAGGGTTATCGGAGGCAATCAACAGCCTCCAAGACAGCAAGGAAGAGCATTTGCCATCACTTCTGCCGAAGTGAACCCCGACAACGAAGTGGTGACAGGTACGCTAGTTATTCATTCAAGAATAGAGAACGTACATTTTGATTCAGGTTCTACGCATTCTTTTATATCTCAAAAGTTTAGTAGAATAATCCCTGCACCACCACAAATCATGGAAGTAAAGATGTCGGTGAGTACGGCAAATGGGGCAATCATTGCATCCCATGAGTATAAGTCCTCCCCTGTTTTAATCTGTGGATTGAATTTCCCGGCGAATCTCGTCATACTCCCTTTGGTGGATTTTGATGCAATTCTTGGCATGGATTGGATTTCCTTATATAGAGCCAACATAAATTGTCGGGAGAGGGAAATCACACTCCATATGGAGAATCGACCCCCGATTCTTTACAAGTGTCAGGAGGAAGATGAATCTCCTTTAGCTCCATCATCTGAAGCATGGATATTACTGCCTTATGAGCACGCATATCTGGCTCTGATGATTGAGTCCAAGGAAGAAACCACCCTTGAAGAAATGCCTATTGTGAGGGAATTCGCTGAAGTATTTCCCGAGGAACTTCCTGGTCTTCCTCCAATAAGAGATGTAGAGTTCTCAATTGAACTTATACCTGGGGCGCTACCAATATCCAAGACTCCATATAGAATGGCTGTGGTTGAGCTTGAAGAACTGAAGAAACAACTACAGGAGAATCTGGATAAAGGGTTTATACGCCCAAGTGCATCACCATGGGGTGCACCAGTCCTCTTCGTCAAGAAGAAGGATGGGTCAATGCGGCTTTGCATCGATTATCGTGAACTTAACAAAATCACGATAAAGAACAAGTATCCTCTCCCAAGAATCGATGACTTGTTTGATCAGCTGTGTGGAGCACAATAATTCTCCAAGGTCGACTTGCGGTCGGGATATTATCAAGTAAGGGTGAAGAAGGAAGATATCCCCAAGACTGCTTTTCGTACAAGGTACGTGCACTATGAATTCATAGTAATGCCTTTTGGACTCACCATTGCTCCAGCAATATTCATGGACTTGATGAACAGAGTCTTTAGAGATTACCTAGATAAATTTGTGGTAGTCTTTATAGATGATATTCTAATATACTCCAAAACCAAGGAGGACCATGAGGAGCATTTAAGAACTGTACAGGAGACTTTGCGCAAGGAGAAGCTCTATGCCAAGTACAGCAAGTGTGAGTTCTGGTTGAAGGAGGTCTCATTCTTGGGCCATATCATCACAAGAAATGGGATATCTGTGGACCCCTCCAAAACAGATGCAATTGAGGGATGGCCGAGGCCAACATCGGTAACTGATATCCATAGCTTCTTGGGGTTAGCTGGATATTATCGATGATTTGTGAGAAACTTCTCACGATTGTCCAACCCTCTTACCAAGCTAACTTGAAAGGGAGTAAAGTTTGCTTGGAGTGATGAATGTGAAGAAAGCTTCAAGGAGTTGAAAAGGAGGCTTATCACTGCACCCGTGCTCACTTTACCCACAAGTGGGGAGCTTTTTGTGGTATTCAGTGATGCTTCGAAGAAGGGCTTAGGATGTGTGCTGATGCAGAATGATAAAGTGATATCCTATGCCTCAAGGAAGTTGAAAATCCATGAGCGAAACTATCCAACGCATGATCTGGAGTTGGCGGCGGTGATCATTGCCTTGAAAATCTGGCGGCATTATCTCTATGGAGAGAAATGTGAGATATATACTGACCACAAGAGTCTTAAATATATATTCACACAGAAAGAGCTTAATATGCGCCAGAGAAGATGGATAGAGATCATAAAGGATTATGACTGTTCAATACATTACCACCCTGGGAAGGCGAACAAGGTGGCGGATTCCCTAAGCAGAAATGATCCAACAATTCTATCAATGATGAGAATTGAGAAGGATCCAATCTTCTTAGACTTGATGAAGATGGACGTGGGAATCATAAAGAAGGGAACATCATCAATCCTTTCACAAATGATTGCTCAACCATCTCTTTTGGAAATGTTAAAGGATGTTCAAAAGGATGATGCGAGAATCCAAGAAAAAGTGGAAGCTATCAAAAAGGGAAAATCCTCAGAGTTTAATGTTAATGAAGAAGGAATTGTGCAGTTTGGGAAACGACTATGTGTCCCATCAAGTTCGGAGCTGAAGAAGGAACTTTTGGATGATGCACATAGTTCAAATTTCTCTATTCACCCAGGGAGCACAAAGATGTATCGAGATCACCGAGAAAACTTTTGGTGGGATAATATGAAGAAGGAGATCGCTGAATATACATCAAAGTGCCTGGTGTGTCAGCAAGTGAAGGCAGAGAGGCAGAAGTCTAAGGGGATGATGCAACCATTGCCCATACCAGAATGGAAATTGGAGAACATCACCATGGACTTCGTCACTGGACTTCCAAGGAAATCCAAAGGCAACAATGCAGTCTGGGTTGTTGTGGATCGTCTTACAAAGACTGCACACTTCATTGCTATTCGAGAGGATTTCTCTTTGGATCAAATGGCACGGATATATATCAGGGAAGTGGTACGGTTGCATGGAGTACCACTATCTATTGTGTCTGACCGAGATCCAAGATTTACCTCTAAGTTTTGGAAGAGTCTTCAACATGCTCTGAATACTGAACTAAACTTCAGTACGTCCTATCATCCTCAAACTGATGGCCAATCCGAGCGGAATATCCAAACACTTGAGGATATGTTGAGAGCGTGCTCAATGGACTTTAAAGGAGGACGGGATCAACATCTTCCTCTGGTTGAGTTCTCTTATAATAATAGTTTCCACTCGAGCATCCAAATGGCACCATATGAAGCCCTGTATGGGAAAAGGTGTAGAACACCGGCATGTTGGGATGAGGTCGGTGAACGTAAGCTGCTTGGACCAGAAATGGTCGAAGAAATGGTGGAGAAGGTGAAAACCATTCAGCAGCATATCAAGGCAGCCCAATGTCGACAGAAGAGTTATGCAGATAATCGTCGACGAGACCTTGAGTTTAAAGTCGGAGACATGGTGTTTTTACGCATATCTCCATGGAAGAAGGTCATGAGGTTTGGAAAGAAAGGGAAGTTAAGTCCAAGGTACATCGGCCCCTTCGAGATTCTTGATCGTGTTGGGGCTGTGGCCTATCGACTAGCACTTCCACCTACTATGGCCAAGGTGCATGATGTCTTCCATGTATCCCTCTTAAGGAAGTATATACCAGACCCTTCACATGTACTCTCTTCTGAGGTGGTACAATTAGAAGACGATCTTTCTTATGAGGAGCAACCAGTGAAGATCTTAGATCGTAGAGAAAAAGTTCTACGAAATAAGACAATGCCCCTCGTCAAGGTGTTGTGGAGAAACCGCAAGTTTGAAGAAGCAACTTGGGAGTCAGAGGATATGATGAAGCTAAGTTACCCACATTTGTTTTAGTGTGGGAAAAGGAAAATTTCGAGGGCGAAATTTCTTAAGGGGGGAATGTTGTAACGACCCAGAATTTCATTAATGGAAAATCCCTCTTGATCCAGTTAAATGTTTCTTTATGTTTTTATAAGATGTCAACTTATTTAGTTTAACGTTAAGATTTGTGACCGTTACTTTTATAGCCGTTGAACAGTGATCATCTGGGTAGTTTAAATATAAGGCTTTAACGAACCAATTTTCTACTCAGACAAAGGAAGCGATGTCCTCATCCAGTAGAATTGCCCCTTACGAAGCCCATTTGTCGGAGCTCGGAAAGGAGGTGGCGTCTTTGGGCTTTGCCCTTGACCAAGCCCAAGCTGAGATTCATCAAGTCAAGCTCGAACGTGATCGTCTACGGGAAAAATGGAAGTTGATAGAGATTACCACTCGAGCGATGTTATCCGAGCAACCCCAAGAGTCTGTCACCATCGCACACCTTACCCTTAGGTCTTATGCGGCTATTTTAAGGGGTTATGTAACAAATAAGTAGCACCATGTTCATTGACATTATTTTTGTATATAATAGTGAATATAATTCCTAGTCATTTTTGATGCATTGTAATTAGTTTTTAAAATACAAATGGGGTTTTTAGTTATTATTTAATTAAGAATTATATTTTATTAAATTAAAGGATTTTTGAATTAAATAATATTTTAATAAAATATTATTATTAATATTAAATTAATTTTTATTAAATATAAATGATCTTATAATTTTATGAATGCAATTAAAATTTTTATTAAGGTTTGAAAACCATTTCTGTCAAAACCCGTGAAATTTTTATAAATGTCGGTTTTTATTTTAAAAGTTAAAATTCACATATTTAGAAAATTATTTAGATAAAATAAATATTATTTTTGGAATCAGGACGTCTAAATTATCCAACGGTGAATTTTTCATAATTTTCTGAGACAGTCAAATTTTTGGGTAAAAATTAAATACCATTTAAATATATAATGTGTTTTATGACATCATAATGACCAAATGGTGATGTAATAAAATACCATAATCCTTATGTTCGGCCAATATATGTTTTATCATTAAAATAATGAGGTTTTGGGTTTGTTTGACTCACTTTTCAAAGCATTAATGGATCCCTCAAGACTTATTCAACACTTTGCCTTTTTAAATTAATTTCCATGGGAGTGTGACTCACCTCCACATAAGAAACCCTAATTTTTTAATAAGTTCGGACCTTGGACTTGTAAAATATTATTTTCCTCTTTCCTTTTCCAGAAACCATGGGCAAATACCATGTGATGGTTTGTGGTTTGGATTATTTTAATATAAGGGGTCCCAAACCTAAATAATAAAGAATTCTCTCACCTTTCCTATATAAACCCACCCAAGCTCCCACTTCCTCCTCCCTCAAAGCCCTTTAAGTTCATCCAACCTCTGCCCTACTCTCCCTAGAATCCTCTCAAGGTGCCCCAAGCTCCCAAGAAGCCTCTCACAAGCCTCTCTCTAGCCTTTGGAAGCACACTTCCAAGTAAGGGTTTTTCTTCCTTTCTCATTTTTGTCAATTTTCTTTAAGTTGTATTGCCCTTTTAATTTCATTTATGAATGTTGGGGTATGGTTTCTCACCTCTCCCATACTGCCCTCTTATTGTTTTAATGATGGGAGCCCCCTTTATCTCTCATTAAATGCCTCCCATGTACACCCGTTACTATGCCGAAATTCCGAAAGGAACCTTTTTCTCCTCTTTTATATTCAAGAAATACTTTTGTATCATGAATCTAAATTCCTTTTCAATTGTTGGGACATTTATCTATATGACATTCTTACTGTCCATTACATGTAAATATGATGAGTAACCCCTTTCTCCCTCTTCATCCCTTTTTATGAATTCTTATGTCACGCCGTTACGCTGCCAAAATCACACCGATTTTCTAAGCCAATATCATTGTGTAGTGAATACCATGCCCATTTCTCCATCAAGGGTATTCACCTTTATGCACATTTACATATTGATTATAAAGTTTCATGTATGAATTCCACATCCCTTTATCGTGGAAGAAATGATTATGTTTTATGAATCCATGTTTTATGATCCATGTGGCACACTTATGCATGAAATGAAATGTTTAAGAAGGGTGCGCCCTTTATAGCGCTCCAATGCATTGGGTAAAGTATAGTATCATGATACATCATGTGCAATGAGTGTTGACTCATGCTAATTCAAGTGCAACGAGGGTTTACTCGTGCTTCAAGTGCAATGAGGGTTTACTCATGCTCCATGTGCAATGAGCCTTGGCTCATGCTAATTCAATGTTAAGTGTTGTTGCCACATTTCCATGTTATGATTATCATGCTTTATCATGCCTTTATGTTCATGTATCTCTTATGCTCTATTGATATGCCTATTTCCTAAAATGTACTGTACTCCTCCTGTTATTCATTTTGTACTCCCTTACTGGGCTTTATAGCTCACCCTTTTCTTATGCATGTTCTCAGGTTATCCCATGCAATGCTAAGTACGAAGGAATGTAGTGGTCATGTAAAGGAAGTTTTCAATATGGATGTTGTATTTCAAGTTTAAGGTTTTTATGTAATGATCCTAAGCCCCAAAGACACTAAAACTCTCGATCTTCTTTGTTGTATCAAGTGAAGTTTTATGTAATAAAGCATGTTTAAGTTGTAATAAAAAGCAGGGTTGTCATAGAATCCACAGGGACCGAAGAAGTAACCTTGAGAAGCTATGATCGTGTGAAGGATGGGCTATGAAGTAGCTGACCTTGGGTTTGATTTTGGAAGGTTTTTAAAGAACACTAATAAACCCAAGTGAATTCAATTAAATGGAAATGGGTTGATCATAGGATTATGATCGGGGTGGATTGAATGAATTTTACTTCATTAGACAATTTTGGTTTTATTAATTTTTAATGAATCCATTCTTCAAAAATAACATTACATTCATCATTTTCTTGTTTGGTGCTTACTAAACACAATTAAAAATCCCATATACACTTAGAGAACGAAATTCATGATCTCTCCAAGGTATATGGTCATTTAGTAATTAAATTTAGTTTCCTAAAACATAGTAAATATGAAGAGTAGAAATAATTGAAGAATGGATGTCTTAAATTAATTATCCAATTAACAATAATTAGTTCATAAAATAACATTAAATATAGCATTTTAATCCTCCTAAGATAATCCCATTAAGGGTTGCCCCCTCCATTGATGATATACTCTCAATGGTGTGCGGAAGATGGCTAACAAGAATTGGATTGAAGAAATAAAAACCGCAGAAATAACGAGCACTCCTCCGTGTGTGTGAATGAAATTCACACCTATGTGTGAACTAATTCACAACAACACAGAGATATCCCTGTGCTTTGTGATAATAAGGTTTTAATAAAAGAAATGTAAAATATATAAGTGAATGATGTTGAATAAGAACATCAAGATTCAAGAAAGAAACTTACATTGAAATGGAAAACATTACAAAGGAAATTTGGAAGCATAACCTTACAATGAAACAAGCAACAAAAGATGATATGAAAAATATCCACCCCTATTACCATCACCAATAGCTTCTTATATAAGAATATTAGGAGCCTTAGGTTCATCCCCCAATAATTAATTCACCCCCCAACAATTAATAGAGTCAAATGGAGGGTGAATAATCAAAATGAAATTGATGTTTCGAATTTGACCCGGAAAACTGTCCAGATTCGTCCACCAAATTGACGTGTGAATTAGAAAATGAAGAAGGCCGAATCAGTTGGGGTTGTAGAAGGGAAATATCTTCTTCCATCAGTCCTCTATTATATGTAAACATTTCAGGAAATTTGGATCATCCTTTTGGATGTTATGGTCGAAATGGTGGGACGGATTTCTGTGCATTAATGTCGGGTCCACCATTTAAATCTCAACTTCAGATCCCTTTATCATCACGAAAACATCAGAATTAGCTCCGGCCACAGTTGAATAAAATGATCCTCATATTTTGATCTTTCTATTGTATAAATTTGAGCTTCATTGGGCTTGTTTTCGGGGCCCCACATTTGTTTGATTGGCCATAGGCCCATTATGCTTTTTCCAGCAATTTCTGCCTTCAGGCACAAAATTCTCCATCTTCCTTTGGGATTCCTCCAGCGGACCTAAAATAGAAAATGTTCCAAACGAAGTGATAAATCATATCCCAAAATTTAAAATTCAGAAAGTTAATATAATATTGTCAACAAACATATGAATGATTGGGCCCAAAGTTTCATTTTAAACATGAATTGCATTTTTGATGAGAAATGAAGTTCTATTTATGTAATGCACTAAAAAAATGTTTATGGACTGTGGAAAAATGAATATAAAGATATTAAAAATTAATATTGGCCTCTTTTAGTGACTAATCACACCCCCCAACTTGATTTTTGCTATTCCCGAGCAAAATAAATTACAAATATGAAATTCAAATCCCCTTTTCCAAAAACATTTTAATACACATTGATCACCAAAATATCTAATACCAAAAAAATTATGAAACCCCATAAAAATAGTTAAAAACAAGCTAGGTCCATAAGCATATCCCAAGCCCAAGCCCATTCCTTTGTTCAAATTTATCGCCACATTTCATCCAATTCCAATTAAGCATGATAAAGTGTTGTGCATCATAAAAGATATGGGGCCCATTTTTTTGTTCAAGGGGAAAAAATGTAAGCGCTATGTGGGAATCACATTAAACCTTAAGATGAGTATCCCTTTTTTTGATTTTTTTTTTGATTTTATTTTTTTAACCACAATAGATATGAAAAGACTAACTCTGGGAAAGACAACTATGGAGTCACGATCCCCAAGTGTCGGATGCCACACATATTGTCAATTTCATGCTCTACAATAGAGATATAAAGCCTAACTCTGGGCAAGAAAACTATGGAGTCACGATCCCCAAGTGTCGGACTCCATGCATTTGGACAAAACATTGCTCTATGTGGTCATTTTTTGTTTTTTTTTTGTTTTTTTGTTTGTTTTTGTTTGTTTTTTTTGGATACTCAAATTAAACTAAAAGTGATCCCATAACCCTATGCTATATTGAAAGGGACCCAAGAACTCAAATTTACACCCACAATCTAGTAGACGTGCATTGTGGCATTTTTTTAAGAGGATGAAATTGTAAACATTGAAAAATCACATCGGACAACTGCACTTTCCAAAAAATATGCTCATGAACTTAAACTTGCATTAAAATCAGAATCAAGGCATGAAAAATTTATTTGATATCCAATTTTAGAGTTTTCAATGTGTGTTTATCATGTTTATGGTTAATGGAATTTTTCTTTTCATGCATGTTTTTATTCACAAAATTAAAAAAATCATTTTTTATCTCCCCCCAACTTAGAATGACACTATCCCCAGTGTTTAAAGAAAATAAAAGTTAGAAGTGGGTAGGAGAGGAGTTCAAAGATGAAATTGAGAATGATAAACATGGAACAAATTCACCTGGTTTTTAAATTTGAGGTTCATGATGCTCGAAATTACTCCTTTGATCTCTTTGGGGATGTAGGCACCTCCTTGATTGAACATGTATCAGCCAAAATAGTTCCTGAACCATAAAAAGAAAGACAAAGCAGACAAAACAAACAACACAATGATTTATTTAATTCCAAGTACCATCATTTTCATGTTTTTTTTAAATCAAACTAATGATACATTGTCTTATTTTAAATTTCTGGGTAAGGTATTACTCAGGGATCACACCGCGTGAGACGGATGAATACGGTTCTCCCCTTTCATACCCATCCATACTCATAAAAGAAGAACAGGTCAAGAGTCTAATTTTTTTAACCTACAAAAACATAAATAAAAAAAACTGATGATACATTGTCTTCTTTAAATTTCTCGGTAAGGTATTACTTAGGGATCACACCGCGTGACAAAGATGAATATGATTCTCCCCTTTTATACCCATCCATACTCATAAAAGAAGAATAGGTCAAGAGTCTAATTTTTTTAACCTACAAAAACATAAATAAAATAAACTGATGATACATTGTCTTCATTAAATTTCTAGGTAAGGTATTACTCAGGGATTACACCTTGAGACACGGATGAATACGGTGCTCCCTTTTCATACCCATCCTTACTCATAAAAGAAGAACCGGTCAACATTCTATATATATAAAAAATAACAAAATTAAGAAGAAGGAAACAAAGGATGATTCACAGTGATTGGAAACATGAAAACCACGGGTTGCCTCCCGTGTAGCGCTTTTGTTTAACATCGTTAGCCCGACTTGTACCCTAAATCTATCAATTTTTCTCTGGTTCATATGTTGGCTCAGTTAACTCCTCCTTGGTTTCTTGTTTGTTGAATGATTCAATGAATGGTTTTAACCTATGACCATTGACTTTGAAGACATGACCACTTGTGGGATCCTGAATCTCTATTGCCCCATGAGGGTACACATGATGCACTAGGTATGGACTAGACCATCTAGACCTTAGCTTTCCTGGGTGTAGATGAAGTTTTGAACTATACAAGAGCACCAATTTTCCCAGTTCAAAGTGTTTGACTTTGAGATTCCTAGATTTGTAGGCTTGAAATTTAGATTTATTGATCCTTGAATTTTCATAAGCCTCCATCCTAAGTTCCTCAAGTTCATTAATATCTAATTTCCTTTTTGTTTTAGCCAAAGAAATGTCAAAGTTCATTTTTTTATTGCCCAAAAGGCCTTATGCTCAATTTCAACAGGTAAATGACATGCTTTTCCATTAACCAATCCATACGGTGACATGCCTAGGATAGTTTTGAATGCAGTTCGATATGCCCAAAGGGCATCTAAGAGTTTCTCGGACCAATCTTTCCTAGAGGGATTGACAGTTTTTTCAAGAATTTGCTTAATTTCTCTATTTTCCAACTCAGCTTGACCGTTGGTTTGAGGATGGTATACAATGGAAACTTTATGAGTAATACCATACTTAGACATGAGTGAAGAGAATGGGTGGTTGCAGAAATGGGCTCCACGATCACTGAATATAGCCCTAGGAATTCCAAATCGATAAAATATACGCTCTTTCAGAAATCGGATCACAACATGGAGTTCATTGGACTTGGTGGGAATGGCTTTAACCCATTTTGAGACATAATCAATAGCTAAGAGGATGTAGAGGTATCCCTTAGAGTTTGGAAAGGGTCCCATGAAATCAATTCCCCAACAATCAATGATTTCAATGACCAGAATGGGAGTGAGGGTCATTTGATTCCTTTTGGTAATGGATCCTAATTTCGGACACTGAGGACAACTTTTGCAGAATTGAAAGGAATCCTTAGTGAGGTTCGGCCAGTAGAAACCACTTTGGAGGACCTTTGCAGTGGTTTTCTTTGTAGAAAAGTGGCCTCCACATTCCTCCCCATGACAAAATTTTAGAATGGACTCTTTCTCAGACTCGGGAATACATCTCATGATGATTTGATCAGGACAGAAATTGAAGAGGTTAGGATCATCAAACACATAGTGTTTTACATCAGAAAGGAATTTCCTCTTAGCTTGGGTCCCCATGAATTTTGGAATGTCACCTGTCACCAAATGGTTTTCTATGTCAGCATACCAAGGAAAATCACTCACTGAATAGAGGTTCTCATTGGGAAATGAATCAGACACAGAGAGGTGGTGTGAGTTGTCTTTGAATTCTATCCTAGAGAGGTGATCAGCTACAATATTCTCAACACCCTTTTTATCCTTAATGGTTAAATCGAACTCTTGATGAAGAAGGACCCACCTAATCAATCTAGCCTTGGCATCTTGTTTTTGGAAAAGGTATTTTAGGGTTGAATGATCAGTGAAGACAATGATGGTTGATCCTAAGAGATAATACCTGAATTTCTCTAAGGAAATGAAAATAGCAAGAAACTCTTTCTTAGTGGTGGTGTAGTTTATTTGTGCATCATTTAAAGATTTTCTTGTATAAGAAATGACATGTGTAGTTTTCTCACAACGTTGTCCTAAGACTACTCCTACAGTGAAATCACTTGCATCACACATGAGCTCGAAAGGAAGTTTCCAATTTGGAGATTTCATGATAGGTGGAGATATAAGAGTTGACTTGAGTGTAGAAAATGATTCCTCACAGCTTTCTGTCTATAAAAATGGAGCATCTTTTACCAATAGAGCACAAATTGGTCGAGAAATAGAGCTGATATTTCTAATGAACCTTCTATAAAAACCAGCATGTCCAAAGAAGGACCTCACTTCCTTAACAGTTTTAGGAGAGGGAAGGTGACGAATGATGTCAACCATATATTTATCAACTTCAATCCCTCTACCAGATACCAGATGACCTAGAACAAGTCTGTCCCTTACCATAAAATGGCATTTTTCCCAATTTAGTATGATATTCTTATCCTCGCACCTTGACAAAACCTTTTCAACATTTATAAGGCATCCCTCAAAAGTATCAAGAAATATGGAGAAGTCATCCATGAAGACCTCTAAAAAATCCCCCCACCATATCCGAGAATATTCCCATCCTGCACCGCTGGAAGGTACCAGGGGCATTACATAACCCAAAGGGCATGCGCTTGAAGGAAAAAGTGCCAAATGGACAAGTGAAGGTTGTTTTTCCTTGATCCTCTAAGGAGAATTTGATTTGATTATACACTAAGAACCCATCTAGGAAGCAATAGAATTGATGACCCGCCACACGCTCGAGGACTTGATCAATAAAGGGTAAGGGGAAATGGTCTTTCTTGGTACAAGATTTGAGCTTTCTATAGTAAATACAAACTCTCCATCCACTACTGACCCTTGTTGGAAGAATCTCTCCATCCTTGTTGGTTATTACTATGATTCCAGCCTTCTTTGGAACCACATGGATTGGGATAACCCACTAACTCTCAGCTATAGGATAGATGATACCAGCTTTTAACAATTTCAAAAGTTATTTTCTCACTACTTCCATGAGATTAGGATTGAGTCGCCTTTGAGGTTGACGACATGGCTTTGAATTAGATTCACGAATAATTCTATGAGTCCCGATAAGTGGGATAATCCTATGGATATCAGATAGGGTCCATCCAATGGCTTTCTTGTGTCTCCTAAGAACATCTAGAAGCATCCTCTCATGATCGGCTTCAAGGGAGGAAGAAATGATAACATGAAAGGATTGATTGTCCTCTAAGAAAGCATACTTTAGTGATGAAGGTTAGACTTTAAATTCAAGATCCGATTGGTCATGAATTTCCATGAATGGAAGAGACTTTGTATTGAACTTAGTTTCTTTGTTCAGATATCTTGACAAAAATTGGTTCCTTGTGAATAGATTTTTCATCCACTAAATTTTCCAGAGTTGTGTCATGAATGACTATGGACTCAATGTTATTGATTTCAACCATGGTATCATTGATTAGTGATTCTAGAAATTCATCAATAGAGCTGTCTGAAAGAGATTCAATCCAAGGAGGCAAATTTTCCTCATGTGAATAAAGAAAATCAATCTCTTCTTCACTTAACCATCCTTCGATAACTCCATGATGTTAATTGAGTTCATTATCAACACTACCAATCCAATTAACCTCATGGATCTCTTTATCATCCCCAATTTGAGAGTTTGCATTGTAGATGTTCAAGTCTAGACTCATGTTCCCAAAGGTGACGGTCATGTTCCCATTTCGGACTCGGATTACAGAGTTGATTGTTGCAAGGAAGGGACGACCAAGTATGATTGGGGTTTTCTCTCGAGGACCTAAGCTTGGGTGATTGTCTTGAACAATGAAGTCATCTGGGTAAATGATATTTTCAACTTTCACCAAAACATCTTTTAAGATCCCCTTTGGAACTCGAACACTACGATCAGCAAGTTTAAGAGTGACAGATGTGGGTTGGAGTTCTTAGAGACCTAACTGACAGTACATGGAATAAGGAATGAGGTTCACACTAGCACCTAGATCACACAAGGCTTTGACAACTTTTTTCTCTTTTAGTTCAACATTTATGTATGGGCATTCTGGGTCTTTCATCTTAGGAGGAATGGTCCCTTGAATGGTGGTACTCACATTAGCAGCCAAAAGGACTTGGTTTTTATGTAAAAATTTTCTTTTAAAAGTGCACAAGTCCTTAAGGTATTTTGAGTAGGAAGGCATGGTTTGGATGTAATCGATAAGGGGAATGTTCAACTTGACTTGTGAGAAGATTTCCCTCAATGTTTCACTAAATTCAGGCTTGGTTTTCCCCCTCATGCGTTGAGGAAATGGTGTAGATTATGGAGTTGTTTGTTGAAGTTTTGTTTCATTCACATTATTATCAGTTTCTTCAGTTTGATTTGTAGTTCATTTGAATTTTCATTAGAGTTTGAAGTTTCACATGGTTTCTGACTTATCTGTTCGGATTTTTCAATTGATTTCCCACTTCTTAAAACTGTCACAGCCTTTAGTTATTCGTTAGTTTTTTGAGTGAAACTTGTCTCTCCCCTTGATGTTTGTTGTGGAATGGCATGTGTGGGAATGGGTGCCTTTCCAGTTTTTATGTTTTGAAGTTCTTGTTTAATGGATGAGAATTCTGAGTTCATTTTGTCCATTTGTTTGCACAGTTGTTCTAGTAGGATTTGTGGAACATTTTGGGTTGGTGCTTGAGCTTGTGGGTTTATCCCAGGAGGATACTTTAGTTTTTGGATAGGTTGTTGAATGGGTTGTTGGATAGGTTGTTGATATTGGACATGAGGATGTTGGAATTGGACCGGTTGTGGTTGGAACTGATTATGAGGTTTAAAGTTTTTTTGAGGGTATGGGTTGATACATTGTTGTTGTGTTGGTTGTTGATTGTCCTTCCAACGAAAGCCCAGATGGTCATTATACCTTGGATTGAAGGTGTTCGTGAATTGTGTCTTTTGAAAGTTCATTGCATTAACTTCTTCTGGTGGTCCTCCTAATTGAACATCCTTGATGGAAGAAATGGTTGGGAAATTATCAGCCTTGTGGTCATTCTTGTCACAAATTGTACAAACAAGCTCAACAGTTTGGGTTTTGTGGAACTTCCTAAGATCAATCTCCTCAACCTTCCTCGTGAGTGCAGCAAGTTTTTCTCTAAGGTTTTCTTCTTCTCCAAGATTGTACATTCCACCAGATTTGGGTGGCTTCTCATAGTATGGTGATGTTCCCCATTTTTGGTTTTGTTCAGCAAGATTTTCTAGATACTCGTAAGCATTATTTGGGGCTTTGTTTTTGAAGGTTCCATTACACATCATATCAATGAATTGTTTGTTTTCGGGCCCCAATCCTTCATAGAAAATTCTCACTTATTCTGGGATTAAGAAACCATGGTGCGGTTCCATGTTTAATGTGTCCTTGAACCTTTCCCATGTTTCATAGAATGTTTCTCCCTCTCTTTCAAAAAAGTTTTGTATGATCTTTTTAAGTGCAATTGTTTTGTGATGGGGGAAGTATTTTTTATAAAATTCTCGTTGAAGTTGGTCCCAAGAGTGAATGGATGCTGGTCTCAAATTGTTTAACCAATTCTTTTCTCAGTCCTTAAGGGAAAAGGGAAAAGTCTCATTTTAGCAGATTCAATTTGATTTGATGGGCACATGGTTTCGACAATGTCATTAAATTCTTTAACATGAAGGTATGGCATCTCAGACTCCATCCCATGAAAGGTTGGAAGGTGGTTCAGGACATGGGGTTTGAAAACATATTGGGCATATCCTATGTTATAATTCCTAATGCATGAGGGTTAATTGGTCCAGGTAGGTGTGAGGTACTCATTCATGGTCGGGTCTGCAACAATTCCCATGTCAGGGTCTTGCCCGTTATTTTGGTTCCCTCCCTGGTTTATGATTTGGTTTTGTGGGAGATTCTCCATTGTATCGAACTCAACGTCTGAATTTGGAGTATTATGAAGATTTGGATCTAAAGGAAATATACCTCTTTTAGTGATTGACTCCCCAGCCCTAGGAGTATCCACCCTAACTAATCTGTTTGAGTTATCGCGGGTGTAGGCGGACATGCGCCAAAAGAAAAAAAAATCGAGAAAGGGAAAAGATAAGGGAATTGGGATGATAATAGAAGAATGGGGGTAATAAAAGAAGTTTTTTGGTCTATGGAACTTACTTGGTCCCTAGAAATGGCGCCAAAATTTGGTTGTACCCAAATTTACCCAACTGGTAAAAGCGATCGATGTAGTACATGTAGGGGTTGAATTCACAGGGACCGAAAAGTAACCTTGAGACGCTATGATCGTTTGATGGATGGGCTATGAAGTAGCCGACTTTGGGATTGATTTTGGATGGTTTTTAAAGAACACTAATAATCCTAAGTTAATTCAATTAAATGGAAATGGGTTGATCTTAGGATTATGCTCGGGGTGGATTGAATGAATTTTACTACATTAGACAATTTTGGTTTTATTAATTTTTGATGAATCCATTCTTCAAATATAACATTACATTCATCATTTTCTGGTATGGTGCTTACTAAACACAATTAAAAATCCCATATACACATAGAGAACCAAATTCATGATCTCTCCGAGGAATATGGTCATTTAGTAATTGAATTTAGTTTCTTCAAACACGGTAAAGATGAAGAGTAGAAATAATTGAAGAATGAATGTCTTAAATTAATTATCCAATAACAACAATTCGTTCATAAAATAACATTCAATCAAGAATTTTCATCCTCCTAATATCATCCCATTAAGGTCTTAGCCCTCCATTGATGATATAATCTCAATGGTGGGCGGAAGATGGCTAACAAGAATCGGATTGAAGAAATAAAAACCACTGAAATAATGAGCACTCCTCCGTGTGTGTGAATGAAATTCACACCTATGTGTGAACTAATTCACAACAACACAGAGATATCACTGTGCTTTGTGATAATAAAGTTTTAATAAAAGAAATGGAAAATATAGAAGTGAATGAAGTTGATTAAGAACATCAAGATACAAGAAAGAAACTTACATGGAAATGGAAAACATTACAAAGGAAATTTGGAAGCATAACCTTACAATGAAACAAGCAAAAAAAGATGAAATGAAAAATATCCACCCCTATTCCCATCACCAATAGCTCTTTATATAGGAATATTAGGAGCCTTAGGTCCATCCCCCAATAATTAATTCACCCCCCAACAATTAATAGAGTCAAATGGAGGGTGAATAATCAAAATGAAATTGATGTTTCGAATTTGACCCGGAAAACTGTCCAGATTCGTCCACCATATTGACGTGTGAATTCGAAAATGAAGAAGGCCGAATCCGTAGGAGTTATACAAGGAAAATATCTTCGTGAATCTGTACTCTATGAGCTGTAAACATTTCATGAAATTTGGCTCATCCGTTTGGATGTTATTGTCGAAATGGTGGGACAGATTTCTGTGCATTAATGTCGAATCCACCATATAAATCTCAAATTTAGATCCCTTTATCATCATGAAAACATCAGAATTAGCTCCTTCCGCAGTTCAATAAAATGATCCTCATATTTGTATCTTTCTATTGTATAAATTTGAGCTTCATTGGACCTGGTTTCGGGGCCCCACATTTGTTTGATGGGCCTTAGGCCCATTAAGCTTTTTCCAGAAAGTTTCTGCCTTCAGGCGCAAAATTCTCTATCTTCCTTAGGGATTCATCCAGCGGACCTAAAAGATAAAATGTTCCAAACAAAGTGATCAATCATATCCCGAAATTTAAAATTCATAAAGTGAATATAATATTGTCAACAAACATATGAATGATTGGGCCCAAATTTTCATTTTAAACATGAATTGCATTTTTGATGAGAAATGAAGTTCTATTTATATAATGCACTAAAAACAATGTTTATGGACTTTGGAAAAATTAATATAAAGATATTAACATTTAATATTAGCCACATTCAGTGACTAATCAAGAACTCGCATCAGTTGAGAAGATGGTTGGTTGGGCTAATCACACCCTTTTTGGGGGAATTATTTCCATCTCCTTGAGTCTCTTATAGATTTAATATATGTTCATTAATCTTTATTAATTTACCATTTATAACGTAGGTTTCCATTCAAATTTGTAATCAATTATTAACAAGTTTAAAATTTTAGAGTCATCCTTATGTATTAGTGTTTCTTCATTAATGGAGATATATGTATGTATTTGAGGTTCTCCATCAATGGTATCCTCCTATATAGTACTTAGAGATCCTTTTAGTTATTGTTCTAGTGATGCAGGTTTTTAATCCACTCAGGGGGATCTCATTAATGTATGATCATCCAGGTAGAAAAAAGATGTTTTGATGTTGGGGTTATACCCATAAATGGGATACCTATGTATCATTGTGAATGGAATCAGAACCCTCATAGATCAGCTCCACATAATGGGACACATAATACCATTTAGGGTCTTGTGTTAAGGACCTAACCATACATTCTAATGTCATGTGGTAAGGACAACTATGTGGAAGGTTCTTCATCCAACCCTAGTTTTGAACTTATGCCTAAGCAGCCCAAGGATCCTGGAATGTATATGAGTTTCCATGATCAATTGGACTCTGTTGGGAATATGACCCAGAAAGAACATGGTTGATTTGAATTGCTGGTTTTGAACCTCATGGAGGCTTCCTTTGTTTCCAAGTCGGATGGAAATAAAATCCAACATTTTTTAGTATGTCTCATAGGGTTGTATGATCTATTGAGATAAATAGGATAGGGATTACTACTAAAGAGGATTCCCTTATAACAAGTTCCATGAGACATGTCTTAACTCATGAAGATTTAGGGGGCTTAATTTGGGGAATACTCTTTAGTAGGATGCCCATATTAAGGTAATTAGGGTTGGATTCTTTAATAGGATATCTATTGAGTTGATGACCTGATTGAAGAATTCATATGTATCAGAATTATGGTGGGAATCAGTGTTCTAAAAGTAAATGAAAAGGGGTAGATTTCAATGTTTTTATCTTTGAAAAACTCTAGGCCCCTGCGAGTCATGATAGGAATGATAAAGAAGAGGATGTGAAAATTAGACAATGGAACACACATTCTCCTCCATTGATAGAAGAGGCCAGGCCTATGGAGAATGAAGCTGAGGCAACTGTGGGTGAGGGAACAAAGTAATGAACCCTTCAATTTGAAATTAATGTGAAGGTCATTGGGTTTGACCCAAAAGGCCAGGGGATTAATCTATGAGGGTTTCCCATATATGGATCCCTGGAGAGGAGGGAGACTTTTCTTTTATTTAATGGGAAAGACTTTGTGATCCTCACTCTTCCTTTTGGGAACTGAAAGATATGATTCTTAAGGATGTAAAGGGGAGGATATAGTATAGTCCCTGGAATCTAAGATTGGTAATATCCCAACACCATATCTATAGTTTTGGTCCATTTGAATATATTTATACAGACCTATAGACATCCCAATGATCTTTACTCCCATATAAGATAAATGTGGCAATCCACTGATTGTAGTTATACAAAACCAAATGGGAGACACGCTGATGTGACATTACCAAAGGTCTGAAAAGTAAGGAGGTTTTGGTGGATGATTTTATATAGTCCCTTTCAAATAATGGAACCAGGGATGGGAATACCATACCGTGAGTGGTTTTTAAGATGTTTTACAAGGTGTTATGCCTAGGTCCTGGGCGTAACTCTAAGGTGTAGGTATATTGCATAGGTCTGCCGTGTAAGTCCTAATAATGACTGAGAAATGTATATAATATGATAAATAAGACAATACAAGCTTAAAAAGGTCTACCAATAAGACAAAACATTGGTAATATTTAAATCTACACACCACGAGTCTCCTTTGGTTTCATTGGAAGAGCCTCACGTAGGTCCTTAAGGAATAACCTTAAATAGGTAGCTTCTTATTTATTGAAGAATGTTCCTTAATCTAATACTTTTATTTCAAACTCTAAATGGATTTAAAACATGCTAATACCATCTAATTCTTTCTTCTATCATGTTTTAGAGAGCTACCTGTGAAAATTTGGGGGACCTAGGAGAAAGAGCTACGCAATCGGAGCTTAATGACTTCTTCCAGAATTTTTCAGTTTTCAAATGGAGATACCAAGGGTCCTATTTATATGAAAGGAAGGGGGATAGTCTAAATTAGGTAATCCACATATGTCAACTACGTAACTCTTCAATGAAACTCTTCTATGTAGGGTTATATAAATTATGTAGCCATGTAGGTCTTCTACGTAGCTCAAATGCATAGCTCTAGAGCGTAAGTCTATGGAGTTAGGTATGTCCAGTAGCTTGTCTGAGCAGAATGTGCACTGGTTTTCTAGATTTGGAGGTGTGCTGTGTAGGTCCCCATCATAGGTGTCCTACATAGGTCCCATTCAATTCATGTGTTTTAAATCCATTAGATTCTTCTTTGATAATTTGAAATATCAAAAGGACATATTCATAATCGGGTTTCCTTCTTAAGAAGTGTCATCAAAATCCCCCATCCTATCAGATGGGATCCAATTGAAAAGAGGGTGATTCCAGTGGAAATATTAGGGGGAAATATTAGGGAGATTTAATTCTTAAGTTCACAGGTCTACGGTGTAGCTTTGTGGAACACGTTGGGGGAGTAGCTATGCCGCTCTAGTCTGTGGAATTGCAATGTTGTGCAAGTTGGTGATGTAGGTCTGCAGTTATTATAAATACCCCTATTCTATTGGTATTTTCATCACTCTAAATCATATTTTTTCTCTCTCATGGAGTAGCTCATTATTCCAGCATTACCACGTTGTGCTTTTTCATAGGTACTTTGATAATATCTCTAGGTAAAACCATTTGACTGATGGAGCTATGTGGAAGGTCTGCATTCAAGGACTTGCACTAGGATCTTTGTCGAAGGAACTACGTATATGACCTCATCGAAGGAACTACACTGATATTTTCCTTTTCAAAATTATTAAATTCCTTTAAGTTAAGATTCGAATATTAATAATTCAAAATATCAACCTAATGTGGAGAATTTTGTAATTATTTTTTAGGAAACAACTCACTTGATGACCTCAACTGAGGAAGCTAATGTTCATCAAAATAAGATGATGAAAATTTTTAGACCCGACTATTACGACATTGTTGATATTACCCTCCTTAGGATGCTAAAAGGCTTGATTCTGCACCAACGAGAATATCAATGAAGCCACTATCTACCTCTGTACAAACATGGGCTTCTGCAAGATTCCCACAATTTTTCTAATAAGAGATATTTTCTAGAGAATTAGTTTCTACGACACTCTAACTTTCATTTCAGGAATATTACCATGAAGGGTATGCCTATTCATGATGGAACATTCTCTATTAGATATATCCTACACCATAGTGGATATACTCATAATATGAAAGATCATGTTATCGGGACAAGGCCTCATTGTTAGGATTATACCTATCATGATTCAAAACATATTACTCTAATGAATGGAAGGAAGGATGGGACCTCTGTTCAGGAGGAGGAGTTAAACCTAAATGGATGATGGAATTTTTTTAACACCGGACTTGTGCAGAATTCTAGAAACAACTAACTAATTTTCACATTTTTGAATCTATCTGGATAGGACAAACATATGTTTTATAAAATGACCTCATTACTGAATTACAAAGCCGATGGAGTCTGCAATCAAATTATATCCACTTGAATCACAGGGAGGTTGGCATTAGTCTCTGGGATATCTACCAAATATCTAGGGATCCCATTCTCGGGAATATGTATGATGAATTCATTACACTAGTATCAAAATTGGTTGACGTTACTAGGATTCCACAATTAGTACATGAATTATTCAAAATAGCTTAGAGATTGTAGAAATAAAAGAAATATCTTCAATCTAGAGCTGATATTAAAGAAATAGTGTGGGTGGAATCTTTTTTATAACCATTGAAAGAGAAAGGTTGAACATGTGGTTGTCCAACTATTTTCCAAACTACAGATAATCGGGGTATTCACTGATGGAACATGACCCTATACCAACGGTTTTAAACCCTTGGTAATGGTTGGAAAACTGTTAGTATATGGTATACCAATGATTTTCCTAATAGTTGGTAGATGAGGCATGGGTATAGACATAAATTAATTTTTAGGGTGTAACCATTTTCATAGGAAACTAAAATTTACAATGCCCCCAAAAGTTTGAGGATAACCATTGAAATAGATATTAACCAACGGGTTTATATTGACCATTCAAAATATACCAAATTTTTATAAACTATTGGTATCGATTTTTACTGATGGTTTTATAATAATATTTTGTATAATTATACATTATAATCTATACCAATGGTTTATAAACCATTGTTACAGTGTTTCACCAATGGTTTTTAAAACTGTTGGTATAATTATAGCCACTTTTAGATACCAATCGTTATTATAAAACCATTTGTATAATTATAATTTCAGATCTATACGAATAGTTTATGAACTGTTGGTATATTATTTTCTAATAGTTTTATAATTACTGTTCAAATAGAATACATCAATTCATAGAGAAACCTCCCCTCTGAAATTCTAGCGACCTCCCTTCAGTAGTACTACAATTCCACCAAGCAACATAAAAAGGCCTCCCCTTTCCAATTCCAACGGCCTCCCCTATGCAATTCTAGTACTACAGTTACATCAAGCAGCATATAGTTACCTCCACTCTGAAATTATAGTACAAACATGCAAAATAATGATGAATTCAAAAAACCCCTCATGTAGACAATATATAATGATAAACACAACACATGAAAATAATGAATTTTAAAAAACCACAAATCCAGAAAATACAATCAATAGAATTCAAAAAATCCCTCATGAAAAAGATTTTATGGATGTGTGGTGATATATTTTAGAAGAAAATAATACAAAAGAGATAAAATAGTGTATTCCCTTCTTCTCCATTAGGTGTGAGTGAATCCTCTTATGGACGAGTTTGGTGAAAAAAATGGAGGGGAGTGCACTTCATAGTTATGATGGATACTACCAAGGACTTTTAGTAATATGGAATGTGCACAAGGTATTCTGGGTAAATGGATAAAGAAGAGTCCACCCAATATTGGTATGAAATTAAATGTGGATGGAACATGAATGTCTTGGTATTTGTGGAAGGATGGACTATTTAGATACAATAGGAGATTATTGTAACAACCTGAGATTTTAGGAGAATTATTGTTTTTAATTTCATTGATGTATTTTTTTGTACGCTGCACCAAAGAAATCTATCACTAGCCCTGACTTGGCCTGCATTACACGCAAGCACGACCATCCTTGATAGAGTATGTAGTACGCAATACCGGGTTTCAATAAAAAATGATATATTGTTATAATATTATTATTAACTAGCCGTTACGAATAGTATTAACTACGTTTTTAATGTTATAACATTATTATTCATCTTACACATTTTCTAGATCATCGTGTGGGAAAAAATAAATTTTTCGAGTAAAATAATTATTTTTTAAAAAATACAGTTTTGCCGCCTTTTGATGGCACAGCAACATTAAATATAGATTTGAAATTTTCATAAGTTAAATTTGATAAAATAAAATTCTTCTTTGGAATCAGTATATAAAAATTTAATTTGGATAAATTTTTCATATTATTATTATAACTATAATATTTTAATGAATAGTACAAACACACTATATTTTAATTGAAAACAATGTTTTTCATCGTAATAATTTATATGGTTAAATTATAATAATAAATTTTTTATATGTATAAATAGAATATATTTATTACATTTAAAATAATTTATGTTATTAGCATTGATTTTAAATTGAATTAATAGGTAAAATAGTTTCAATCTTTTGCAATGTTTTAACTTTTAAAACTCAATTTCTTAACGACGGGATTAATTTTAAATTAATTTCTAAAACTTCTGTGATTTGAATCTGGAAAAATGGATTCCATATTTTGAATCAGTTGGTACAAATTATGTTAATAAGCAAAGTTTTATTTTTAGACATTATGAATAGTAACTACGTTAAATTTTATTTTCCATAGTTAAAGGTAAATCGACGTAATTAAGGGTAAATATAATATTATAAAATTACCCTAACACTTGTCCTAATATATTGGATGATTATATTTTACTCTAAATCATACTTGGGTCGAAATGGAATCTAAAGGAATCCACTTGTATTTGACTAAGACCTTTTATTTATTTAATTTAAAGGAAAGTGAAATGTCTCACTCAATCTTTAATAATTAGATTATTTTTAATATATAGTTATGCAGAATAGAAATTCTATTATAAATACTAATTTGAAATATAAAATGTTTCTATTTCTCATGGTAATTTATTTTCAATTTTTAATAAATTTTTTATTCCCTTAAAATCTTAAACATTAATGATGTAGAAATTATTTATTTAGTGAAAAATCAATAATATAGTTTTTATTAAAATAATAATATCTATCAAATGGACCCGAAACATTGCCAAACATTATTGGTCGAGTCTATCTATACCCTAATCATCCAAGGGTCGATATTTGTACCATTTTGATCCTTATAAAACCGATTAGGACATTTACATTATTTTATTTTAAATGATGTCAATGATGTCACCTCCATAATTTAATAAATATAACAATTTACATGTTGTAATTTTAAGATGATAAATTCTAGTAAATATATTATTATTAAAGGTATTATATTTATCTTAATCATAGGATTTTATGTTTAATTATTATGTAAATAATAAGTATATTAAATTATAATACAAAAATTATGTAGTAATTGTTTTATTACGAGAAATATCAAATAAATGGTTTTATAAATATTAAAATAAACATTTTATGAACTAATTAATGTTCTATACAAATTTTATAGATGAATATGACATGTTAGGAATCTATTAAACATTTTGGTTCGAATATATCCTCTGTTTTGATTTTATTTACATTCTAATAAATGAATAGTGTCAAAATGAACACTATTGTTATTTTATAAAAATAAAATATTATTAAATTGATTAAAAATCTCTAAAATATTTAAAAATTATAAATTAAAATTTATATGATCTAACATGTCATAAAGTATCAAATTATGAATAATTAAGAACACATAAGTAAATATTTTTAACCATATAAAATTTATAACATTATTACGATAAATAAAATTAAATGGATTAAATAAAGATAAATCGAAATGATAGGTTTTAAATAAAATAAAAACATGACTAAATTTAATTGTTTGATGAGATATAAACCCT
Source organism: Viscum album (assembly GCA_963277665.1). Taxonomy (NCBI): domain Eukaryota; kingdom Viridiplantae; phylum Streptophyta; class Magnoliopsida; order Santalales; family Viscaceae; genus Viscum; species Viscum album. The sequence continues at coordinate 2,007,483,180 of OY728148.1, read as the reverse complement.
ATATTATCTAATATCATAATTTTAGCCACTCTAGAAGTTTTTATGTGGGGTTAGGATTTATTATAAATTAATATTTTAGTGGTTTCTAAAAGTGCCCCACTCCTCCCTTATAAAAGGGAACCACCTCCCTCTCCTATTTAAAAACATTGAGCCTTCATGATCTGACAAACCATGACCACTTCTATTATCAACCTCCCTGTTAATATTCTGGAGATTTTGGTCTTCTAAAAAGACTAACTCTAGTCCCTTAAGAATAAGCTTAAAAGAAGTGCGTCGAAGAAGAGATAATCTCTTCTACCAATTCTTTCAAGTTTCTTTATTCTTCAAATTCCTCATATTTAGTTGTTTCACTGTAATGTAATACAATAAGTATCACTAATATACTTATATGATATTATAAATATGAAAAAACCCCATTTCACCTTCTATCCATCCTATGAAAAATGAAACCATCGCACGTACGTACGTAAAGAATACCTTCTCCATATCGTGGTGTAATTTGTTTTCACACTATCACCATAATTGGATGGGTATAATGGTGTAAAGAATAAATATATATGGTTAATATAGCATCATACGGATTATGAGATATTATATCATCCACTCCAATCCTAATCAATAATTATGGGACTGATATCATCACTCGTGCGTACGTGTGGACTACTGTCTACACGAATGCGATGAGATTTATTTTCCATTATTAACGATTAAAGAATGATTATAATGTATATATAATAAATAATCAGGAAATATATTAAATAATAATGATACTGTATTTATGTACATATACGTTTCATTTACTTAATTCCATTCAATTCAACAAGGAAACGAAAAAAATGTTCATGCGTACGTACGACCTACCGTCTCCATGAACTGTGTATTTCATTACATTTATCGATCAATAATATATATTTATATTCTGAATATATATATTATATATAAATCATGTTTTACATTCTGGAATTAAGTAAATCAGGATATAATTAATAATATCAATAACAACAAGTCGAAACATGAACGATAAATTAAATGATTTTACCCAAAACACTGCTTTAACAAGGAATTTAAAAAAAATGGGTAATATAAAGTCATAAATGAATCATATATGATGTCATAACAATTAATATGATTCTATAATAAGTCAATTTCATTATTTCAATCATTATATAGGAGGTTCTGAAACATACAAAGCATATCGGACATAAGGTAAGGGATAATTTTGCAATCTCATTTTTATCCAAGAATGCTTATACGTAAGTATTTACTGAGGTTATATTTTTCATCCATGTCCATAAAAATGTTGTCATAAAATTTTTAATATTATTACATGTTTTTTAAGTTCATTTCTACACCTATTAAATTTTACTTTTTGTTATGGAAGGAATCTTTCTTTTATTTACCATACATGGTACTTTTTGAATTTTCTGGAAAAAGTTCGAGAAGAATGTTTTTTTAACTTATACGGCATGAACGGATTTTTACGGTTTCATATCACCTTATTTTCAGGAATTTTACTCTACAATATTTGAGGAATATTTTCAACAAAATCATTTTTTTTAAAATTACATGGCTATTTGTGAAAAGAAAATGATTTTGAAGAAGAAAGGATATTTTCCTCAAAAATTCTTTTCAAGTGTTTTATCAAAAACAATTTCCATCTAAGATGACATTATTTCATATGTGTATGTTTCAATTATAATGTCTCTATGATTTACATGGTTTCACTTTTCTAATGATGAAATTATATCCCTTTGTTTAATATAGATTATGTTATGATGGGATGATGTTTATGAAACCCATTTTTTTCATTGGGTTATGATGAATGATTTATGTTTATTTTGTGGCACAAGTAAGAATGATTTCATTATGATATAGTTGGGTCCTATATCTCCCTTCAATGCATTGGGTAAATATTTATATCTCATGAGATAGACATGGATGGAATGGTAAGTTAATATGGTTTAGTGATAAATGACTAGAACGAGGAGTGAACTCGATTTAGAAAGGGACATTGTCCACTATGATGGTCTTGGCACTAATGCATTGGCTACTATGAAAATAATATCATGTTCATAATGGGTTTCTACAATTAAATGTTTTATTCTCATGATTTTTTATCATGATTGATGTTCCTTTATGATCTATGACTTACATAATTTCAAGATTTATTTTACAACTCAAGATTTTGATGTTTAAACTTTATGTTCACGTTTTGAAGTCCAAATATATAGGTTTGTTTTATATTCTCCATGACTACCCATACTATGAATTTGATCTCACCATTTATATGTTTTCTTTACCCCAGGATATAAAGAAGGGTTTTTATGTAAGAAAAAAAAGGGAAGATCTTTATCGGATAAGTTGAGGATCTTTGACCAAGATTAGAAGATAATGTTCCATGTTTCCAAAGACACTAAACTATTATGGTCCTCTGGTGTCTATTTTTGTTATATATTAAGTATTCCTAAAAAGTAATTTAATTTCTATGTACATCTTGCTTTGGATCTCTGCAGTTGGTATTTGAGGGAAGGTTTCGTTAACCTTTGGAAACTAGGATGCGAAAACTTTAGTGAAATCCCTAGAAATATTTCTATGGTATGTCAAGGGATGTCCTTAAGGTTAAGTATAAGTATAGGTTAGAGTCCTAGAATTATGTTGACGATCATGAATAATATTGGGTGAACATAAGGTGTCATGGATTAAAGAATTTTTGATACGTTAGACATCCCATTAGTGACTTTTTATAATTATGTGGTTCCTCGTTATTTTAACTGTTTCATACACTATGGTTTTTGGTTTAAGTCAATGAAGGGAATGAGAAGGAATTCAGGTAACATTGATTCCAATGGAAAAATTGGTGACTATGATCAATGAAATTATGTAATTCCTGGATAGAAAGATATTGTGATTACGCCGAATGAGTCAACTCGATATATGATTAACAAGGTGAACTTTAGTTTTATTCCTAAGTTATCAAATAAGAGGAAGATGGAATTTTATGCATGTTCTCATGGTGAGGATCATAGAGAAAGGAACATTGAGAATTCTAAATAAGGGAAGAAGAACCTTGAGTAATACCTCAAATGGAGGGGAAGATGTTTTCTATATGTAGAAACGGTTCATAGAGTTACAGACTGTTATGGAGTCCAATGTCTTATCTATGGAGAACATGGGCATTACACAACTCAATGCCCTAACCGAAGAAGTTACTTATAAATCAAGGAAGGAACTATTCCATGCCAATCATTGAAGAGGATGTATTGAAGGGCTTATGTGTTGGAATTCAATAATAATGTTGTTGAGGTACTTTTATAGTATATTTAAATATATTTGTATTGGTCCATTGTGGTTTTGTATAAGAATATGGTACCGGTAACCATGAAAAGTGACTCAAATATTTTGGAAAGCAGATGATATGTGCATAATCAAGGGATAAGGGTAAAATAAATTATTTGATAGTATTCATGAGCTCATGATTGATATAAGGACTAAGTGATATCATGGGTTGAGTATATAGAAATTTTGGGATTTTGGTATATGGAAAGAGTTTTCTTTTGACCGCATTCATGTTTTCAACGAGGTTCTATGTTAATTCATGTTTCAAATGAATACATTATTAAGGTATTCACATGTTTGGAATGTGACCAACAAGATATATCTTATGATATATGGGAGATAAATGATGGCATTCACGTGCTTGTTATATGATATTTCAAATCGTTTTATTTATACTATGTGATTGGACATATGTATTTTGGATAAGCCTAATGATTGTAATGGATTATGTTGGACATCATATATTATTTCTTAAGAATAGAATTTTTTTTGATATTATTTCTGGAATGTTATGATAGAGTAGTTTTAGAAAATGGGACAACCAGCAGGACGAGAGACAACCCGTCGCGTCAGACAATGTTTCGGGAATCAAACCCACAACTGAAGTGAAAAAGGCCATTATTACCTACCACTGTCTTACAATAAGTCCCTGGATAGTAGAAACTAGATTTATTTTATTAAGAGGTATGATAGTTGAAGTAGAAGTCCAATTTTGGAATCATATATGATTAATCTCAGCATAGATGGACTTATGTATATTTAATAACTTATGCTAACTTTTTATGATAGAAACAGATGGGATGACTTATCATTCTATCACATTATCTTCTATCACTTCAAGAATGAAAACTTCCACTTCATTTCATTAAGAGATGAAGTGGAACTTGTTCAAGGCACAAACAACAGTGAGATTGTAACAAAATCAAGTAAGTATTTTTTCTAATTCAAAATTTTCAACTTTAGGGAAATGATATTGAAAACTAGAAGTGTTGTCCTCGTGCTCTTATATCTGATGAATCAGATGGTACAGTAGATCATCAAAATTTTATGGCTTTGTGATTGTTTTATTTTTTATAGCCATGTTCTCTACCACTCTCCATCAGAACTTGATGGTTATGTTTCTCCTCCATATCCATATTTTCACCTATAATCTCCTATGTTCAAACCCAGTGATCAGTTTATTTCGGTAACCGATATGTTTCATACTTCACTTTTTAAAATTAAGTTTTAGTATTCTTTTTTATGATGTGGGTTTCTATGAAATAAACTTTCAAGTAGTAAAACATTTATAACCCCGACAAATTTCGAGAGTGAAATTCATTTTAAGGGGTGTAGAATGTAACACCCTGAGATTTTATGAGAATTATTCTTTTTAATTTCATTGATGTCTTGTTTTGTATGCTACACCAAAGGGATTCTTTCACTACATGTACCCTTGACTTGGCTTTCATTAAACGCATTCATGACCTTCCATGATAGCGCATGTAGTACACAATACCGGGTTTCACTAAAAACATATATATTGTTATAATATTATTATGAACTAGCCATTATGAATAGTATTGACTACATTTTTAATGTTATAACATTATTATTCATCTTAAAAAATTTCTATAACATCGTGTCGAAACAAAATAAATTTTCCGAGTAAAATAATATTTTTCAAAAATACAGTTTTGCCGCCTTTTGATGGTACACCAACATTAAATCTAGTTTTTGACATGTTTATAAGTACAATTTGACAAAATAAAATTCTTATTTGGAATTAGGACATAAAAATTTACTTTGGATAAATTTTTCATATTATTCTGATAACTTTCATATTTTAATGAATAGTAAAAACACGCTATATTTTAATTAAAGACAACATTTTTAATCATAATAATTTATATGGTTAAATTATAATATTGAATGGTTTTAATGTATAAATAGAATATATTTTCACCATTTAATATAATATATGTCATTATCATTGATTTTAAATTTAATTCATTGGTAAAATCATTTCAATCTTTTGCAATGTTTTAACTTTTAAAACTCGTTTTCTTAACAACGGGATTAATTTTAAATTAATTTCTGAAACTTATATGATTTGAATTAGGAAAAACGGACTCCATATTTGGAATCATTAGGTCCAAATTATCTTAATAAGCTACCTTTTATTTTTAGTCATTATGAATAATAAGTACGCTAAATTTTATTTTCCATAGTTAAAGGTAAATCGAGGTAATTAAGGGTAAATATAATATTATAATATTTCCCTAACACTTGTCCTAATATAACTTGATGATTATATTTTACCCTAAATCATACTTGGGTCGAAATGGAATCTAATGGAACCCACTTGTATTTGATTAAGACCTTTTATTTAATTTATTTAAAGGAAAGTGAAATGTCTCACCCAAACTTTAATAAATAGATTATTTTTAATATATAGTTACATAAAATATAAATTCGATTATAAAAACTAATTTGAATGCTAAAACGTTTTTCTTTATCATGGTAATTTATTTGTAATTTTTAATAAATATTTTATTACTTTAAAATCTTATACATTAATGATGTACAAATTATTTATTTATAGAAAAATCAATAATATAGTTTTTATTAAAATAATAATACCAATCAAAAGGAAACAAAACTTGGCCAAACATTATTGGTCGACTATATCTATACACTAATCATCCAATGGTATATATTTGGACCATTTGGAGCCTGATAAAACTTATTAGTAAATTTACATTATTTTATTTTAAATGATGTCAAAGATGTCACCTTCATAATTTAATAAATATTACAATTTACATGTTATGATTACAATTAAATTTTTTATTCCCATTCTATTTTATCATGATTGATGTTTCTTTATGATCTATGACTCACATACTGCCAAGATTTGTTCCACAACTCAAGATTTTGATGTTTAAACTTTATGTTCATGTTTTGAAGTTGAAATGTATATGGTTTGTTTTATTTTCTCCATGCTTACCCATACGGAGAATTTGAGCTCACCCTTTATATGTTTTCTTTTCCCCAGGATATAAAGAAAGGTTTTAGGTAAGAAAAAAATGGAAGATCTTTATGGGATATGTTGAGGATCTTTTACCAAGATTAGAAGATAATGTTCCATGTTTACAAAGACACTAAACTATTACGGTCCTTTTGTGTCTGTTTTTCTTATATATTAAGTATTTTGAAAAAGTAATGTAATTTCTATGTATGTCTTGCTTTTGGTCTCTATAGTTGGTAAAAGAGAAAAGGTTTCGTTAACCGTTGGAAACTAGGATGTGAAAACTTTAGTGAAATCCCTAGAGATGTTTCTATGGTATGTCAAGGGATGTCCTTAATCTTATGTATACGTATAGGTTTGAGTCCTAGAATTATGTTGACGATCATGAATAATATAGGGTGAAAATAAGGTTTCATGGATTAAAGAATTTTTGACAAGTTATATATACCATAAGTGACTTTTTATGATTATGTGGTTCCTCATTATTTTAATTGTTTCATACACTATGGTTTCTGGTCTTAGACAGTGAAGGGAATGAGAAGTAATTCGGGTAACATTGATTCCAATGGAAAATTTGGTGACTATGATCAATGAAATTATGTAACGCCTGGATAAAAAGATATTGTGATTATTCCGAATTAGTCATCTCGATATATGATTAACAAGGTGAACTTTAGTTGTATTCCTAATTCATCAAATAAGAAGAAGATGGAATTTTATGCATGTTCTCATGGTGAGGAGCACAGAGAAAGGAAGATTGGGATTTTTAATGAAGAGAAGAAGAACCTTGAGGAATACCTCAAATGGAGGGGAAGATGTTATCTATGTGGAGAAAAGGGCCATAGAGTTACAGACAGTTATGGAGTCCAATGTCTTATCTACGGAGAACATGGGCATTACCCAAGTCAATGCCCTGACCTAAGAAGTTACTTCTAAATCATGGAAGGAACTATTCCATGCCAATCATTGAAGAGGGTGGATTGAAGGGCTTATGTATTGGAATTCAATTATAATGTTTTTGAGGTACTTTTATAGTATATTTAAATATCTGTGTATTGGTCTATTGTGGTTTTTTATAGTAATATGGTACCAGTAACCATGAAAAGTGACTCAAATATTTTGGAAAGTATATGATATGCGCATAATGAAGGGATAAAGAGAAAATAAATTGTTTGATAGTAATTATGAGCTCATTATTGATATAAGGAATAAGTGATATCATAGGGTTGAGTATATAGAAATTTTGGGATTTTAATATATAGAAAGAGTTAACTTTTGACAGCATTCATGTTTCAACTAAGGTTCTATGTTAATTCTTGTTTCAAATGAATACATGATTAAGGTATTCACATGTTTGGAATGTGACCAACAAGATATATCTTATGATATATGTGGGCTAAATGATGGAATTCATGTGTTTGTTATGTGACATTTCAAATAGTTTTCTTTATACTTTGTGATTGGACATATGTATTTTGGATAAACCTAATGATTGGAATGGATTATTTTGTACATCAGATAGTATTTCTTAAGAATAGAACTTTTTTTCAATATTATTTCTAGAATGTTATAATAGAGTAGTTTTAGAAAGAGGGATAACCCGCAGGACGAGAGACAACTCGTCGCATCGGACAATGTTTTGGGAATCAAACCCACAACCGAAGTGCGACAAGCCATTATTACCTACCACTGGCCAACAATAACTCCCTGGTTAGTAGAAACAAGTTTTATTTTATTAAGCGGTATGATAGTTGAATTATAAGTCCATTTTTGGAATCATATACGATTAATCTCACCATAGATGGACTTACGTATATTTAATAACTTATGATAACCTTTTTATCATAGAAATAGATGGGATGACTTATCATTCTATCACATGATCTGCTAACACATCATGAATGAAAAATTCAACTTCATTTCATTAAGAGATGAAGTGGAAATTGGTCAAGGCACAAATAACAGTGATATTGTACCAAAATCAAGTAAGTATTTATTCTAATTCAAAATTTTAAACATTAGGGAAATGATATTGAAAACAAAAAATGTTGTCCCATTGCTCTTATATCTGATGAATCAGATGGTACCTTAGAACATCAAAAATTTATTGCTTTGTGATTGTTGGATTTGTTATATCCATGTTTTCTACCACTCTCCATCAGAACATGATGGTTAGGTTTCTCTTCTTTATCCATTTTTTCACCTATACTCTTCTATGTGAAAACCTAGTGATGAGTTAATTTGGGTAACAGATATGTTTCATAATTCACCTTTTAAATTTAAGTTTTAGTATTCTTTTTTACGATGTGGGTTTCTATGAAAGAAAATTTCAAGTAGTAAACCTTTTATAACCCCGAGGAATTTCAAGGGTGAAATTCATTTTAAGGGGTGTAGAATGTAGTAACCCGAGATTTTATGAGAATTATTCTTTTTAATTTCATTGATGTCTTGTATTGTAGGCTACACCAAAGGGATTCTTTCACTACATGCAGCCTTGACTTGGCTTGCATTACACGCATTCACGACCTTCCATGATAGCGTTTGTAGTACACAATATCGGGTTTCACTAAAAACAATATATTGTTATAATATTATTATGAACTAGCCATTATGAATAGTATTAACTACATTTTTAATTTTATAACATTATTATTCATCTTACACGATTTCTATAACATCGTGTAGGAAAAAAATAAATTTTTCGAGTAAAATAATATTTTTAAAAAATGCAGTTTTGCCGCCTTTTGATGGCACACCAACATTAAATCTAGTTTTGACACGTTTATAAGTACATTTTGACAAAATAAAATTCTTCTTTGGAATCAGGATATAAAAATTTACTTTGGATAAATTTTCATATTATTCTGATAACTTTCATATTTTAATGAATAGTAAAAACACGCTATATTTTAAATTAACACAACATTTTCTTATCGTAATAATTTATAAGGTTAAATTATAATATTTAATGGTTTTAAAGTATAAATAGAATATATTTTTACCATTTAATATAATTTATGTCATTAGCATTTATTTTACATTGAATTCATAGGTAAAATCATTTCAATCTTTTGCAATGTTTTAACTTTTAAAACTCGTTTTCTTAACAATTGGATTAATTTTAAATTAACTTCTGCAACTTGTATGATTTTAATTTGGAAAAATGGATTCCATATTTGGAATCAGTAGGTCCAAATTTAGTTAATAAGCTACTTTTTATTTTTAGTCGTTATGAATAGTAACTACGATAAATTTTATTTTCCATAGTTAAAGGTAAATTGAGTTAATTAAGGGTAAATATAATATTATAAAAATTCCCTAACACTTTTCCTAATATAATTGGATGATTATATTTTACCCTAAATCATACTTGGGTCAAAATGGAATCTAATGGAACCCACTTGTATTTGATTAAGACCTTTTATTTAGTTTATTTAAAGGAAAGTTAAATGTCTCACCCAAACATTAATAAATAGATTATTTTTAATATATAGTTATATATAATATAAATTCGATTATAAAAACTAATTTTAAAGCTAAAATGTTTTTCTTTATCGTGGTAATTTATTTTTAATTTTTAATAAATATTTTATTACCTTAAAAGCTTATACATTAATGATGTACAAATTATTTATTTAGTGAAAAATCAATAATATAGTTTTTATTAAAATAATAATACATATAAAAAGGACACGAAACTTGGCCAAACATTATTTTTCGACTATATCTATACCCTAATCATCCAATGATCGATATTTGTACCATTTTGATCCTTATAAAACCTATTAGGACATTTACATTATTTTTCCACTATCACCTTACTTGGATGGGTATAATGGTGTAAAGAATAAATATATATGTATATTATAACATCATACTTATTCTGAGATATTATATCTTCCACTATAATCTGATTAAATAAATATAGGAATGATATCATCGCTCGTGCGTACGTACGGACTGCCGTCTCCACAAACGTGATGAGATTCATTTTCCATGATTAACCTTTCAAGTATGATTATAAATTATATATCATAAATAACCATGAAATATATTACTTAATAATGATAAATGATTTAGGTACATATATGTTTCATTTACTTAATTCCATTCAATTCAATAAGGAAACGAAAATAGTGTTCATTCGTACGTATGACATACCGTCTCCATGAACGGTGAATTCCATTCCATTTATCGATCTATCATATATATTTATATGCTGAATATATATTATAAATAAATCATGTTTTACAGTCTAGAATTATGTAAATCAGGATATAAGTAATAATATCAAGAACAACAAGTCGAAACATATATGATAAATGAAACGATTTTACCCAAAACGCTGCTTTAACAAGGAATTTACAGAAAAAACGAGTAATATAAATTCATAATTGAAACATATATGATATCACAACAATTAATATGATTCTATAATAAGTAAATGACATTATTTATATCATTATACAGGTGGTTCAGATACATACGGAGCATATCAGACATAAGGTAAGGGATACATTTGCAATCTCGTTTTTATCTGAGAATGCTTATTTGTAAGTATTTACTGGGGTTTTAATTTTCATCCAGGTCCATAAAAATGTTTTCATAAAATGTTTAATATTATTCCATGTATGTTTAAATTAATTTTTACCCCTCTTCACTTTTACTTTGTGTTATGGAAGGAATCTTTCTTTTGTTTACCATACGTGGTACTTTTCGAGTTTTCTTGAAAAAGTATGAGAAGAATGTTTTATTAACTTATACGGCATGAAAAGATTTTTACGGTTTCATATTTCCTTATATTCATGAATATTACTATACAAGATTTAATGAATATTTTCAACAAAATTATTTTCTTTTAAAATTTCATTGAATTTTGTGAAAAGAAAATGATTTTGAAAAAGAAAGGATATTTTCCTCAAGAATTCATTTCAAGTGTTTTATCAAAGGCATTTTCCATCTAAGATTACATTATTTAATATGTGTATGTTTCAAGTATAATGTATCTATGATTTACATGGTTTATCTTTTCTTATGATGATATAATGACCATTTGTTTTATATGTATTATGTTGTGATGGGATGATGTTTATGAAACCAATTTTATTCATTGGGTTATGATGAATGATTTATGTTTACATTGTGGAAAAAGTAAGAATGATTTCATTATGAAATGGGTGGGACATATATATCCCTCCAATTCATTGGGTAATGATTTATATCTCATGATTTAGAAATGGATGGAATATAAGTTAATTCGGTTCAGTGATACAGGACTGGAACGCGGAGTGAACTCAACTCGGAAAGGGACTTTACCCACTAAGATGGTCTTGGCAGCAATGCCTTGGCTACTATGGAAATAATATGATGTACTTAATGGTTTTCCACAATTAAATGTTTTATTACCATGCTATTTTATCATTATTGATGTTCCTTTATTATCTTTGCCTTACGTACTACCAATATTTATTTCATAACTCATGATTTTGATGTTTAAAATTTGTGTTCACGTTTTGAAGTTCAAATGTATATGGTTTGTTTTATTTTCTCCATGCTTACCCTTGATGAGCATTTGAGCTCTTCCTTTATATGTTTTCTTTTCCCCGGGATATAAATAAAGGTTTTAGGTAAGAAAAAAAGGGTAGATCTTTATGGGAGATGTTGAATATTTTTCAACAAGATTAGAAGATTATGTTCCATGTTTCCAAATACACTAAACTATTATAGTCCTTAGGTGTCTGTTTTTATTATATATTAAGTATTCCAAAAAAGTAATTTAATTTATTTCTATGTCATGCTTTGGGATTCTATATTTTGTTTCATAGGAAATGATTAGTTAACCTTTGGAAACTATGATGCGAAAATTTTAGTGAAATCCCTAGAGTTATTTCTAAGGTATGTTCTAGGGATGTCCCTATGGTTAAGTATACATATAAGATAGAGTCCTAGAATTATGATGAAGATCATGAATAAACTAGGGTGAACCTAAGGTGTCATGGATTAAATAATTTTTCATAAGTTAGACATCCCATAAATGAATTTTTATGATTATGTGGTTCCTTGTTATTTTAACGATTTCTTACACTATGGTTTCTGGTCTTAGTCAATGGAGGAAATGAGAAGGAATTTAGTTAACATTTAATCCAATGGACAAATTGGTGACTATGATCAATGAAATTATGTAATTCCTGGAGATAAAGATATTGTGATTATGTCGAATCAGTCATCTAAATATATGATTAAAAAGGTGAACTTTAGTTGTATTCCTAAGTCATAAAATAAGAGGAAGATGGAATTTTATGCTTGTTCGCATAGTGAGGAGCATAGAGAAAGGAATATTGAGATTTGTAAAGATGGGAAGAAGAACCTTGAGGAATACCTCAAATGGAGGGAGTATTTTATCTATGTGGAGAAAAGGGTCATTGAGTGACAGACTGTTATAGAGTCCAATGTCTTATCTATGGAGAACATGGGCATTACCCAACTCAATGCCCTAACCTAAGAAATTACTTCTAAATCGAGGAAGGAACTATTACATGCCAATCATTAAAGAGGATGGATTTAAGGGATTATGTATTGGAATTCAATAATAATGTTGTTGAGGAAATTTTATAGTATATTGAAATATCTCTGTATTGGTCCATTGTGGTTTTCTATAAGAATATGGTACCAGTAACCATGAAAAGTGATTCAAATATTTTTTAATGCAGATGATATGCGCATAATGAAGGGATAAAGAGAAAATATATTGTTTGATAGTATTCATGAGCTCATGATTGATATAAGGACTAAGTGATATCATTGTTTGAGTATTTAGAAATTTTGGGATTTCGGTATATGGAATGAGTTAACTTTTGACAGCATTCATGTTTTCACTAAAGTTATATGTTAATTCATGTTTCAAAAGAATACATGATTAATGTATTCACATGTTTGGAATGTGACCAACAAGATATATCTTATAATATATTGGGGATAAATGATGGAATTCACGTGCTTGTTAAGTGACATTTCAAATCGTTTTATTTATACCATATGATTGGACATATGTATTTTGGATAAGCCTAAATATTGGAATGGATTATGTTGGAAATCATATTGTTTTGTTTAAGGAAAGAAATTTTTTTTATATTATTTCTGGAATGTTATATCAGTGTAGTTTTAGAAAAAGGGACAACCTACAGGACAACAGACAACCCGTCACGTCAGAAAAATTTGTAGGAATCGAACCCACAACCGAAGTGCGACATGCCTTTATTACCTACCACTGGCCTACAAGAAGTCCCCAGTTAGTAGAAACAAGTTTTATTTTATTAAGCGGTATGATAGATGAAGTATAAGTCCGTTGTTGGAATCATATACGATTAATCTCACCATAGATGGAATTATGTATATTTAATAACTTATGCTAACATATTTATGATAGAAACAGATGTGATGTCTTATCAATTTCTCACATGATCTGCTAACACTTCACGAATGGAAAATTCAACTTCATTTCTTTAAGAGATGAAGTAGAAATTGTACAAGGCACAAACAACAGTGAGATTGTACCAAAATCAAGAAAGTATTTCTTATAATTCAAAATTTTGAACTTTAAGGAAATGATATTGAAAAACAAAAATGTTGTCCTTGTGCTCTTATATTTTAGGAATCAGATGGTACCTTATATCATCACAAATTTATAGCTTTGTGATTGTTGGTTTTTTCATAGCCATGTTCTCTACCACTCTCCATCAGAACTTGATGGTTAGGTTTCTCTTCCATATCGATATTTTCACCTATGTTCTCCTATGTGGAAACCCAGTGATGAGTTAATTTGGTTAACTGGTATGTTTCATACTTCACTTTTTAAAATTATGTTTTAGTATTCCTTTTTACGATGTGGGTTTCAATGAAAGAAACATTCAAGTAGTAAACCATTTATAACCCCGACGAATTTCGAGGGTAAAATTCTTTTTAAGGGGGGTAGAATGTAACAATCCAAGATTTTTTGAGAATTATTATCTTCAATTTCATTGATATCTTGTGTTGTACGCTACACCGAAGGTATGCTTGCACTACATGCAGCCTTGACTTGGCTTGCATTACACGCAATCACGACCTTCCTTGATAGCGTGTGTAGTACGAAATACCTGGTTTAACTAAAAAAGGATATATTGTTCTAATATTATTATGAACTAGCTGTTATGAATAGTATTAAATAAATTTTTTATGTTATAACATTATTATTCATCTTACACATTTTCTAGAACATCGTGTGGGAACAAAATAAATTTTTCGAGTAAAATAACTATTTTTAAAAAAATGCAGTTTTGCAGCCTTTTGATGGAACATCCACATTAAATCTAGTTTTGACGTGTTTATAAATTCAATTTTACCAAATAAAATTATTCTTTTGAATCAGGATATGAAAATTTACTTTGGATAAATTTTTCATATTATTCAGATAACTTTCATAGTTTAATGAATAGTAAAAAGACGCTATATTTTAATTAAAAACAACATTTTTCATCTTAACAATTTATATGGTTAAACAATTATATGGTATGGTTTTAAAGTATAAATATAATATATTTTTACCATTTAATATAATTTATGTCATTAGCATTGATTTTACATTGAATTCATTTGTAAAATGATTTCAATCATTTGCAATGTTTTAACTTTTGATACTCGTTTTCTTAACAACATGATTAATTTTATATTAATTTCTGAAAATTATGTGATTTGAATTTGAAAAAATGGATTACATATTTGGAATCATTAGGTCCAAATTATGTTAATAATCTAATTTTTATTTTTATTCATTATGAATAGTCACTACGGTAAATTTTATTTACCATAGTTAAAGGTAAATCGAGGTAATTAAGGGTAAATATAATATTATAAAATTACCCTAACACTTGTCTTAATATAATTGGATGATTATATATTACCCTAAATCATACTTGGGTCGAAATGGAATCTAATGGAACCCACTTGTATTTGATTAAGACCTATTATTTAGTTTATTTAATGGATAGTGAAATGTCTCACTCAAACTTTAATAATTAGATTATTTTTAATATATATTTATGCAGAATATAAATTCGATTATAAAAACTAATTTTAAATATACAATGTTGTTTTTATCATGGTAATTTATTTTTAATTTTTAAAAAATATTTTATTACCTTAAAATCTTATACATTAATGATTTAGAAATTATTTATTTAGTCAAAAATCTATAATATATATTTTATTAAAATAATAATACCTATCAAAAGGGCCAGAAACTTGACCAAACATTATTGGTCGTGTATATCTATATCCTAATCATCCAAGGGTCGATATTTGGACCATTTGGAGCCTTATAAAACCGATTAGGACATTTACATTATTTTATTTTAAATGATGTCAAAGATGTCACCTTCATAATTGAATAAATATAAAATTTTACATGTTGTGATTTTAAGATGATAAATTCGAGTAAAAATATTATTATGAATTTTATTATATTTATAATCATCATAGAATTTTATTTTAAAATTTTACGCAAATAATAAGTATATTAATGTATTATACAAAAATGATGTTGTAATTGTTTTATTAAGATACATATCAAATAAATGGTTTTATAAATATTAAAATAAACATTATATGAACTAATTAATGTTCTCCAAAAAATTTATAGTTGAAAATGACATGTTAGGAATCTATTAAACATTTTTTTAGAATATATCCTCTGTGTAGATTTTATTTAAATTCAAATAATTGAATTGTTTCAAAATGAAAACTATTGTTATTTTATAAAAATATCATATTATTAAATTGATTAAAAATCACATAAATATTTAAAAATTATAAATTAAAATTTATATGATATAAAATGTCATAATGTATTAAATTATGTATAATTAAGTACACATTTGTTAATATTTAAAACCATATAAAATTTATAACTTTATTACCATAAATAATATTAAATAAATTAAATAATGATTAATCAAAATGATAAGGATTAAAATAAAATCAAAAAATGTCTAAATTTAATTGTTTGATGATATTACAACCCTGTCTTATCTAATATCCGAATTTGAGCCAATTTGGATGTTTTTATGTGGGGTTAGGGTTTATTATGAATTAATATTTTAGAGGTTTCCCAAAGTGCCACTCTCCTCCCTTATAAAAGGGCAACTCCTCCATCTCCTTTTTACGCAAAATTGAGCCTTCAATCTCGGACAAACCCTGCCCACTACCCTTCTCAACTTTAATATTAATATTATGGAGGTTCGGGTCTTCTCAAATGACCAACTCTAGTCCCTTAAGAAGAAGCTTAAAAGAGGTTCAACGAAGAAGAGGTAATCTCTTCTACCGATTCTTTCAAGTTTCTTTCTTCTTCAACTTCATCTTCTTTAGTTGTTTAATTGTAATGTAATAAAATCAGTATCAATAATATACTGATATGATATTATAAATATTAAATAACTTGATTTCACCTTCTATCCATCTTATGGAAAACGAAATCACCGTGCATGCGTACGTACGAAATACCGTCTCCATGCTGTGGTGTAATCTGTTTTTCCACTATCACCTTACTTGGAAGGGTATAATGGTGTAAAGAATAACTATATATGGTTATTATAACATCCTACTGATTCTGAGATATTATATGATCCACTCCATTCCTATTCAATAAATATAGAAATGATATTATCGCTCGTGCGTACGTACGGACTACCGTCTCCACGAACGCGATGAGATTCATTTTCCATGATTAACCATTCAAGTATGATTATACAGTATATATAATAAATAATCATGAAATATATTACATAATAATGATACTTTATTTATGTACATATATGTTTCATTTACTTAATTACATTCAATTCAATAATGAAATGAAAACAGCGTTCATTCATATGTACGGCCTAATGTCTCCATGAACGGTTCATTTCATTCCATGTATTGATCTATCATATATGTTTATATGCTGAATATATATTATATATAATTCATGTTTTACATTCTAGAATTATTTAAATCATGATATAAGTAATAATATCAAGAACAACGAGTCGAAACATGTACGATAAATGAACCGATTTTACCCAAAACGCTGCTTTATCATGGAATTTACAAACAAAAATGGGTAATATAAAGTCATAAGTGAACTATATATGATATCATATCAATTAATATGATTCTGTAATAAGTCAATGACATTATTTAAATAATTATACCGGAGGTTTGGATACATACTAAGCATATCAGACAGAAGGTAATTGATAATTTTGCAATCTCATTTTTATCAGAGAATGCTTATATGTAAGTATTTATTGGGGTTATATTTTTCATCCATGTCCATAAAAATGATTCCATAAAATGTTTAATATCATTCCATGTATGTTTAAAGTCATTTTTACCCCACTTGACTTTTACTTTGTGTTATGGAAGTAACCTTTCTTTTGTTTACCATGCGTGATACTTTTTGAGTTTTCTGGAAAAAGTATGAGAAAAATGTTTTTTTAACATATACGGCATGAATATATTTTTATGGTTTCATATCGCCTTATTTTCATGAAGCTTACTATATAATATTTCATGGATATTTTCAACAAAATATTTTTTTTTAAATTTCATGTCATTTTTTGAAAAGAAAATGATTTTGAAGAAGAAAGGATATTTTTTTCAAGAATTCATTTCAAGGGTTTTATCAAAAACATTTTCCATCTAAGATGACATTATTTCATATGTTTATGTTTCAAGTATAATTTCTCTTTGATTTACATGGTTTCAATTTTCTAATGATAAAATTATATCCCTTAGTTTTATATGGATTGTGTTATGATGGGATGATGTTTATGAAACCCATTTTATTCTTTGTTTTATGATGAATGATTTATGTTTATTCTGTTGCACAAGTAAGAATGATTTCCTTATGAGATGGGTGGGACCTATATCTCCCTCCAATGAATTTGGTAAATATTTATATCTCATGAGATATACATGGATGGAACAGTTAGTTAATCCGGTTCAGTGATACAGGACTGGAACAAGGAGTGAACTCGATTCAAAAAGGGACTTTGTCCACTAAGATGGTCTTAGAAGCAATGCCTTGGCTACTATGGAAATCATATCATGTGATTAATGGTTTGAAATAATTAAATGTTTTATTACCTTACTATTTTATCATTATTGATGGTCCTTTATAATTTATGTCTTACGTACTACCAATATTTATTTCACAACTCATGATTTAGATGTTTAATATTTATGTTCACGTTTTGAAGTTCAAATGTATATGGTTTGTTTTATTTTCTCCATGATTACCCTGATTGAGAATTTGATCTCACCCTTTATATATTTTTTCCCCTAGGATATAAATAAAGGTTTTAGGTAAGAAAAAAAGGGAAGATCTTTATGGGAGATGTTGAATATATTTCAACAAGAATAGAAGATTATGTTCCAAGTTTCCAAAGACACTAAACTACTACGCTCCATTGGTGTCTGTTTTTGTTATATATTAAGTATTCCGCAAAATTAATGTAATGTCTATGTACGTCAAGCTTTGGGTCTCTTCAATTATTGATTCTATTTTTTAGTTCCTTCTATAGGATAGGTAATTATATTGGGGTGGAATCATGAACCATGGTTACCAACGTCATGTTTTTTGGGATTTAAAATATTCCACTCTATTAAATGAATTAGTAGTGTTTAAGAATTTTTCAGAAGAAGGGTATGTTAAAATATTGTGTTGTTAAATAGGTGTTTATGCAATGTCATAAAAGATAATATTTCATGGTTAGAAAGTTTATGTTTCACTCAAGTTTATGTGGTTGAGTAAAATAGAAATATCATTAATTTTGAGAATTTTTTGGATCTCAGAAGATTGAATTATGAATAACTTTTTTGGTTGGAAGTCTAGATTACAAGGGAGGAGGGATTATTATTCTATGTTTTATGTTTACAATTGTGATATTTATTTAATGACAATGCATGTATATCCAATTATTATTTATGGTATTAGTTTGTACCTTGTTGTCATGGGGCATGTCCAAATAAATAATTATTGGAATGTATGTTTCAGTTGAAATTTCTACACTTTAATGTTATTGATGTCACTATTGATGAGGTATCAACTATTTTAATTTAAAACCCCTATATAGTATTTTCTTATATAACATAATGGAAGTATTCTACATAGTTTAACTACAATATTACTTATAATTAATGGTTTTATGGATTATATATTGAGATTATCATTTATGATGACTATATAGTATCTCTATGTGAGGGATGTATATTGACACTTGGTGGGTCATTACAAGAATAGGTTATATTGTTAATTAATCCCTTTTTTTTGGTTATAAAAGATACAAATAACTAATTTTGTCACCAATATCCAATATGATGTTTTCTTACATTAATTCTTGGTGTAATTATACTAATCAAAATCATTTATCTATTTTATTTTGTGATCCAAATCATAATAACATTATGTAGTTATTTTTTCCTAGATGTGACCATATATTTGAGTGGGGTGTTCTAGTGGACCGATTCTAAATAAGGATTGATGTTTGAAAGTGTGTGATCTTCCCATGGAATTAGAGAAATTGTAAATGTTGAAATTTAGATGATCTAATGATGCCATATAGTAATTAAACATCATGATTTTGAGATATGATATCATGTTGGTTGGTGGGCCTGAGCATTTCTTGGATAATTCCATTAGAGGATGACATACTGATGTTTTTATATAAGAAATGTTATGGTACAGTGGTTATTGTATTCAAATAGTCGATGGAGCATTGGGGATAAATTATCAATAGTTGATTACTATGATGAAGACCACCATTTTTTGGAATTGATATGTATGATCTATGTATTATTGTGGTGAGCCACATTTTTTTTAGGATGAGTGGTTTATGATATAATGTTGTCTTGGGATATATGGTTGTGGTTTCGTGTTGTCTCGACATTAACTATGGTGATGCATATATATTTTTATGTTTGGTGATTACTAGGCATTGGTGTTTGTAGATACAGAGAACGAAATCATTTGATATTACAAGATAAGATTCAATGAGTTATCTATATATTAATGATCTAAGTACGTCAAGATATATGGGTAGATTATCACTACATAATATAGGAAATCATTGAACATTTCTCTAGGGTTTATTCTTGTTGTCTATATGAATATGATATGTGGTATCACCATCATAGGTTACCAATCATTACTTAAATTAATTGTTTCTTTAAATAATAATTGTTGTGTATTTAGTGAAATTATTAAGAGACTCTATATTCCCTTAAATACTAACATAATTATTTGGTCATAGATTTCTAAGGGATGGATTAAAACTATGTTCCATGGGAGTCATGGACTACAAGGATGTTAAAAAAAGGAAATAGATTAACACTGTAGACCTATAGATATGGTGTTCACAAGCGCCCTATGTTTAGAGAATGTTCTTTAGTGATTTTATGGAAATGAAATCACCCTTTCACTAGGTCTCCATGAGGATAAGATATTGATTGGTATATGAGTGGTCTAACATAAGTCTTTTCGTTGGTATGATATGTGAATGGACTAGATGCGGGTTTAGATAAAGTAAAATATTCCTAAGAGGATTGGGCCTTTTAGCGATAGGTGTGGAAATTGTACATCTAGATTTTGATGAGGAAATACTTATGAGGACGTCATGGAATCATGGTGGGTTCTTAGAGTTGGATGGTCCCTCAGAGTATATAAAATGTTTTATGAAGGGGTTTACTCCATTTTATGATTCAAGAGTCTAAATAAGGAGATGATGGATTAGATGCTAGTGTGGGTATTCTGTATTTTTAGATAGACTGGAATTATAATGATAAGAGGATTAGTGTCGTTTATCTTAGGATGGAACCTGGTTTGTGGGGATAGGTTATAATACAATATTTTTATGAGGTTATTGACTGAAATATTGATAATATAGTTAAAGAATGGTTGACATGCTGAGAGACGTCTATAGGGTGTGGGATGAGGATTATGGTTAGTGATTAGCAAATAGGATGGGTCTGAGGGTACATAAAGGATTCCCATGTGGATGAAATAAGAATGTAGATGTGTAAAAAATGGTGTAATTTTGTGACTAGGAAAATCATGAGAGGAATGTTTCTCTTTTTCTAGTTGGATTATTAGATTTTCATAGAGGCATGGGATAATCCTTGAGAGACGAATCTCGACTATGTGACTCAGAGGATAGAGTGGGATATGTTAGATAGGATTGGGTGAGTGGCCAACCCATGTTAGAAAGATACAAAGTATGGAGACACTTAGAGACACTTGGTGTTATTTATGTTATCTCATGTAGACACATGGGGTTATTTCATGACTACAACTGACTGTTGAAATACACCCACACAATGTTTTAGAAAAACAATTCCATCTCATGGAAGACCCCAAGGCTACTCTGGCATCCAATGTTTCCTCAAAATCACACCTCAAGCTATTACAGTATACAAGTTATCTATATCAACTAGTTAAGATTTCATCCCTACCCTCCATATGTAGAAAGCGATAAAAGGAAATAGTGTCCAATTAAATAAAGAAAATTTGATAAAACCTAAAAAAAACATACCTATATCCTATGACTATACATGTCACTACCCATTATATAAGAACCATAATGGACCATTGGACAAATAATGTTCCTGAATGAAAGGGGAAAAAATTTCTAGTTTCAAAAAGACACTATCAAATAGGGCATTCCTATTAATTAAAAATTAATCTTCATATTAATGGTATATAATCATTTCAATATGAGTTTTATTTTAGTTTGGTTTTGTTAGATACAAGTTTGTTTGGGTCATTTTCTTAAGATTTTGTTTTTCATGGTTTTGATTATATTATCATAGGCAACTAAATTCATTTGGGTTCTAATTGATTCAGTTTGATTACATTTGGTTAATATTAGTTTGTTTTAGATCAGTTTAGTTTTTTTTAGTAGGGGCCATGAATCTTAAAACCCAGTAAAACAAATTGATATTTGGGATAAACACACTAATTTTAGAATTATGTGAATTGGAATCCCTTAGGAATGGTCCTAAAATCATTTTCATGTCAATCATGTTGAAATTGTAGGATAAAACAAAAAAAATGAGAATTGGAACCCACTAGAATGATTGATGTGATAAAAATTCCACAACATCAATATATAGATCAAAATTCTCAATGTTCCACTAACTCCTGAAAATCCCACTAACTCAAGAAAATTTTATTAATGAAAACCCAAAGACCATGAATTATGTCTTGATTGGGGAGGGTAGCCTTAACCTAATAATTAAAGTAAACATCCATGATCTTTGAGTTTTGAACATATAATACCAAATGTGGAATGACATTAATCAATTAATGTTTTCCTAATAATTAGTAAAATTATTAAACATGCATGTAAAATGATCTGTCAAGAACAGGTGAAATATCGCTATCATATGAGTAAAAAATACCTTGTATGAAATTTTATGATATAAAAATTTTAACCTTATTATCTTTCTAAAATATGTGAATGAATTTTGAGTTCATATTTTCATACTTGAGCCACTCAAGATAGATGAATTCCATGAGAATATAAGAAAATACTAAATTTTACACTCTATGTAGACCTCATCCTCAAATGAAAACTTATATTCAATACCTATATTTTGAACATAAAGCATTATTGATTTAGTTAGTTTTACATCTGTAACCAAATCAACAAATTTATCTATATCCTAGTTTTAAATTACTAAACTAACTCACATGTGTTTTTATGATATCCTCAAAAAGGAATTTCCTATATTCATGTTCTTCAATTTCATGACAAAATTTTTATTACACTCATATATAGTGATCCAAGTGTCATTAAATCTCATTATCCTGGGGTGATTGTTGTATTTTTTTAAATTTTAGTTAAAAAGGGATTGTGATTCAAGTGAAATTTTGGATGAGTAGTACAAGTAACTAAATAGAAAATATTATCATTATTTTTTAGATAATTGAATGAAGAATCATGCTAGACTGTCTGTTATTCACAGTCTATTTAAACAAAGTGATTCTATAACCCAATATGTTGATTTGTAAAAGTTAGTTATTGTTAATAAAAATTTAAAAAGTATATAGTATAAATATTGAAGAAGGTTCTTCCAATCATCTCATTAGTTTATAGAAAATAGTTAAAATACTGAAAAACAATTCAAGATAAATCTAGTTGAGGATTCTTTAGATGATTCCATGGTTTAGAGAATTTTAAGAATATTTACCCCATAACCATCATAAAAATAATTTTTAATAGGAGCATCCCTTAATTTGGGGTTTCATTTGGTTCTCTCCTAGGAGCTTAATCTTATTACCTAATCTGTCCTACCACTTTTGGTATTTAGTTTAAATACATGGATGTGAGCATTAGATAGAACATTCTGCAGTGAATGTTTTAGGAATATTTCCTTTAACGCTATAATATTTATCCTAATTAATGGATACCTAAGAGGATATTTTAACTAATCGAGGTTCTTTGAATAAGGATACCCCTAATTATCATGAATTTTAGGAATGGTAATGTTTATCTTTATCACTATATTAATCAAAATACCAATGCATGTTTTAGTTTTGCTAATATGTTAGGCTCGAGTTTCATCTTAGTTTGGTTTTTTACACAAGTTATTTTGGAAAATTTTTATTAGATTTAGTTTTTATTGTTTTTGATTATATTAGATTCAACAATTTCATTCATTTAGGTTCTAATCAATTCATATTGATTACATTAGGTTTATACCAATTGGGTTTAGTTCAATTTATTTAATGTCGGTTGCAGTCATATTGGTTTTAAATCATTATATTTGGTCTAATTTCATATATCATTTGTAATATAAGATTAGTTCAAGATAGAATAGTTTGAAATGGTTTAATTTATTTTCATTTATGTTTTTCTATTTCAATTCTATTTTCAAGATATTTATCATTCTAGATCAGTTTTGGTTGATCTTATTTAAATTTATACCAGTAAGGTTTGGTTAGTTTATGATTGTTTTTTTAAACATTTCATTGTTTTTTATTTGGTTTTATCTTATATGTTGCGTGTTTGTGTGGTTCCACTTTATTTAGTTCAACTAATTTTGGGTTTAATCTTCATAGTCCTATTTGGTTTGGATTCTGGTGGTTCATCTTGGTTTGATGTGTATGTTGAAATCTTTATTGAGGTAGGTCACTAATTATGTACGTTTCAATCTGATAAAACATCGTATGATTTGTTTTAGATATTTTTAGATTTAATTTATATGTTTGGTATCGAATACTTTAAAATATTTTAGATTCATTTTGGAATATTTCTCTTTTACTCTCTTGAGGTTAATACAATTCGTATTATTTTTCTTCTTCCTACTTATATTATGTCCTCCTTCATTCATTTCAGTTTGAATGAGTTCATGTTGGTTTCATTTAAATTGGTTTGTTTCATCCTCAAGACTTTGTTAAAGGCATTGAAGCAGTTATTACGAATCTATAATGGGTCACCCATACCTTGGACATCCATGAAACATCAAATAAACCATTTTATAGAAATATAAATAATCCAAACGTGATTAATATAATTAAGATCAACTCAAAATTAAGAAATGAATCATAAAAATAAGAGTAAATGAAAGTATAATCAAACATACACTAGGTCAAGTTGAAAAATATAATAGCACATACCAAGACAGAATAAAAAAAATCAATTATAGCCACATATCCACTGTACTATATCATGATTCTTAGCATATCCCCATTTAAAAATCAATAAAACACATGATATGATTACACCAAAAGATGAATCTTGACCATATACACATAATAAGTGCTAAAAACACACAAAAATAGATATGCATGATGTAATGTGGTCTTATTCATGAAATTCAATCCTAATAATGATTTTTCATAGAGACAAAAATCAAAAAAACATCAAAATTAAAATTTTACAAACAATGAGAAGATAATAAACAAACATAAAATAATAGTAGATGAACAATACCATCCAAACCACATTTCAATCATCATCAAATACCAAAACACACCCAGGGTGACCTGATAGAACCGTGATACCCCCTGTGAACAGGGATCAATGTTAGAAATAGGGAACCTCAAATCCACTAAGGTTAAACAAATGAATCCCGGGAACCAAAGAGATGAAAACTCTAAGAAACATAGGAATTAATAAAGATTAATTCTCACATGGATGTACCGATAAAGAACCCATAATAAAATTATGAGAAATGGTGGGTTGATAGGGACAAGATAGAGGGGGACGTCATTCTGGGTGTTCATCCATGGGGTCTCACACACGATTAGAGTGGGGCCAGGGGACATCATTGATGGAGAGGGAACTGAGGGTGGGGGGGTGGATGTCTCCAGGAGAGGGATCCAAGAGGAGATCAGTGATCATCTTGGGAGGATAGGGAGCCTATAGAATAGAGGGTAGGGGGACTTCATCATCAGAGAGGGTGTCGAGAGGGGATGGTGGAACATCGCCGAAGGAGAGGGAGACAAGTGCGGAAGGGGGACAGGAGGCGGTGGTAGAGGTATGGAGGTTTAGGAGATCATGGTTGGGGAGGGGAGGAGAGGACCAGGAGGCTGAGTTCGGGGAGGGTTCATGTGGGGGGATTGAAAATTAAGAGGGAGATCAATAAAATTCTAAAATTGGTAATATATACCAATAGTTTTAAAAAAACCATTGGAATAAAAAACAATTTATCACATATCCAAACGGTTCTTACAAACCATAGGAATGCATGTTTGGGTATAGTCCCATTTTCCACTTGTAGTTTCAGGCACATACTATAACACATTGTAGATAGGTGACTACTAGTACTGGGGTTATAAAGTCAGGTATTATTTTGATGAAAAGTTTTTCTTAGCAATCTTCCTTTCCTTGTGGAAAAGTATTTCCATGCTTCTAGTCTGGGAGGCCGAGGGTAGGGTAAGGCTATGGACTATTCTTATTGCATCCATGTTGGTAGAGGGGAAATATTTTGGGTTGGAAAAACCCTTTATTATAAAGAATCTATCACTCCCCGCTATATTTTAACAATGGAAAACATCAATTTAGACATAGAGGACCATTTCAAGTGTTTTGGGGATACATTACCGCACACAATAGTTTATATTTGATGGTGAATTCAGTTAGAGTCCACAATCATTGATTTACCCCATTTTAATAGAAATTCATCATGATTCATCCATTGAACCTGAAACATGATGAAGTGTTGAGGTCACTAAATGCGTTGGGCAAATTCATATTCTTTCCTTTTGGTAACCCACAAACTAGAACATTTTTCGATGAAGGTATGGAAGACAATTATGATTTTGGGGACTATATGATGGAATACAGTGATGGAATTTTATCAACTAGAATGGATAATGAAATCATATATGAGGATTATGTACCCTATAAGTTTTTCCCTTGTTAAAATGTATTAAAAAATAAAGCATTATTCATTCTAAAAATTATGACATGAGAAACACCCAATGGTAGCCCAACAACTGTGGATTCCGATGGATTTAGGGACATCTAGATTATCAGTTACATTACCTACATCAGATGCATCAATTGGATTAGAGGATGGATATGAACAAGCATAAAATTCTTCATACCATCAAGGGGATTTAACAAAATGAATATATAGGGCAGTGTCCATGACAACTATTGTTCGTAACAACCATGGTAAAAGTTTTGAAGCCAAATATGATGTCATAGCTTCAGAAGATTCATAAACATCAGAAAATCCTCATAGAAAATCCACCAATAAGACTCAGGATAAGGGAACAATACCTCTAGCACCACGAAGATCAACTCACCATCATCAAAATGATATTACTATCCCACGTGATAATTATTTTGAAGAAGTAGAGATGCCTGGGAGGCCTTCTAATCAGAGGGTGTTGAGTTTTTTCTATAGCCAACCATATCAAAGAATATAGTTTTCCGGAATTTATCAATCTAGTACTGGGAAAATATGACTCGTGAACTCATGGATTCATGTGCATATCTCCAATATGGCCTTATAATATCATATGTGGGTTATATTAAAGTAACTTCTTATTGTCATCTGGATTGTAATCTGACCGATGTATGGGAGAATATTGTGGGGATGGAGACGTTTATATATTCAACTGATGACCATTCCCTGACCTAAAAATGTGTATCCAATATTTCGGATCAAGAGATAATTGAAGGGATAAAATTTTACCTAGAATAATAATGGGTCATTTTTTATACTGATAATATATTTCCCTTTTCTATTGATTCAATTCTGCTTCATCAATCATCATCATTAATTTTTATGGAATTTAATTTTGCCTCTTGAAATTAGAGAAGGAACATCAGGAAGGGTTCTTGAGTCACCAAAACACATACCCATAGGAAACCCTATTGATATATTCTATGAAACACTTAAGTGTTTAGGAATTTCTCTATGGTAAACCATATTGGAGGTGATGGTGATAGAAAATCAACAACTTCTACCTAAGGTTTCTAATTCCAAGAGGAGTATTTCAATCTCTCTAGTATCATATGAAAAGAAATTAATGAGATCATTGAGATTAATACAATGTGTATTTAAAAAATTAATTATTTTTAATATTAAATGGTATTATAACTATCTTGATACACCTTTGTTTCAATGTTCATATTCTCATAGGATCTGCTTCTATTTCTTCTCTTAGTGGAATAAAAATTGGTCCTTCATGGACTGACAAGTAAACTTCATGTGGAGAACTAATTTTTTAAGGTGAATCTGTATCCTTAATAGAAAAAGTACTAAGGATGTGGCTATAAATGAATCTATTTCTATATAGAGAAAAAAGGGTCATGGTAATATAAAATGCATTTCTACTAGGTATCACATGTTGTTTCTAATATTCTTTTCTTCATAATATCTAAGATCAGATTTCTTTGTGGATGGATACTACGGTAATCAATATTTATATTCCTATTCCTTTAGAAGGAAGGAATGAAGATCCTATGAAATATGAGGTAGATATAGGTGTTAATCCTAACTCGGAAAGACCTAATGATATTTCACCAGCTAATGAATTGACGTAACAAAATGTTAGTGGATCCAATGTGGTCATAGAACAACATTTTTTAGATACCTAAAATGGTGAGGATGCTATAACATACATATTCGTTTACACTTAACTGATAGATACCCTTAATCCAAAAAATTATATTCCAGGTTCCATCATGGAGTTTGGGGACTTCTATGAGAAATTGAATGGAAATAAGTTCTCATTCTATCATATTTCCTACATAATCATTCTTGTGTATGATAAATCATACTAAAACTCAATTTATTATGCTTTATACGCATAGAATCTTGAGAAGGCCCTTCAAGGGAAATGTTTCCACCTCTATCATACCTCTGTTGAAGTGACACTAACTGAAAATCCAACATTGGGAGATTCTCCAAAGACTATATTTTAATGACAGGGAATGAAAATGACAAATATCCACCTCAAGAAGTACCTACCCAAACTACAATTGTTAGGGATACTTGTGTGGAATCTACTCAAGAATCCAAATTATTATCGGGTAAATTTCATTGACTTCCTGGGTCATGTTTTGTTCTTATTACACATTTGGAGCTAATAGTCATTCTAATTCACCATTTACGTATATCAGATCCCATATTTGGGTCCCCTAGTGAATCCTCTGTGTTTTCTCAGTCAACAGTGGATGATAAAGAACATGCTTCTTCAAAAGTATCAGAGAAAAGCACTTCCTTAAGTGATATGATTCCAGAATATGTTTCACCTCAAGGTAGTGATTCTGATTTATACATAGATATGTAATGTTCTCTCGGTATGACAGGGTAGAAAACCTGGAAAAAATTTTGGGGTAAATTCTTCGAGAATAATTTAGATGAGATTCATTCACATTTTGGCCGACTTATAGGACTTTTAAGCAAACATGGATTGTGTGGATTTGATTATGGCCTAGTTTCTAATGCGATTAAATAAATCATTTTCCTGTAAGAGAAAGAGAAAAAATTAATGAATGATCTTTCAAATCAAAAACATCCAAGAAATGGTTAGAGTTTGTATGTTGTAGTATCCAAGGGAGAAGAAAACCACAGAAAGAATTTGGCCGAATTGTATAGTAAATTAAGGAGGAAACAAAGGAAATAGAACATCGTCATTAACAAATGAATTATGTACTAAATAAGTTTGAGAAAATGAACCAATCATTGGGATAAGTCCACATAGACAATGTTACTGCCATTTCAAGTTCTAGAGATGCATTACGTCCTAATGAGGAGGCTGAATCTACTCAACTAATTGATCTTTATCAAGTGATTGATAGGTCCCATGAGGCTATATAACAAATAAAGAGTCATGTTGACTGATTTTTTAAAATATTATGGTGATACTCCATTATGTGGATGGTCCTCCAATTTCTCTATAAAAATGAAAATGATATTTTCACCAATCATATATATCTCTTCATCCCTATTTTCATTCAATAATTGATAAATCAAATATGATTTTCATAACATAACAATTTTTGTCATATAATCCTAATTACATTAATAGGGATGGGGGCACATTAATTTTATCAAACCCATGGGGCCTAGTAAGCGTATATTGAATATTTATATGGTTATATAGACAACCACAAAAACATTGTATCTTTTTTTACTTCTTATAACTTGATATTTCTAAAACCATACAAAGTGAAGCTCTATCAAACTTTGACATGACTTTTTCCAGAGTGTCCTTTAGGGGTTTTCAACCTAGTGAGTAATGTGTCTTTTTTAGTAGGTAGTTCAAATCCATTCATGTTAGACTAATAAATATAATGTTTTGGTCAAATAGATTTTTCCCTGAATTTTGAGATTAAAATTTAATCAAATATTTATGGAAAGAAATGTCCCAATATTTTCTTAGATACATACATGGGGAATCTTGAGTCATGATTTGATTGATTTTTTATAGTTTCCAAATCTATAATTAGAAGAATCATAATAGAGGTGGTATCCTCTAAGAACAATGATACCACTTTTTGAAAAACCCAATATGTTGCCGACATTATGCAGGGCCAATAGCGGCATATACTGCATATCAAAACAGTGGAATTGTTTGGAAAACATACCTTTTATAAAGGAGATTTATGAAAGGCCACCTATGGGAACATACTTCATAGTTAGGACAAACAGATCTCATTAATTCTAAAATTATAGTATCGATAAACAAAGTGGGTTATGATTTTGATGTCTCAATAAATTGGTGTGTGGTCATTCCAAGAAAAGATGTATTAGAAAAGAATGCTCCACCTGTGTCAATATACACCATGAATAAGGAATGATTCCTACATGAATTTATTGTTTTAAGGAGGTTATATTTGTACGAAGGGTAATTTATGAAGTATTTCTATGTATTTTCAAATCCATGAAATAGAGACATGTTTTTTTCGATTTTATGTCATACAACAAGGATATCATGTGGATTTAATTTATGGTCTTCAGTTTTTACTTGTGGTTTATGAATCTCTATTTTTTGGTAATATATCTAGAAACATGATACCATATTCTTGTATGTAATGGATGAATTGTAAACTATTATTGGATAATTTCAGGATTCCGATAGTGACATGGGAATAAGGATAAACGAATTTGGGAAAGACATTTTGATTAACAAAATTACCCCTATATGAAAACCTCATTATATGGTATGTTATATGCATGGCCAACTAGGACATGTGAAGAATAGACAAATATTGGAATCTTTCTTTTCACAGTCATGTTATGTAGGGGACATTAGCAAGGCCACCAATGGTAACATTCTACATAGTTAGGAAAAATATCTCATGTGTATAAGACATTCTATTTCTAAAAGCCGAATGTAATTTATGGAGATTCATATTTTCACAATCATAGAGTTTGGTTTGTGGAGATAATTACCTGAATATAGAAAGAGTATTTCTAATCATTATATCCAAATAAATGGAGGAATGGACATTCTAGGATGTCTTTATTCCTAAGTTGGAAGTATGGTGTCTGTAGTTTTTAGTTCATATGAATAGGACTATAATATCATTGATATATGGATGATACGTGGTTAAATGATCCCAGGTTATTTCAATATGATTTTAACACATGTAGGGGTAAAATGTATAAACCACAGTGTTGGAGACATTTAGGCCAAGAGATAAGATATGAGAAAAATATTCAATGGATGGCCACATTAAAACAGGGGTTCCTATATATCATTATCAATATTTGAAGTGGAAAGAAGGGGCTTCAACTAAGAATGAAGGTAGGACTATTTGAAAATAGGTTATGTGGGCTGTATCATGCAGGGCTAGTGAATGTATGTTCTTCATAGATAAAAAGTGGCATCCAGTGGCTAACAATCCCATCATGTAGACTAAAATTATAAAAGGCCACCTAGGGTCTCATACTTCATAGTCAAGAAAAATAGATCTTAAGTATTATAAATTATACAACCAGACACTGAAGAATGATTATAAAGATCTGAAAGTATTATATATTAAGAGTGCTGAATGTGGAATGTGTGATGTTTAATGCACATGAAAAAAATTTGAATCAATATTGGCCCTGAGTTTGGAGTCTATTAAAATGATATGACTCATATTTATAATGAGAAAAATTATTTTTTTGATAGTGTGATCTCTATGGAAAAGTCACAAAATATAGGGCTCCTACAACAATTTTTATTTATATGTTTGAGATAGTTAATTTTCTTTTATCCCGTATCTAGAACAATGATCAATGTCTTAGTCTTTATTACATATATCAGTAGGATGACATTCAAGACCAATGTAGTTCTTTAAATATTCTCTATACATGTTTGATTTATTCCCAGGGGGAATAAAGTTGCTTTTTATGGTGGGTTTGGGCCCATTAATGGAGATATAGGCATCTCTAGGTATCTCGCATGGAATGAGAATCAATACAAATGTAGTTCTTAAAAATATCATTCACCACACCAACTTGGTTTAATGTGAGAGACAAGGGATTTTAATGCATTCCATAATAATGTTTGAACATATGACACAAGATGGTATGAAGATTAAACCATTTATTCTGTAAGAGTACTCTATATAGATATGGTTGATATACAGGAGTAAAATGGAAAATAAATTTCATTATGGTTGTGAATATGACAAAGACCAGAGATATGGACATCAATTTGTATCCCATTGGAATGAGAATCACGCCACATATAGTTCATGAAAATAATATTCCCTGTGTAGATATGACTCATAATCACACAGAATGTGAGATTTTGATTTTTCATTGATGGAACCCTAACTAGATATCTAGGCGCCTCTACATATCCAATTGGAATTTGAATCAAGACAAATATAGTTATTGGAAGGAGTATCTCTATGAAGATCTAATTAATACATATAGATACATGGGGATCATGTGCCACTATGGAGTAGAAATGATGTGAGTAATGCTTGTGCACAGAAGCTGCTCATTTTTTTAAATAACCACAAGGAATTAAAATTTGTGGTGTCTTGGGGGATTTCATAATGTCAAATGAAGGAGGCGTTAATCACAAAGTTTAATGTTGTGTAATGAGGAAAAATTTTGTCATTCAATTTAACATCATGTGACAAGGTCAAAGATTATATTAATTTTAACATCAAGCTGCATGGACATATATGGTTGTTATGAAGTTTAATGTCTTGTTACTAGGACATTAATCCAAGTGATAACACAATGTAATAGTTCAGGAATATTGCATTGGTTGGAGTTGTAATACATTCTCCTACAATTGATAGTATGTAATAATATCATTTTGAGTGGAACTTATCTATGGAATAAGGTCATCCCCACTTTGGATCATGCTCTGGGGGATTCTTTCCTAGTATCATCATAGTCCTGAGGTCTAATACCAATTATTCTGGAATATATAATTGGATGTGAACATTCTTGTAAAAATATCATTCTATTATGTTCTGATAGACTTACAAATGATGAAAAATATGAAATATCTTTCCATCTAATCATTCCATCTCATCAAATTGGTTTTAAGACTGTTCATCCATAGAGAATTGATTACAGATGGAAACTCAGAGTGACTGAAATTGAATTTTAATATCCAAAATCACTTCTGCTTTGAATACCAATGAGTAAGGTGTTTCCAGTGTGGATGTACCTATAGTAGTATAATACTCCCATAAATCATGAAAATGTTTATCATGCCAATATTTCTTATCTTTATTCACAATTTTCTGGAGTATATGTGATTAGTTCTTGTTGAAATACTCTATATGTCCTTTAGTCTCTTCATGATATCGACATGAATGGTTTGAATTGATATTGTGTTCCAGATATAACATCTTTACCTCAAAAATATATACATTGGTGTTGTCCACCAATAGGGTATGAGGGATATCAAATTTGGTAATGGTATTATCCTTGAATAAACTAACAATAAATTTGGACCTAAATTCCATGAGAGGAATTGCTTCAGCCCATTTGGAGGAGAAATTAATAGCGGTATGAATACACTTGAAATTCATAGATATAGTAGCATGATAAATTCCTACTACATCCATTCCCCATTTAGAATATGTTTATGTGTATTTAGTTGTATGTCGTAACTCCAGCGATTGACGAAAGAAGTTCCCAATCACCTGGAATGGATGAAACTTCATTGTGAAATATTTGAAATCTTTAGTCATCGAAGGAAAAAAGTATCCCAACCTTCAGATTTTATCAGAAAGCCTATGCCCATATAGGTGACCACCACAGGATCCTAGAAGTATGTCTTTCACGAAAACTATAGTTTCATCCCCATCAATGTATCTAAAAAAATTCCATCGAAACCTCATCTATAAAGGATCCTCTAAAGATCTGCATGATCATAAATAATGAAATTATCTTCTCCTCAATGGATCAGTTGTTTTTTAATCTTGTCTGATAGAAGTAACCCATGTATGATATATTCAATAATGGGTGTCATCCATCCTATGGTATGACCATATGGATAATAAATGGTATTGATTTTTTTGAATACATTAATTTTTACTTTAGAAAAAGGTGAAACCACTCTACGATGAGCAAATATAAGGATTGTTCCATCTAGATTTGGAGCTTTCGAGTCATAGATGCATTTTACAAATCATCATCCTACCATGGGAGGTAACAAAATGTTGTATTCTAGGAAAATTACATGATTAAACCTCAATCATAATCACATATAGGAATTAGTTCATCTTTTCTGATGGCTTAATCCCCATTTTTTTATTTTATTACCAATTTTAAATCCCCTCTAACCTCAATGTAGTATATTAGTACATAGAGTCAAAATTCTTGGCCTGCAATGTGATCTTGAAATCATGTTTCATTGTTGGTACCACCTTCTTATAATAGAATGGAATATTGTAACACTACGTTCTCTTGGGAGATAATAATGATTCTTAATCAATCGTTATTATGTTTATGTGTTTTCATTCTCTTTCATGTTGGAATAATAGAAGAACTATCAAATTACATTTCCCATATTCGCAGATTTTCATGAATAGAGAAGATTTATTCCTCAAGAAATTCAATTTTCAATGATGTCCCTCCTGCAGATGGGTGATCACCAAGGAAATATCTTAAATAAAGGACTTTTACTACTTTTTGAGGTATAAACTGTATATCAAACTATTACGGAATAACGACCCACCATGCCAGACATCCTTTAAGCATAGGACGACTGGTGAAAATTTTGAATGGGTTTTTGTGAGATACCAAGTTGACCTCATGATGCTTCAAATATTGTATGAATTTCTGAACTACAAATACTAATTCTAGGCAGCATTTCTCAATATCTAAATTTTGAGTCTCTACATCGGGAATGGTTCAACTGAGATAGTAATGGATGCTTTCATTTCTAACATTATTATATTGTGAAAGGAAGACACCCAATAATCTCTCCATTGTTGTTACATATAGAATTTGTGGATTTACATCAATAGTAGGCATCAATTTTAGTGGGCTAAAGAGGTTTTTATTTTGGTTATCATATGCTTCTTTGCAGTCCATAGTCCACTGATATCTGGCCCATTTCTTCATTAATTTGGTGAAGGGAAATCAATTTCCTTCCAAATTGTCTACGAAGCGTCAGATATAGGCCATGTTTCCTTGATTTCCTCTATATTATTTCATGATTCGAGGAGGTGACATGCTAAGGATAGCCTTGTTCTATTCAGGGTCAATATCGAAGTCGTGATTGATTAGAAAAAAACTGAGAAATATCCCTAAGGTTACACTAAATGTATAATGTAAGGTGTTCATATTCAAATTATGTTTTCAAAGGTTACCAAATATGGTTTCTAGATCAGCTAAGTTACCAGAATGTTGTTTGGACTTATCTACTAGATATTACACATAGAATTAAATAAATTTCCCCAAGAAGGGTTTAAAAATAGGGTGCATTGCAAGTTTTAATGTTAGAACAAATTTATCAAACCCAAGGTAAATATCTGATAGTAGAATATGCCTTGAGGGGATCTAAAAGCTATAGATTCCAAATATTCTAGGGCCATTTTAATTTGGTTATACCCATATTAGCAATCTATGAAGGATAGATCTTCATAGTCATAAATTGCTTCAATATAATGTTATGTTTTTGGAACTAGAAATTCATCCTTTAGAAAATGACAATTTAGATATCTGAAGTCAATGAAAAACCTTCTTTTACCATTATTTGTTTTCACTTGGAAAATTTTGTCCATCTATTTTGGGATATTTCACTCTATTATAATGTTATCTTTTATAATATTGTCAACTTTAGAATCAATTTTAAAGGCAAGATTTGGGTGTGTTCTTCATACTCCCTTCTTTAATCCCTGGGGATATTTTGGAAAACACAAATGACAATTGGATACCTCAAGGTCAGCACATGTAATTTCTATATAGTTCTAATAAAACACATCTCAGTTTCACTTTAGAAATGAAGTGTACAACTCTTACTCTTTATAAGTCCTGATCGCACTAATTAAAGTTGGGAATGGATATTCTTATCTACCTAGATTTATTTTTCAGAGTTCATCCATAGTAGTGGAGACACCTGCCTCAAATTCTAGAGGGGAGACCTTAACATATTCTTCTTTTTCATCTTCATGTGTTTCCCCTTATATTTTTTCATAAAGGGGAGGTGATGAAGAAATACTTTCATTGCTATGAGAGGAGTTAGTATTTGTACATCATGAAGAAGAGGAAACCATTTCTAACCCTACTAATGACATAGGGTCTTCTTGGATAATTAAAGAGAAAATTATGGTTTAGGAATTAACATAATTCTATTTCCCTGTTAATGTGAGAACTTTTTGTAGACATAATTATTAAACAAAGACTTTATAATGTTTGGTGGATGAAATGAAGAAATATCTATTTATTCTTTCACCACTGCGTGGTAGATATACAATTTACCCCATGATGTTAGGATTGATCCCCACAATTGACATTATGGAATTCACCAAAAAAGTACTTGAGTTAGGGTTAATAATTTCGATTTTTGTCAGGAAACACATAATCTACACTGAGATGTTTGAATGGGTTTGCTGTAATCCTTTTCAGACCATTAGGGGAATTGATTCTTGTTATATTTTTTTGTAGAGACCATCTTCCCATTGTGTGATAAAATTATTCCTCAATATATTGAGATTCACATGTTTGGAATGAGTCCTCATCCTTTTGAAATGTCTGAATATTACCATTGAAGCAATACTTGAGGCATTTGTGGTATGATAAAGGAATGACCACATATTGATGTATCCATGGACTTCCATTTAGAATGTTGAAAATTGTGTCCTATCATTCAACCATAAAATCTAAATTAGATAAAAGATCCCCAAATAGAGTTATAAGTGTAATATCTTCCATAGGTTCTTGTTCATTCTAGTCCTAACCTTGAATCATCATATTGGAGGGAGATAAGTCAGATTCATTGAGACCCAACTGGTAATGTGTAAAAATGGTGATGTGGATGAATCCTGAGCCATTATCAAAGAAGGTACACCATATTCTTGGGTCATTAAACATGATAGATAAGTACAGAGTCCTGATGGGTCCATGGACCATCTCATACTCTTCCTGATCCATGAAAGATATAACTGCCAAAACTTCTGTAGGATCATTCTATATACGGGAAACCATAGCAGAAGAAACGTTAGTTTCAATCTCTTATAGAAGTGAAAACCCCACTATAAGTGCTTCCTGGAGATCTTTTGGAAGATTCAAAGCATCCAATATTGATATCATGTCCATAACATGGGCAAGTTGTTTAAAAACATCATTGTTATAGTCCAAAGGCATACATTTTTTAGCATAGAGATTTGGTTATTCAGGTGCTTTAGAAGTTGATTCTAGGGATATAAATAAGCCACATGTTAGGTCAGAAGCTGTAGTGGATGTGGCATGAGGCACAATTTATTGGACATTAGAGGAATGATCTTTTGGTGAAGAGGTATTTGTTGTAGCAGATGTGGAATGGGGCACAATTTATTTATTCAAATATGTTCTTAGAATGGCATGAGTTTGATTGATTATTTTCTCAACCATCCAATAATCATACTTCTCTACATTTTTCCTTTTGACTTCCTAAAGTATTTCTTCTTCCTCTAGGTCAGTAGTAGTAACACATGCTACAAGGGATTGTGAATTTTTTAGTTTCAATTATTCATAGTCCACCATTTTTTGCAGGAGATCATTGAAAGAAAAACACTCATAAATTGTGTACCCTAAAATTTGATTAATTGGGAAATAATTTGGGATGTCTTCATCTCATTATTTATTTGGTTTTATCGTCCATATCAACTGAAATAAATATTCTTTTTTCAAACATGAAATGACTTAATCAACCTATTCATTTTGAAAAGTATAAAATATTTTCTTTAATTCATCCAACTGTCTTCTCATGTGATATTATTGATCATCATGAAAAGGTGGTTTTTGATACAAATTCTCAAGAGTTGGAGCCTTATGGTATGAAGATTGTTTTAAAGTAGTAGAATATATAGGTTCCTTATTGAGTGTAACTATAGCAGCCTATGCTTTTTCTATTCTATTTTCTATAGATGATAGGATTACATGAGACATAGATTTGGTTTCCATGATGTAATTCTTCACTTGTTGGGTGATTAAATAATAGTCTTAAAACCCTCTTGCATATATTTCAGGGATTAGTGG
Source organism: Viscum album (assembly GCA_963277665.1). Classification (NCBI taxonomy): domain Eukaryota; kingdom Viridiplantae; phylum Streptophyta; class Magnoliopsida; order Santalales; family Viscaceae; genus Viscum; species Viscum album. Next base: position 2,007,444,641 of record OY728148.1, on the reverse strand, counting down.
TGTGTGTAAATCATCATAGAGATTTCCCACACTGATTGGAAGTAAATATTCTTGAGGTAGTGGTAGATTTATGGAATATGATAATCCTATCAACCGCGCAATGAAATTTAACACTATATAATTATGCCTTTGATGGTAGTTAGTAAGATCAAAAATTGTTTTCTTCCGTAGTTTTGAGATGAATTGGAAACAAAATTTCTAATGAATATCTTCACATCCTATAATCGATTGAGACTAGTAACATGTATACCAGAAAATGGATAACCTCTGTGGCGATTGACCAAAATATCTGAGCTATACTACTTCTTCTTATTGAGGGGTCCCCATCAGGGATCATAGTGAGAAACAGTAGGTGTTAAGGGTTACATCAGATCTCCTAAACCATTAATGATTGGAAATTTTGTATTCTAAATGTTTTGTGGGGGTAGGGATCTGATCTACCCATTCGGGGTAGGCCTTCATTTTTTGGTTGTAATGGTACACAACATTCTCCCATAGCATCTAATTGAGTGGTTACTGAATCAATTGTATTCAATAGAATTTGGGGAATACCTAGATGAGTTAGGACCTTTACATTTACAATAGATTGAGCATGACCTAGTGTGATGATTGGTAAAACCAATGGGGTTGATGCAGCTGATATTTTCTTGGATAGTCCATGGGGACAGTCCTGTAAAGATTTTTTGTATCTTATTATTGTTGTGTACCTAGTGGAGGCAATTAATTACCAATATTTGTAGTGGAAACATGCCCTTTTAAATGTGGGGTACCAACTATATTTGAATGTTGAGGATATTCTTGTGGAGCATGTTTTGTAGGAATGCTGCTTTGGAGTAACTCGGCATTGAGTATTTTGAAATCCTTCATCTCCTCCTGTTACTATGAAATTAATTATTCAAACAAATAGATCGAACTTATCCTGGGGAAAATTGAGTCATAATATGACCTTTACCTTTCCCCATGTCGGATACCATTCAAAAATGTGGGAGTTGGTTAATTGAGGGAATACTTACATTTTGTGCAATCCTCTGATTTTCAGTATGCACACCTCCTTCATTTTGTTCAGTGTGTACCATGTGATTAATAGTAACTTCATCTTACGAATCCCCTAAACTGGACTAATTTTCTAGTGGATCATCCATAGTGGAATTAATGACATTCCCCTATTCATAATGATTTGATGTAATTCTATTTGTATCATAGAAAGAACATATCTTTCTATGACCTCTATGAGACATTGTTCTCCTATATGTTGATTTAAGGGGAACTATTTGATGAAAAGTATACGAAAGGGAATACCTGGATAGTTTAGTTGTGCATTCCCTTTTTGTACTGTTCTCTAATTGGTAGAAAATAGACCTCCACTATAGAGGGGGTGTAAATTTGAATGATCACTCATCCCTATAGGCTGGGGTTGTTCATGTTCGTCTTCCTCAAACTTTGGGGCTCTTATTTTGAATCTGATGGTTGTGTTAAAAATCCCCCAGCCCTATGGGCGGGGTGGTTCTTGAACTACTATAACTGATATCGATGTATCTTCTTTTCTGATTTTAATAATTCTTGTCCAAACACTATATGGGTTTATTATTTGACAACCAAAAAATCTTTTGTTTCATAAGACTGTTGTTTTATTTAAGACATTTGCACAATCTGATGGATGATATCCTTTAAGCGAGAGAATTTTTCAATGTTCACAAATTCATGATGATAGTTTGTCCCACCAAAATTCTCTCTTTTCACCATACTTTGGTGAACACAGATTGATTCCTGTTCTTCCAAATAATTTCTTTAGTCATGAACCAAATTTCATCGTTGTAGTTGTCTGGGGGAAATAACATTGCAAGAGACCACTTTTGGAAAACATTGATGATTTTGGAGTGTTGTGAAATTCAATGCTATTTTTTCACCCCATCATCTGATATGAAGACAATATGGGCTTTCCGAAATCAATTTCCGTAACATCTTTAATGAATTGAGGCATGCACATTATAGGGATACCTTTTTCTACTCAACTTTTGGATGTTGGGAAACCTGGAGATATGCCATGTTGATTTGGAATTGTGACCCTCGTATTACATTAACATGACTTTGATATTCATCATATGGTAATAATTTGGATTTCATATGATGAAGAGTCTTCCATATGTTGAGTGGGATATCAATAATGCCATATTTTTAAATCAATTCTATAATGGGTAATTGAGTGTTTTCCAAAGGCCAGAACATTATGAGTAGTTCACCCTTAGCCAATTGTTTTATCGCATTAATCATATCATCCTAATATTTTATCGACGATTATCAACTTGTTCCGACCAAAGTGGAATCTTTTCAATTTTTTGATCACAATAAATAGGATCATTTGTTTTTTTTTCTCTGCAATATTAGAAGCTAAATGACCCAAGGAAGGTTTAGAGAATGACTGTTGGCTTGGGTTGTCTTCTGGTTGAGAAATTATTTCACCTGTTGGTGACAATGTGTCAAACATTATTGGACTTATGTTGTTATGTTCCCTGAGATAAGTGGGTTTTCTCATCACTACATAGTACATTAGAGAATTATCATGAAAATGTGAAACACTACTGTGTAGTGGTCATTCGTAGAGAATGCCATTATGTGGAGGACCAACATGAGGTATTACAACAATGGATAAATATTATTTCTCCTTGGTCTTCTTGACACATAGAGGTTTTACATGGATTTCATCGAGAGATAGATTCTCTAGATTGACCAAATTATCATAAAGAAAGCCTTAATGATGATGTGTCCAATGTGGAACTTCATAGTTACTACTACACTCATAATTTGAAAATGGGAGGGTAGGATATTTTGCTGCAAAAGATAAATGTCAGAAGGATTCAATTATTCTAGCATTAAGAAATGTAGGATAATAGATCGACTCTTGATTTCCCAATTGTGCTGGGAAATAATTCTTCTTCAATGGTATATCACATGTAATTGGGGAAACTTTTTGAGAGAAGAGTTTATTACTGGTAGGTGTACATGCCTACCTAGGAATGGCCATCAGAATTGGCCGATTATGTCTAATTGAAATAGGTGTATGTTCTTGATCTAGTTATCTATATGATATGGGGGAGTAGGACCCATAAACCTTCTGGACTGTAATAGGGGTATGTACCTACTCTGAGATGGAATGTTGTAGAGTCATCCCAGGTGTGGGGATAGAATTATGATTCTTTCCCTCTGGTACTACTAAAGCATTTGTTATAATATTTTTGTCGGTGTTCAGGATATGGGCATGAATTTGTGTCTTCCCTTTCACCATTTATAAAATATGTTTGTTGACATTAGCAGTTTGAATAAGAATATATGTCCATTCTGTATTTGTAGTAGGTTTACATACCTACTCTTATCCCCCTTTTCTATCAATGTATACCTACAGTTCGCATGAATGGGGGAAGAGTGTAGATTCTGCCACAAGTTTTCCGTCAGAGCATTCCAACTTACTTTTTTGGGTGCTACCAAACAGGTTTGTGTCCAAGATTGATGGATGTTGAATGGTGTATTTTTTTATTGTTTATTTTCCACCAAAAAAATGTCAATATACCACTTTCAATTCTAATATATGATACTGTTGGGTGGATTTTGGAGTGTAGGCAGGTGTATGTTCTTTCTAACAAGTTTCCACCACGTTTCATTGTCAGGATTCCTTGAATGCATCCAGATGTGTCTTCTAATTTACTGATATATTATGAGCAGGTGAAAATTCATACTCATGGTTGTCCATGGGATTTGAATGGAGATATTGGTTGGGAACCACCATAAGAGTCTGCTGGATGGTAGAGTTAAGGGTGATGATTGAATGTGCTTGTTCATTTTTTTCCACCATGTTGGGTTGATGGAATTCTCTCGTCATGGAAAAGGTATGAACATGCTTCTAGTTAACCTGTTGTTGTCCCCAGTGGTTCATCTTATATTCTCGGATTTGAGGATCCTTTTTTGGATAACCGAAGATAACACCCTCATCATGTTTATGGTTTTCTACCTTGTAGCATTCCTGGCAGTGATTATTGGCAGGATCGCTTAGGAAGGAGCCATGTGTCTTCAAAACGAGGCCATGGATGGCCCCTTGTATGACCTCCCTAGAATAGGGGATAAAATTTGACTGGGTTATATGGATAAAATCCAGAAACATTTGAATATGGTGGTTGGAACCGTCTTCTTATGAACCACTAGTCATCATTGGTCAGACGACCACATATTATTTTTGATTCTGAGGGCCTATCGGGAAGCCTCCAGGGTCGAGATAATACCATGTCAATGGTACCCTCATACCAGTGTAATGGAGACCCAATTTTAAAGACGATGAGTTGGTGATTACATCTTTCGAGTGGATGGTTATTCAACTTTAGCTTCAACTGGGGCATTCATGGGTGAAAACCTGAAGGAACCCATTTGGAATAATGTTGATTCTTGAAAATAAAGATCCTCTATATATGAAAAATAAAAATAATGAACTCCATTAAAGTAACAAATTTTAGATGAACCCATGTGTGATTGATTCCCTTGTATTTCTCTCCTTTATAAATTGATAGGGGTCTGATAGATTGGTAACACTACCAATTTGGTTAAGAATTCATGTCGGGTTCACCATTTTGTTTGTTTCTCTTAGAACGTGTGTACTGGTTAGGAATCACTACTTTCATATAGTTTCTGTTGGATTTATTTATGGAACTAGAAACATTAAATGGTTATGTATCAAAAGGGACCTCTTTTCTAAAGGAAGGTGTTTATCAGGGTTGGACCAATGATACTTAATAACAGACATTGGTCGAGAGGATGGGAGGTCAGGCTCATAACACCCTTTTAGGGGGAATTATTTCCTACTCCAGTACTCTCTTATCGATTTATGAAAGGTTCATGAATCCTTAATAATATAAAAAGTATAATGTAAGTTTACCGTGAAATTTGCAATCAACCATTAGCATGTCTGAAATTTTAGAATCATCCATATGTATTTTAGGTTCCTCATTAATGGATATTTTCATATTTATTCATTATTATCATTCAATGTTATCCTCTTATATACTAATTAAATATCCTTTTAGTCATTATTATGATGATGTCGATTTTTAAGCAACTAAGTGGGGAACACTAGAATTTATGGTTATCTCGATGGAAAAAAGTTGTTTTGATGATGGAATCATACCCATAAATGGGCTACCTATGTATCCTTGTGATACCCTGGTATTTAGGTTCCACATAATAGGACACATCATACCTTTTAAGGTTGTGTGATATAGACCTAATCATAGAGTTTAATGTCATGCGGTAAGGACATCTCAGTGGAAGGGACTTAGTCAAAACATTGTGTTGGACTTATGCGTAATAATCCCAAGGAACCTTGAAAGGATATGTGCTTCTATGTTGGATTAAATTATGTTGACAACATGGCCCAAATAGAATAGGGTTGATTTGAAGTGTTGTGTTTGAACCACAGGGAGGCATCCTATGTATCCAACTCAGATGGGAATAAAATCACAAGTAGTTTGGTAAGTCTCACAGGGTTATATGACACTTTGAGGGAAATAGATTAGGGATTACTTATAATGAGGATTCCCTTATAACAAGGTACCTGAGAGATATATTAAATCGTAAAGATTTATTGGGGATTAATTCATGGATTACTCCTAAGGAGGATTCCCTATTAAGGTTATTAGGGGTGGATTTTGGAATAGGATATCTTGTGAGGTCTGGACCTGAGTAAAGGCTTCCTACAAGCCCAATCTATGGTGGGAATCAGAGCTTTCATAGTTCATGAAAATGGGTAGATTTTTTGGATATTGTGATCATTGAAAACCTCTATGCCCGTGATATTTATGCTTAGTGTGAGAGATAAGAGGATGTAAATGATTCAGTAAAGACACACACTTTCTCCTCCATTGGTGTAGGAGACTGGGCCTATGTGGAAAAACTGAGGTGATGGTGGGAGAGGGAACTAAGTAATGAACCCATAAATGTGAAAATAATGTGAAGTTCATTAGGTTCTTCCTAAATGGAAAGGGGATTACTCCATGAGGGATGTCCGTTGATGGATCTTAGGAGGGGACATAGACTATTTTTTTATTGAATGGGAATGAAAGTGTGATCCCCACTCTCCATATTGGGATCCAAAGGCTCTGAATCCTAGAGATTAAATGTGGATGATAGATGGATATCCTCAGAATCCAAGTCTAGGAACATCAAAAAACAGTCTCTATAGTTAGGGTTCATGTGATTATAAATATATAGGCCTACAAACATCACAATGATCTTGTCTCCACAATATGAAAGATATTGGAAACCTATGACTATAAATATACAACCCCAAATGGTAGACATGTTGATGTTCGATTCCCAATGGTTTCATAAGTCATGAGGTTTTGGTGGAGACTTAGACTTAGTCTGATCAAGATAAGGTAACCAACGATAGAGATTCCCTAGAAGGAGTGGCTTTAATTAGGGTATTAAAGGTGATATGCCTATTTCCTATGTGTAGTTATGCAGCGTTGCTCTACGACATATGTATGTTTTGTAGGTGTGACTTTAAAATCCTAGTAATGACAAAAAATTCATAACAAAGGATAACTAAGCCTATGAAAGCATAAATAGGTGTACCCAAAATTCAATACTTGGGTTAGAATTAAATCTAAACTCATAGGGTCTCCTTTGGTGTATTTGTAGGATCCCCACAAAGGTCCTTATGGAATTGACCTTGCATTGGTAGCTTATTATATTTGGAAAAGTGACCTTAATCTGTTTTTATTTTGTATTTAAAAATATAAAAGGGTTTCATAATTTCTTATCACATCTAATTCTATCTTCTCAGGTGTTTTGGAGAGCTATTTGATGAAAATTTGGGGGACCTGGGCGAGAGAGCTACGTAATGGAATCTTCAAGAATTATTTAGATTTTTTAATTTTCAAATGGGGAGTCCAAGGGTCCTATTAATAGGAAATTAAGGGGGATGATAAAAAGGAGGTTTTATATAGAGTTCACCCACGTATCTCTTCAATGCATATCCTCCACATAGAGTTATAAAAATTAGTTAGTCATGTAGGTATTCTTTGTAGATCTATATCGTAGGCCTGTGGCATAGGGGATGAAAACAAGGATATATGAGCAGAACGTGCACCAGTTTTATAGATGTGGAGGTGTTCTGTGTAGGTCCCCAGGATAGGTTTCTCGTGTCGTTCCCTTGCACTATATGTCATTTACTTCCTTTATCTTGTTCTGTTGTACTTTGAAATTGCCAAAGTTACTCTTCATAAACTTTTTTCCATCGTAATAATTTTCAACAATGATATTTTGATATATTTTCAAATCAAGGAGGAGAATTTGATTAAATCACTAAGGGAATTGAAAAAATATAATCCATATGAAATATATAGTAAATGATAGTTCTGGTTGTAGTATTTATCATTCATAGGTTATGCTATCTCTAAAAAACATATATACGAGAATACATTGAAGATAAATGTGATTGAAGAGTGGACCAGTCCAACATCTATAATTTTGAACCATAGGTCCTTATAATAGTCATATAAAATTAATGATTTATTTATAACTTCTCTTTATTATCAAAATTTTCTCCCATGAAAAATCCATAGGGTGTGTAGTTATTATCGATTAGTGAATGTAAAAAATGATTTGATGAATTAAATAGGAATATATTAACTACACCATCACATAAAATACCATTAGTGGGATACATTTTGTGTTATACAATGATTCCATATAGAAAGGCTCATGTTATATACTAATTCCTAATGATAATTTGATACCTTATGCCTCAAGGTATTGGAAATTTTAGGATTATAACAATCTAACTCTTGAAAGGAGTGAGAGGTAGTGTTTCTTGCATTGAATATTTTGTGGAATTATCTAAAAGGGGAGATTATTAAAATATATGTAGAAAATTATATCCCTAAATATATATTCTCATTGAAATAACAAGATATGTGAAATTGAATATGGTTTTAGTTGATTAATGACTATGACCAGTCAATCAATTCCCATCCAATGATGGTGAATAAAGTTGAAGATGATGTATGTTGAAAGGATCATATTACCATATAAATTAAGGGAGTTCTGAGGGATACAATATTATTATACTTTTAATGGATGTACATGGAATCCACAATGGTCGGCACAAAATCCTACCAAGTGAAAACGAGTGTTCAAAATCTATTTTTAGAGAAGATAAACGATGATCAAAGGTATAATGTGGGAATAGAGTAGAAGATAGAAGATATAATAAAAGGGAAATACCAAGAATATAAAATTGATTAAGAATTTTAAACTTTGGTCCATGACAATTTTTCCAATTAAATATTGTGGTAATGAAGGAGTTGTTGAATAATGAACATAACATGACATTTTATATCCTCCTCAGAGAATGATGATGTATCAACATCATAGATATCACTATTGGTGGGAAAATATAAAGAATGATATATCTATATTTACATTAAAGTGCTTGGTATTTCAGAAAGTAATGTAATAAATGGAAAATTCCAATGGGGGTTAGGCAACCATTATTCACACATTCATGGAAGGCAGAAAAAATCACCATGGATTTATTTTAGTCCTTCTAAAGTCTACCAAAATGAATAATTCCATACGTGTCATGGTAGACTAACTTAAAAAGAATACTCACATTATTTCAATTCAGGATGAATTATCACTCTATCAACTTGAATGGATATATATTGGAGAAGTGGTGAGATTTTATGGAAAAAAACTATCAATTGTATTTGATAACAATCTAAGATTCACCCCAAAATTCTAGAAAAATATTCAACATGATCTAAACACTGAGTTGAAATGTAGTATGTCATATCTCCCACAAACTTATGACTAATATAAATGTAATATACATTTACTTGATGGAATATTTATAGAGTACTTGAAATAATTTTAATGTGGGTTGGATCAACATATTCTCTTATAGAGAATTCATACAATAATATCTTCAAATTATGTATTAAAATGGATCCATATGAATCCCTCTATGAGAAGATATATAGGAAAAAAAGACTTAGGGTAATGTTGGTGTACAAAAACTTGTGTGTATTAAAATGGACTAGCATATGGTTTAAATGTTCAATACCATTCTAGAACACATCAGAGTAGCCCAATGCTGAAAAATGGTATTCTAATAATAGTCGACAAGGCTTGTAGTTTAATGTTGGTGAAAAATGGTTCCTTAATATTTCTCCCATTAAGAGATTATTATGGTTTTAAAGGTATTATAAGGTAATTATTGGGTATATTATCCCTTTTATATTCTTGATTCCATCATCGTTGTGGCCAATCTAGATTCCCTTCATCCAAACATGACCCAATTACAAGACATGTTCCACCTATCCCTCATTATGAATTACATAATAGAACCCTCGCATGATCTAAATCTAGAGGTTTAATAGTTAGATAAATATCACTCTTATGGGGAGAATAAGGTGAATATATTTGTCAATAGAGACAAATTTATACACAATAAGAGTACTCACATAGTCAAGGAACTACGGTGGAACCATAAGTATAGGGAGGAGACATGAGAACTAGAGGAGTCATTGAAATGGACGTAGCCTCATTTATTTTCATCTAAGGGTGAAAATTGAAATTTCAAGGGTGAAATTTATTAAGGGGAAAGATTACAATGACCTAGAATATTATTAATGGAATTTCCCTTATAAATTTACATATATTTTATATATAGTTATGTAGAACATGCATGGCTTGATAGAACCCATAAAATTGTATTATATTTACATTAAATGACATTTTTTGTATAAATATACTCATTAAAATTCGAAATATTTTGAAGGGGGAAAATAGAGAAAAAGATAACTAGAAAATTAAAATTTAGATCTTCTCGACCGCCCAAAATTAACACCATAACGAAAAACATTGTAAAAACAAAGATGAATATTAAAAACGAAACATCTATTTTAAAAATTAAAATATAAAACCTGGACATAAAATAAAATTAAAAGAAGAATGAATAAAATATGTGGTATTTATAAGTGAAATAAAACTCATATGATATTTAAAAATATGACAGTTGGAATAGTAATTTAACCATTGTAATAGTAATATGATCATTTAGAGTAGTAAATTGATTATTAGAATGATGGCATGAATATTGAAATTATAAAATAATATTTATATATCAGATGAATAAAATATATGCCAAATTTATATCAGAATAGAAATAAAAAAAATGTTTTATAAATGATAAAATATGTGTTTTTACTATTATAAAAGCACATATAAGTTTTGTTTTCGTTTTTATGGTAAATATGAATATTTTAAAAACATATATTCAAAAAATGATTTTATTAAAAAAAATTAAGCTTCATTATAGTGTAATATAATTTTATTTTACCATAGATACTTTTTTGATGTGTCAAAAAATTATTCATAATTTAAAAATTGGAATTTTTCAAATAATTTAGAATTTTATTTAATGATTAAATACCACATGTATATAAACTTATTTTTATAATATTGACTTCATTTTCATAATTTACATGTTAAAATAATTTAGAATGATAATTTTGATGTATTTTTCTAAAATTACCAAATATTTTTTAAATAGTGGAATATTATAAAATATGATATTTAATGTTATATGTTAGATATATGATTAACTGAATCATGATAGATTTATGAACATTTTATGGTGAGAATGCAGGCATGCATTTATATTTCTACTCAAAATATTCTTCACAATTTTTAGTATTGAGAAACAAATAATATAACGATTGTTATATTAAAAACCATCACTCTCATCCCCTTACAAAAACCACCATTTCTCTTCACACCATTAAATCCATGGATATATCTGAAACTCTACACCTTTATACCCCCAACCATCCTCCCCATGGATAACATGCTCTAGTTTTATAAAATTTTAATGTGGCATAAGTGGTAGCTAAGTGGAGACTCCCAAACAGAAGAGGTAAAATTTTCAGTGGAGTCTCTTTCAATTCATTTCTTCTCATACAAACAAAATAGGAATTACATACACATTAACATAGTAACATAAAAATCCAAAATATTGAAAAATGTAATTATAATCTAGTAATATCCATATTTTACCTCCCATCAATTGATTCAAATATAAAAAATTGTGATCATATTAGGGATAGTTCACCACCCAAATGAATGATATTTTCATCCCTGACAAATTTCATGAATTATTTAAATTCAATAAAGGGGGTTAATTCCAATATTAATAGTTATATGTTGTTTTAATTATGTAATGTTTATGTATTCCTAATGTTAAATAACAAATATTAATTTCATCATGCTAAAAAACCGTTCAAAAATTCTCATACCATATAACCATAACACACATTTTCTCTAAATAATTCTTGCTTGTTAATAAATTTGGGTACTAAGTACATTACTTACACTAGTAAAATCATCAAATCCATTTCATCAAAACTAGTTTGTTATGAAACAAAAAAAATATAAACTATCAAAATTACATAAACCTAATAGGCCATTGGAAACATGACACAAATGACCTTGGGATAGTCTATAGTTACTTGGTATCTCAATAAAATGACCCAATTGTAATATAATATCTTAATAAAAATATATAGTTATGTTAGTATCTCTATTAATATTTTTTTGAATGTAATTTTATTTACCATGATGTTGTGCTATAGTTCATAACAAATCTTGACCTATGTTAAGGGGACTCTATGAACTAACCTAGTTTATTTATGTTATTCCTTTTTTCTTTTACCTCACATTCATTATATATTTAACATTATATAAATTTTCTAATTTCTATAGACATTTATATCAAATATATACCTATATTATTTTAAATTTCTCTGTTTGGATTATACATGGCTTGCATTCATTTCTATATAACATATTTTAAATTAATCTGGATTAAGGGGAAATTCTTTATCCCTAATATATTTATATAAAGAAAATTTAAAGTCTTTCTCCAATTAATTATTTGCTAAAATAAGAACAATTTTTGGGTTAAACATTTTTTTCCTATGGTTTCAAATAAAATTACATATTCTTTCCTTATTTCATAGTATTTTACTTAGTCCTTGAAACATGGTTTTAAAAGTTGATTTTTATACCTAATTCTATACCATGTATAATTACATTTTCAAATGAACTCCTTATTATAAAACGAAGATAAATAACTAAAATATTGATTTCCTCAATATTTAATTCCTCAATCTCTATTCAATATTTATTAAATATCCTTTGATTATGAATTGAGGTTGTATTATGTAACTCATTTCTTAAAAGCGGAATTTATTATGATTATTACCCATGTCTAATTCCATTAAATTGACCATGTATTCATGTATATGTTATGATTAGTTGATTTAAATTGAGATACCAAGTATTCAGTAATTTTTTTATCTCTTGAGATGATATATAGAGGATAAGGGAGTAAACCTAATCTATGATGGGAACATTTCCTCCTTATGAGGATGTATTGATAATGATCCTTGAATTATGTTTATGATTTCATGTTTTATGATGTTCCCACATTTCTATGATGTCATTATCATATGATTTCATCAACATTATGTCATTATTGCTTATGATTATTCGTTATCTTTTTATTTTATGATATCATGTTTTTCTATTTGACTAATATGATATGCTTCATTATCATGATTTTTTCACATACTAGTATGTGTAGAAAATAACTTTTGTTTATTTATTCTCTATTAAAACCTATATATTTTATACTATAAAATTAAACATATTAAAATTAAACATTTTAGAATAATATTTTTGTATTTTATATTCATGTTGATGTTTTATGAACAGAGTCTCTAAAAGACACCAGGTTTATAGATCTTTGGGTTTTGTTAATTGGTTATTTAGGTTTAAAATAATATCATAATATGTGTGTGTGTCTTGGGAAATAAAATTAATTATGTTTTAGGAATCTGGCTCACCACTTAATTTTGAATCCATAAAACATTTTACATACTCATCCATTCTGGAGCAAAGTTCAACGCCTCTATAACCACTCAACAATGGAAGAATAAATGTCACCACATACCAATGTTCCCTTCCAGGTTCATACATGAATTAACTAATTCCTCTCTCTTCTTTTGAAATGTCTATATGACTATTAACCATGAAATAAATCAAAAGTGTTCTAGATAATGCATACAGAACTTCTTCTACGTACGCAACTTCCTCTTTTATTCAAGGTGACTTCTCCTTACTTATGTTAAAACTCAATATCAAGGGTGTGGTAATAGGATTATATTTACTCATCTTGATGCATTCCACCACCTCCAAATTTTCATATGCCAGATTCATGTACAATGTACTAAAATATGGGTATCTCACAATCCATATCCCCAATATCCATTTCACGAGAACAATGTCATCCATATCATAGATTCTAGATAACAAATCCCTCAACTCTTAAATCATTTCATTCATCAAGGCTAATAAAATAATGGAATTCATATATAGTATAGGTATTATGAATGTCCAATCATCAAACACCATCTAATAGTATAAATTTCTGACATTGATCCAAATGAGCTTAATTTCCATAAATAAGTTATTGAACATGTGATTCTAATTCCTTAGTGACTTCTTAAATCCCTAAAGGTTATATCCTAGTTTTATTACAATATTTTAGTTCTAATGTTGTCAAAAACCATCTAATTTTTCAATAAATATCTCTTATTCTATCTTCCGTAGAAAAAATGTTGTCTTTACAAACATTTTCTCCATATTTAATCTTTTAGAAGAAATCATTCCCAACAGTATAAATAATATTTATGTTCTTGAATATCTAATAAAAAATATCCTTGAAATCAAATACCTACATGTATTGAAATAAATTCATAACTACTTTAGTTTTTTACTTCCACAAAATATTTACATCTTTCATCAATTGAAAAATTTATTTTTGTTTTCTTTAATATCTTTTTCACATCATGTATTTCTATCTACTCCCATATTCTAAACAGATAGTGGGAATCGTGTTAATAAATCATAGATAAATAAAACTACATATCATCTTATAAAATTATTTTAATTTCTTATATCTTGAGTTTTATGTAATTTTTATGGGGGAAATAACAAATTTTATTTCATATTATTACACTTAGGGTCCATCCCTATTTGACTTCTATGATTTTCCATGTGGATAAGATAATTATGCGACTCCATGAAATATACTATAAATATCATATGATTGATATTCCACATTTAATACAATATCAATTACATTATTCTTTGGAAACGCCAGTGGAATCTAACCTCCGCATGTAACCTCCACAGAGTGGTGTTTTTTAAATATTCATTTGTCTTATATTTTCTGTAAAATCAATACCTTCCAAAAATCAATCATGGTAAACCAAAAATAAATAATGATATTTATCTCTCACAAAAATATCCTAATTATGCTAATCACTGCATAAATTTTCTATATCAAAGATCGTACTCATAAATTTATTGATAATTCTATTATCATTTTCCTAGGGAAAAAACCAAATTTGTATCATTATAGTCCAAAAAGTAAAAAGCTCAAGACAAAGAACCCAATGTATCTTTTATGATGGAATTAACAATGATGAAGGATATAAATATAAATAATACAATATATTTGAGGTAAAAAATCCTTATATATTAACAATATTTATTTATTTATTTCTTAATTAGTGAATATGGACACCATATTGTTATATAGGAGACACCTCTCACCATTTTCATAAAAAACACGTTGAGAAACACTACAAGAATCTAAATTAACCTTGACATATAAAACAATGATAGATTTATCTTTTCCAAAACTCTATTATATTCTAGAGTCCCTAAAATGGTCTTCTTGTTCATAAATACCATTTCTAGATAATTATCTAGTAGTCCCTAATTCCGTACTCATGACTAATGTCCTTCTATAAGTACTTCAACAAATTTCTAGTACCTTTTTCTCTTATCTCCCTTGATTATATAATATTATGATAAAAAATATCTATTTAGTTGAAAATAAATCCATACTTTCTTTTTTTAATCACCGATGAAGGTGACATAGAAGAGTAAATCTCTCTTAGATCACGTGAGATCCAGTACCCAATTTTTTTTTGAACCAATACTATCTTTTGGGGATTTGGATTTTTCGTACTATTTAGAAGGAATTATTCTATTTCTTTATAAATAATAAATAATCACATGCTCTGAAATATATATTTCATAATAATATAAGTCCATTGGCAGTTTGGATTTTCATCCCCTTCTTATTGATATTCTATGATAATCATTTGATTACATAGAAAAATTTACCTCTCTAACACGATATTTGCCTTCCAACCATCATGTATTGTTAATTGGTACATCCAATACTCCATTTTGTATAACCATATATCCACATAAAATCTTATGTGCTCCATCTGTACAAAAACATGGATAATATTTCATTATTTAGTTTCAATACATGAATTATTGTTTCCTAACAAGAGTATTTTATTTACATCCATTAACTATAATATTATTATATTCCCTATTGAAATTAAAATATATAATATTCATACAATAATAAGTGAATTTTCATCTATAATATGGAAATTTCCATATCTTATGGAAGTATAATTTCTCATACCCTCCCCCCCTCAAATGTTGAGCAGAGTAATGTTCCTAAGTCAATTTCCCAAAATTATAAGGGTGTAGTAACTCTTGGGAGTAAAATACACCTATCACATGGCATAGGGTTTCATTGTGATTTAATGGTATTGTTTCATAGATAACTGATAGGTCTTTTTAGACACATGACCTCAAGTGCACCTACCCATAATCTAGAGGATTTTGACTAGCAGTGAGGGTCTAAAAAGGTATGGTGGGGAGACTATACCTTATTTATAAGAGTAGATCGTATTGGAAGATAATAAAAAAAATATAGAAAGTAGTATATGAAAAACTATATAATTAAATAATAAAACTGAAAAAAAGGAAGAAAAATAGTAATCATCTATATAAAAAAATAACTAGAAAAAAAATATCATGTATCACATACAAAATTTTGATTCTATGATGCTACTAAAATGGGATTAAAGGGAACATGATAGTATACATACACAACACATGCTATACAAAATAAATAATGTCACATAAGCAATACTCCAATAAAATCACAAGTTCTTGATCATTCCCCTCCACCTATACTACAACATAGTATAGAAGTAATTGAGATACAATTTTGGGGGTTTCCCTTTGTCTATACCAGAATCTATGAAGTAATTATTTGTACCAATCTATGGCATAAATTGGATTTGAGAAAAATTTAAATTGAGACGACTAACATCATA
Source organism: Viscum album (assembly GCA_963277665.1). Classification (NCBI taxonomy): domain Eukaryota; kingdom Viridiplantae; phylum Streptophyta; class Magnoliopsida; order Santalales; family Viscaceae; genus Viscum; species Viscum album. Next base: position 2,007,428,316 of record OY728148.1, on the reverse strand, counting down.
TACTACTATAGATTATGTTAATGTAAAAAAAGATAAGTGTTTAGGTATAAAAATTTTAATAATTATGTAAACACAAACCAAATCAGATAATGTTCTCAAGGGATCCCCATCCAAATCTACCTACTTTGGCCTAAACCGTAATTTCCATTAACATGGTTCACCACACGTATGTGTATATATATATAATCAATAGAATGATCCCACAAAATATGACCAAATAATCCCTAAATAATACTATAATGGTCTTATAATTTTAATATGTGAATAATCCCATGTATCCAAACCAAGGATACAGAATCCCATGTACAAAAATAGAAATGAATAATGTGGTGCATCATCTATTACATCCTAAATTGGAGAGAATGAAGTGGCATGTCCAATATCCCAAAAAATGACAAGGAATTAAATTTATATCTTATTATATTAAGGTTTTATGAGGTTTCATGTCCAATATTTCCCTTAATCTTCTCTCAACAACAAATTTCAAATGTCTAATACTGATAATAAAGAATTGTGTATAATAATTTTATGTATAAAATTTTTTATTTTTCATACCATTTTTGATTTCATTTAATCACATTTAGTCACGCGGAAAGTTATAAATTTAACAGAGACCAAATGATATGTCCTTAAAATTCATATTTCACTTAATTTATTTTAAAAAAATTACATTGGAATCAAGATTGACCCACCTAGATAGCAGTTAAGTAATATAGGTATTTATAAAGGATTATATAGATTTAATGAACATACAAAAAATTGGTGTTACTAGTATATGTTGATAACCTATGTCAACATCATGGGTCTTTTAAATTATTCACAATAAGGGTTACTCAAATTTAATATATAAAACAATTATGTTGGAAACATGCTAGATGTTAGTCTTATGGAAAAACAATGCATATTAAGAACAACTATACAATTATAAAAGAGTATTAGAGATTCATCCTTAAATAGGTATATGAATACTAAATGTATTAGCTTCAGATATAGGATATAATGTAATAAAATTGATAAACGTGGAAAACTCCAAGAAATATAGTATATTAGATCACTTGGAAATAACATTCCAAACAATAATAAAAATGAAGAAAGGAAGGAAGAGGATTGAGAGACTTTCAAAGGATGATGTCATGAAAAATGATATTGGATTTTGATCTCATATAAAACCTATATAGAAAATCCTAATTATGGGAGATGAATCTCCCATGTCCATTTGTAGTAGTTGTTCGTTTGAGGGATGTCAAAAAGATAAAAAGAGTTTATGTGTTGGATGAAAAATGGTCATTTTACACTTCTTAAAGAGGTACACGATTTGCGTTCATAGTTTTAAAATTATTTCACAAACTATTCATGTAACACAATCTATAAAAAATACCATCACATGATTTATGCACACAATTAGAAAAATCGTGCTTATACCATGTGTTAAAAATTATCACATAACACAAACCTCACATGGGTAGACACATGGTTAGTAGTAAATATTCACAAAAAATGTGTCGTACACCTGTTTTTTTTTTATTTTTTCCTTAGCGTGTGACAACAGGTTTATTGTAAAAAATCATACTACCTCCTTTCTGTTCCACACAATTGATCCACAAGGTTTCTATTAACCTTTCTCAACAATGTTCCCTCCACATTCTCTCAAAAAATATGATTTCATTCCATGAATAAATACTAGATGCTCTAGATAAATCTATGATCTCCATATATAATTCCATTTATATAAAACAAGTGTTATTAATAGCAATTAATAGAATCTATAACTCATAGAAAATGAAGGATCTTACAACCTCCCATACATAAAGAAACACATCCTATATTATCCCTTGAAAGGGTGGTTTATATTAATATGAGAATAATTATGGCCACTGATCATGTATAGTGGTCTCTCACTACTCGAACTCATCTTATAAATGACTATTCTATCATAGAATCTAAACTAGATGAACTGACCATCAACATAGAGACACTATGTTATCATCAATGAAATGAACTGGATACTCCTCAAATTAAGTATCAATATCCAACTCATCCACACAATTAAAAAATCATGGGAGTGTTCCAATTGATAAAAATGATGCTGAGAAACATAAAATAAATTGTTCTTGGCCTGGAACATTTGAGGTAGATCTATCTCATATGATACAATCCCATCTCTCTCTAATATCTCAAGAGTTCTAAAAAATCTATATAATATCTTAATCTTCCTCTAAAATCATCAATGAACAAATACAATTGAAAAAAATGAAAACATGATCACCCATCTTAAACTATATATGGTGGTGGAAGTGTTTCACATAAGGATTCTACGTTGACTGAGTTGTAGTCATAATTGTTTTGATTAACTATTCATGATGTGATGTTCCTTAAATAAGATAAGGTCTCTATATCACTTTCTATCGTACCTCTCGACCTAACATGGGTGAATAAAATGTAGGTATTCATATGGATCCATCCATATTGTAACTTAGAAACTATTATTATATGAAAAAACAATAAGAGACAAGAGTTTATCCTAATAAAAACTAAAATCCTAGATTAATATTTAAAGAATTTCCTCGAAAACTAGATTAATATTCTCATAATGACAATCAATCTTAGGGGTGAATGGTTTTACTCATAAATACATATGAACAATGAAAATTTTATAATTCCTTCTAGAACTGAGCATCCCTATGTAACATAATAGTAAAAGGAATACAATGAAGATGTATAATCTGTCAAACATAGATTATGTTAGTCCCTAGTTATGTTTTTGGTTATATTTATTGTCAGTGGATGATAATATATGATACATGTTTAATGTTTAGAAAAGGTAAATATATAGATCATTAGACTCACCCACGTAATTAGGTATCAGACAAAAAAATATTAAGAAATTCCATCTGATTGTAAATATGATTTCAATAAGAAAAGGCTCATCAGACTACTCTTGAATCTAAAAATGATTTAATGATCATAACGAGGAAGTTAATCATAGTATGTATGGATCCCATAATAATTTGACAATTATTTTATATTATATAATTCTAAAAAGTGATAAATATTATGTTAAAAATTTTAAGTAAGACTAAAAAAGAAATGGTGGATTGCTAGTGTTGCCAATGATATTGAGGATTGTTTGGGATGAATAATGTTGATGAAAAATAGAATGTAATTATAATTACTATTATAATTTATATGATGAGGAAATTGATATATAATGTATTAAAATGTCACAAGGATGTAATTATACAAGGATACATTTTGTGGAATAATATATTTGATGAAGTAAAATATTTCCAGGCTTAGTCCTTTAGTGTGAGAACACTAAGCACGTGTTTGTTTGAATAATGATAAGGTATATTGGAATGTGAGAAACAATAAGAGATGGATTTAAATCATACCAAAATCCATGAAAAAAAATATTTGTTGAAAGAAGTTATGTATTGTATGTTTATTAGTATCATAACCTGAATAGGAAAAATGCATGATAAAATTGATGCTACTAGGATTTCTATATCAGACATAGTGTGTAATAGATCATTTGAGAAAAAATTTGTTTTATTGGACTGTTTATAGGACCAATGAAAAAGATACAAGAAGTTGAAGTTTCTTAGTACTAATTTATAAAATTCAAAGACCAATCATCTTTATTAAGATCAATATTGTAGTAAACCATTTTCATCTATACAACTTTCTATTTGTTTAAAATTTGGCCGTGAATAAGAACTCTGATATGTATTTATCCATTGGGTCAGAAAAATATGACTCAAGATGACACCGATGATTTCATTATACAAAATATCATCATTCTAGGAAAATAATATAATAATTATAGCTTTAATCCTATCAAATTATATTAAAGTGAACATTGAAATAGTTGAATAAGTTTGAATAATTCCTTTTATATGTTTTATTTGGTATAGAGAAACACAATAGAGAATCAACAATCTCTATAATAATGATGAAAATATAATTATAAGTTCGTTCCAAGAATCTTATTGAAAAGAAATATGTTTGTTTTTAAATTGGTCTTGGGTAATATAAAGAAGATTCTATTGTCTTTCCATAATAGGTAAAATCAAAATGGGTAATTAGATTTGGATAGAAGTTTGTAAGGAAAGTAGGAAGCAAGATAAGGATGTGAGAGTCTCTATGAAGTATTATGAAGAGTTGAATAATTCTAGGATAAGGACATGAAAGAATGAAAACATTAAATTTAAAAATTTAAATGAGTGGGATGTGAAATTATTTTTTCATTCTTTTTCATTTGAAGTTTATTATAAAAGGAGATATTAGAAAATTTTTAAACATGGTAAACATGAATTTTTAATGGGCAGATAGAGTTCTAAATTTAGTATGGTATTAAATTTTCAACTGGAACTTGTTTTTTAGGAAACGTTTGGGAATGATAATTGGATTGAGGTTCAATATGACCATAAAAGAATGTTCAATTTGATGAAGTTCCATTAGAGAAATTCTATCAATATAATCCTTTCCGAATGACATCCATCGGTGAATGGTTCATTAGGCCAAATTCCATTGGATGGAGGAACTGTGAGATAATAATTTAATTTCAACTCAATTAAATTAGTAATAGAGGAATACTAATATGACTAAGGAATGTGTGATGGAGACCATCAGATAGGGGTTACTGGACTAAGAAAGATCAGACTAAATTTTTTAAAAGATGTTTTACAGGAAGAGTCTCCAGAATAAGTATCAATACTAACATTTTAATTAGATAATTTTAGAATTTATTAGAGATTTTATCATAGTATATATTGATTGAAATTACATATGTATGATGTGAAGACATTATTTAGTGGATTAGAAAATAATCAGGAATTTGAATACTGTGATTGAGGATACATAAAAGTTTTTTTAAAAGGATTTCCTTACTGTTGAGTATAACCTACAATGTGAAAGTGGATAATGAAAAGGTTAGTTTGGTGTATAACCAACTATAGAAATAATATTTTTACTGGGATTGTATAATTGTTCACAGATTGTGCCTTTGTATTGTAACAGCCCAAGATTTTATGAAAAATATTCTTTTTAATTTTATTAATGTCTTGTACGCTACACCAAAAGGAGCTTGCACAACACGCATCTTTGACTTGCCTTTCATTACACGCAATCGCAACATTCCTCGATAGCGTGTGTAGTACGCAATACTCAGTTTCACGAAACAACGATATGCTATTAAAATATTATTAAAACTAGCCGTTATGAATAGTAATAACCACTTTTTAAATTTTAGAAATTTTAGCTCTCAAAATGGACTTCATTTTTGGATTCGGAGTATCGAATTTAGCCTAAGGTGAAATTTTGGTACTTTTCGGATAACTTTCATATTCTGATGAATAGTGAAAATTACTAAATTATAATTAAAAACAACTTTTTTAATCGAAATAATTAATAGTGATAAATTATTAATTTTAATGGTTTTAAAGTATATTTAGAATATATTTTTACAATTTAATATAATGTTGTCATTGGATGTAATTTCACATTTAAACCAGACATAAACAAGTGTCAATCTTTTGATAGATATTGTTTCTTAAAAACACGCTATTTGTTTTAACAGCGGGATTTAATTATAAAATTAATTAATGTAACTTTTATGTTATGAATTTGGTAAAATAGACTTCATTTTTGAATTCGGAATATGAAATATAGCTTAGGATGAAATTTTGGTATTGTTCTGAAAAACATCAATTTTTGATGAATATTGAAACTACTAAGTGGTAGTTAAAAAACTGAATTTTTCATAAAACTTAATTTTACCGCTTCTGTGAATGGAATTTCAAAAATCCGAGAGACACGGTTGATGTCAGTAAGTAAAATGTGGTTCAATGAGATGAAAATAATTTTTGGTGAATAGTAACTTTTTACTTTTATTTACCACGGTTAAAAGTAAATAGGGTAATTAAGGGTAAGAATGATATTAATATGACCCTAACACAAGTCCTAATTCTATTGGATAAGTGTAATTCGACAAAAAACAACCTTATGAATATAATATGACCATTTAGGTCCACTTGGATTAGATTATGACATTTAATATTATTTTATTTAATGAATAGTTAAAATAGTTAAAATCGAAGTTTAATAACTAAAACATTTTTAATATAGGGTTATACATAAGATAAATTCGACTATAAATATTCATTAGAAATCTAAAACGATTTCCTACATAATGATATTTTATTTATAATTTTTATACTTTAAATAAATTAATTTATTTATGACACAACGATGATGCAGTAATTACCCTTTTAAGGAAATATTAACATAATTGATGTTATAAATGCTCAAATGAATGTAATTTGAGTCTTTTTATGAATTACACTAATTTTATAGGTTACTATGATATATTAGTGTTGATTTAATTAACTTGGTTAGAACATATAATTCTGTTATGACTTTCACAAAAATCATATATCAAATAGTGTCAAAATTGACACAAAATAGTTTTTAAATCAAATATTATATTATTAATTGTTATTTTATTCCTAGAAATCTAAGGTTCGGCCAAATGACTTAGATAATGATATATATATTAATAATAAACAATTTGGGGTTCGTTTGGCATGTTATAGTAAGTGTATTAACCATATAGTGAAAGAAAACAAAAAGACACGGTAAAAGTTAAATTATTTAACTTAGAGTTAAATCTAATTGATAAGGTTAAAATAATAACCTAAACTTGTCTAAATCATATTGGTTGATAGTATTTCTACCCATCCCCACTTTAGCTTCGAAATAAGACCCTTTGGAACCATTATAAACCGATTTTGACATTAATATAAAATAATATTTTGAGGTATTCCTAAGGTGCCCTCTCCTCCCTTATAAAAGGACACCTCCTCCCCCTCCTCCACACACCAATTTGAGCACTCATGCTCTGCCAACACCTGCCAAAATCTCTTCTCCACTTCCCTAGAAACATCCTAGAGGTTCTGGTCTTCCTCAAAGACCAATTTTAGTTCCCTTAGAGGAGGTCTCAAAGAGGTGCTTCAAAGAAGAGGTAATTACCGTTACCAATTCTTTCATCTTTATTTGTTCTTCCACTTCTTCTTCTTAGGTTGTTTCATTATGAAGTAATAACATCAGTATCACTCATATACTGATATGCTATTTTAAGTATGAAACAACCCTATTTCACCATCTATCCATCCTACGGAAAAAGAAATCACCGCGCGTGCGTACGTACGGAATACCGTCTCCACACCGTGGTGTAATCTATTTTCCACCACCACCTTACATGGATGGGTATAATGGTGTAAAGAATAAATATACATAGTTATTAAAACATCATATTGATTCTGATATATTGTATAATCCACTCCAATTCAATTCAATATTTATGGAAATGATATCATCGCTCGTGCGTACGTACGGACTACCGTCTCCACGACGCGATGAGATTCATTCTCCATATTAACCATTTAAGAATGATTATAAAGTATATATAAGAAATAATAATGAAATATATGACATTATAAAGCTACTGGATTTATGTATATATATATATATATTTTTATGTCATCTACTTACTTCCATTTCAAGACAATAAGGAAAGGAAAACAACATTCATGCGTACGTACGGACTACCGTCTCCATGAACGGTGTTTTTCATTTTATTTATCTATCTATTATATATATATATATACTGAATATATATGATATATAAATAATATTTTATATTCTGGAAGTAAGTAAATCATGATATAAGTAATAATGATGTCAAGAACAACAAGTCAAAACACCTACGATAAATGAAACGATTTTACCCAAAACACTTATTTAACATGGAATTTACAAAAGAACGGGTAATATAATGTCATAAGTGAACCATATATGATATCATAACACTGAATATGATTCTGTAATAAGTCAATGACATTATTTAAATCATTATACAATAGGTTCGGACACATATGAAGCAAATCGGACCTAAGGTAAGGGAAATATCACAATCTCACTTTTATCCGAGATTGTTTTTACTTTGGTAATTACTGGGGTGTATTTTTTCATCCACATCCATGTTTCCTCAATATGTAATATTATTTCCATCCAACTACAATTTTTTAAATCCAATTTTACCCTTCGGTGAGTTTTTAGTAAAAAATATGAAAGGAATCTTTTGACGTTTTTCATATGAGGTGCTTTTTTGACTTTTCCGACAAAAGTACGAAGAATGTTTTTTTTAACTTATAAGGAATGAATGGATTTCTAAAAAAATTATTTCCAAGAAGCTTACTTTACAAGTATTCAAGTTTATTTTTAATCAACTTCTTTTAGTTTAAAATTGTATGACATGTTAAGAAAGGAAAAGTGTTTTGAAGTAGAAAGGATATTTTCCTCAAGAATGAAGTTCAAGTATTTTATCAAAATTATTTTCCATCTAAGATAACAAAAGGGTTCTGTTTTTATCCCTATTGTTACATGGATTTGATTATGTTGTGATGAAAACATTTTTATGAATTCCTATATCTTATATTAATTGTTTTATGATGTCATATTATTTAAGAATCCCATTTTTATTACATGGGTTATGCGATGATGTATGATTTATGATTATGTGGCACACATAAGAAAGGATTCATTATAAGATGGGTGGGACCTATATATCCCTCCAATGCATTGGGTAATGATTTTATATCTCATGAGATAGACATGGCTGAAATGGTAGGTTATACCGGTTCAGTGAAACAGGACTGAAACGAGGGTTACTCGATTCAGAAAGGGACTTTGTCCACTAAGATAGTCTTGGAAATGAGTATTGACTAACAAGAAATGATTCTCTATGATTATGTGTGAATGCCACAAAATTTCAGGTTTTAAGTTATGATTATTGGGATTACATTTCACTTCTATGATTTATCCCATGTTATGATATTATGAGATCTTTTGCAGGTTAATCTTTCCAAAAGTTATGTGCTTATGTATATGATGTGATTTATATTTCTTTTGTTTACCCTTACTGAGCATTTGAGCTCACCCTTTTATGTTTTCTTTTACCCAGGATATAAAGAAAGGTTTTAGGTAAAAAAAAGAAGATCTTTATGGGAGATTTTGAAGATCTTTCACCACGATTAGAAGACTATATTCCGAGTTTCCAAAGACACTAAACTATTACGATCCTTGTGTGTGTATTTTTTGTTATTTACTAAGTATTCCGCAAAAGTAATGTAAAGTCCATGTACGTCAAGCTTCGGGTCTCTATAGTTGGTATCAGAGGAATGATTTAGTCAACCATTGGAAACTACGATGTGAAAACGTTAGTGAGATCCCTAGAGATATTTCTAAGGTATGTCTAGGGATGTCCCTAAGGTTAAGTATACGTATAGGTTATAGTACTAGAACTACGCTAACGATCATAGAATTAAACCTAAGATGTTAGATATTCAAGGTACTCCCCCTTTATTATGTTGTTTTCCCTAGCATGATTTTTGCCTCTCACGCTATTCTTTTTGGGTTTTAGACGATGGCTGGAACCCGAAGGAACCGTGTTGATCAATGCAATGATTGTCCTCCTCAACAAACAAATGTTATGGGAGATGGAGTACAAAATCTTATTGATATACTTACACAAGCTATGAATCATTCTGGACTTCCAAATGAGCAGAGAAGGGAACAATATTCTATTGAGTCCTTCATGAGGCAACGTCCACCTTCTTTCAGTGGGTCTTCTGATCCACTTGTTGCTGAACAATGGATCAGTACCACTGAAAAGATATTTTCAGTTCTTCATTGTTCTGAACATGATAAAGTCATCTTAGCAGTATATCGTTTGGAAGGTGAAGCTGATCAATGGTGGAATCTTATCAAGAATACAAGGCAAAGAGATGAAATTGAGTCCATGGAATGGGACGAGTTAAAGAAATTATTTTTCTATAAGTACTTCCCTCGTATTATTCGAACAAAGATGGAGAAGGAGTTTCTTGAACTAAAGAAAAAGGATGATGAATCTGTTGGTATATACGAAGCGAATTTTACAATACTTGCAAGGTATGCATCTGGCATTATCATCCAACCTGAAAGTAAAGTTGATCTATTTTTCAGTGGCTTAAAACCAAGTCTTCGAAGGGAATTAGCTATAAGAGACTTCAGTAGCTATGAAGAAATTGTGCGTTGTGCTATCAAGGAAGAAATGGAAGTTGGTGTTACATATCCATCTCATGGTTTTGACAAGAAACGAAAGATGGAGTTCAAGGAGAAATCTCAGAATAATGGTGAAAAGAAGATGAATGTTTCCTTATGCACAAAGTGTGGAAAGAAGCATGGTGGAGATTGTCTTAAAGGGACTAGAAAATGTTTTTAGTGTGGAAAAGAAGGTCATCGAGCAGCTGAGTGTCGAAGTAATGGAAAAAGGGTTTCTAATGACGTGAATAAAGCAAACACTGCAGAGAACGCACCACCAACACTTCAATGCTTCAAGTGCAAGGAAATGGGGCATTATGCTAATAAATTCCCTAATCCATGGGTTAGTGATGATCAACATGAGAAACCACTGAAGGCAAAGGACAAAGGGAAGTCACATGCGATCACTATTGGCAATGTTGAATATGACAACGATGTGGTGGAATGATTAAGTGTTTATATAATGGGATTCCAAAATAATGTTGTATCATTGAGTATTGCAATATTTATTTATGTGGTATTCAAAGTGATTGAGATATTTTTTTGAAATAAGATGATATGCGCATAATGAAGGGAAAACGCAAAAATGAAATGTTTAATAGTATTCATGATCTCATGATTGAAATAAGGACTAAGTGATATCATGGTTGAGTATATAGAATTTTGAGGATTTTGGTATGTGGAAAGTGTTAACTTTAAACTGCATTCATGTTTTTACTATGCTATTCAAGAGAATACATGATTAAGGACTTTGAATGTTTTGAATGTGACCAACAAAACATATCTTATGATGTATGGGGATCATCGATGGTATTAAATCTCTGGTAATCGTTTTCACTATGTTATGAGAGTGGACTGCAGTATTATGGATAAGCCTAACGATTGGAAGGTATTATGTTGGACATAAGTTAGTATTGTTTAAGGATAAAAGTTTTTTCGATATTATTGATGGGATGTTATAGTAATATAGTTTTAGAAAAAGGACAACCTGCAGGACGGGCGAAAACCCATCGCTTCGGACAAGGCTGTGGGAATCGAACCCACAACCGAAGTGCGACTGGCCTTTATCGCCTACCACTGGCCTAAATGAAGTCCCTGTTTAGTAGAAACTAGTTTTATTATATTAAGCAGTATGATATATGAAGTATAAGTCCATTTTAGGAACCATATGTGATTAATCTCACTATAGATCGACTTATGTATATAATTTTTGCTAACCTTTTGTTTGAGACAGATGGAATGACCCGTCATTCTATCACATGATCTGCTAACACTTCACGAATAATAATTTCAAATTCATTTATTTAAGAGATGAAGTGGAAATTGTTCAAGGCATGAACAACAGTGAGATTGTACCAAAATAAAGAATGTATTTATTCTAATTCAAATTTTCAACTTTAGGGAAATGATCTTGAAAACCAAAAATGTTGTCCTAGTGATCTTATACCTGATGAATCAGATGGTACCTTAGATCGTCACAAATTTATGGACTTGTGATTTCTGGATTTTCTATAGCCATGGTCTCTACCACTCAACATCCGAACATGATGGTTAGATTTCTCTTCCATATCCATATTTTCACCTATGTGGAAACCCAGTGATTAGTTTATTTCGGTAACCGTTACGTTTCATACTTTTCTTTTTAAAGATTGATTTTGATATTCCTTTTTACGATGTGGGTTTCTATTACAGAAACTTTCGAATAGTAAACCATTTATAACCCCGACGAATTTCGAGGGCGAAATTCATTTAAAGGGGGGTAGAATGTAACAGCCCGAGATTTTATGAAAAATATTCTTTTTAATTTTATTAATGTCTTGTACGCTACACCAAATGGAGCTTGCACAATACACATCTTTGACTTGCCTTTCATTACACGCAATCACAACATTCCTCGATAGTGTGTGTAGTACGTAATACTCAGTTTCACGAAACAACGATATGCTATTAAAATATTATTAAAACTAGCCGTTATGAATAGTAATAACCACTTTTTAAATTTTAGAAATTTTAGCTCTCAAAATGGACTTCATTTTTGGATTCGGAGTATCGAATTTAGCCTAAGGTGAAATTTTGGTACTTTTCGGATAACTTTCATATTCTGATGAATAGTGAAAATTACTAAATTATAATTAAAAACAACTTTTTTAATCGAAATAATTAATAGTGATAAATTATTAATTTGAATTGTTTTAAAGTATATTAAGAATATATTTTTACAATTTAATATAATGTTGGTCATTGGATGTAATTTCACATTTAAACCAGACATAAACAAGTGTCAATCTTTTGATAGATATTGTTTCTTAAAAACACGCTATTTGTTTTAACAGCGGGATTTAATTATAAAATTAATTAATTCAACTTTTATGTTATGAATTTGGTAAAATAGACTTCATTTTTGAATTCGGAATATGAAATATAGCTTAGGATGAAATTTTGGTATTGTTCTGAAAAACATCAATTTTTGATGAATAGTGAAACTACTAAGTGGTAGTTAAAAAACTGAATTTTTCATAAAACATAATTTTACCGCTTCTGTGAATGGAATTTCAAAAATCCGAGAGACACGGTTGATGTCAGTAAGTAAAATGTGGTTCAATGAGATGAAAATAATTTTTGGTGAATAGTAACTTTTTACTTTTATTTACCACGGTTAAAAGTAAATAGGGTAATTAAGGGTAAGAATGATATTAATATTACCCTAACACATGTCATAATTCTATTGGATAAGTGTAATTCGACCAAAACAACCTTATGAATATAATATGACCATTTAGGTCCACTTGGATTAGATTATGACATTTAATATTATTTTATTTAATGAATATTTAAAATAGTTAAAATCAAAGTTTAATAACTAAAACATTTTTAATATGGGGTTATACATAAGATAAATTCGACTATAAATATTCATTAGAAATCTAAAAATATTTCCTACATAATGATATTTTATTTATAATTTTTAGACTTTAAATAAATTAATTTATTTATGACACAACGATGATGCAGTAATTACCCTTTTAAGGAAATATTAACATAATTGATGTTATAAATGCTCAAATGAATGTAATTTGAGACTTTTTATGAATTACACTAATTTTATATGTTACTATGATATATTAGTGTTGATTTAATAAACTTTGTTCGAACATATAATTCTGTTATGACTTTCACAAAAATCATATATCAAATAGTGTCAAAATTGACACAAAATAGTTTTTAAATCAAAATTATTATATTATTAATTGTTATTTTATTCCTAAAAATCTAAGGTTCGGCCAAATGACTTAGATAATGATATATATATTAATAATAAACAATTTGGGGTTCGTTTGGCATGTTATAGTAAGTGTATTAACCATATAGTGAAAGAAAACAAAAAGACACGGTAAAAGTTAAATTATTTAACTTAGAGTTAAATCTAATTGATAAGGTTAAAATAATACCCTAAACTTGTCTAAATCCTATTGGTTGATAGGATTTATACCCATACCCACTTTAGCTTCGAAATAAGACCCTTTGGAACCATTATAAACCGATTTTGACATTAATATAAAATAATATTTTGAGGTATTCCTAAGGTGCCTCTCTCCTCCCTTATAAAAGGTCACCTCCTCCCCCTCCTCCACACACCAATTTGAGCACTCAAGCTCTGCCAAACCCTGCCAAAATCTATTCTCCACTTCCCTAGAAACATCCTAGAGGTTCTGGTCTTCCTCAAAGACCAATTTTAGTGCCCTACGAGGAGGTCTCAAAGAGGCGCTTCAAAGAAGAGGTAATTACCATTACCAATTCTTTAATCTTTATTTCTTCTTCCACTTCTTCTTCTTAGGTTGTTTAATTATGAAGTAATAACATCAGTATCACTCATATACTAATATGTTATTTTATGTATGAGAGAACCCTATTTCACCATCTATCCATCCTACGGAAAAAGAAATCACCGCACGTGCGTACGTACGGAATACCGTCTCCACGCCGTGGTGTAATCTATTTTCCACCACCACCTTACATGGATGGGTATAATGGTGTAAAGAATAACTATACATAGTTATTAAAACATCATATTGATTCTGATATATTGTATAATCCACTCCAATTCAATTCAATATTTATGGAAATGATATCATCGCTCGTGCGTACGTACGGACTACCGTCTCCACGACGAGATGAGATTCATTCTCCATGTTAACCATTTAAGAATGATTATAAAGTATATATAAGAAATAATAATGAAATATATGACATTATAAAGCTTCTGGATTTATGTATATATATATATATACGTATGTCATCTACTTACTTCCATTTCAAGACAATAAGGAAAGGAAAACATCGTTCATGCGTACGTACGGACTACCGTCTCCATGAACGGTGTTTTTCATTTTATTTATCTATCTATTATATATATATATATATACTGAATATATATGATATATAAATCATATTTTATATTCTGGAAGTAAGTAAATCATGATATAAGTAATAATGATGTCAAGAACAACAAGTCAAAACACCTACGATAAATGAAACGATTTTACCCAAAACGCTTCTTTAACATGGAATTTACAAAAGAACGGGTAATATAATGTCATAAGTGAACCATATATGATATCATAACAATGAATATGATTCTGTAATAAGTCAATGACATTATTTAAATCATTATACAAGAGGTTCGGACACATACGAATCAAATCGGACGTAAGGTAAGGGAAATATCACAATCTCACTTTTATCTGAGATTGTTTTTACTTTGGTAATTACTGGGGTGTATTTTATCATACACATCCATGTTTCCTCAATATTTAATATTATTTCCATCCAAATACAATTGTTTAAATCCAATTTTACCCTTCTGTGTGTTTTTAGTAAAAAATATGAAAGGAATCTTTTGACGTTTATCATATGAGGTGCTTTTTTGACTTTTCCGACAAAAGTACGAAGAATGTTTTTTTTAACTTATAAGGCATGAATGGATTTCTAAAAAAATTATTTCCAAGAAGCTTACTTTACAAGTATTCAAGTTTATTTTTAATCAACTTCTTTTAGTTTAAAATTTTATGACATGTTAAGAAAGGAAAAGTGTTTTGAAGTAGAAAGGATATTTTCCTCAAGAATGAAGTTCAAGTATTTTATCAAAATTATTTTCCATCTAAGATAACAAAAGGGTTCTGTTTTTATCCCTATTGTTACATGGATTTGATTATGTTGTGATGGAAACATTTTTATGAATTCCTTTATCTTATATGAATTGTTTTATGATGTCATATTGTTTAAGAATCCCATTTTTATTACATGGGTTATGCGATGATGTATGATTTATGATTATGTGGCACACATAAGAAAGGATTCATTATAAGATGGGTGGGACCTATATCTCCCTCCAATGCATTGGGTAAAGATTTTATATCTCATGAGATAGAGATGGCTGAAATGGTAGGTTATACCGGTTCAGTGAAACAGGACTGAAACGAGGGTTACTCGATTCAGAAAGGGACTTTGTCCACTAAGATAGTCTTGGAAATGAGTATTGACTAACAAGAAATGATTCTCTATGATTATGTGTGAATGACACAAAGTTTCATGTTTTAAGTTATGATTATTGGGATTACATTTCACTTCTATGATTTATCCCATGTTATGATATTATGAGCTCTTTTGCAGGTTAATATTTCCAAAAGTTATGTGCTTATGTATATGATGTGATTTATATTTATTTTGTTTACCCTTACGGAGCATTTGAGCTCACCCTTTTATGATTTCTTTTCCCCAGGATATAAAGAAAGGTTTTAGGTAAAAAAAGAAGATCTTTATGGGAGATTTTGAAGATCTTTCACCACGATTAGAAGACTATATTCTGAGTTTCCAAAGACACTTAACTATTACGATCCTTGTGTGTGTATTTTTTGTTATGTATTAAGTATTCCGCAAAAGTAATGTAAAGTCCATGTACGTCAAGCTTCAGGTCTCTACATGTATTCTGGAATTAATATAGTAATAGTTTCCCTGTTGGTGGGACTGTATGACTTGAAAGAGAGTATATCTTTTTACCAAACCCTGTAAATATCATCTATCACCATATATTTGTAATTGTTACACACAAAAGTTGATTTTGGAATTTTTTTTATTTGAGTGGAACATAACTTTATCAGGTTTCAGTGGTTAAGAAATATTTAGTAGAGATGTTATGAAACATTCTTATAAAAGAAAATGGAACCACTGCCCCCCCCCCCCAAGTGGTCTTGATCCTACTCAGTCATAACAATTGGTATCAGAGAGACGTTCCCTCTAAGATATATATATCTCAGAATGGACAATTTTAATTCTATAAACTATAAATGGATTCTTGTTTTATATGGTAAAAATAATCATATCTATAAAGATGTATGATTCCATATATTTTTTCTCTTGGGGATGATGTTTTGGAACCTAATATAGATGTATTTTATCCTCATATTGAGATTTCTCATCTTACTACTACTATTATGAGAATTTTTTAAAATGATGTACGATCTAGAAATAAATTAATGTTATCATTAAATAAAAGTGTCTTTCATTGAGTAAAGGGAGTTGGAACTTCCAAAGGTATCTAAGATAAAGTAAAAAAATATTTTTTAAGGAAATAAAATTGAAAAGAAGGAAGAGTATCAACATTATAGAATAATGTATGAATATTATAGAATGGATGAGAGTAAATATATTGGTGACTTATTTAAAATGGTAAATTTTATTTTTAGCACAATAACATTTATTGGTGTGAAATTGTATGAATCATCCATTGTTGAAAAGATCTTGAGATTTATTCCTGATAATATTTTTTCCAATGTTTCAACTATTTATAATAAAGTTTATAAAAATAATAATATGGATAATCTTCATAGTAATCAGGTTATTTATGAAATGATAATAGACTATATTATTAAAATTAAGTAAAAAATTTATGAATAGATAAAATTAAAATATATTTTAAAAGCTAAAAATTGAGACAAAAAAGTTAAAGAAATGATTGATTCTGAAGAAGGGAAGGAAAATAAATATTTCAACACTATAGTTTCACTTCATTACAAGATATCAAATATGGGGTAATGGAAAATAAAAACCATCAAACATTGGAATTTTTATGGTAAGGGACATTTTTCATATAATTTCCCTGTGATGAAAGTTGAATAGTGTGATTCTATGGAAGACAAGGATAAATCATAGTAGCAGAAGGGTATGAAACATAAGGAAATATTTTATTATAATACATATAAAATTTATCTAAACTGAATATATAAAGTTTATTCCTCATCTAGTGATGAAAATGATCATAAACTAAAATATAATTATCAAGTCAAAAATTAAAGTGATTCATCTAGAAGTGGTGATTATTATGATGAGATGATATAAATAGAATGGATTCTAAAATTTAATTTGGAGAATTCAGTTGGAACAATACTTATACCCAAAAATAAATAATGAAGATGAAATAAGATGTTCAAAACAGAACTTTTTAGAATGGTGTTCTTGAATGAAATATGAGAAGTTATGAAAGAAAGTAAGAGAATAGTGAGAATCTGAACAAGGAAAAATCAACACTTATTCAAGAATGTGAATAGAACATGTTAACGATAACTGAATAAAAAAACATATATGTTTTGAAATGTTTTTGGATGAGAAATAAGAAGGGTTTTTAGAAACACAATCAATGCATATTACGGCAGAATTTGAGATAATAAATATCATAGGAAAATTCACCAAGGTAGTTGATGTTAATGTTGAAACTTCTAAATATGATGAAAATAAAGGCTTAAAAAATTAAGTTTTTTGGAGAACATATTTCACTAAGAATAATATGAATTCTTTATAAAGTAATTTCTTAATAAATGTGGTATATGATTTTTAATGAAAAATCATTAACATTATTTTGTACATGTTCTCTATCAGTATGAAAAACAAATATTGTGTGGTAAATGTTTTTGTTGTTTAGTTTTCAGACACATGTCTTATTCATGGTGGAAAGAACCTTTCCTTACCAAGAAATAGGTTTAAATAAATGTAGATCTATGATGATAAAATAATAAACAATGTTCCTATATGTTACAAGGAATGGATAAGGAAATTTAGAAGACGGTGAAAGGTGATTTTCTTAAAAAAGGGGACAAAAAACTTGTTGTGTTAAAAAATAACGAGTGCTCTATAATTTGTCACCAACAAGTTGACCAAGATTGAAATTTAGTACAAGTAAAAAATATATTTAAAAAGGGGGAATAAAAAGTTTTTTATATTTCTGAGGAAAGATGATAAAAATATATCTATAGATTGTTGTTTGGATATTTATAAAAGGTGAATAATACGTGATCATGATGGGTATGTTTCTAAACATTTTTTGAGATTCCAATAAGAACTAGTGTAATGATGAAAACATTCATACAAACTCTCATTATGAAAAAAATTTCCTAAGAAGAATAAAAGATGACATCTATATCAAAATAATCAGTAGAAAGAAATACTTATTACAAAATCATAGAAGGATGAAAAAAAGTATGAAAATAAATCCCAAGAGAATTATAATAAAAAGAAACAAAATTCAAAGCTAAGAGAGGAAACTCAATCTGATAGATTCTTCTATGAATGAACTAAGGTTCCACCTTATTATCAAAATAATTGTATTTTTACTAATTTTCATGGAATTAAAGGACTATTAATAAGGAATATAATGATGCTGAGTATCTAAGTATTCATGTAAAATTAAGTAATTATGATATAAATTATTGTATTTTTGAAAATTTTTATTATACACCTAAATAGTAACATATGTTTGTGGAGATGGGTGTAGGTAAATTTTATCATAAAAAAATTCTTTTCCACATTTCCCACGAAATAAAAATTTTCAAATAAACATGAAAATGTAATTACATAAATGCTATGCAATGGAAAACATTGATAACATAGATTATTCACTCTTGTTATCAACATTATGTTCTCCCCTAAAGACATAGATATTTTTAGTTAAAGTAATATTTTTATGAAATTCATGGTATTCATATTTTCTCCTCAAAAATAGTTTCAATATTTTGATATTAAATGTTCCAACCCACTGAAATGTGATCTTTTTTCAATATCGTGTAAACTTGTCAAAATTTTCTTATTGAATTTGACTGTAAATAAGGGGGATGGATATGAAAAGAGGAGATATATATGAAATAATGGGAGAAATAATTTAATCAGTAGAATAAAATGTGTGCGATGAAACTAAAAAGTGGAATTATTGTTATGTGGTTGAAGTGGGTATTACCACAAAACATAGAGGGGGATATTTTTTAACCATTGTAATGTTATGGTTGTATTGTGTAGTCAATAGATGATAATAGATGATACATGTTTGATGTTGTAAAATGGTAAATATGTGGATCATCAATGTCTCCATCATAATTATTTTTTAGACACACAAATATTAAGAATGTCCATAAGATTGTAAATAATTTTTTTGAATAAATGGCTCATTGGACTGACATTGTGCCTAAAAATGATATACTATTCATAATAGGGAAGATGATCGAAGTTTTCATGGACTAAATGAAAATTTTAATATTCTTTTTTTTTTGAAATTACAAAAATTGAAATATAGTCTATAAAACTTGTGATGGAATCCATATAATGGAAATGAGTGAGATGATGTTTCTAACCATATTGAGGATTGGTTGGAAAGAAGATCGTTTATCAATAATGGAAAGATACAATACTATCTATTATAAGATATAAGATGTTGAAAATATTATGTAACATATTCAAGAGAAATAAGGATGACTGGTTATAAGTAGATGTTTTGTTAAAAAATAGTGTTATTGAAGCCAATGTTTTTATGTCTCATTCCATCGGTGGTAGAACAACACAAACTGGTTTGTTTGAGGGTAGAGGGCTGACCAAAATATGAGAAATTGGATGTGCCCATTTTTAGTAAGACCAATTATCCATGTGAAAAATGTATTCATAAACAAATGTTAAGTGATAGAGGATAATATTTATATTATACTGAAGAGGAAAAAGGTTACTGAAATTGATGTTCTTGGAATCAGTCTATCAGACTTATTGTGCCACTGATCATCAGAAGAATAATTTCTTTTTTTGGAAATTTTATTTGAAATATGAAGAAGGAAAATGATGTTTATGTTTGTTAATAAATATTAGTGAATGTCAAAGACCGATCATCTTAAAGAAGATCAACAATGTAATAAACATTTTTTCAAAAAAAAAATTGATTTTTGTTTACAATTGGTTCAAGGGGAACAAGAACACTGATATGTGTTTAACAATTGGTTAAAGACTATCAGACAAGAGATGACACTGATTAATTTATCAGACACAAGATTATTGGTCATTGAAAAGAAGAAACATAGAATTACTTAAGTAAATTAAATTTATTATAAAGGTATCATAGAAGAAATTGAATAAATTTAAAGAATATTTTTTTTATATTTTATTTAGTGTAGAGAAACACAATTAAGAATCTAAAATCTCCGCCATTATGTAAAATCAGAATTAGTGGTTGGTATTGGGAATTAATATGAGAAGAGATATATTTGTTTTCCAATTGGTTTATAGTAACATAATGAATAATTTTTTGTCTTTATGGTAATGAGAAAATTGGAATGGGGAATCCAATTTGGACTGGGGTTTGTAAGGAATGTATGAATCAAGATAAAGTTGTGAGAAATACAAAAAGTATTATCATGTTCTGAATAATTCTAATATAAGGAAATTAATGATTGATAAATGATAGATTTAAAAATTTAATTATGAGGGAAGTGTAATTAGTTTTACCACCTTCTTCATTCTAGGATTCCTATAAAAGGAGATCTTAGAGCATTCGTAAACATAAAGAAAAATTAATTGCTAACATGAATTGAGAGATTTTACATAATTCATGTATTGAGTTTCTAACCATAAACTTTTTTTCAGGTTGAGGTTGAGAATGATAATCAGAGTGAGGTTCAATCTGATAATTAGAGTGATTTCAATCAGACAATGTTCTATCAAAGAACATCTATCAGAGTGAGCCTATTATAGTTATATCCATCAGAACATGGTTCATCTGACTAATTTCCATCAGATAGAGGAATTTTGATCTACCGATTTAGTTACTAATCAATTAAATAAAGAAGATCATAAAAATTATCATAGTGAGGTCAATCAGATGTAGGCCATTGGACAGAGGATAAGAGACTACAAAATGTTGGACTGACTTTTACTATGGAAAATATTTAGACATAGTTTTTATAAGGTTTTTCAAGAAAAACATTTTCATATATATTTTTTGATGTTCTTGAAGATTTTATGTAGGTAAATTTTGATTCATATTACTTGTGGAGTAACTAAATATATTCATAATTGAATTAGAAAGGAATAAATAATGTGAAGCTTGTGAACAAGGATACATTATAGTTTTTATAATGGATTGTCTTGGTGGGGTGTATAAATAGCTGTGGGAAAGTGGATACTTGAATGGATAATTGGAGGGTATAACAAACTATTAAAGTAACAGTTCTTCTAGCATTTTAGAATTTTTCACTTATTTTACCTTTGTTTTATAAAAGGAGTACACCAAAAGAATCCATGTTGGTATTACTATCCAAAAAATAAATGAGTAGGTATTTATATTGATCCCTTTATATATCATGTTTTTCCTTCCCGTAATATTTATTTATATATTAATGGTGATTTTGAGAAGTTTAATTTGATTGGATTATAATTTTAACTTCTTTCAGAGGATAGAAATATTTTCACAACATAGTTAAAAACATTCTTATAAAAGAATGAAGGAACTACAAAATCACCCTCTCTAAACGTTCTTAATACTACATGGGAAATATAGATTCTAACATGTTCTTCCATTGAGACGGTCTCCTTGATATGAAATAAGTGGGAAGAATTCATCTACTAGTCCATGATTACCCCAACTATGTAATAGCCACAAGGTGACCTTATAAAATTCATTATGAAATCCTTTGTGATATCATCACATTTCCACTCCGAAATAGGTAACCTCAATAACATTCTAGTATTTTTATGGTGTTACAAATTCAACTTAAGGTATTTGGAACACCTAGTAATAAAACTCCATAAATATGTTTTCATCTCAATCCACCAGAAACGAGAGAATATGTTAGGGTATATCATTGTATGACCAGGATGTACTACCCATTTATAAGCATAAGGTTTCAAACAAATTACTCCTGCATGTTTTTAGGGATGCTGAATTTCCCATGAATATGTAATATCTCATCATCATTGACAACCCAACATAGAGGTGGCTCCCTAGCACATGAGATCACCTTGAGGACCAACCCTTTTTCTATCTAATAGATAACTCATATTCAATATATCTAAAATTGAAGAGTTGTATAATAAAAATATGAGTACAAACTACCAGTGATGGTCCTGCAACTCCAAATTCATCTCAGAAAAAAGATACAGTAAATATAATTAACTACCATATTCATGAATCTCTTTTGCCTGAGTTTTCTAGCTCAAATCCTCTACCACTAAATTTCCATTAATATGAATATAAAAAACCTCAAAATTGAATAACCGAAGAAATTTTACTCATATTAATTGTATGAGGATCAAGGAAAACAAAAATAATATATATTTGAGTCTTTTATGGTCTATATACAAATAAAATTACTCTGAAATAAAATATTTTGTCCAAAATCAAATATTACGGAGCACCACTTCTAAGATGAGGTCATCTGTTGGGAAATTACACTCATGGGTCCTTATTTCACAATAACTATACACTATGAATCTACTCCATTATGTCAAATGAAATTCCCCTATTCCAATTCCTAATGCATCACAATAAACTGTATCCCTTCATCCTTTCATTGAATGATTCAAGACCAATGTTGAGGTTTTCTATATTTTCAATTCTTCGAAAGCCATCTTGAAAGCTTTAGACCATGTGAACATGACACCTTTCATAGTAAATCCTACAAGAGTTTCTTCCAAGAATGAATGTTCTTGAAAGAAATGTCAATAATAACTATCCATCCCAAAGAAAATTTATATAAATTTTTTTTTTGCGTTATACTCCTAGGAAATTATGTCTCTCACATTCTTTGGGTCCAAAAAAACTCCTACCTATGGGATTATGTGACCCAGGAAGTGAACATTATCGATCAAAATGTAAAACATAGTTATATTAGTATATAGTTGGGGCTCTCTTAGTTTACTCAAAGAAAATTGAAAGTGTATTTCATTATCATGTTTATTAATTCAATACACTAAGATGTCATAAATGAAATTGACCACAAAGGAATTTAGGTACCCGTGGAAAACTAGATTCCTCAAAGCCATAAAACTACCAGTCATGCTCACCAAAATGAATGGAATTGCAATATATTAATATATAGGAAAATTGATTTATAAAATTATATGTCGTATATACATTGTCCTAGATCACATGTGATGATATATCAATCTTAAATAGATCTTTGGGAAGAACCTCGCTCCTCAGATTTGGTCGAAGAGATCATCAATTCAATGAAGTGGGTTCCACTTCGTAACTGTAAAAGGATTTAGTTATCTATCATAAACAGACAGACTAAGGTTCACATCCTATTACATTAAAAAACATATTATATTACCATGGATATGTACTAAGTAATATAAACCCCTTTATATTCTATATCCTATAACTATATTATGAGTTTTTGAAGCTCAGTAGGTTCCATATTGTAAGGAGGGATAGATACTTGTATTACTCATTGAACATTCCCAATAGTAATCTTTCCCTCTCTCTTATGAGGTAACCCTAAAGAATAATTAAGGAATATTTACATGATATGTCCCACTACTAAAGGGAAATTTGTCAATATTACTCTCTGATCTTAAGTAATAAGACTAAAAACATGTGTTGAAACTACACCCATCCCAAGATTCAATGTTCCATCTCAATTAGAATAGAAATACAATCCTCCCCTTATTAATATAGTTATTTCCCTATGGTGATGAGAAATACACCCTATGTTGATTACACTCAATACGGGAATTATAAGGTACTAACTTATCCATATTGAGAATAATTTAAAAGTTGGTCATCTCAGGGATGTAAATTTTCAATACAACAAAATAGATTCATATTTCAAGGGGAACTCCAGAAATTAGATTTCACATTCCAATAAAATTCGTATTGGGGATTTATGATTTATCAATCTATAAAAATTCTCAAATTCCAATCCATGACATTCTATAACATCCCAAAATATTAATGAATGTTGTGTTCCTATGTTAAATAAAATAAACATTCTAAAATAATACATTGTATTTTAAAAGGATCGACAGTCGTCTCCTTAGGTATTGGTAGAAAAACATTTATCTAGTCAGATCCATGATTTTATGATACAACCGAACTACATAAAGATGGTTCTGTTTAATGAAACTATACTACATTCTTTATGCTTCCTCATCTATGACCACTTCTTTATTCTAAACTATCAGTAGTACTCCAGGACCCTGCCTGACGTGGAGCTACAGATCCCAATCCCAAATTCAATGCTCATACTGATCCTCTTCTACTATATACTAGAGGAAATGATTTAAAAAATAACTATTGTCGGATATTTCAACAAAAATATCAGAACTCAACTAGGCCCCTATTACGTTAGGTCTTTTTGTAAACTTTCTTACCACACTAATAAAATATCGTATAATTACCAGTGTGATTCACTTAATTGTCACTCCCATATGATAATACTAAAAGAGATGTCTCCTACAACTATTTTAACTACATTCATATCTTGGTTATAAACCACCAAGGTTCAAAACCCTAGATTCACTCAAATTTTGAATGATGATGAGGGACTGGTTCACTATTTAAGAAACATTAGTCAAATGAATTTTTTTAACGTGATAATGGATGGCTAATAAAATCCCATCCTGAAATTGTCTCACTCTCTATAGCCCATCACCTTCAAGAGATGGTGAAAAATATTGGAGATCAATTATGCTAGAAAAATATTCCATTACGGATATAATACCCTACTATAGTTTCATAAACTCAAAATCTCGTTCATCACTCTACATCCCGGAAAAAAAGCAGCCATAGAAAAAAGATTGAAAATCTCTCCAAACCATATCCTAATTATGGTCTTCCTAGGTAATGATTCCCCCCATCACATTCTAGAACAATGAATCATGTATTATGTGATATTAATACTCCTTTAAGGAGTCATACACAGATTCATAATAAATGATATAATGTACTATATCCATGAAAAAGCAGTGAGGGGATTTTTCCCATGACAAATATGGTGTTTTCTACCATTAGAACTCTTTATTCAACTGTTCCATAGTAGTGTTAGGCCATGGGGATCCCTATAGAATCATTACAAGTCATATGAATCCTTATCAAAACTAAGAATTGGATTCTTGATCGTGTATAACATGTCGCACTACTATAGGTGTCCCATGTGCCACAACTGCAATTTAGGTCCCACCACCCCATGAGCGTGGTCACAATTTTCACCTTCCTAGAATTCACCTAAAGGTCCTCATGGAGTCATTTATTTGTAATACAAAACTCACAACACAAAAAAGTATGTTAATAGAAAATAATTTAGATAAAAGTATTGGATTGGTATAAATCCTTCATGCATGAGATTCAATACCCAAATACCCACTCTTAACAAAATATTTGGTAACTAAGTAAATTATCAAGGAACATAAGTGAAACTCCAAACCACCCACAAAAAATCTTGTTTTGGGACAAGGTATATGTTTCCATGTTATATAGCAATAGTTCTGATATACTGAGTGTCAATTCCATGTTATTGATGACAATTCTACTTAAGTTTCAATTGGAATCTCCATTTAACGAAAAAACATCATTAATAATTTGAATTCTATAATTTCATATACATATATGTTTATATACAATGGTCTAGAAATATGAGTTTCTATTCCCATGTTATAAAGACCTAATATTTACAAGCTACAATGGGAATATCATGTAACTAAAATTATCCCTTTACATATGGTCTTACATAATAAGTCCATATATGCTTGTTGAATTTTTTGGGTCATCATTCCAAATTTTTATTGGCATAATAATATAAATTTAAATGAAACAATATAAAAGGTCTTAGTTCATGTAACAAGAGTTGTATTATTTTACACGGCAAGAATGGTTAAATAATGTGACCCCATCATGCTATATGAGAAAATGTTATTTTTATTGATGATGACTCTATCATGAAAAAATTAATTTCCTCTAAAATACCTTAGTAGAACATGTATGTATTGAAATCAATGCATACCAAACCAATATTTGAGATATAAGAAACACAAGTAATCAGATACACCTATATGGAAAATAATATACATAAAATTATAATCATAAAGTTCCAATAATAATGACTATATTGTACTTCTTTCTCATTCCAGGACAAGGGTAAAAATATATAATAATAATAATCATCATAAAGCATCTACATCAGCCAATGTTAATGTCATAAAACTATTGAAAGGGAAAATAAGAACATAATGTCCCAAACCACCTCAATAAATGGGTTATCCACTCCCAAGAACATGCTCATTACCATGTAAAAAAACATCATAGTCTATTATCTAAGCATTCCAAACAATGGGACAATGAATTTAAAAAGAACCTCTGATACAACTTTATGACATATTGGGATTGATTCATTGATAACTAACTAGTTTAGTTGGCTACATGGCCTCATGTCTAACTCCAAATACACTAGAAGCTGCTATCTAGTATAATGTATCCAAGGTTTTATGGGGGGGAGACTATACCCTCTTTATCAATGTAGATAACAATAGTAAATAATAAGTAAATTAGATGAAGATTTATTCGAAATAGAGGAATTCAATATTAATAAGGAATAAATAGCGAGTAAAATGATAAACATATAGATAATAGAATAAATCACATAAACAATAACCAGTGCCATATATATAATTTTGATTCCATGATGCTATAAAAAAGCATGTTAAGGAAAAGTAAATAATGAATACACAACCAAAAACATAAAACTACAAAACACATACCAAAAGAAAAATAGAATAAAATCACAAGCACTATCATGGTCATATATTTCTATACTACATTGTAGTATAGAAATAATCAAGCATCCCAAGTCAAGAACTTTCCTTTATCCCAACCTACATCTATGAAATATATATGAGTAACAATTGGTTTCCCAAAAGGTTGTGAGTAATACTCATTAGGCCTCCAAAACTGATGTTTAATACAATATGGCAACTAAGTATCAAAACAATAGTGTCCTAGAAAAAAATTCAAGTAGTAAAATAAAATAATATCAAATGAGATCAGGTTCCCACATGATACATGTATGAATTTAATTTATTAATCTATTACAAAATGTCCTTGATAATGTTTAATAACACATAAATATTCTTAAATATATCTATGTACTATCCGGGATATGAGTGAGATGAAAAAGGAATCCATTTGTAGCACCATAAGGTTGTAACAATTTAGATAAGGGTATCATCTCAATAATCCATATCAATGATACATAATTCCATGTTTTAAAAATCCTTATGGATGATGTGCATTACCATGTCAAACATCCAAAACCCTGGGAGAAATAAGCCATAAGTCCTACTTACTTATAAATGATGAGGAACTCTTTGTATTTTACACACCTATATTTTGTGAATAATTAATTTCTTAATTAATTTAATATTTTTGATATTTTTCACTTAATACAGCACTAAATGTTGATCTTATATATATAATAATTATGTTTGGATAGAGATATATACAACACAAAGTCAATGATTAAATACATGCAACACATATATTAAGATAATTTATTTGCAAAACTATAATGGGATTAATTACAAACATTGGCATGTTTCGTAGATTGATATTGTTACACATAATACCAAGTTTTACCTAACTACAATATGCTATTTTTATTAAAATGTTCTTGTTAAAAACTGTCAATTGGAATGGAAGATATGAATTATATTAAATAAATTATGAAACTATGGTCTATTCATGTATATAAAATTAATTCCATTGGTTAACAATTAGTTAGAAATAAAATTAATAACTATTTAAAAATAATGAAATGAATTTCCTAATAAAACAATGTACACACATGATTTTACCTCAATATATTAAATAGGACAATATTGATTAGTCATTTAAAAAAAATGTTATATATTAAATATATTTTTTACACTAATCCAATAAACATTATAGGCATAAGATAAGATTAAATCTAATTATATGAATAAAAATAGGTACTTTTCTAAAATGTTATTTTACCTCCTTTTAATGGTTAACCAAATTTAAAAATAATTTTAAAAAATATCAAAATTTTTACTTTACCTTCATTTTGAAAGATCAATATCAACATTTACTTCGAGAGATTTTTTTTAATATTTTGGAGATGTTTCATATTTCGACGAATAGTAAAAAAATACTGAATTTTAATTCAAATATAAATTTTCATCTGATTTATATACAAGGGTGAATTATATTTTAAATATTTTTTAATGTTACATTAGATCAACTATTCCTCAAATAATAAAATTAGGTAAACACAATCAATTACATATTGAAATTGGATTTAAAAATTAGCAATATTTTGAACATTTTTACTTGAAAACCTAACATTGTCGCTCGGCCTGTGGGATTAAATTTTAATTAATTAATATCACTTATTTGATTGGAAAATGGAATAATATTTTCCATATTTGTAATCATAATAATTTTTCATTTTTAGAAAGTTAAACATAGTTTTTATCAAAAATTATTAGTGAAAGTGATTAAAATTAATTACTACAATTAAAAAAATTGACATAACAAGGGGCTAAACAAAAAACATAAGGAAAAAAATACATAGAATATTGTATAAAAGCCATTTAATGGAGAATATTTCTACCCTATCCTCCCTTTCATTGGTTTTGGATCATTATTTTTGGCACTATTCATTTTGAAAAAGTTGGTGTAATACCCTATTAAATATTTTACAAGAATGCTTGTCCACAACCACTATAAAAATACACTTATCCATCCATATTATTCACACCTATAAATCCATTCAGATCAACCAAAATCTTCTCAAATAATCTCAAAAAAATTATACATTGCCCCTAAAATACTCCATTGTGGGTTGAAAGACAACAATGTAAGAGCGTTGGTGAAAAATCAAAAGGAGTTTCTCACAGAATATACGATATCCTCTATAAATATCCTTTTTTATATTTTAATTATCCACACAATAAAATATTATTATACATTATTAGTTAATGATATCATTTTCTAAAATATACTTAGATTTATTTTTCTTTGGGTTCACTCTTCACTTCCACACACTTACATATTGTTGGTGACGAACTTACCATTCCTGTGTACAGTGATCTACCACCTCACAAAATGATATTAATCATTTTTCCTTTTCCACCTATCAGGATTTCGAATAATGATGGAAAATATATTTTATTTATTTATATTATATTATTATTTCTTTATTATTATATAATTATTATATAAAATATACCTTCACACTTTCTATTTTTCATAAATATTTTAACTTCAGTTGTGTACGTGTGGACTACCGTCTCCTCAATGTGATATGATTCGTTCACACTTTTCATGGAACATATTAATAATAGATTTCATAAACGTTTATGATATATATTACATAATAATTCTACTAGAATTAGTATGTATATCAATATATAAATATAAAACTTTTACTTTCTTTCTTCTAAAATAATAAATAAATTGAAGTATCATTAATGAAAACGTATGGCCTACCATCTCCATGAATGGTGTTTTCCATTTTATATTTCTATATTTTATTGATTATTATATACCTATATAAAAAATATATATGATATATACATAATTATTTATAGTATGGAAATAAGTAACTCATGATCTATATAAGATGATCGAAAATTAAATTTCCAAACACTTATGATAAACAAATCAGTTGTTAAACAAAACATTATTTAAGCATGGAAATGATAATGAACAGGTAATATAATATCATAATTGAATCATATATGGTATGGAATATAGTAATAATGTTTTTTAGTTTATTTATAATGAAAAAATATTTATTATATAGGTTTTTTCTACTTGTTTAGAGAAAAGTCAATACTTATCTTAAAGGAATTTCATCTCGCATTTTATTCTCATGAGATACAAGAAATATTCAACACTCGATTATTTTGTGTGATTTATATACTAATCACTGACATGTTATATCACTAATTACATTTATTTAATTATATTAAAATCATTAAATTATTTTATTACATATGTGGGTTCATGATTCTAAAGTTACTCAAGTAGTTAGGGTCTTATCATCTCACTTTAATTTATATGATACTTATTTCAAAATCACCACTCATTTATTTATGTATATACCTTCCATTAAAGAATTATAAGATTCATATAATTAAATAATAGTAATTGACATATCTATTTTATGATCTTTATTTCATGGGGATTATGGATCAATAGTTAAGAAATCGGTAATGTAATTTTGTAGCAATTTGTACCTTTTGAGATACATGTCATGTTATGGAGCTATATTTTTATATGGGGTGTACACACATACCATGGAGATTTTATATTAAAAATATCCTTATTTTCATGATATTTAACACATTAATTTATTTTTTTTATTCAAGGGTGTTATGATTCAATGTTACCATTTCGGTACCATTTCATTTCCACAATCTCAATGTTTATCGGGATTGTATATTATTATTCATTCATGTATGAAATTTTATGATCCATATCTCAATAAAAATAATTAGTTCAATTATAATAAGGTCATAAATTATATATTAATTTTTTAATACAATATCTCAATATTTTCTGATTAATATAATTTAGAATATGTTTTTATGAAAATTCTCCTTTATTACTCTTTTCGGTCCAAAATCTAGGTTCTTAAGAGACCATGTTTTTTAATAATGTTTCCAAAATTATTTTACAATTGTAAAATGCTGTTTAATGACATATTTACGAGTTTTTTATTTTTTTAAATTTTATTGAAAATGAATATTCTTTTTATTTTTAGATTAATTCAATTTTCTAATCTATTTAAGGAGCAAAAGAATGTCCAATATGTACGTACTTAACCCTCTATCGTGACAGTAATTTCTATGAAACTTCCTTTATAAGTTATAAATGTTATTTTTAAACAATTGTTTTCTTATTATAATGAAATTTTATTGATATTAAATTGGTTTTCAAAAAAAAAAGCCAAAATGTTTTCTGATTAAAATGTTTTTAAATTACTTTCACATCACCCTTTATATGTTTACAAAAGGGTTATCTTAAAAGAAAGTAATTTTAATGATTTAAAGTTTTAATTATATGTTTTTAAATACATTTTATAGAAAATGGTTTCTAAATGATTTAAAACATTAATTTAATTTTTCAAAGTGTTTTCAAAGAAAAATGTCTAAAAATGATTTATTTTTTAAAAATATTTTGGCAAAGAGAAAATTAAATTTTCATAAAGAAATGGTTTAAATTAAAATGTAAAACCTTGTTTATCAGTAATGTATTTTTAAAATGGTTTTAGGAATATTATTTTCCAAAAATTTTATTTTCCATAAAAAAATATTCGGTCTGATTACTCAAAATCCTTCTGTGTATAAGATTATATACTTTCTTAGAGTTTATTAGTATTATTTATATTATTTATTGAATAATTTATGTTATTATGGAATGATGTTTATAATACCCATTTCATTTCAATATGTTATATGATTTTGAAACCCACATCTTATTAGGGGTTATTCATTGATTAAATGATTATTAAACATACCCCATTTTCATAGATGATGATGTAATGTAACTTTAATGATAAAAATTCAATTTCATTGAAATGATATGATGAATTTTTTATTATATTATGGCACATGTATGTATGATTTCAATATGTTAAGGGTGGGTGCTATATATCAATTAAATTCACAGGGTAATGATAAATGTTTTATGATCTCAAAATGGTACGTACATGATAAGGTATCCCAATACTTGAAAATAGGGAATCGTAAGCCCAAAACATTTGGGCATCATAATATGGAAAAAAGAGGGCACACTGGATGACATCTAATGTTGGAAATAAGACAATACATGTTTGGGAACCCCAATAAAAAAATAAGAGGGAACATTAATCCAATATAAAGAGGGAATATTAAGACAAAATCAAGAGGGTAAACCTGAGGGAATATCATGACAAAAAAAGGGGGTACATAGGAGGGAATACCTTGCCTGAAATAAGAGGTAACACTGTAGGGTATCCCAATATCGACACAAGAGGGTACATGGGAGGGTATCCTAAGTCTGAAACAAGAGGGTACCAAGGAGGGAATATTAAACCTGATGTAGGTACATGGGTTATTACCCCATGAATAAAATCTTATAATGGTTTAGAAGAGAGACTGAACATAAGAATTCTTGCGCATCTGGCTATGCCAGAAATTCCAAGCATTTTTCATATGTTATGTTTTCATGAATTATTCAACTGTTTCCCTAATGATTCATGACATATCTTAAAATGCAATTATCTTGTTCACATACCCTTACGATCATTTTATACTTGTGTATCTATTTTTTTACCTTACAGAGCATCTGAGATCACCCATTTCTTATGTCTTCTTTCCCCATTTTATGAATAAATGTTTTATATATAAGTACTAAACGAGAAGAACATTATGGAAATCTTTAAAGATCTTTCACTGAGTTAGAATATGATGTTCATGTTTCAAAAGACACTAAATTATTTCTGTACACATGCATGTATTTATATAATGTTATGAATATTCATATATAGTTGTGTAATATCTATTTATGTTAAGACTTACTTGCTATAGTTTCAGACATTCTATATTAATTGAGTGTGAAGTATTATTTCCAAAACTTCAATTGAAAATATCACAAAACCCAATTCTCATGGTCTAATAATGATAATAAATCATTTCATTTTATAATTTAATGTGATCCAAGAGATAGTTTCAAACCATTTATCACATCATTTAAACCCATTTTTCAGGGGTATAATCAAAAATTTAATGAGGGATAAATTATATGGTCTAACCATCTATATATCATTTATATCATTTTATCCAATTCACATTTGAAACATGATAAACCTATATAGATGGTGGTTTGGTCATATAAAAATTTATAAAATTTTCCGTGTAATTTTACAAACTAAAAAAAGTGGTGGTGCTAGTCATGGTAGAACACCTCTAACAATATAAAAGGTCAATTGGTTTATTCTTAATAAGGAAAACATAAATTTAATGATGGAAAAACATTTTTTTTGCAAATTTTCAAGAATTAATCCATGTGGAAGGGTGGATCATGTAATAAACAACTTGTTTTTTTGGAAAGAATACTAGAACTCAAAAAATATACCATTAATTGAATCCCCATTCAATATCAGATTCAGAATAAAGCTATAAAAGAAGATAATAGAGTAATTAGAAAACACCATGAAAAATATGGTATATCAACTCTTATGGAAATAAAATTCCAAATGGTATAATAAAAATAATAAATGAATCAAGGGGATTGATTGTATTACTGAGGGTGATCAACCATAAAGAATGGAGGTTGATACCAAGATCATATTAATGAGATATATCGAATATTTTGTAAAGGATAGGACATTCCACAATCTGTTAGAGCAACTATGTGTTTGATAGAGGAGAACAAGAGAAGAACAGTTAATGTCTTGGACATAATAATTTTTATTTTACACATTTAATGGGGTTTATGTTTTGGTAAATAGTTTTTCAAACTATGTTCAAACAATGCATGGCTTTCTATAATGGGAAAACCCCATTATATGGTCCCTCTAAGTGATTTAAAAAACCATTCACACACCATGTATGAGACACTATCCTATAGAACACACCCAGAATGGATAGGCACATTGTTTTTACTAAACATGCACAAAACTTGTCTGTTAAACATAAGTTTTTATTTTTTTTCTTTAGCATGTTACTTCAGAAGAATGGTAAAAATCACAATTCTATATTATTTAATTTTCATATGATTGATTTGTATATTTACTAATCATTGTGTTCCCTATGTGTTCCTTCCCCTTTCTCTCAAAACCAAGATGGAATGCTTCTCTGACCTCCATATCCTCCCTATGAACATACATGTTCATAAAAAACGAGATTTAAAAAGGAATTAAGTGATTATGTACCTCATTTAATGGTTGGGGTCTTATATTAAATCTAGCTTCCATCAAGATATTTTATAGATTTATCCTATGATATATATTCTAGTGCCCTTTTTACACACAATACTAACAATTGGGAACACCATTCACTGAGATGGTACTACATAGACTCCTCCCACCTTTACCCTTATGATATATTATATACATTTCATCTCTTCCTCTTCCTTCCACGTTCTTGAAATTCTAAAAAGATTCATAGATATGAATATGAAAAATTTATTTATTTGATATTAGACAATGAAGTTTCATCAATTCCAACTTAGAATGTTCCCTAGAATTGTTTACAGTGGTCACCATCACATCTCATGACTTTGGAGGGGAAGATAACAATAATAATATCAAAATAGATCTCCGTATTTAACTTAAATGGCTCAAGTTTACTATAAATCACCTGGATGTCTTTGATATTATCACCTATAGACCATCCATCCAATATTCAGATACTGAAAAGTTACCTTAGTATGAACACATTGTTCATTTATATGGTATTATCACTCATCTCTAATAAGGATATGATAATCTCTAGCATTTTTTTGTTTCTATGATATTGTATTCCACATTCTAGGAAATTGAAATCTGAATAAACAATGTGATTTCTTGTCAATCCTACCTTACTATATATTTTTTTCAGTTCCATGTTAACTATAGTTAACTAAATATCACAATCCTTCTATTATATATTATCGTCTATTTCAATTTTTCATAATCCAAACTTTGGTTTATTATACTTATCTAACCAAATACTACTCTCATCTAGCACCATTTTTCTAGAAGATATTAAATCCAACTATATTCTGAAAATTTTATTGGAAAAATATCAAAAACCATTTATCAATGCTATCCTTCATGATTAGGAATAGAACATTATTAGTGAACTAGGCTCTAGAATACCTCAATTATGGATTGGTCATCTATTTCACTACTATAATGATCTTGGGAAATGTTAGTTTGGTCCACAATGAATTATTTCGATAAATCGATAAGAGACTTCTAAACAATAAGTTATGAATGAATTAAAAAAATTTAATGAACATATGCACCGACCTATGGATCATATAAGAATGATTTCTCACAAATCACTAAGCTTCTAAACCCTAATTTCATAAACTAAATCATGTCCAACATAAAAAGTAGTGAAACAATTAAAAATAAAACCACAATAAATTAGATTATAATCTTCATACATATATCCTAATTAGTGGGGAAATTATTCTTTAATTTTATATAGATAAATAGATGATTAATTCAATTCTTGATTTTATTGATCAAAATTAATCAACACTCCTCAAATTGGTGTTCCTATACAAATATTATGATTGGTTATTCAATAAATTTTCCATTGAATAAAATATTTCTCAATTAATCAGTGTGAACTATCCCATGATCAATCCAGTATCTCCACCCCAATAATGTTCTCACCTAAATAATATTAACATTTTCTAGAGACATTGTGATTCCTAATCTTTTACCTCACTTTCTATTGAAATAATCATATGATGGTATTAATTTCAGTATCACCTCATGGTTATACATTCAATTTTTCAAGTGTAAAATTTTCAAAAAATTGGTTTGGTTGATACACCATCTAATGAGGTATATGTAGCCTAGTCTCGATATTTTAACATTTAATTGGTTTGGTTCGGTTTTCCTAAAAGGGTTTTTAACACCATACACCAAAAGGAACCACTCCACCAGCAATCCCATTATAGGATTTTCTAAAAAGATTAATATTATCTATATTATATCAATATAAATACCAAATATTTAGAAATATATAGTGTTGACTTACACTATACTAATATTCATCTATCTATTATATAAAAATTAACAAAACCATATAAATACATTTTCAAAAATATTTGGAAAAATTAATTTCTCATTATTAATTTCTATATTTATTATCACAAATATAAGCCAATGATATATAGATCTTTTAAACCATAATCAATTTTTGAAACTATTAAACATGTTCATTATTATGATCATCCTAAGAAATCGATGTATGATCCCTCCCTATTGTTGAGTCAATAAGGTTTTCCTTATGATTTTTCCATTCCTTCTTGTTTTGAAAATCACAAACACCTTATACTTAAGCAAATATTATTTTTACCCCCATAAGAAAAATTTTCTTCTTTAAAGAAATTTAGCCTAACCTAGATTTTCTTATACGTAGCAATATTTTTCTTAAATTCAAAAACCGGATTCATACCCAAAATCCCGAAGCCATATAATGGAAATATTTGGAGCATTCTGTTTTTAGGATCCGAATTCTGGATGTGATCTGTAATGTATTTTTAATCCGAATTATGGACTCCGAACTCTTATACAGTTCGACTTTGAACTCTCAAGTAGTTTGAATCCGAACTCTTAAGCAGTTCCACTCCAAAATCTTAAGTAGTTTGACTTCAAACTCTGAAGTAGTTCGACTATGAACTCTGAAGAAGTTCAACTACGAACTCTTAATAAGTTCGACTCCGAACTCTTAAGTAGTTTGACTCGGAACTCTAAAGAAGTTTGACTCTGAACTCTGAAGAAGTTCGACTCCGAACTCTGAAGATGTTTGACTCCTAACTCTCAAGTAGTTCGACTCCAAACTCTTAAGGAGTTCGACTCTGAACTCTTAAGTAGTTCGACTCCGAAATCTGCAAGTTCAGAATCCGATCTCTGGTGAAACTAGACTCTGAATTCCTATAAAAAAGAATCTGAATATTTATTAACATAGACTCCAAACATCATTTTGGTTAGACTCCGAACTTTTGACTTGCTTACACTCCGAAATATTTATTATCTTTTACTTGCATATGCTTCATTTAAAAACGATGTCGTTCATTCAGTTATACATAGTTTGTTATAAAACGATGTCGTCTATTCTCTTTCTAATTAACTGTTGGTTGAGTTACACGTGTACAGGTCCCACCGAATTTCATGGAAAATATGACCGTTGGAAGAGGGAGCCGACCGTTGGTAATTTTCCTATAAATAGGAGCTCTTTGGAAAGATCTCAATAACAAGTTGATTGATCTATAGAACACACGCTGTTAAGGTGATTTTTAGAGAGAGATGCTTTTCATGCCTTGTGCATATTGAACTGCTCATTCAGATTGCTTTGTGTGACTCCGAATGTTGGTGATTATATTCGAGGACTTCCAGGGATAAGAAGACAGAGGTGCCGACTACCTTGATGTTCGAGGGCTTCCTTGCTGAGGAAGACAGAGGTTGCAACTACCTTGAAGTTGAGGGATTGCAGGGATAGAAAGACAGAGATTCCGATCTTTATATCGAGGGCTTATCCTGGTGTGGGTAAGACAGACTTGCTTGAAATTATAAATCATGAGACCTTTATCCAAGGTTGTTGGATACCCTTCTCTTTGGGAAAAAAGAGTTATTGTTTGTTACTTGTAGTTTTACTACTTGTTTGTTTCTGCTGCATATTGTATTGTAAGGAAAGTATAACCTTCTTATATTTCCGTACACTTGTACTCTGATTAGTTTAAGATTATATACTCTATAAGGTAGAATCTTTTATTATAATCTCCGGTTCCAATTCTCTAGTTGGTGACCAGAGGTGTTGTGAATTTGCTTATTTTAACCATGTTAAACCTAGATTTTCCTTGACTAAAGAAAACATAGTTATCCATAACCAACTTTAAAGGTTTTAAAGGAATTTTTGAAGTTTACAATTCACCCCCCTCTTGTATATTGAGCATCTAAACTGCTATTTAAATCCTACAATTGGTATCAGAGTAGGTCTCTGAAATACTCATACTCACGTATATGTTTTTCTGGCTCATTTTTCATTCCAAACTTTTTCATTCCAAACATTGCCATTCCAAACATTGTGGTTACATACTTTATATACTAACTAGTTTGGTTGCCCAAGTTGTTTTAGTATGGCAGGAATCAATGTTGGTTTTATAGACAATCTAAATCTTACAAGACCGCCAATCTTTGATTCCAATGACTATGAATACTCGAGAGATCGAATGAAGACTTTTGTTATCAACACTGGAGTAGACAATTTTGTAATGATTACTGGTGATTATAAAATTATTGATAAGGAAGTTAGAACATTCACTAACCAGGAAAAGCATGAGTATCAACTCAATTATAATGTACGCAATACTTTACTATGTTCAATGACAAGAAATATATATAGCCAAATTTCTTCTTATGAAGCAGCTAATTGTATTTGGAAGAAATTAGAAGTTACACACTTTGGCACTTCTAATGTGATTGAAACTTGGAGAGGTATTCTTAGAGCTGAATACCATGGATTCAATTTTCCGTATGGTGAACCATTCTGCAAAGTTCAACAGCAGTTTATGACTATAGTCAATATCTTACAATCTATGGGAGAAAAAGGGTTAGATGATGAATCCCTTATATATAGGATTATTGATATTATGCCCAATGAGTGGGAATCAAAGATAACATCCATAGATGATAATAGGAAGGTCACACAAATTTTTCTTGATGAGCTATTCAGAACTCTTCACCAACATGAAACCAGAATGAAGAGAGATGCTGAAAACATCAAAAAGAAGAATGGGAATGGTACTGTTGCTTTTATAACAACATCAAATCATATGAAAGATAAGACTCCTGAGAGAGTAACCAGATCCAAATCTATGAAGTTGGTTGTTCAATCAGATTCTAGTGAAAGTGAAATCTCAGAAAATGAGTTAGAAAATCTTGCTCGAAGGATGAATAAGATAGTCGGCCATAAAATTTTTTATCCAAGTATAAGCAAAAAGAAAGGAAAGAAAGGAAAGATGGAGAAGTTACTTGTTATGAATGCAAGAGAGCAGGACATATTAGACCATATTTCCCTCTACTCAAAAAGAAAGAAAGGAATGAAACGTATTCTGAAAGGAGCAGGAAGAAGTATTAAAAACCAAAGCTAAGAAAGTTCTAAAAGAAAATGACACCTAGAGTGCCAGTGGTAGTGACTCTTTAGATGAATCATCTGATTATGAATCTTCAGGAAAGAAGAAACTTGGTCTTATAGCCAGATTACCTATTGACAATTATTGTGTTATGTCTAAGGAACGAAATGATGAATCATTGACCAATGTATCTTTAAATACCAATGATAGTAAGTATTATAACTCCTCAGATGAACAATCTTCTTCTGATGAAGAAAATACTTCACCTACCTATGAAGAAGTTTCTAGGTTTACTGAACTTCTTGACGTTGAGAACTCTAAACTAAATAAGAAACATGATAAGGCAAACTCTAGTAATTCTATTCTTACAATAGAGATATCAGATCATTCCAAAGATCTTGACAGGAAAAATGCTGATTTTATAAGTATTTTGAAAAATATTGAGGAAGCATGTTCTAAGAGGAACAAACTATTTAATGAGTTAGAAAAATTAATTTCTAAGAAAAGTGTTTTCGAGCCTTTCTCTATTTCTAAATCTAATGATTTTGAATATAAAAACATGGTTATCAAACTCTAGTATGAAATATTTCCTTAAAGAAGTGTTTATCAAACTATACCCAAGGTAAGGAAAATTTTGATAAAATGTATTCTCAAATACGACCTTTAAGAAACAAATCTGGATTTGGTTATACCAATGCAAAACTAATTTCTAGTAACAACTACATTGTTCCACAAAGTGCCCTATTTTGTACCAAGTGTCAATGTGGTGGTCACTAGGAAAAGAATTTTTCTTTAAATAAAACCCAATCTTTAGGTTTTCATAAAGCCTATT
Source organism: Viscum album (assembly GCA_963277665.1). Lineage (NCBI taxonomy): Eukaryota > Viridiplantae > Streptophyta > Magnoliopsida > Santalales > Viscaceae > Viscum > Viscum album. The sequence goes on along the minus strand of OY728148.1, from coordinate 2,007,388,183 downwards.
TTTCTAAGAAAGTGTGGGTTCCTAAAATTTTATTGCCTGGAAATTCCAGATCCAAGAATGTTTGGATTCTGAAAGCCTAATTGTTTTCATGTTTTTAGGAAGATAGAGGAAGTACCAACAACAATACATTGTACATGGATAGTGGATGTTCCCGGCACATGACTGGTAACAAAAGATATTTTGAAAAGATCACACACTTAAAGGATATATCATTCTTCAGTTTATCGGAACGCAAGATCAACTTGCTGATATTTTCACAAAATGATTACCCTCCAATAGATTTGAATACATTAATCAAAAGTTAGGAATGATAACTGTAAGGTAATCATTGTTCATTAACTTCTTATTGAACAATTATCCTAACAGTAATAAAATCCTCTTTATAGGAGGAGTACATTTGATTGTTAGTGTAACTAAATTTTTTTAAAAAAACTTTCGGAACTGAACTTCCAGAATGGAAATTGCTGAATCTAATATTTCCGGAATGGAAATTTCTGGAACTAAAATTTTTAGGACTGAAATTATCGGAATGAGAACTTCCGGAATGGAAGTCTTCATACTGAAAACTTCCAGAATGGAATTTTCGTACTGATAAGTTTCAGAATGGTGATTTTCAGACTGGGGTTTTCGTAATGAGGTTTTCGTACTGGAACTTTCGTAATGAAGTTTTTTTTTCTTCAAGAAGAATATTACCAATTACTTACAATATTTCTTGTTAATCTGTAAGTTATAATTTTTTTACTTGTAGTTCTGTAATAAAATTTGACTTACTGGTATTTTTCTGGTTTTTAAATGTTCGGATTCTATTTTTTCCTCAAATTCAGATGTTTTCTTTAAAAAACCTCAAAAGATCGGAGTCAAATTTTTTCATTTCGGGATTTTTCTCAACTGTCAGATCAGATCAACATTTTTTCAACCGTTAGATGGCTTTTGGAAGACCAATGGTCAAATTCTTTTCCTATATAATGGGGACCCCGAGACTCGTCCCACATCAGTTTTTCCAAGATTTTGTGTCTCGAAGCTCTGTGATCTTCTTAAGGTCAGTTCCGAACTTTGTGAAGCTGATCCGAATCATTCAGATTACTTCACTCCGAATGTCTGTTGAAGCAACTTCTCAAGATATTTCAACTACAAACCCAATCTCAAAGTGGTTAGTTTTCAGGGAAATATTAGTTCACCCGGATTTTTATAAGCTTGATTCTCTTATTTCAAAGAATATTAGACGGAATGGATGGGAAGATGTCTGCATATCAAATTCATATAAACAGGATCCGGTTTATACTTATTTGTTGATAGAGTTTTACGAGTCTATTTCCTTCGAGATGGAAGATGGCATAGAGATGTTTTCTTTCAATTCTTATGGAATGACTTATAAGCTTTCTTACACTAAGGCCGTGAGCCTGGAAGGTTTATCATATGGAGGAGAAGCGGAATTATGCTCTCACAAACTTCCTGATGTGCAAGGAAGTTTCAATAAAGAGAAGGAACTGGAGTGTCTTGGTCTTAAGGATGATTCAACAATTAAAATTTCTCGTCTCACTCCAAACAATAGAATCCTTCAACTATGGGTGCATGGTTTTCTGGTTCCAAGAAGAGGTGGTAAAGACAATCTTAAGAAGAGTGATGTCTATGACTTAGATTTTTTGGTAAATCTAAGAAATATAAATCTGATGAGGCATGTCTTGGTTACGATCATGAATATCAAAGAAGGAAATTTGAGAGCTCAGATCATCATGTTTCCTGCCTTATTATCTAATTTGATAGTTCAATTCTTAGAATCTTTCAAGGTTGCCTACAAATCAATGATCCGAAATTGCAAGCTCATGCTAGTTAGTGATGATACTCTTAAGAGGATGAAGATGGGATTTTCCAGTGAATCTAGAGAATTTTACCCCTTATCTGTGGAGGAGTTTGAAGTAGCTCAAAAAGAAACACAATCTCCAGAACCATCCAAAAAGCCAATGAAGAAGAGAAAGGCTAAAGAAGTGGTTGCTAATGAAGAAATTCTTCAGGATAAGGAAACTCAATCTGCTCCCCCCAAGCCGAAGAAGCAGAAAACATATACGGATGAAGTAGCAGCAAAGTGGAGGGAAGATAAAGAAATGAGGAAGGAAGGGGATCCTCAATTCGGACTGGACCCTTTCGAGGCTAAATCCTTAAAGGAAAAAGCTGCTGAGGAGCTAGAGAGACAAGCGAAGGAAAAGAAAATGAGAATGAAGATGTCTGAAGCTGAACTGGTGCGATTTTTACTGAAAGATACAGAATTGACTTCCAAAATGCTTCCAGTTCCGGAATCTTTTGGTGTTGAACCTTCTTTACCAGAAACTCCATCTAAGAACTATGTCAATCTAGAAAAGGAAAATTGTAAAGGAATAGTTGTAGAAGCTGAGAAGGAGGTTGCTAAAGCAGTAGAGGAAGAAGTTGAAGAAGAAGAAGAGGAGGAGGAGAGTGAGGATTTGGATAGCATGATCAAGCAAGTATAGAACTACAAGGATAAGGCTTAATCCAAAAAGATAGTTACCTCAGGTAAGGGAGATGAGGAAGCTAGCAAGAAACATCAAGAAAGAAAAGGATAAAATCTGTTGTATGATTAAGAAGAATCCTATGAGAGGAATTTTCTTGAGGATGGTCAAGAAAAACAGAAACCAGACGAGGACTAGATCATTCAGCTTTCTGAATCCGAGGAAGTATCTCCTAATGTGGAACCCATTCTGAAATCTGATAAGGGGAAGAAAGCTCTCATGGAGACACCTATAAAATATCTCATCAGGAAGAAAGATGTTGGTGGTACCTCTAGAAGGAAGCTGGTGCAAGTCGAAGAAGAGCAATCTCAAAGAGAAATTTCTGATTCGGAATCATCATCTCACAGGCATAATTTTGTGGTTCAGTCTCTAAGAAAGTTGTTGGACACAATTCCAATTCTTCCTAAAATAGATACTAGATGCCAGATGATGCAACAGTCTATGAATCAGAAATATGATTCTTTATCCATGGTCATGGATAAGTTTTTTAAGTTGGAAGCTCAACAGAAAAGTTTTCGGATCGATTATGATATACATAGAAAGTCTTGAAGTAAGGTAACAAAGTGTTCTAAGAGAGTTGAATAAGACATGGCGGTTTATGATAATTTTCAGAATGACGTGAAGGAGGCTTTTGACACAGCAGATAAAAAGGTCAAGAATCTTGAAGATGAGATGATTACTGAGCAGAGTACCCGGAGTCAACAAGCGAAGGAACTGAATGACAAGCCAAATTATCTTGCTCAAAATCCTATAAATGATATAAATCTCCAGATTGAGCTTGATAGAAAAGTCGTTCAGCAAGATGAGTTGTTAAAGTTGTAGAAAGAAGCCTTGGAGGCTCAAGTAGAGGCTTTAAAAGCTCCAGAAGAAAAGGTAAAAGCCTTGGAGAGGCAACGAGATGAAGATCAAAGAGACTTGAAGAAACTCAAAGCCTTGTTAAAGTAGCTCATTCCGAAGGAAAAGGAAGAAAAATGAACCCACTCCGATTTTTTGTTGTAATTGTCTATCCTTGTAAATTTATTTTCCCACCTCTAATGAAATGGTTATCTGGTAGGTTTTAACTTGTTATATACTAATGTTTCAGGTACTATATTTTTTTTCCATTCCATTCAATTCTTTTTGAAAATCACAAAAGGGGAGAAGGAAAAATAACTACTCCTAAGGAGGAGAAAGGAAAAATTTCTAAGAGAAATATCCTTAAAGAAAGGGGGAGTTTCCCACTACAATGTCTTTCATTCTTACAATAATGAAAACTCCACCCAGGAAACTCAGAATACAATCCTTAGAGTTTCAATGTCTAAGGGGGAGTTAGTTGTATTCACTTCTATCCATGAACAAATGGAGATAAGTTTTAATTTTCAAAGTCTAATGATTTTTTTTCAAAATCCTTATATGATTTTTTGAAAGGATGTTTGTGCTTTCCAAAAAGGGGGAGATTGTTGAGTCAATAAGGTTTTCCTTTTGATTTTTCCATTCCTTCTTGTTTTGAAAATCACAAACACCTTATACATAAGAAAATATTATTTTTACCCCCATAAGGAAAATTTACTTCTTTAAAGAAATTTATCATAACCTATATTTTCTTATACATAGCAATATTTTTCTTAAATTCAAAAACCGCATTCATACCCAAAATCCTAGAGCCATATAATGAAAATATTTGGAGCATTCTGTTTTTAGGATCCGAATTCTGGATGTGATATATAATGTAGTTCTAATCTGAATTCTGGACTCCGAACTCTTAAGCAGTTCGACTCCGAACTCTCAAGTAGTTCGAATCCGAACTCTTAAATAGTTCGACTCTGAACTCTTAAGTAGTTCGACTGCGAACTCTGAAGTAGTTCGACTCCGAAATCTGAAGAAATTTGACTCCGAACTCTTAAGAAGTTAGACTCCGAACTCTTAAGTATTTTGACTCCGAACTCTGAAGAAGTTCGACTCTGAACTTTGAAGAAGTTTGACTCCGAACTATGAAGAAATTTGACTCCAAAATCTCATGGAGTTCGACTCCGAACACTTGAGCAGTTCGACTCTGAACTCTTAAGTAGTTCTACTCCGAACTCTGCAAGTTCAGAATCCAATTTATGGTGAAACTAGACTCTGAATTCCTATAAAATAGAATCCGAATATTTCTTAACATAGACTCTGAACTTCATTTTGGTTAGACTCTGAACTTTTGACTTGCTTACACTCCGAGATATTGATTAGCTTTTACTTACATATGCTTCAATTCAAAATGATGACATGCATTCAGTTATACATAGTTTTTTATAAAATTAAGTCGTCTATTCTGTTTCTAATTAATCATTGGTTGAGTTACACGTGTACAGGTCCCTCCGAATTTCATGGAAAATATGACCGTTGGAAGAGGGAGCCGACCGTTGTAAATTTTCCTATAAATAAGAGCTCTTTTGAAGGATCTCAATAACATGTTGATCGATCTAGAGAACACATGCTTCTAAGGTTATTTCTATAGAGAGAAGCTTTTCATGCTTTGTGCGTACTGAACTGCTCATTCAGATTGCTTCGTGCCACTCCGGATATTGGTGATTACATTCGAAGACTTCTGGGGATAGGAAGACAGAGGTGCCGACTACCTTGAAGTTCAAGGGCATCCTTGCTGAGGAAGACATAGGTTCCAACTACCTTGAAGTTGAGGGCTTGCGGGGATAGAAAGATAGATATTCTGATCATCGTATCGAGGGCTTATGCTGGTGTGGGTAAGACAGACTTTCTTGAAAGTATAAATCAAGAGACCTTTATCCAAGGATGTCGGATAACCTTCTCTTTGGGTTAAAAGAGTTATTGTTTGTTACTTGTAGTTTTACTACTTGTTTGTTTCCGCTCCATATTATATTTTAAGTAGAGTATAACATTCTTATATTTCCTTACACTTGTACTCTGATTAGTTTAAGATTCTATATGCTATAAGGTAGAATCTTATATTGTAATCTTTGGTTCTAATTCTCCGGATGGTGATCCGAGGTGTTGTGAATTCGCTTAGTTTAACATTGTTAAACCTAGATTTTCCTTGTCTAAGGAAAAGATAGTTATCCATAACCAACTTTAAAGGTACCAAAGGAATTGTTAAAGTGTACAATTCTCCCCCAGTCTTGTATATTGAGCATCTACATTGTTATTTCGATCCTACAACTATGTGCAACAAACTGAACATGGAATTTTTCTTAAATTAACATTGCATTATTATTTTTTGGAAAAATTTCTTATTAAATTTTTGGATCTATGACCACCTATACTTTTTTATTTATATCTATAAACCTGATCCAAGAAACACCTTGGGCTAAAATATTACCATTATCAATCATCCTTTATTATTGATACAACACATCATAATCCATGGTTGGTTGATGATCGAACTCGACTTCGTTAACAACAATGATATTATAACCTATGTTATATAGAAATTATGTAATCCAAACATAGTATCCAAAATAGTGTGATCAACATCTCCTTAATGTTTTTCTTCTACTGTGGGTTCATTAAGTTGTATCCATCAGTATCTTCATTTTTCAATAATGACAAGTCCTGTGAAAATTCCCAGTGAATTATATTGTAAATCACATCAACATCACTAAGATATATATTATTTGATGTTTAAACCAGAAGTTATGTCTTACAATTTACTTTTTTTAAAGAATATTTTTTTCTATGGATTTCTCATAATTAGAAGATCTAACATAATTTTCCAAATAATCTTCAGAATGTGTCCATCACATGGTGGCATGGAGGACTTTCCTGCTCAAAATAAAAATAGATCTACCCTAAATTATTAAAATTGAAAAATATAAATTAATCTTATATAGAACCATATTAATTTTATGTTTTATCTAGAAAAAATCAAATGGATCCCTATTTTGTTCTATAAATTGTTAATTTTTCACTCAATCCACAAAATTCATATTTATATTTCCAATGGATGAATCTTAAGTATACAATGTGACTATATAAAAATTTTATATTTATTTTTCCCTTAATTATTCTAGACTCCAATTTCCAAGGTTATAACATCTATAATATATAGAACATTCTCATAACTTATATACCCCAAATCTGGAAACATTCAACAAGAAAAACATCAAGGTCTCTAATAATATCACTTTTACTTCTACGGATTCGAATAATACCTTTTAAAATATCCCCAATTCTAGAATGACATGAAGGAATTCCATAGATCCTCCACTTCTAATAAAACATAACATTTAATTAAGGACTAATAACATTTGGAATTCCAATTAAAAAAATATATCATTCCAAACCATGGTCGAAACACTTCCATTTATCATTAAGGCACCCATACCTTTCTCCCCTACCATCGTATTCATAAGATAGATCTGTACAGAGTCATCACTTCTCTGAACAACGTTTTCCTTGATTCTTCATTCCTGGAATATATAGTGGTATCCATATATAAAATCCTAGACCCAACCACAAATCTCTTAACACCATACATCTCATATTATCATATATTTCCCATTCATATGCTTACGATTTATTTACTATATTCCAAAAGATAATTTTTATTTAAGGGTAAAATCAAATATATACATTTCTTAACCCAAAATCAAATCTCATGTATCTTGACACTTAATAATGTTCATACATCCGTTATATTATCTACATATTCATTATAAACTCAATTCACATCATGCTTACCTATACCTTATTGTTATATAAATTCATTCTCTTTTATATCTAAAGATTTCTAACCTTAAACTCCAGACCCAATTGTTCTATGATGTATGGAATTACACTACATCCTCATATGGTTTACATTTTTTGACAATAACATCAATCCATATTTGTTCCAATCTATATTCTTACAAGTTCCTTTCACATTTTTTCCATGATATATAACCTTAAAATTTTTAACCCACCCCTTCTGTTCTGAGTTCTATAACCTTAAAATATTAATAAATTAAATATTATCCATGTTGTGTGATCTTAATCATCCTCCCTTTATGATACCCATTTTATCCGTAACCTTGGTCCAATTATTTATAACATTTATTGGATGAAACAAGTTTCAATACACAATCCATGTTGTAAGACCTTAAATAGCATCCCCATTTGGATTGAGTTATATAGATTTATAAAAATATTCCCCCAAGGTCTGTGCCATATGTAATTACACATTAAATAATTATAGATCACATTATTCCCCTATTAAGGGATAGATAGAACCATATTTTCAGGTCTCGTGGGGCTAAAATTTATTCAATTCCCAAAATCACACTATCATCCTTTCCATCCATTGATTTTGGTATTACCCATTGATATTCCAAATGCATGATGACTTATCAATTCATTGTTATAAATATAATTGAGAATCTATTTACCTCTATAAATTAAATTTTTTGTCATTAATTTGGATCACCATTAATTATTCATTTCATAGTGGTCTCACATCGGTCAATGATGATGTATATATTTCCTTAGTCATGGGAAACCTCCAATACAGGGTAAGCAATAAGGAGTAAATACCTTCAATGGCTATGTGATTGAAACATCCTTTCAGAATGATTCCCAATAGAATCTATCATAACATGATTCCCCTATCTTTATAGAATCCCTTATAGTTCATGATGTGATATTATGACCCTATCCCATCCACCCTAATTTTTTGATCTCCAATAATAAAAAATATATTCTATTATATTTTATTTCTTACAATGAGTATGACCTATGTTGAAATTAAGGTTATCATCAATTGTTCCACTAATATGATCAAGTTGTAAATAAATTTTAAAATAGAGGGTCTAAAATATAAATATTTAATTAATTAGAAAAATAATAATGGTTGGGCTAGTATAGACTATAACATCTACATCCATAAAAAATTGGATTACAATATTTCTATATCCTTTAATTACACAATCTTTTTCAACCTCTAACAAAATTACTCAACAGCATTTCACAACCTATACATTTATTACATTCATACCATTATATATGGATATACCATTAACATTTATACCATGATATTGCATTTATGATCCCTGAAATCCACCAGATGGGTATGTGATTTTCCAATAACAACCTCACCATCTTGTAGTTGAGTTATTATGTTGGAGAAAACTATTATTATAACTAGAACAAGGATATACTTCTAGAACTCGTCATCCCCCGTCATAGTTATTTCATACTAAATCTCTCATAGAGAATCCATAAAATGTCCCCAAACATCTCCCAAATAGCATCATCCTAAAATGATCTATTTTCTCCTACTCAAGTAATATGTCAGGAGACATGGAATCGAGAGTAGAGTAGTCAAACCCACTAGATCTCATTTTCACTAGAAAGTGGTATAGAGTACACATTAAATCACCCATCGTACCCAACAAATTGCATGATATATGGATATTATTGTTATTAAATGATCTTTTTTATATAACTTGTTTTTCCTCATCCTTATATAGACCCACATAAACTTATTATTCCTAATAATATTCATACACCAATAAAATCTTCATTAATGGTTAAAGATAATCATATATATGCTCTATTTTTCTAGGTTCCTATATAGAATATAACCATAGAAAAAATTTTAGAAAATATTAGTAGTCACTTCTATGGTACCCGATCATATTTATAAGGTTTGGGTTAACACTTTTCATTATGAGGTTTTCCTAAATAAGGATGAAATTATAAGATTCAGTTGTTTACATATAATTTGTTTATCCTCATCTTTATTGGATACAATTATGTGGGAAATGAGGCTTTGTTATGATTATAAATCATTAAAAAATAGTCATAGAGGAAGACAAGACAATAAATTAATATTTATAAGATATGGATATAGTCTCACCAAACCTTATACTTGTGTGAGTCAATAACATGAGCCACCATGAAACCCATTATTATATGAGCATACAACCTTTTTCTGAGCACATAATAGTTACAGGAGTAAACTTTATACCGGTTAGGAGACTAATAAATACCCTTACCCTATACCCACCCCAAAATCTACACAGTTAGGTATTTTTAATCACATCAATTATTAAAGGATTCTTGACCAATGTAACATAAAAATGCCAAGAATCACATATGGAAATATAAGAAACTCCCACTTTTTAATGTGGAAAATTATACGAATAACTTCACACAATTTCTTCAATGAATTATAAATATCATAATACAATTTCATGAAACTATATAATTAATAAGAATACATATCACATAATGTAATTATTCTTAGTTGATTTCAATGTTTCAAAAAACACCTATTTTGAATGAGATTATGTTATTATTTAACCCTATACTCTTGATACTAGATCTGACATTAAAATCCTCCCCTTTACATGTTGTAGTTGATACAAACTGATGTTAATAATATTTTGAAATCTATAATTAAATATTTAATAAAAAAACCACTTACATCCCAGAGACCATTTAGGTTTACAGTTTTAGATAATTAAGAAAATATCCTCACATAACAAAACCAATTACTTCTTAATAAAATGTTAATTTCTTCTATTATAATAGAAATTATTATTTCATAAAATGTTTTCTCATTTTCTATAAAATTCTTTACACATGATGCCCTTATGGAGTTAACAAACTTAACAACATTTTTCAAAACATAGGGAAATAGAAACCTATAAAGTTTGAGCTTATGTGTTCAGTAAAGTTAAAAATGGGATATATTAATAATGTATCATAATTGGTCATATGATAAAAATAAGGATATGATTACAAGATAACACAAAATTAAAAAATACCAAACCATTTAGATAATATAAATCACATGTCATGGAAGAAGGTTATTTCAAAATAAAGGGGTTGATTTATTGGAGTGTGGAATCATAAATAATCGATCAAGATCCATGAGAGTGTGTTAAAAGAATAAGGAATATGTATATGTTATGTAAATATTCGTAAAAATATCTTTATAGTATATTTACAATGTTATTATACATATCAAATATTGAGATACCCACTTAGACATTCAATACATAGTAGGCTTGTGCTATCACCCATGTACCATCACAGACATGGGATAAACCCCTGTATACCCTTATAGGTGTTTCCTATCCACACATGTACCATTTAAGATCATAATTATAAAAATAATAGTCAATTTATTAGAGGTTCACAATAGACCAACCCACCACATAATTATAACCATTCATGTATATGTCACATGAAAAATAAATTATACATGATTCCTTTAAAGAATAATAAACATATGGAAAATAATGTGGTGTTAGGATAATTTTAATAAAATACCATAATCCATTCCATTAATAATTGAACAATGAAAATAAATAGTTTTCAAGATTATTTATCTATAAAATCACCATTAAAATCCATCTATAGAATGATATGGGATGACATAATTAGAATATAACCCAATCTAAGAATAATAAACATTAAACATTGTAGACATTGATGAACAATAACTTCTATAAAAGGGATTTAAGTACTTTTAAAAAACAGAAAACATCCATTTAATATTGTTAAAATTAAGAAATTAAATTTAAAAAAGGAAATCAGAGTTTTCTTTAAAAAAATTATAAATAGAAAAAGAATCCTATATCCAAATTAATAAAATGATGGTGTTAAAAACCTCTCATGATGTATATATAAAAAAAGAACATTCTTTTCAATGTATTATAATATGTCAAAATGATTAATCCAAAAAAATAAATAGAATATTTATTTTTAATAATTTTTAAGCAATGTAAAAGTCAGGAAGAGAAACATTTATCAATAATATTATTAAACATTAAATCAATCATTAAATAATTTTGAATAATATGGACAGAGAGAAATAACATTCCCCACAAGAAGCAAAATAAGGCATGTTTTCATAAAAATATATTTTATATAATTTTGATGGAAAAATAGATTCAAATGGTACTAAAAATTTGAAACATCATCAGTAAACATATTAGAAGAAAATATTTGGTTTTAAAAATATTAGTAATATATAAATTAATTCATTATAAATTTAACATTAAAAATCAAGATAGAAAATTAGAACCTAAACCCTTACTTATTTAGAAATCATTGAATTTAAACCTCATTAAATTGAGAGCATTAGATGGATTTTTAAATACCCATAATTTTTATTAAATTAACCATAAATGATATTCATGGGACATATATATAGTACAAAATAGTAAACAAGTGTTGAATATGGAATATGTTTTGGAAAATTAAATTCAGATGAAAAATTCTAACCTCATGTCCTCAATTTCATTGTAATCATTAAAGGAAAATTTGTAATAAATTTAAATTAATTATAAATAATTATTGAAAAAAATCGAATTTATCTCACTATATATCATTCCCATACATTCATCTATTTTTAAACAATTTTTCATTAATATATAAAATTAGGGTGTCAATTGATCCATTTTTTATGCGTGTTTGGATTCACTAGTTTTGATCCATCCCACATGTCAATTGTCTAAGTGTCATAAAAAATTCATAAATATATTATGATGTTATTTTATATACTTTTCAAACCATCCATTTATGTTTATCATTAAAATTAACTATTTCATTTCAAGGAGACAGTCGTCTGTGTGTACACATGAGTAATGCTTTCATTTTTCAATCATTGAAAATAAAGAAAGGTAAATAATAATTTAACTTGATATAATAATAAATATTTCATATATACCATATATATAAATTCAATCTAGCCTTTTTACTATATATTTAATATAGAAATTGAAAAGAAAAAAAATCTCTTCATAGAGGCGTTAGTCCTCATGTACATGTGAGAAATGTTTTAATTTATACTGAATTATATTTTAATATTTTATGAAAACATTTGACTTTATATTTTCATATTTATTTTATAAAAATCATACCAATATATTAAATTCAACTATATTACTATCTATGAGAGACTATGATGAAAAATAAAATTCATCACATCATGGAGATGGTAGTACATATATATGCATGGACAATGTGTTAATTTTTCAATAAATAGAAATGAGATTCGAAATGGATGTATAATAAAAATAAAAAATAATATAGTAAATAATGTTATTTTATAATTTCATGATGGATAATAAATATTTCTAATATTTATAAGAATATATAAACATGCCATAATCCAATAAAGACATATACCACCTCTTTAGAAATTTTTATTTGGATTGACATAAAACCTTTGGAATAGAGGTTAATGGTCACAAAAATTGATTTTGAATTATGTATGAGTGGTTTTTAGAGGATATCTAGTATAGTATTTAGAGAATACTTTACTCACATATGTGTTTGAAAGGGTTAGATTAATTTCATTTTTATTGGGAAAAATAAATAGTGTTTCTGTAACTAAATAATTTGAGGTCCAATAATGTTATTATATTGGAGAAATAATATCATAAGTTTAATATGGTTGATATTATCAACCATTTTCACTTAACGTGAAGAAATAAAAGATTTTTATTTTTGGTTAAATAAATTAATTAAAAATTGATTCTCATAAAATATCATTCAATTCCTTTTCAATACTATTCACATAATTTGAATTTTATAACATCATGATTAAAATGCATCTTAAATTTTTATTTTTAATATAACCCGAAAATTTGATTTTGATAAAAAAAAATATTTAAAGACTTTAACTTATTAAAATATAATTACTTTTAATACTCCCAAACTATTTATTTTTATTTTTTCCCTCTTACTCATGAAATTTTTCTTTGGCATTTAACTGTTCTGGGTAACTATACATTTTCTGTAGATACTATCTCAACTGTTAACCACATAAAATTAATTAATTAATATAACTAGATTTCAAAAAAGGTATAATAAATGGTAAACCCATTTCTTATTTTAACAACAGTGAACTCGAAAGCAATAGGGTGTATTTCACTCTTATCTCACACGCAATATTTGGAAACATAAAAGCACACAACTATAAAACAAAGTTATGGCTTATTTTACCCCAAGTAATAGGAAAAAATAAATTAATTCACCAAGAAGAAATCCTCATGTCAAATAATTATTGGAGATGTATTTATAGTCTCTTGGGGCATCCTCTCTTAGCTTCAAATGACTAACCAGTTACGGAAATTATTTCACCGTGTTCTAATAAGACCATTCATCTAAAACCATATACATTCAGACCAGAATTAAATGAGATGTAAATAACAGGTGAGATCACACCTTATGTAATAATGATAAACAACCAAACACAGACTTGGATAAAAGGGGATGGAAGGAGAGGGAGGTGTTCTTACATCACCATGTTCATCCGACATCTAAGTGATGTATCCCATGTGATTTTCTATTTTTGAAACCTCTTAATGTCCTAAAATGAAACCATGTATGTCATAGCCAGAACAATGTGTTAATGCCATGAATTTTGAGCTATAACCTCATACAACTAATCCCAAAATTTCACGATGTGACATCATGTTTCTTATCATGGAAACCTCCATGTAGGTCCTTTCTGATACCCCACAATATTTTCCCAGATAATTCCTAGAACCTATAAAAACCAAAGAATCACATAAAAATATATTTTATAGGTGTTGAAATCCTCATATTTCTTTCATATCCTCCAGTTCTCTAACAGAACCACCACCAACTAAAAAAAATCAAAAATACAAAGGAATTTCATAACTCATATGAGAATGGGGTTTCACAATTTTATTTAATGGAGTATTTATATTGGCTCACAAAATCACCAGTGTTATTTTCAGGGTGGTTATGTGATTATTTTGTGTTTTAGTATCTCAATCAAAGTCTTTGTGGAAAACATAATGGTATAATTCTAGTGGTTTTTAAGGTGGGTTGTTAGAGAGACGTGGTGGAGGATATATGTTTCCATCTTAGAGAAGGGGAGATATATGTGACATGATAAGGAAACATTTTGGAATGTTCTATAGTTCCTATGATATTTTTTTTACCATAGATGATGTTTTCTCTAGCGCAATCTAATTAATTTATGTGAGGGAGTCAACTTGGCCTTAGATTAGTATCCCCAGACCACCTTCTCCAGACAATCTTTCACCACTCCTTACATTGAGCAATATTATGGTTATATGATATTCTTGGAAGCATCTGACAGTATGATTCCCTATTTCAATCTTTTTTTGTACCTCTAGTCGAGTTGGTAAGCTGCCTCTTAGTGACTCACTAGGACCTACAGGATAGGCTTTGAGTCTCCTGAATTTTTTTTAACACTTCTCTATGTATTTCCATTTCCAAAATAGATCTTAAGCACATAAAAATAAAAATATTCTTTCCTTTATAAAAATACTATTCATTCATAAATATAATTTCTACATTTTCATGAATTATTAGAATAATATTTATTTGATAAAATGATTAAAAAATAATTAATTGGAAAAATAAATTAAATATTTATTTAAATTAATACAATTAGATAAAAAAATGGAATGCATGAATCATGATTATAAAAACGACATGAACATGAATCATAATTAATTATACATAGGCTCAATAACTTTAGAATTCATAATCCAACAAAAAAATTATGAAATATACCAAAATAAATTATAGGATCATGTAAGTATGAGGTCAATACAAAATTTATAAGGGTAATTTTTTTTAGTAATTCAATAATTATAAAAAAAATTATTATGAAATAAATCTATATCTATTTGAATTAGATAGAGAAATAATGATGATATTCTTTGAAATATGTGATTAATCTTAATTTAATGTCAACAATGTAATTATTTTTTATGTTCTATAATATTATGAAATTCTTGATACACCTTGGTGACGACATTCATAAACTCACATGATCTGCATCTATTGTATCTCCATATTGATTAAAAACGGGTCCTGAAAATACTGAAAAGGAAACACCCTGAGGAGTAAAAAAATTTTATGATTAATTTTTTACCTTAAAAAATGAAGTACCAAGGGATGTGGTTGCATATGAATCTGTTTCCATAGAGAGAGAAAAAGGTCATGGTAAAATCAAATTCATTTCTTCTAGGTATAATATGTTTCTTCTAAAATTTTATTCTCCATAATATTTCAGATCAGTTTCCTAGGCCGATGGATCATGTGGTAATAAATTACAATATTCATATTGCTCCAGAAGGATGGAATGAAGATCCTGGGAAATCTGAGGAAGATAATGGTGTTGATCCAGACTTGGAATGACCTGATGATATATCACCAAATAAAGAATTGACAGAAAATAATGTTAGTGGAGCCAATGTGGTCATCAACCAACATTTGTTGGATACCTAAAATGTTGAGGATTCTATAACATACAATGTCTAATACACTAAAATGATGGACACACACAATCTAAACAATGATATTCTAAGTTACATTAAAGATTTGATGGAATTCCATGAGGAATTGAAAGGGCGCAATTTCTCATTCTTGATTTTTTCATGCATAATAATTATTTTATCCAATAGTTATTATTAAAACTCAATTTATGCATATTTATATGCAGAGAACGTTACCATGTCCCTTCAAGAATATGTAATCCACCTCTATCATGCTAATGTTGAAGATACACTAACTGAAAATCCAACATTGGGAGATGCTTCATAGCCTATGATTGTAATGACTGGGCATGAAAAGGATAAATTTCATCCTGAAGAAGTACTTAATCAAACTAATAAAGTTGGGAATACATGGGTGGAATCTATTAAAGCATGAAACATATTATGAGTTAAATTTCATTAACTCTATTGATTAAATTTTGTTCTTGAAACAATTTTGGAGAATACAATCATTCTAATTCACCATTTAGGGATATCAAATCCCATGTTTATGTCCCATGGTAAAGAATATAAGTTTTCTCAATCAAAAATAGAAGATGAACCAGCCACTTCTTCTAATGGAGCATATCCAAACACTTCCTTAATTGATCAAATTCCATAATATGATCCGCCTCAAGGCAATGATTATGATTTAGACTTAGATATGTAGTGTGATATTTGTATAACATGGATAACCATTTATAATATAATCTCTGAGATTACTTTGGATGTGCTTCATTCACATTTTGGCTGACTTATAGAATTTTTTAGCATACATGGATTTTTTGGATTTGATTATGGTCAGGTTTATAACATATTGAAATAGATCATTCGTTAGTGGGAGCACAAAAAAAATTAAAGAATGATATTTCAAAGGAGAAAAATCTCACCAATGGTTAGAGTTATCTTGTTGTATTATCAATGGAAGAAGACAACCATATAGAAACTTTGGTATAATTATACTACAAATTAAGGAGGAAATAGAGGAAATGGCTCACCTTCAGAAACAAATTAATGATGTTCTAAATAAGCTTGAGAAACAGAACAGATCTTTGAGATAAGTCCACATAGAAGTTGTAACAGCCATTTCAACATCCAAAGATACACTTTTTCATACTGAGGTGGCTGAAGCAACTCAACTGATTGAGCTTCAGCTAGTGGTTGATAGGGCCCATAAAGCTATTTAATAAATAGAGTCATGCTGACTACTTTTTGTAATAGATGATATAGAGACTCCATTTTGTTGATGTTTCTCATACATTTCCATACAAATGAAAATGATTTTTTCTCCAATCATATATATGTCTTCATCCCTTATTTATTCCTATAATTTTGAAATCAAAGATGATTTTCATAACATATCAATATTATTTCAGATAATCTTAATTACAGTAAAAGGGATGGGGGGATTTAACGTTTGTCTAAAACAAGGGTCCAAGTGAGCATAGTGTGAATATTTCTAGGGTCGTATGGAAAACCCCACAAACCTTTGTTCTTTTTGACTTTTTATTACTTGATATTTTCTAAACCATACAAATTTAAGGTCTACTGAACTGGGACTTGACTTCTGTATAGAGTTCCCTTTTTGGGTTTTCAACCTGGTGAGTTCTGTGTCTTTTTAGTAAGTATTTTAAAGGCATGAATATTAGAATAATAAATATAATGTTTTTGGTCGAATATATTTGACCATGAATATTTATATTAAAATTTAATCATTTCTTTATGGTATGAAATGTCCCAATATTTTCTTTGATACTTCTATGGGGAATCCTGAGTCATGATTTGATTGATTTTTTATAGTTACCAAATATGAAATTTGAAGTATCATAATATAGTAGGTATCCTCTAAGAACAATTTTACTCCTATTTGACAAACCCATTATGAGGGTTCTATAATGCAGGACCAAATGGGCTATATACACCATATCCAAATAGTGGTATCTTTTGACTAGTAGTCCTTTTACATAGGCGACATATGTAGGGCCACCTACGGTCATGTACTTCATAGTCAGGAGGTACATATATAAATAATTCTAAAATTATATTATTGATAAACAAAGGGGTTAACATTTGGATGAATCAATACCATAGTGGGTGGTTTTTACAAGGAAAGATGTATGAGAATAAAAGAGTCCATATGTGCCGATATAGGCCATGAATAAGGAACCACTCCTACATGAATTTATTGTTTTAAGGAGGGTATATTTTTCAGAAATGTATTTTTTGATGTTTTTCTAGGTAGTTTAAAGTCATGAAGCTTAAAAATTATGTTGTGATGTTTTATTTCATACAAAATGGATATCATGGGGCATAAATTTAAGGTATTTTTATATTAATTGTTGTTTATGAATCTCCAATTTCTTGGTAATTTATCAGGAAACATGATACCATATTCATGTATCCAAAGGAAAAATTCTGAACTACAATTTGGAAATTTCTGGATATGGAGAATGAAATTGTAATATGGATAAAGGCTTTAGATAAAGTCTATTCCATTAACTAAATTACCACTATTTTTAAGACTCATTACAGGGGATGTAAAATGTAGGGGCAACTGAGACAAGTGAACCACAAAAACATAGTGTAATCAATCTACTGATAGGCTTGTTATGAAGGAAAATTTTGAACGACCACCTAGGTGCACATACTAAATAGTTAGGAAAAATATCTAATGGGTATCATAAATTATATTTCCCAAATACTAATGAAATTTAGGGAGATTTATGTGTTCAAAGTCGCCGAGTTTGTTTTGTGTAGATAAGAACTTGAACACATAAATAGTATTTCCAATCATTATTTCCAAAGAAATGAGGAAATAGACTTTCTAAGAAGTTTTGATTTGAATGTTTGAAAGATGGTATTTGTATTTTTTTTCTTTATACAACTTGGACCATACTATCATGGAATTATGGATGTTATATGATTAAATGATCCAAGGTTATTTCAATATGATTTTAACACATGGAGGGGTAAATTGTATAAACCATTTTCTTGGATATAATTAGGGCAATATATATGATATGGGAAAAAAATAAATTTGAATATGAAATTAAAATAAGGGTTCCTATATATCATCATTAATGTTTTAATTTGATAGAAGAGGCTTCTACTAAGAGTGCGGTTACTATTGTTTGAAAAACATTTTATGGGGGTTGTATCATGAAGGTCCAGAGAAGGCATGTGCATTATATCAAAATAGTGGAATTATTTGGTTGAAAAGACCATTATGTAGTCCAATTTTATGCAAGGCCAACGAGGGACTCGTACTACATATTCAGGAAAAAGAGTTCTCATGAATCATAAATTCAACAACCTGAAACTGAAGATAAATTATGAATATCTGAATGTATTCAAGATTAAGAGTGTGAAATCTGGAAGGAGTGATATTCACTACATATGAAAAATATTTGAATGAATATTGGCCCTGTTTTGGAGTCCCTTACATTGATCTGACTCATATGTATAATGGTAATATTTATTGTTTTCAAAGTGGGAACTCAACGGATAAAACACAAATTAAAGGGCTCTTACTTGTATTTTTAATTTTATGTAGGAGATATGGAATTTTATATTATCCCATATCTAGAACAATGATCTATGTATTATTCATCATTATGAATCTCAATAGGATGAGAGTCAAGACAAATGTAGTTCTTGAAATATTCCCTATATAGGGTTCATTCGTACACATGGGGAATAAAGGGGGTTTTATGTTGTGTCTAGGCTCATGATTGGAAATCTATGCTTTTCTATATATCTTATATGGAATGAGAATAAACCAAAACATAGTTCTTGAAAAGATGATTCCCCACACCAATTTGGATTAATGTCAGAGACGATGGCTTTTAATGCATTCCAGAATAATGGTTAAACATAAGACATAAGATGCTATGAAGATCAGACAATGTATTATCTAAGAGTACTCTGTATAGATTTTGTTCATAAAAATGAGTAAAATGGGAAATAAATTCCATTACAGTTGCAACTGGGCCCATGATTGGAGATACGACCATCAATATGAATCCCATTGGAATGAAAATCAAGCCACACATAGTTCATGAAAATAGTAATCCCTATGCAGATCTAACTCATAAACATACATAATGGGTGAATTCTTTTCATGTATGGGTCCATGAATGGAGATATAGTCATCTCTACATATCCCATTAGAATTAGAATCATGAAATATGTAGTTCATGGAAAGAGTTTCTCTATGAAGATCTGATTAAAACAATGATAGAATGGGACTCATGTGCCACTAAGGGGTAGAAATGATGTGAGTGATTCTTGAGCATAAAAGCTACCCTTTTTTTAATTAACCACAAAAAAATAAAATTTATGGAATCTTGGGGGATTCCTTAACATCAAATGAACGAGTCCTTAATCACACAGTTTAATGTTGTGTAAAAAGGACAAATTATGTCATGTAATTTAACATCATGTGACAAGGACATAGATTTAATGCATTTTAACATCGTGCATCATGGACACATATTGTTTTTATACAGTTTAATGCATTCCAACTAGGACATTACACTACTCGATTACACAATGTATTTCTTCAAGAATCATTCATTAGTTGTAATGGTAATACGATCTCCAACTATTGAGTGTAGGCAATAAGCTCCATTACAATAGATGTTATGTATAGAATATACCCCTTCCCACTTTGGATCTTTTTTTGGTGGATTCTTTTCAATTACCATCAGATTCCTGAGGAATAATACAAATTCTCCTTGAAGAAATTATTAGAGGAGGACATTCTTGTTAACTTATTGTGCTATTTTGTTCTGATAGACTTTCAAATAATGAAAATTATGAAATCTATTTCAATCTAATCGTTCCAGCTCGTCAAATCTCATTTGAGTCTATTCATCTTTAGATAAATGATCACAGATGGAAACTTAGAGAGAAGGAAATAGGATTTCAACAGCCATAACCACTACTGTTTTGAATACCAATGAGTATGGAGTTACCAATGTGGCATTATGAGTAGTTTCTAATAATCCCATAATGAATGAAAATGTTTATCTTTCCAATATTTCTTATCTTTATTCACCATTTTCTATATTATATTTGATCGGTTATTTTTGAAAGCTTTTATCTGTCAATTCTTCACTGTATGAAAGTAAGATTAATGGTTTAATTTGATATTGTGTTTCTAATATTACATCATTACCTCAATAGAACATAAATTGTTGTATTTTTTCATCAATAGGGTAAGAGGGAAACCAAATTTGATAATGATATTATCTTTGAAAAAACTATCAATAATTTTATCCCATAATTCATTGAGTGGTATTTCTTCAACCAGTTAGGAGATGAAATTTGTACCGTTATGAATACACTAGAACTACATAGCTATAATAGTAGGATAAGGTCCTACTCCATCCATTCCCAATGTAGCAGAAGTCCAAGCGTATTTAGTCATATATGGTTACTATAGGGATTGATGAATGAAGTTATCAAGCCCCTTACATGGATGAAACAACTATTAGAAATCTGGGAAATCTTGCGTCATTGAAGGCCAATAGTAACCTATCATTCTGATTTGATCAGAAAGACTATTCCCATACAAGTGAGCCCCACAAGATCCTATATGTACTTCTTTCAGGACAGCTATAGTTTCATCCCCATCAATTCATCTAAAATTAATACCATATAATCCCCCTATTTAAAGGAACTCTTGATGATATAGGCCCTTTTAACTAGTGAAATTAACTACTCATCACCAAATATGTTCTATTATAATACCATCCAATGGAAGTACCCCATTTTGGAGATATTTTATGATGGTTTTCATCCATATTTTGGTATGACCATATGGCTCTGAAATGGTATTAAATTTATTGAATTAAATTATTCTATTTTGAAAAAAAAGTTAAACCACTCTATGATGAGAAATGATAAATATTGTTTCATCCTGATTTGGATCTAACATGGTTGTGGATGAATTGAGCAATGCATTATCCTGGGCACTGTGAAACCATGGGACGTAAGGAAATGGTTTATTGGATGAAAAATCCACCATTTACCCTCTAACATAATCACATAGGGGAATTAGTTCATCTTTTTAGATGGCGTAATCCCTATTTAATTATTTGATTGCAAATTTTGAATCACATGTAACCTCTAAGTAGTATACTGGACATGGATTTCTAATTCTATTCCAGAAATGTGTGTTTGATAATCTAATTCATTGATGTTACTGACCTCTAATAATAGAAAAAAACATGGTAACACTAAATTCTATAGGGACATAAGAACAATTCATAATCAAAAATTATTATGTTAATGGGTTTCCATTCTCTTTCCTATTTCACTTATAGATGAACCATCCAAGTACATTTCCCATTTTTGGGATTTTTCATGAATAGATAATATTTATTCATCAAGAAATTCAATATTCAATGATGTCTCTTCCACAGACGGGTACTCACCAAGAAAATTTGTTAAAGATTTCCTTTTTAATACTTTTTGAGGTACAAATGGTGTATTAAACCTTTGTAGAATAACTGCATACCTTTCTAGAAATCCTGCATGCATAAAACAAGTGATCATAAATTTGAACAGGTTATTGTGAGGTACCATTTTGACCTCATGATGATAAAAATAGTGTCTAAATTTCTGAAAAAAATATTAATTCTATGTATCTTTTCCTAATATCTAAATTTCGAGTATCTGCATCAGGCATGGTTCGACTAAGATAGTAAAGGATTCTGTCATTTCTTACAATGTTGTTTTGTGTAAGGAAGAATCCCAATAATCTATCCAAGGTTTCCACATATAGATTTTTATTTTCCTTCAATAGGTGGGATCAATATCAGTGGTACCAAGAGGTATTTATTGAGGATATAAAATGCATATTGGCAGTCATTAGCCTACTGATATTTTAGACATTTCATCATCAATTTGGATAATGGAATGCACTTTCCATTTAAATTAGCTATGAAGCGCCAAATATAAGCAATGTTTCCATGATTTACTCCCAATTATTTCATGTTTCTAGGAGGTGACATGTCAATGATATCCTTGGTCTTCTCAGGGCCAACATTGATGTCGTGATTTCATATAAAAAACTGAGATATATCCCTGAGGATACACTGAAATCACATTTCAGGGATTTCAACTTCAAATTATGTTGTAAAAAATTACCAAATAAGGTATCTAGATCAGATAAGTGACCTGAATTTTTTTGGACTAATTCAATAGACCATCCACAAAGCATTATATAAATTTCACCAAGAAGGGTTTGAAGATAGGATGTGTTGCACTTTGATATGTCAGACCAACATTCTTCATGCCAAAGGAAATTAACCGATAGTAGAATATTTCTTCAGTGTATCTAAATGCATTAAATTCCAAGTCTACTGGGTCAATTAGAATTTGATTATAAAAAGAGTATCTATCCATGAATAAGAGATCTTCATATCCATCTATTACGTCAATAGAAAGTTATGTGATTGGAACCAGAAAGTCATCCTTGGGAAGATTCCTATTAATATCGATAAAGTCAATGAAATCTCTGATTTAACCATTATTATTTTTTAATCAAACAATTTTTTCCATCCATTTGGTATATGTCACTCCATGATAATGTTAGATTTCATACGCTTGTCGACTTCAACTTCAATTATAGAGGCGAGAGTTCATGGTGTTCTTCTTACTCCCTTTTTAAATCCCCAATGCTCTTCTAGAAAACCCAAATAATGACTAGATACATCAAGGTCATGTCCTATAATTTCAGTGTATTTCCAAGAAAACACATCTCAGTTTCACTTTTAAAAATAAGTGTACACCTCTTACTCTTTAGAAGTCATGTTTGCACTAATTAATGTGGGGCATGGATCTTCTTATATACCCATATTTATTTCTTCGAGATCATCCACAGTAGTGGAGACACCTACCTCAAATTCCAAAGGGAATTACTTGACATATTCTTCTTTTTATTCCTCATGTGTTACCCCTTCTGTTTTTCATGAAGGGTAGGTGATGAAGAATGACTTTCAGAGCAAGGAGAGGAGTTATTATTTGGACATCCTGAAGAAGTGGCAACCATTCATAACCCTACAAATGATGAAGGGTCTTACTGGAGAATTAAAGAGAAAATTGTGTTTTGTTAATCAACATCCTTGACTTTCCCTATTAATGTGAAAACTTTTTTTAGACCAAAAAATTAATCAACGAGTTCAATAAGTTTGGTGGATGAAATGAAGAAATCTCCATTTTTGTTTTCACCACTTCATGGTTGACCAAAAAATTCACCCATGATGTTAGGTTTGATTCCCACAATTGAAATTATTT
This sequence comes from Viscum album, assembly GCA_963277665.1. NCBI lineage: Eukaryota > Viridiplantae > Streptophyta > Magnoliopsida > Santalales > Viscaceae > Viscum > Viscum album. The sequence goes on along the minus strand of OY728148.1, from coordinate 2,007,364,113 downwards.
AAGTCACTAGACAAGTGCTTTAAATTGGGTCAATAATTTCAATTTTTATTGGAAACACATAATCTACACTATGATGTTTTAATGGGTTTGCTGGAATCTCTTCCAAACCATTTAGAGAATTGATTCTTGTTCTATCATTTCCTATAGATTATGTTCCCTTTGTGTGATAGAATTACTCCTCAATATATTGAGATTCACATGTTTTTAATGTTTCCTTATCTCCCTAAAATGTCTACATTTGACAATTGAAGATATAATTGAGGCCTTGGTGGTATGACGAAGAATGACCGCATGTTGATGTAGCCATGACCTTCCAAGTTGAATGTTGAAAGCTATGTCCTGTTAGAAAATCATGAAATCTAAATTAGATAAAAGATCCCCAAAATTTTTTCTAAGTGTAATCTCTCCCATAAGTTCTTGTTTATTCCATTCATAACCTTGTAACATCATAGTGGAGGAAGATAAGTCAGATTTGGTGAGACTCAACCGATGAAGTGTACAAATGGGAATGATGTTCAATCTTGAGTCATTAACAGTGAAGTCACATTAGATGTCTCTGTCATGAAGCATGATAGATAAGTACAAGATCCTAATTTTTCAATGTACCACATCATCCTCACCAGGATCCGTGAATGATATAACTACATGACATTCTCTTGGATCATTCATTATATGGTAATCCTTTGTAGCAAAAACCTCAGTTTCAGGCTCTTAGGGACTTCAAAAAGCCTCAATAAGTGTTTCTTAGAGAACTTTTGTAAGATTCAGAGCATCTAAGATGGTTATATTTTCTATTAAATGGGTTATTTGTTTCAAATCATCGTACTTCTATTCCAAAGGCTTACATTTTCTTGCATGGAGATTCCGTTTTGTAGTTGCTATGGATTTTGATTCTCTGTATGTTGATAGACCATGTGTCAGGTCAAGAAGCCTGAAGTACTTTTGATCATGGTGGATTAGACTAGCTAGGTCTATCTACCTACAAGGGGAGTGGTGTTATATCCTCTAATTGGTCTTCTAAGATGATAATGTTAGGGCTAATCCTATCATATTTTTGATAGTTTCTATATTCTAGTAGAGAACGCTGAAGGGCTCTCCCATGAGTTTTTTCCTCATAAACGGTTTGAGCAGGGGTGAAATTAAAATAGTGGTTCTAAAATATTCACTTATTCCCCTATAGACTCGACCATGAATTCTTCCCTTAGTTCCCCAATCAAGTGTAATGAATTCATGTTTATAACCAGAATCATCATTTTAATAGGGGATGGTTAAGTGGATAACATAGACAGAACCGAATATCAATTCCCCATCTAATGACGATTATACTTGGCAAGTCGTTTCTTCTTGTCCCAATTGGTGGGGCGGTTCCCGTGGTGTTTAGATAGTTGTCATGAAATCTGAAAATTTCAAAGATAAATTTGTCCTTAACCAAAGATCAACTTCTTCTAGATACTCTTTGTCCTTTTGATTATGATTCACCTTTCAAGATTGGGCTTTCGAGGAATAATCTTTGGATGAAGATGGATTTTCTGTTGCGGAAGTTGCTGGAGGGCAAACTTATTGTTTCAAATATGTTCATAAAATGGAATTATTTTGATCGATTAATTTCTCGACTATCTAATGATCATACTTCTGCAAATTTTTTCTTTTGAATCCTTGAAATATTTTACCTTCCTCTAGATCATTAGTAGTAATATGTGCTACATGAGATGATGAAATTTTTAGTCTCACTTTTTTAGAGTCTACCCTTTTTGCAAGAGATCATTAAAAGAAAAACACCATGGAATGGGGTGACCTAACATTTTATTAAAGGGGTAATAATATGGGAGGTCTTCATATCCTCATTTATTTAGTTTCATCAGCCATAGAAATTGAAATAATTTTGTTTTTCAAATATGAAATGAAGAAATATGGAACCTATTCCTTCAAAAAAGGATATAAAATTTTCTTTAATTCCACAAACTGTCTCTTCACATGATATTTTTGATCGTGTTGACAAGTTGGATGTTGCTGCTGATGCTCAAGAGGTAGATCCTTATAGTATGATGATGTTTTTGATGTAGAAGCTGGTACATGTGCCTACATTAGTTTATCTATAGCAGCCTATTATTTTCTTATTCTATTTCCTAGAGCAGATGAGATTAAATGAGTCTTAGTTTTGGTTTTCGTGATGGAATAACCCACTGGTTGGGTGATTAAATAATGGACCTAAAACCCTCTTTTGTATATTGTGGGGAATATTGTTGTGTATAACCCATCATATATATTTTCCACACTGATTGGAAGTAACACTTATTGAGGTAGTGGTAGATTTATTGAATATGTTAATCCTATCCATCGAGCAATGAAATATGAAACTATTTCATTCTCCCTTCGATTATAGATAGGAAGATCAAAATTTTTTGTCTTCTAAAGCATTGAGCTGAATTGGAAAAGGAAATTCTAAATAATTTCTTCCCATCCAGTAATAGACCGAGACTATAAAATAATATACCAGACAATAGCCGACCCCTGTGGTTATTGCACAAAATATTTGATCATTATTGCTTCTTATTATTGAGGGGTCCCCTTCATGGGATCATAGTGAGAAAAACATATGTGTTATGTTCTACATCATATATCACAAAAAATTAATGATTGGAAATGTTGTATTCACAAGGTTTTGTTGGGGAGGGATCAAATCTACCCATTTAGGGTAAGCATTCTTTTCTGGTTGTACTAGTGCGCCCCATTATTATATAGCTTCCAATTGATTTGTTAATGCCTCAATTATATTCATAATCATTTGTAGAATACCTGGATGAGTTTGTACCTGTACATGTACTACATCTTGAGTGTGGCCTGGTGCGATGGCTGGAAAAACCACTGGTGGTGGATCTATTGGTATTGGTCATGGATAGTCCATGGGGATTGTCCTGTAAGTATTTGTGGAACTTTTTATTGTTGCGTACCTAATTGAGGTAATTCATTACACATATTTTTTTGTGGAAACAAACCCTTTTTTCTAGGGAGTTCGTATAGGATGGGAATGTTGAGGATCTTCTTGTGAAGCATTATTTGTAGGAATGATTCTTCAGATTAACACTACATTTGGAGTTTGGAAATCCACCATCTTCTCTGGTTGCTTGTAAAATCATTCTTCAATGAAATATATTGAACATATCCAGTGGAAAAGTGGGACATAATCTGACCTTTACCCTTCTCCAGGTCAGATGCCTTTTGAAAAGTTGGGAGTTGGTCACTCGAGGGAACGCCTACATTGTGGGTGAGCCATTGATTTTGGGTATTCACACCTCCTTCAGTTTCATCAGTGTGTACCACATGATGAAGAATAACTTTATCCTCTAACTCCCCTGAACTGGACTAATTTTCTTGACGATTTTCCATAATGTCATTAATGAACATCACTAATGAATAATGATTGGATGGAATTTTGTATGTGTCTTGTCAATAACATCACTTCATATTCCCTCCACGAGACTTTGTTTTTCTATATGCTGATTTCATAGGAACTGTTTTATGGCCAATAACCTAAAGGGAATCCTAGGATAGTTCAGTTTTTCATTCACTTTGTTTCTTCTTCCCTATTTTGGAGAAAAGTGACTTCCACCGAGGAGGGAATGGTAAATGTGAAAAGGCCTCCATCCATGTAGGTTGGGGGTGTTCATGATCATCTTCCTCAACATTGTGGGCTCTTCTTGTTAAATAAGATGGATTGGTTAAACAATACCCTAGAACTATGGGATGGGGTTGTTATTGAACTACTATAACTGATACCAATGTAGTTTTCTTTCTAAACATAAATATTCATGTTTGAACACTGGTTGGGTGCATTATCTGACAACCACTTAAATCACATGTTTCGTATGTCTGTTGTGCTATATTAGACATTTTCACAATCTGGTGGATGATATCCTCTTAGCGATAGAGTTTCTCAATGATCTCAAATGCCTGATGAAAACATATCACAATAACTTTCTCTCTTTGGGCCTGACATTGGTGCAAACCGATTGATGCATGTTCTTGCTGATCATTTCATCATTCATGAACAAAATTTATTTTTTGTAGTTGACTTGGGGAAATATCATTCAAGGGACCACATTTGGCAGGATTTTCTGATTTTGGAGTGTACGGAAATTCAATTCTCTTTGTGCACCTCGTCCTCTGATATGAACACAATATGGGGTTTCTAAAATCAGATGTCGCAACATATATAATGTATTGAGTCATGCACACTGAAGAGATACATTTTTCTTCTCAAATTTTGGATGATGGGAAACATGGAGATATGTCATGTCAATTTGACATTGTAACACTTATATTAACTTAACATGACGTTGATATTTCTTATTTTCTAATACATTAGATTCCATATGATGAAGAGTCATCCATATGTTGAGGCGGATAGCATGAATGCAATATTTTTCAATCAATTCTCCAAAGTGGTATTGAGAGGTTTCTAAATGCTTGAATGAGATGATTATTTCACCCTTATCCTATTGTTTTATCTTATTAAACATATCCTCTTCATATTTTCAAGAGGATTATCGACATGGTTGGACTATAGTAGACTATTTTAAATTGTTTGATAAAAAATAATTGGATAAATTTTGTTCTCCTCTACAATATTACAAGGAAAATGACCCAAGGGAGGTTTATAGAATGACCATCACCATACAATGTATTCTAGTTGAGAAACTATTTCACATGTTTGTAACAGTGCTTCAGACATGACTGGAATTATGTTGGTATGTCCCTCAAGATAAGATAGTTTTTTCATCACTATATGGAACATTGGATATTTATCTTGGCAGTGTGAAACACTTCTATTGAGAAAATATTCGCATCAAATTCCATCATGGGGAGGACCACCATGGTGGATTACAGCAAGGGACAAATACTATTTCTCCTTGGTCTTCTAGCCACATGGAGAGTTTCCTTGGAATTCATCAAGAGATAAATTATATAGATTGACCGAATTTTCGTGAATTCCTCCTTAATGATGATGTTTCCAATGAGAAACTTCATAATTACTACTACTACCCCCATAATTTGGAAATGGGAGGGTATAATATTGAGACAAAAAAGATAAATGTATGAGGGATTCAATTATTCTAGCATTAAGAGAAGCCATATAATAGATTGAATCTTGTTTTTCCAATTGTTCAGGGAAATAATTCTTCTTAGATGTTATCTTACATGTAATTGGGGCCACATTTTGGGAAAAGTGGTTATCACTAGTAGGTGTTTGTGCCTACCTTGGAGTGGCCATCAGAATTGGCTTATTATCTCTAATTGGAACAGGTGTGTGATACTGATCTGGTTATCCATATGATATGGGGGTGTATGACCCATAAACCCCTAGGACTGAAATAGGGGTATGTATCTACTCCATGATGGCATGATGAAACGTCATCCCATGTGTAGGAACAAAATTATTTTTCCATCCCTATATTACTACTAAAATTTCCATTATAATATTCTCACTGGCTTCCAGGATATGGTCAAGAATTTGGGTCTTCCCATTCACCATTTCTATAATGTGAATGTTGAAGTATATAGTAATAATGGGAATATATATCCATTCAGTATATAAATTATGTGTATGTACTTGTGTTATCCTCCATTTCCTATCAGTTGATACTGAATGTTCTCATGAATTGGGTAAGAGTGTTGAGTCAACCAAATTTTTGTCGTTAGAGCTTTCCGAATTACTTCTCCGAGTGTTACCAAATGAGACTGTTGCCAAGATTGATGTTTACAGGAAGGTGTATTTTCATACTTGCTATTTTCAACCATGAATGGTTGACCAACTTCTTTCAATTATGATAGATGGGACTAATAGTAGGATTGGTGAGTGCAAACAAGTGTATATTCCTTCTTGAAGGCTTCCACCACATTTGATTGATGGGGGCCTTCCTTGAATGCAACCAGATGAGTCTACAGATTGGGTTATAGATTCTAAGTAGGTGTATGTGCCTACTCATGGTACTCCATTGGATTTGACTGGGGGTATTGTTTGGGAACCACCAGACCATTCTGCTGATGGAAGAATTAAGGGGGGCGAGTGTATGTGCTCGTTCATGGTTAGAAACCAAAATGGGTTGATGGACTTATCTGGATGGGTAAAAGGTATCCACCCACTCCCTATTGACATTTTATTTTCCCCAATGGTATATACTATGTTCTTGGGTTTGAGGGACCATGGTTGGATAACTGAAAATAAAACCATCATCATGTTGAGGGTTTTCTACCATGCAGCATTGGTGGGAGTGATTACCGGAAGGATCGCTCATGAGGGACCCTTGTGTCTACAGAACGAGGCCATGGATGGAACCTTGTTCAACCACCCTATAATGGAGGATGGATTTGTGATTTTGTTCCAGGGATAACCTCACGAAACAATTGATGATGGTGGTTGGAACTGTCTTATTCTGAACAACTGGTCATCATTGGTTGGATGACCGTAGATTCTTCATGATTCTGAGGGCCGATCGGGAATTCTCCATGGTCGGGATATTACCATTTCGACAGAACACATAAACTAAGGTATTGGAGACCGAGTATTGAAGATTCTTAATTAGGGATGATGTCTTTCGAGTGGATAATCAATCTATTTGAGCTACAATTAGGGAATTCGTGAGTGAAAACATGTAGGAATCCATTTAGAATGAAGGGAATTCTTGAAAATAAAGTGCCTCTAGATATGAAAAACCAAAATAATGAACTACATTAAAAAAGAATATATTAGATGAACACATGCGTGATTGATTCCATTATCTTTCCCTCCTTTTTCAATTGATAGGGGATTGACATATTGGTAACATAATAAAATTGGTTAAGGATTCAAGTCGGGTTCACCATTTTTTTGTTTCCCTTGGAACATTTGTAGTGGTTAGGAATCACTAATTTTATATGCTTTCCATTGGATTTATTTATGGAACAAGAAACACTCAACGGTTATGTATCAAAAGGTACATTCTTTACAATGGAAGGCATTCATTAGGTTTGGACCATTGATACTTAAGAACTCACATTGGTCAAGAGGATGGGAGTTAGGGATAATCACACCATTTTTAGGGGAATTATTTTCTACTCTGGGACTCTCTTGTAGATTTAACAAATTTTCATGAATCCTTATTAATTTCAAAAGTATAACATAGGCTTCCCTTCAAATTTGGAATCAATTATTTGTGTATATGAAATTTTAGAATCATCTATATTTATTTTAGGTTCTTCATTAATGGATATTTTCATATGTATTCAATGTTCTCATTCAATTATATCTTCTTAAATACTATTTTAGATCCTTTTAGTCATTTTTATGATGATTGTTTGTTTTAAGTAAATATGTGCAGAACTCTAGAATTTATGGTCATCTAGGTGGAAAAATTTTGTTTTGTTGTTGGGATCATATCCATAAATGGGCTAACTACATATCCTTCATAAAGGAATCAAAATAGACATTGTTTGGTGCCACTTAATTGGACATATCATATCTTTTAAGGCCGTGTGATAAGGACCTGACCCTAGTGTTTAATATCATGTGGTATGGACATATTAGTAGAAGGTTCTTAGTCAGAACACGGTGCGGGAATTAAGACTATGAAGCCCAAGGAACCTTGAAAGGATAATATTTTACATGTTGGGCTAGTATTTATTGGAAAAAAGGAACAAAAATAATAATGTTGATTTTAAGTGTTGGGTTCAAACTTCAGGGAGGATTCTTATATATCCAACTTGGATGGGATCAAAACCCATGTAGTGCGATATGCCACGCTGGGTTATATGACCCTTTGACAGAAATAGGTTAGGGATTACTCCTAATGTGGATTCCCTTATAACAATGTCTATGAGAGATGTCTTAACTCATGGAGATTTACGGGGGCTTAATTTGTGGCTTACTCTTAAGGAGGATGATCAAATTAATGGGATTAGGATTTGATTTCTAAATAGAATATCCTGTGAGTTTGGGCCCTGAGTGAATGCTTCCTACATAACCAAATTATGGTGCGAATTAGAGTTCTCATAGATCATGAAAAGGAGTAGATTTTGTGGATGTTTTGATCATTGAAAATCTTTAAGCCAAGAAGATTCATGCTCAGTGTGAGAAACTAGATTATGTGAAACATTCAATAAAGCAACAAAATTTCTCCTCCTTTTATGGAAGAGACCGAGCACATGGGGAAAGAAATTGAGGTGACGGTGGGTGAGGGCTTGAATAAATTAAACCTTCAATGTGAAATGATAGAGTAGTTCATTGGGTTCGTTCTAAAAAGATATGGTCTTACCCCATTATTGATTTCCGTAGATATATCTTAGGAGAGGAGGGATAGTTTCATTTTAGTGAATTGAAAAGAAAGTGTGATCCTCAATCTCCCTATTGGGAACCAAAGGCTCTGAATCCTAGAGATAAAAGTGGAGGACATATACATATCCTCAAAATCAATGATAGGGAACATCCCCAAATAGTATCTATAGTTTGATTCTATGTGAATATAAATATATAGACCTATAGACATTCCAAGGATCTTTACTCGCTTATAAGACAATTGTTGCAAACATATTTCTATAGATAAAACCCGATATGGGGGACATGATGATGTTTCTTTCTCAAATGATACATAAGGAAATATATTTTGGTTTATTTTTCACTTATTCTCTTTCAGATAAGGTAACCAAGGAAGGAGATTCCCTACCATGAGTGGCTTTGAATACGGTTTACAGGGTGATATGTGTAGGTCCTAGGAGTAGCTATGCAGTGTAGATCTACAACATATGTATGTTCTGTAGGTGTGCAGTGCAAGTACAAGTAATGACTAAAAAATTCTTAACACAAGATAATTTATCCTATTATATATTAAATAGGATGACCAAAAATGCAACACTTGGGTTTCATTTAAATCTAAACAACCCGGGTCTCCTTTGGTGTCTTTATAAGATCCCCACGTAGGTCCTTAAGGAATAGACCATGCAAAGGTATCTTCATATTTTTGGAAAAGGGTCCACAATCAGATGTTTTTTATTTCAAACACTTAAATGATTTCATACTTTCTTATCACATCTAATTCTATCATCTTTGGTGTTTTAGAGAGCTACATGAGAAATTTTGGGGGACCTGGGAAAAAGTGCTACACAACGGGAGATTCAAGAGTTATATAACTTATTTTAGTCATCAAATGGGGAGAAAAAGGGTCCTATTAATAGGAATGGAAGGGTTATTATAAAAAGGAGGTTTTCCAAAGAGGTCACTAACATAACTATTCAACACAGCTCCCGCATCTAGGGTTATAAAAATTATTATTTCTTGTAGGTCTTCTGCGCTTCTCTACAACGGTGTTTTATGGTGTAGGGGATGTGCACTGGGTTATATGAGCAGAACATGCACTATATTTATAGATGTGGAGATATTCTATGTAGGTCCCCATGGTAGGTGTCCCACATAGTCCCCTTTCACATTATGTCTTTTACTTCATTTATCTTGATCTTCGATACTTTGAAACATCCAAAGTTCTTATTCATAATCATTTTTGTTTCCTAAGGAGTGTCAACAATGATATTTTGATATATTTCAAAATCAAGGAGGATAATTTGAGTATTGTTCCAAGGGAATTGATAAACTATAATCGATATAAAATATATAGTAAATGTCAGTTCTGGCTATAGGAAATATCATTCTGAGGGAATGTTATCACTAAAAAATATTTATATGAGAATAATTTGAAGATAATTGTGATTGAGGAGTGGGCCATTCCAACATCTATAATTTAGATCCATTGTTACTTATAGAAGTTGTGTACAATGAATGGTTTATGTGGAAATTCTTTTTATTATCAATGTTTTCGCCCATGAAAAATCCAAATGGTGTGTAATTTTTATCAATTAGGGAATGGAAATCATGATTTAATGATTTAAAGAGGAATCTTATCACTACACCATCACATACACTACCCATTAGTGGGTAATTGTTTTGGTATACAATGATTTCATAATGAAATTCTCAGTCTATGTACTAATTCCAAATAATAAAGTGGTAATTTATGCCTCATGGTAGTTGGAATTTTAGGATCTGAACTAGCAGACTATTAATTTAGAGTGGGAGGTAATTTTTCTTGCATTGAATATTTTTTGGAATTATCTATAAGGGGAGTGGATTGAAATATATATAGATAACTATATTCACAAATATATATTCACATAGAAATAAAAAGATATGCACAATTGAATATGGTCTCAGTTGATCAATGACTATGAACACTCAATCAAATTTCCATCCAATGAAGGTGAATAAAGTGGAGGATAAAATATGTTGAAAGGATCATATAACCATATAAATTTTTGTAATTAAGAAGGTTAAAATATTGTTTTACTTGTAAGGGATGGACAAATAGTCCATAAGGGAAGGCACAAAATCTTACCTAGTGAAAACTATTGTTAAAAAATCCATTTTAGAGATGATAAACGATGAATAGATGGATAATCTTAAAATTGAGAAGAAGGCAGAAGTTATCAGAAAAGGTAAATACCTCGAATTTAAAATTGATTAAGGAATTTTAAATTTTGGTCCATTACTATGTGTCCAATAAAATATAGTGGTAAATAATTAGTTTTTGAATAATGAACATAACATCAAATTCACTATCATCCTAGGAGAACGAAGATGTATCATGATCTTTGATATAACTATTGGTGTGAAAATATGAATAATGATATAGATATATTTTCATTAAAGTGCTTGTTATGTTAGAATGTAATGTAACAAAGGGAAAATTCCAAAGGGGGTTACACAACCATTATTCATACATTCATGGTAGGTTGATAACATCACCTTGGATTTTGTAATAGTACTTCCAAAGACTACATAAATGAAAAATTCCATATAGATCACAGTAGACCTACTAAAAAATTCTACTAACTTTATATAAATTCAGGATTACTTCTCACTATATCAACTTGAATGTATATATATTGGTGAAGTGGTGACATTGTATGGAACAAAACTGTTAATTATATTTTGTAGCGTTCTAAGACTCTCCCCAGAATTCTAGAAAAATCTCCAACATGATCTAAACACTGAGTTGAAAATAAATATATCTTATCTCCCACAAATGGTTGAATAATATTATTGTAATATATTTTTAACAAATGGCATGTTGATAGAGTTGTTGAAATAATTTAAAGGAGGGTGGATGAACATATTCTTTTATATAGTTTTTATATAATAATAGCTTCCACATCAGTTTTTAAATGGATCCATATGAATCCCACTATGAAAAGATATATAGGAAACATAAATTTTAGGTTAATGTTTGTGTAAAAAAACCTATGTGTCATAAAATGATATTGCATATTGTATAAAAGTTCAATACCATTCAAGAACACATAAGAGTAACACAATGACAAATAAAATTATTCTAATAGTATTCGAAATGACGTGTGGTTTAATTTTGGTTATAAATTGATCCTTAATATATATCCCTAGAAGGGATTCTGAAGGTTTTGAAGGTATGAGAAGCTAATTACTTGGCTTATTATCCACTTTTATATTCATGATTCCATCAATGTTGTGAACTATTGGGGTTCCCTTCATCCAAACATGTCCCATGTACAAGACATGTTCCACCTCTCCCTCATTATGAGTTATATTATATATCCCTCACATGAACTAAATCTAGAGGTGTAATAGTTAGAGAATGATCACTCTTATGAGGAGAATAATTTGAATATCTTCGAATATATAGAAAAATTTATACAAAATAAGACTACTCACATAGTAAAAGTACTATGGTGGATCCCTAAGTATAAAAAGGTGACTTTTGAAATAGTGGAACCATTTAAATAGATGTACCCTCAATTATTTTCATCGTAGTGTGAAAAATGTAATTTCAAAAGTGAAATTTCATAAGGGTAAATAATGAAATGACCTCAAATATTATTAATTTTATTTCCCTTTTTAATTTACATGTATTTAATATATAGTTATGTAGAACATGCACAGAATGATATAACCCATAAAATTTTATTATATTTAATTTACATTATATTTTTTGTACAAATAAACTCATTAAAATATGAAACATTATGATGTGGGAAAATGGAAAATAAATCTTACTAGAAAATAGAAATTTGGATCTTCTTGACCACCATAAATAATCACCCTAATGAAAAACATTGTAAAAATAATGATGAATATTAAAAATGAAACATCCATTTTGAAAATTAAAATATATAACCTGAAGGTAAAGTGGAATAAATTAAGGAATGAAATAAATATGTGTTATTTGTAGATGAAATAAAACTCACATGATCTTTAAAAATATGACCATTGGAATAGTAATCTGACCATTAGAATAGTAATCTGACCATTTATAATATTACATTTATTGTTAGAATGGTGACATGAATAATTAAATTATAAAATAATATTTTTTTATCAGATGAATACAATATATAGAAATTTTATATCATCCTAGAAAAAAATAAATGTTTCATAAATGATAAAATAAGTTTTTTACATTTAAAAAAACATTTCTAAATTTTAATAAAGAGTTAATATAATGCCATATATGAATAATATATGGTATTACATATAATAATAATGTTATTTATTAGATTTATAATGAAAAAAAAATATTTATTTTATACGTGTTTATAACTTTTCCGAAGAAAAGTCAAATCATTATGGTATGAGAATTTAATCTCACATTTAATTCTCAAGAGATACAAGAAATTTTCAGAACTGGATTTTTTTGTGTGTTTTATATAATAACCTATAAAATTGTATATCATTAATTTCATTTATTTAAGGATATTAAAATTATTAAGGGATTTTTTTATTTCATGGGGTTCACGATTCTATAGTTACTCAAGTAGTAAGGGTTTTATTGTCACACATTAATTTCCATGAGACTTATTCTTTATTCACGACAATTTTTTTTATTTATATACTTTCTATTAATGAATTATATGATTCATAAAATTAAATTATCATTATTTTTATGAACATGTTATGATCATTATTTCATGGGGTTTATGGTTCAAAATTTTGAAAAATGGTAATGTAATTTTGTCTCAATTTTCCCTCATTGAAATATATTTATTTGTATGAAGCTATATCTTCGTATGGGGTGTAGATAATTCCATTTGACATGTTATATCATGAATATCTTTCTTTTCATGATATTTTAATCAAAAATATATTTTATTTTTTCATGGCTATTATGATTCAATGTTACAAATGTGTTACCATTTCATTGCCACAATTTCATCGTATATCAGGATTGTATATCATTATGCTGCCATGGATGAAATATTATGATACATATCTCTATAAAAATAATTAATTCAATTAAAATATGTTCACAAATGATATATTTATTTATTGTTAATATTTTTCAATATTTGGTAATTAACATAATTGTGAAAATGATTTTATGAAAATTCAACTTTATTACTAATTTCTATCGAAAATCTAGGTTTTTTAAAGACCATGATTTATAAAAAATGTAACAAAAAATGTTTTAATGTGAGATTATAATGTTTAAATGACCTATTTACCAATTTTTCAATTTTTAAATTTGTTTTAAAATTTATTTTCTTTTCATTTTCTGATTAATGATCTTTTCTAAACTATTTTAGGGGATAAAAAATGTTTAGTATGTAAGTACTCACCCTCTGTCATGACTGTCATTTCCATTAATATACATTTATAAGTTTATAAGTTTATTTTTAATGATTTGTTTCTAATTATAATGAGTTTTTTGTATTAAATAGGTTTTTAATGAAATGGTTTTTCCAAAATATTTTCTATTTAATTTTTTAAAATGATTTTCAATTATCCATTTATATATTTTCCGAAGAGATATTTTCAGAGAAATGAATTTCAATTATTTCATGTTTTCGTTATATATTTTCAAATCCAAATTCAATAAAATGGTTTCCAAATGATTTAAATCCATTATTTTATTTTTTCAAAGTGTTTTCAAAGAAATTTTTTTCAAAATGATTTTATTAAAATTGTTTTAAAATGTAGAGATTATATTTTCCTAAAGAAATGTATTAAATGAAAATGTAAATAATTTTTTATAATATCTGTATTTTTAAAATGGATTAAGAAAAGGATTTTTTGAAAAGGTAATTTTCCATAAAAAAAATATTCCTTGTGATATTTAGCAACCATTATCCATATAATTTTATGTACTTTGTTGTAGTTTATTAGATCCATTCATAAAATTTATTGAATAATTTATGTTTTGATGAAATGATTTTTATAATAACCTTTTCTTTTCAATATCTTATATGATTTTGAAAACCACATCTTTTTTGGTGTTATTATTTTATTAAATTATTATTAAAACCATCCCTTTTCCATATATTATAATGTGATGAAATGTTAATAATAACCATTTCATTTCATCGGTCATCATATGGTGAATTTGATTTTTGTCTTGTGGCACATGCATGTATGATTTCATTATGTGAAGAGTGGGACCTATATCTCCATTAAATTAGAAGGGTAATGATAATGTTTTTACGAGCTCAAGAGGGTACCTGATAGGGTGTACCAATACTGAAACAATAGGGAATCTTAATCCCAAAACAAGATGGAATCTTAACCTTGAAACGAGAGGGCACACTAGATGACTTCCATTGTTGGAAATAAAAGGGTACATGTTAGGGCATCCCAATACCAAAATAAGAGGGAATAGTAATCCAAAATAAAGAAGAAATATTTATCCAAAATCAATAGGGTAAACATGGTAGAATATCAATACCGAAACAAGAGGGTACCACTACCACAAAACAGGGCAAGAGAAGTGCTTCCCTTTATTAGCTCTAAACAGAAAGCGCTGATAAAGGGGTATTCCTTTATCAACACTATCTAAAAGCGATGATAAATGAGTGTTTTATTAGCTCTATTATTTTAGCGCTGATAAAACATACCTTTATCGGTGCATTTAACGAGCACTGATAAAAGTTCAATCGGTTTTTATTTAATAACCCTAACAAGACATCCTCGCTCGCATGCGGTTAAGATTTCACGGAAGCTGAACTAGGCCCCTCATCCATCATGAACTCTTCCTCCTCCTCCTCCTCATACCCCCCCCCCTCCTCGTCCATCCTCCTCCTCATCCTCCTCCTCCGCCCCCGCCGCCATCTCCTCCGCTCCCTCCCCCACTTCCGCGACCGCTGCTGCGTCTGCCACCGCCGCCGCTACCTCTGCCCCAACTGCCGCGCCCGCCGCCGCCTCTACCACCACCACCCCTGCCGTCGCCTCTACCATTATTGATATTCATTTTCAGGTAATTTTTTTTCTACCGCTTGAATTGAAAGTGTGAATTCCTAACATGAGGTGTTATTGCAAGAGTCAATGGATTATATAGTTGATAACGGTTTTGGATTCATGGTTCCTTACATATTATAGAATTATGGAGGAGTACTAGAGACATGTGTGGTTGTTTTATCCGTTAAACATTTCAGTATTGAAGTGGGATTATATTTTCATTAATTTTTTATAGGTCTGCCAAAAACTCCTTTCAAGAAGGTTGTGATTTGGGTGGTTGTTGATCAACTCAAAAAATATGTGCACTTCCTTCATATTAATAAGTCGATGAAAGTGGAAAAACTCACGGACTAGTATGTTTTATATTTTTTGAGACATCATGAGGTTTCCTCTATAATTATTTTAGAAAGTGATCTGAGGTTGAAATCTAGGTTTTGGAAATCATTATAGGTTTCACTAGTTTTCCAGGGTAAATTATGAACACATTATCATCTATAGATGGATATATATATATAGAGGGAAGTCAATGTTCTGGAGGTTACTCTCCAAAATCATGCACATGATTTCATTGGATATTGGGAAATGAATTTTCCTTTTTTTGATTTCCCCTATTAAAATTGTTATCAGAATGTGATAAGTACGGATCCCTACATTTCTTTATATGGGAATCTATATATATATCCCTAGTAAAGGGAAGAGTTATGAGAGTAGTCCATTGTTGGTTCGAGTGTTGTTCAAGAGATGAAAGAGATGGTGCGGTTGCTCTGGATGAATTTAATCATTACATAGAGTCATAATAAATTCAATACAAACAATTAGAATCAACTTCTGGTGTTTTAGGTTGGTGATTAGGTCTTTATCGTAGTTTCACATCACTTGGGACATTAGCGGCTAGGTTATCAATGTCTGTTTGCACCGAGTAATGGGATAAACATAGTGATTTTTGGTCACTAGGGAGTATTTCTTACTGGTTTCAGTTACCGTCTGGTTTGATAGATATCCATGATGTGTTTAATATTTTCCATTTGAGTAGGTATATACTAGATCATTTACATGTGAATAGACGGGGGATGTTGATCTTGATCTCGATAATACTTTGGTTCCCCAGCCAATTCAGATTATGAATCTGGAGTATACGGTACTAAATGATTAAACGACCCCGAGTCTAGTTAATGTGGTAGTTCAAACAATATATACATGATACATGGGGGAATGACTCGTTGATGAGGTAGTTGAGTCCTTCTTCATTATAGGATACCTGATCTTGTGGGATTTCTAGGGGAAAATCATTTATGGTCGGGAGATTATAAAGTCTCATTGCATTTTATGTGAGGAATGTTTTAAAATTGTTTTGATTTTTTTTTGAGGAATGATGATAAATGATTTAGAGGACACATGTATTGGTAAATTTAGTGATCTTTAGGGAATTTTTAGAAACAAAATAGAATATTGTAATATATTTTTAGAAATTAAATGACGTGTAAATGGAGTACATGACATGTAATGACCACAAAAAATGAAACTTTAATAATATGAAAAATGTTACAATTTTACAAACATTGTAATGGTTACACATCATTTAAATAAAAAATATAATGTTTTATATAAAAAGTGACTTGTTTTTTAGTGTATCTAAGTCAAGAGGATTACACGACGTGTAAATGTATTATATGTAGTGTATATGTCACAGAAAAGGTTTTTTGGGATCCATAGAGTTCTTGAGGCTTCATATTTTTTACAAAATTATCCTCTTGGATAGACCTTTATCCCGTTGATATTTTGGGTCACTCCCTCCCATCTAGTTCACATAGTTCTATGCTTGATCACTATTATTGTTGGATTTATTTTCTCGAGGTATGTGATCCTTCTGATTCCTATTTGGATTTGTTTGCACCTATGGTTTGGATAAAAATTAGTGATCAGATAGTGATTTATATCAATAAATTTAAATTTTTTTGCATGCATTGTCTTTTGGGGTTTGTGGGATGTTGTAAATGGTGTTCTCGTTATTATATTATTTTATTCTCATGGTTTTCCCCTATTTTATTTTTTCTTTTTAGTTGGAAATATCCTATGTTGGGTGCCTCTCCTCTTCCACAAACGCTCCTCTGTCATGTGCTTAACGACACCTTCACGGTGAGTTTTCACCTGTTACTAATTCGTTTCCTCTTGTTCTCGTGTTATTACTGTTTGATATTGAAGGTTATAATGTGAAATGTACGGGGTAAATGCCCGACTAAAAATTGTATCCATTGGTGGTCCTTGTTTGCGCACTAAATGAATTGAATATTGGTTGGTTCTTGTTGAACATTGGAATATAAAAATTGTTAATTTACCTATACTTGACTTATGAATGAACACCCCAGGATGATAAAACATCTATGATAACCCCTGAATTAACAAAAAATTCAATAAGGGATTCTTTTTAAAATCGAAAATTTTGATTGTTTGGTTTGTATGGTGTTGCGATTATGACCATGATTGTGTTTTTGTATGGTGTTGAGGTTGTTGGAATTACTGATATGCCATTTGTTTCCATGTTGTAGTTATTCCACTATTAAATATCAATCCAATCTTTACCCATTTCAATGGGACCACCACTTTGTTACTAGTGCAATTCCACAGAATCCTAGAAAACCACTTCTAGAGGACTCTAAGAGACACTTTAAAATACATGGTATGTAGTCTTGTTAAATGGAACATGCTTCACCATACATGGATTTCATATAGATTATAATTCCACACAACATTTATCACCAAAATTTACACCACATGACTAATCTTATAACTGAAACATGGAATAAGTTTCATTTTAAATTTTACATGTCATGTGAACCCAGGTCACACACAATGTATCTCTAAGACATATACTTTAGCATGAAACCATGTACATTCCATGAAATAATGGTAGAACCATATAACATGTGTTTTACTTCACTCACACCATGTATAGAGACCATAGAAACTTGATGTGCATATACTATACAACCCTAGTGGTTTTGTAAGGACTACACCAAGTGTATTCCACAAAAATGTGATGCATAGCTGGTGAGGTGACTCAATATGTATCTAAAGTACAGGCCCTTAGCTCAAGTTGTTCTTAATGTCATGTATTTTCAAAGTCATCATTCAGTCTTTTTAAGACTAACTTGGAATAAATTTGATATATGTCAGATTAAATCAGGTATCTTATACATACATGATGTTCACCCTACTAGACACACCATGTATATGGATTTCACATGAGTTTAATGGAATTTGTACCATGATTTGTTTTTATAAAACCCAATCAATGCTACCTAATTAATTAAAACATAACATTAGAAAAGTTCGAGATCAAACCCATAAAGATTATGGATATGAATAAAGAATGGATGAATGCCAATAGGTTGAAAAATGTGTACGAAGATGGCATGAAAGAGTTTATCAAGTTTGCAGAAGATCATGCACGTGACCCTTCTCAAATCTTTTCTCCGTGTTTACGCTGTTGTTATTCAAGACAAATTAGTCCAGAGGAGTTGGAAGAACACGTGATCTGTCACGGAATATATCAAAGTTATGCATGTTGGAAGAAACATTGGGAAAAAATTAATGTAGGTAGGGCTCAGATAAAATGACAGTTTATAGATCATCTGATATGATTAAAAGCATGAACATTGAAGACAATCGTATGGAGGGTGTGATTACATATGTGAATGATGATGAAGATCGTATTGAGGAAATGACAAGGATAGTTGAAGATAAACTTTGTGATTTCCCAAAATTGATTGAGAAGTTAAAGAGTTATGGAAAAACTCCATTGTATGCTGGTTGCACTAAATATACAGAATTTTCAGTCAAATTGAAGCTATATAATTTGAATGCAGGCAACGGGTGGAGTGACGCCAGTTTTACGGAACTATGTGCTCTCCTGAATGACATTCTCCCTGAAGATAATGAACTCCCAAGCCGAACATACGATTTCAAACAAATGCTACGATCGATGGGTATGATCTCTGAAAGAATACATGCCTTCCTAAATGACTTTATATTGTTTCACAAGGGCCAAAAATCACTTAAATAATTCCCATAGTGTCGTGATTCTGAATACAAGAATGATGATTCTAGTCTTACGAAAGTTGTATGGTACATTCCAATCATTCCTAGGTTTAGGCACCTATATGGAACTGAGGAGAATGCAAGACAATTGACATGGCATGCATATACAAGAATTAATTATGGGAAACTACGTCACCTGGAAGACTCTCCTCAATGGATGAGAATTGATCACAAGTATCCGGAATTTGCTAACGAGCTGAGAAACCTTCTTCTGGCATTATCTACAGTTGGGGTGAATCCTTTTGGTTTTCAAATCAGAAGTCATAGTACATGGCTGGTTATGTTGGTAAACTATAACTTACCACAGTGGTTATTCATGAAACAAAAATATGTCATGTTATCTATTCTTATATAAGGACAAAAGCAACCGGGTAATTATATTGATGTTTATTTGGCCCCATTGATCGAGGATTTGAAAATATTATTGGATTCAGGTGTTACGTTGTATGATGCTTACAAAAGTGAATATTTCACTTTGAAATCCATGTTGTACGATATGATAAATGAATTTCCTGCTTTGGTAAATTTGTCAGGATATAGCATTAAAGGAACTCATGGGAATCCCATCTCAGAACACGGTACACAGTCAATTAGGTTGAAACATTCATCAAAACCCGTGTTTCTAGGACATCGCAGATTTCTACCCCAACAACATAAGTACAGATCTTGGATGACATCATTCGGAAGATGTTCAGAATAACCTATAGAACCATCTCCACTAATAGGTGATAAATGTTTTGCGAAAGTAAAAGCTTTAGATACTTCTTTTGGTAAACCGTTTTCGAAAAACCTTATGAAAACCGGTTGGAAAAAGATATCAGTTTTTTTCAATTACCATACATGAATTGTATGAATGTCACAAATTTTCATGATGTTATTCATGTTGAAAAAAATTTATGTGATAGTTCCATCGGCACGTTTCTAAATCCAACCGACAAAACAAAAGATGAAATTAAGTCTAGATTGGACATGGTTGAGATGGGAATACAATAAGGGTTGGCACCAGTGAAGGGTGAAAAACAAACATTTCATCCTCCTGCTGCATACACTCTTTCCAGGAAGGAGATATATCAGTTTTTCAACTTCTTGAATGATGTAAAGGTTCCAGAGTGGTATTAATCAAATATCAAGAACAACGTTTCAATGGGCGATTTAAAATTAAAGGGTCTAAAATCACATGATGACCATGTTTTGATGCAATATCTATTTCCTAATGCTTTACATCTCATTTTTCCCAAGAATGTCCGCCATACATTAATGATGCTCTGTTTTTTCTTCAAATATATATACAGCAAAGTTATAGACCCAGTGAAATTGCCAACTATGGAAAGAGAAATTTTTGTCATATTATGTGAATTGGAAATGTTCTTCTCGCCAACATTTTTCAATATGATGGTTCATTTGATGGTTCATTTTGTGAGAGAGATTCAACTATGTGGTCTAATACATTATAGATGGATGTACCCCATTGAACGGTATATGAAGATTTTGAAAGGGTATGTCAAAAATCGATGTCGGCCAAAGGGTTGTATTGCAGAGCAATATAATGTTTAGGAATCCATTGAATTTTTTACCAAATACCTGTTTGTTGTGGAAATAATTGGCCTACCAAAATTGCTTCACATTGAGCGGCTTGAGGGTGAAGGAAGTTCTGGAAGAGAGGTTGTCACAATCAATATTACAGATTAAGAGCAGACCCACCTTTACTTTTTGCATAACAGTTTCAACATTGAACCATATGTTCAAACCCATAAAGAAATTATTAGGCGTTTGAATGCTTCTAGGGATGAAAAATGGATATCATATACACATAATCGACAGTTTATAGGATTGTTTCGAGACCATATTTTTAAGTAGTTAGATGAAAATGCATACTCAATTTCAGAACAACATTGTTGGCTAGCTGGAGGATCATGTGTGTATGTATTATCTTAAAATGCTTATGAAATTAATGGTTATACATTCTATACTAATTAACATGATGAAGACATTACCATTAAGAATAGTTGGGTTACACATGTGGTTGAGGCAATGCATGTTTCCAGTGCTAAGGACAAAAATCCAATTTATGTGAATATGTCTTACTTTGGCATCATCAAAGGAATATGGGAGTTAGATTATATGAAATTCAAAGTGCCTATTTTTCAATGAAAGTGGGTTGATAATAGGAGTGCTGTTAAAATAGTTGAATTAGGATTTGTGAAAGTTTATATCAGTAAGGAAGGGGAGAAAGACGAACCATTTATAATGGCATCACAGGCAGTACAACTATTTTATGTTCCAGACCCCGCAAACCGAAATTGGTCAATTATTCTGTTATCGACCAAAATAAATTAAGGGTCATATGAAAGTTCAAAGGAGGTTGACCATTTTATAGGGACTTCACAATCATTTCGCAGCGGTCCCAATGTAGACGGTGTTTGGTATGTTAGAGGATACCAAAATGAAGGGATTTACATAGTTGATAAGGGAGTCAAAGCTCTTCAGCCTTTAAAGAAAAAAAAGAGAGTACAATAATCAGGTTATTTTTTAATTTTAATATACATTTTGTTATTTTATGTCATTATATGTTCGCTGCTATTTTTATGTAATATAAATCAAATAATAAACCACTTCTGTAAATAATGAATTCTCCACATACCGATGAGCCCAATCCCGAGGCACAAAAGGTCTCTCCACCAGCAGCTGGTGGTCCCACTGCAGAGCAACAATAGGTTTCTCAACCAGATGTTGGTGGTCCCAGTGTAGAGCAACAACTGGTTTCTAAACCTATTGTTGCTGGTCCCAGTGCTCAGGTACAACAGGTTTCCCAACCTGTTGTTGCTGGTCCTAGTGCCAATTCTAGTGCTCTGGGGGAACATATTTATAATACTTCTGAGGAAATGGTAGAAAATGAAACCCTAAAAGTGCAAAAAAAGAGTATCTTAGTCTGATAGTGTTAGCCAAAATCCGTAAGGAAAAAGCACAAGGCATCAAATATGATGAGGGATGGAATAACCGAGGCCAACATGTTAACCCCAAAAATCCATATTTAGTAGCTACATTTGAATCGTTACTCAGAAATGCGTTCTGATTGATGTACAGTCGTGGAACAATGTTGTCACCAGGATGAAGAAACTAATGTGGGAAGAGATTATAGTAACATTATGATATCAATTTTTTAATTTATTAAAATAAAATTAAATACCCAAACATTGACTTACACTTCATCATCCATTGAAGAGTGCATTTATCGTAGATGCCTCGCACAAGGAATATGTATTAAGAGTTGCAGGAAGCATTCAGAGAGGTTCCCACATAATTTTAACAAAATATCATCATAAAGACGTAGAAGGGAAAATAAAACCCCACCCACCTCCTCTTTACGCACACTTGATATCCTAAGGAGAGTGGGATGCGTTTAGAAACTATCATGGGGAGCAGAAATTTTAGGTACATTGTGTTGGGTAATACGTTGTTTGATGTTTTCTTGTATTCATCACTTTGATTGATAGTTTTTTATTTATGAAACAACAAATGAATGCTGAAAAAAAACGTGCAACAGAACCAGAGTACCCTTACCGTAAAGTAATGATGGGGTACGATACACTTGAGAAAAAATTGGTACGTCTTTTAAATCTACCGTACTACATGTATGTGACATAAAACAACACCATAACCATGTTTCTCTATTTATATGCAGATTGATGAATTGAAATTGAAAGCCATATCCATCCCATGCCATGTGCTATAGAAGGAGGCTTTTGCAAATAAAGAGGGGATACTGATAGATGAAAACACACAAAATGTGTGGGAAACATGTGTATGTATGACATAATATAAATTTGATTTGATATAAATCGCTATTACATTAAAATAACTACTTATTCTTCTATATTTTCTATCTGATATAGTCACAAGAATCAACAACAACCGCACCAGATGCAGACATACATTCAGTTGCCTTGAAGCATCCAGAATAGTATGGCCATGTCCGAGGTGCGTGTTTTGGGGTGAAACCCCAAACATATTTTCAAAAACAGAAACAAGCTGAGGATCAAAATGAAAAAATTGAAAGATTTCAAGAACCATTATCTATTTTTCAAGAAGAATTAAAATACCAGAGAGAGATGATAGAAAAATTGATGGGGGAGAGGAAAAGAGAAGAAACAACTCAACAACGGCCTGTGTGTGACGATCTTGCCCCACCCCCAACCTGCTTTGAGGTGATCCATTCCCCTAAAAAACCTGACATAGATTATGTAAGCAATGTTTTAATAATTGTTTCTGTGAAATTTGATTTGCATAGACACTGATATCTTTCCTGTACTAATATTCCACAGGGTGAAAATGACTATGATTTATATCTATCAACTCCCACATATCGCCTTTTAGCGAGGGATATGGTATTCAATACACAAAATGACATGATACACAAAAGAAAATTCCAAAAGATCATATCAGAGTGTCAATTAACATAGCTAATGACCCGAGTGCTGAGATACATGTTCCAAATGATGATGATGATATTCATACGGTTGAACAAGTTGTTGGAACATTCATCGCATGGCTGACAGTACTTGTAAAAAACATGTCGACAAAAGGTATCCATTTCCAATTTATTTTTCAAGATGTACCTTTAACATTTAATGAATAAAGGTCTAAACCGATGAATGTTATTATATAAGGACAAAGACTGTGGGGTGAAAAGAAATATTGTCTCAAAACTATCTCAAGGATCAACCAACCGATTGAAATGGTTAACTGAGAGCACCTTCACCCTACCCGTTCTATATCCATAGTTAATATCATTACAGGCTCATGTTCTTGCAATGTTGAAAGACAGAAATACTCACACAGGTGATTTTGAAAAAAATATCTATGGAGAGGAAACATCATATTTCATTAGTGCTGAAAATGTAAAAGAACTCCTCACGTATGAATGGCTCGGCACCTCAGTTGTAAATGTATACATGAGGTATTTTTTCATGATTTGATTTTACAAAAGCTGATATTCTCTAATAATTATGAATAAATACATTTTATATTTGTCGCAGGCGTATATATGAAAAACAATTGAAGGGATTTCCCCATGAACAAAAATTTGGGCTTGTTATTCCTCACATCACCTCTTTAAAAGACGAAATAGATTCTGATAAAGAGGATGCAATAATGTTATCCCTACTAAAATCGTTTGAAAACCAAATTACAAATGACAGACTCTTTTTTAATACCAACGATGCAGGGGTAAAACTCTAAAATTTAATCATATCAACTATATTTTTATTTATTTCTTTACTTTTTCCTTTTTGTATTTTTAGGAACCATTGGATGATTATTGCAGTCAATTTGGATACTCAAAAAATTATTTTTTGGATTCAATTCTTGGATATCAAGCAAACCAACCACACATGATAGAGTTAGTTAATTTGTAATACACTAGACACAACATTTTAAAACTAAACATATAGTTATACAATTTATGTTATATTTTAATGAGGATTCTATTATGATAGGGTGATGCATCAATATCGTCTAATGAGTGGAATGAATCCAGGGCCTAAGGATAAGAACGCCTACAATATCTACAACAGGAAAAGTATCATGGTATATATAATAACATTTCACTATCCAAACACATATCAAAACAAATTACATATTGTTGTCAATGTTTCAGCAGTTTCCAAAACAAACAAATGGAAAGGTCTGTGGTTATTATGTTTGTAAATTTATAAAAGAGATTGTATTTAATCAACAAACTAGCATCCCTGACAAGATATTTTCAAAAATAATTACGAGTTCATTTAAAATATTTATTAATCCTTTGTGTATTTATATATTTTCATTACTACCATGACTGTTGAAAAAACTCATATTCAGAATATGATATAGATGTGTTTAGAAACGAATGGGCAACATACCAGATGGATGACTGTACACAAATAGGATAAAGGTGAATTTCTACTACATATGTTATCTATATATGATCATTGACTATCCTCTAACCTTATTTGGTGAATAACTTTGGATGATGAAGAAATGAAATATTAGAGCAGATCGAGATACAATGAACATGGTGACTTCCTTCAATCATTAGATAGCATGATTTTTGATGAAAAATGATTCAATATCCAAGTAGGAATCTTAAATTTTATGTTTACACCCTTATTGATTAAATAGTTTGAGCAGATCGATCCCTTCGATGGATATCTACCAATTATGGATTGAGAATGCCCCGATGTATTGAAATCTTCATTTATTATTCAATATTTTCTATCCCCAGATTCATATTATTGATCATTGAACAAATAAATATTGAAGTAACGAATTTTCAGTTAGATATAGGGCCTAAATATAAATATTTCTCAAATTAATGTAGAGGGATCAGATTCAACATGAAGATATAGTATTTGAGAATCTGGAAAAAACCCGACTACACGCTATGTACAAGGATGAACACAAGATGTGTAGTTGGGTCCATGTATCCCCATGGACATGGTCCATAGGTGGAGAGGTACCATACACCATTTGGTTCCTCTCACACATCGTGTACCCCCGTGGTTCATTTTTAATAAATTTCAATGTTCTGTATCTTGTTTGATTGAACTAGTATTTGTAAACATGTGTGGTTGTTTGACTTGCACAATGGTGGCTGATCAGAGGGAGGAGAGGATGTTAGTAGAGAGTTTGTCAAGGATGGCCAGGGAACTGTGGTGATTTTTGGCAGGGTGAATGCCTTCGAAGGTCCGATGCTGGTAGCTGAAGGGGACCGCTACGAGGAACACAGTGAGGTGGAGGTGACTCCAGTTCAACTAGAGGTAGGGGCTAAAGTTATGGATATATCAGCCATGCCTTTTATCCCTTTAAGAAACAAGATTTATCCATCATAAATCATTTATTATGATCGAGGTGGTTCACATCCTAAATATCTCATGGAGTTTCTTCACTTGGGAGATGATCTCCTAATAGGGACACCCATGTCACTCTGTACTTACATAGGGCGTGTCTACTTAGACAGAAACAATAGAACGAAAGGAAATTAAACTCCTACATTGTAGAGACCCGTATCTTGACGTACATGGACATTACATTACATTTGCGGAATACTTAGTACATAACAAAAACACACACACAAGGATCGTAATAGTTTAGTGTCTTTGGAAACTCGGAACATAATCTTCTAATCGTGGTGAAAGATCTTCAATATCTCCCATAAAGATCTTCCCTTTTTTTCCCTAAAACCTTTCTTTATATCCTGGGGAAAATAAAACATAAAAGGGTGAGTTCAAATGCTCAGTAAGGGTATACAAAAGAAAAATCAATCACATCATATTCATAAGAACATAAGTTTTGGAAATCTTAACCTGCAAAAGAGAGCATAATTTCATAACATGGGATAAATCATAGTAGTGAAATGAAATCCCAATAATCATAACATAAAACATGAAACTTTGTGGCATACACACATAATCATAGAGAATCATTTCTTGTTAGTCAAGACTCATTGCCAAGACTATCTTAGTGGACAAAGTCCCTTTCTGAATCGAGTAACCCTCGTTTCAGTCCTGTTTCACTGAACCGGTATAACCTACCATTTCAGCCATGTCTATCTCATGAGATATAAAATCTTTACCCAATGCATTGGAGGGATATATAGGTCCCACCCATCTTATAATGAATCCTTTCATATGTGTTCCACATAATCATAAAACATACATCATCGCATAACACATGTAACAAAAATGGGATTCTTGAAACATCATGACATCATAAATCAATTCATATAAGATAAAGGAATTCATAAAAAATAATTCCATCACAACATGAACAAATCAATTTAATAATAGGGATAAAAACAGAACCCTTTATTATCTTAGATGGAAAATAATTTTGATAAAACACTTGAACTCCATTCTTGAGGAAAATATCCTTTCTTCATCAAAAACATTTTTCCTTTCATAACATGTCATACAACTTTAAAATAAAAGAAGTTGATTAAAAATAAACTTGAAAACTTGTAAAGGAAGCTTCTTGGAAACAATGTTTTAAAAATACATTCATGCCGTATAAGTTAAAAAAACATTCTTCGTACTTTTGTCGGAAAAGTCAAAAAGTACCTCGTACGGAAAAACGACAAAAGATTCCTTTCATATTATTTACTAAAAACTCACCTAAGGGTAAAATTGGATTTAAACTATTGCAATTGGATGGAAACAATATTACATATTGAGGGAACATGGATGTGGATGATAAAATACACCCCAGTAAATACTTACGAATAAACAATCTCGGATAAAAATGAGATTGTGATATTTTCCTTACCTTATGTCCGACTTGCTTTGTAAGTGTCCAAACCTCCTGTATAATGATTTAAATCATGTTATTGACTTATTACAGAATCATATTCATTGTTATGATATCATATACGGTTCACTTATGACATTATATTACCCGTTCTTTTGTAAATTCCATGTTAAAGAAGCGTGTTGGGTAAAATCGTTTCATTTATATTAGGTGTTTTGACTTGTTGTTCTTGACATCACTATTACTTATATCATGATTTACTTACTTCCAGAATATAAAATATGATTTATATATCATATATATTCAGTATATATATATATAATAGATAGATAAATAAAATGAAAAACACCGTTCATGGAGACGGTAGTCCGTACGTACGCATGAACGCTGTTTTACTTTCCTTATTGTCTTGAAATGGAAGTAAGTAGATGACATACATATATATATATACATAAATCCAGTATCTTTATAATGTCATATATTTCATTATTATTTCTTATATATACTTTATAATCATTCTTAAATGGTTAACATGGAGAATGAATCTCATCGCGTCGTGGAGACGGTAGTCCGTACGTACGCACAAGCGATGATATCATTTCCATAAATATTGAACTGAATTGGAGTGGATTATACAATATATCAGAATCAATATGATGTTGCAATAACTATGTATAGTTATTATTTACACCATTATACCCATCCATGTAAGGTGGTGGTGGAAAATAGATTACACCACGGCGTGGAGACGGTATTCCGTACGTACGCACGCGCGGTGATTTCTTTTTCTGTAGGATGGATATATGGTGAAATAGGGTTGTTTCATACATATAATAAAATATCAGTATATGAGTGCTACTGATGTTATTACTTCATAATGAAACAACCTAAGAAGAAGAAGTGGAAGAAGAAATAAAGATGAAAGAATTGGTAACGGTAATTACCTCTTCTTCGAAGCGCATCTTTGAGACCTCCTCTTAGGGCACTAAAATTGGTCTTTGAGGAAGACCAGAACCTCTAGGATGTTTCTAGGGAAGTTTAGAAGAGATTTTGGCAGGGGTTGGCCGAGCTTGAGAGCTCAAATTGGTGTGAGGAGGAGGGGGAGGAGGTGTCCTTGGGAGGAGAGGTTCACCTTAGGAATATCTCAAAATATTATTTTATATTAAAGTCAAAATCGGTTTATAATGGTTCCAAAGGGTCTTATTTCGAAGCTAAAGTGGGGATGGGTAGAAATCCTATCAACCAATAAGATTTAGACAAGTTTAGGGTATTATTTTATCCTTATCAATTAGATTTAACTCTAAGTTAAATAATTTAACTTTTACCGTGTCTTTTTGTTTTCTTTCACTATATGGTTAATACACTTACTATAACATGCCAAACTAACCCCAAATTGTTTATTATTAATATATATATACTTATCTAAGTCATTTGGCCGATCCTTAGATTTGTAGGAATAAAATAACAATTAATAATATAATATTTGATTTAAAAACTATTTTGTGTCAATTTTGACACTATTTGATATATGATTTTTTTTGAAAGTCATAACAGAATTATATGTTCGAACCAAGTTGATTAGATCAACAATAATATATCCTAGTAACCTAGAAAATTAGTGTAATTCATAAAAGGTCTCAAATTAAATTTATTTTGGTGTTTATAACATCAATTATGTCAATATTTCATTAATAAGATAATTATTGCATCATCATTGTGTCATAAATAAATTAAATTATTTGATGTCTAAAAATTACAAATAAAATACCATCATGTAGTAAATCTTTTTAGATTTCTAATTAATATTTAAAATCGAATTTATCTTATGTATTACCCCATATTAAAAATAATTTACTTATTAAACTTTGATTTTAACTATTTTAACACTTCTTTAAATAAATTAATAATAAATGTCCTAATCTAATCCAAGTGGGCCTAAATGGTCATATTTTATTCCTATGTTTGTATTTGGACGAATTACACTTGTACAATAGAATTAGGACATGTGTTAGGGTAATATTAATATCATATTTACTCTTAGTTACCCTATTTACTATTAACCGCGGTAAAAAAAAGTAAAAAGTTATTATTCACCAAAAATTATTTTCATTCCATTGAACCACATTTTACTTACTGACATCAACCGTGTCTCTCGGATTTTTGAAATTCCATTCACAGAAGCGGTAAAATTAAGTTTTATGAAAAATCCAGTTTTTTTAACTACCACTTAGTAGTTCCACTATTCATCAAAAAATGAAGGTTTTCAGAAAAATGCCAAAATTTCATCCTAAGCTATATTTCATATTCCGAATTCAAAAATGAAGTCTATTTTACCAAATTCATAACATAGAAGTTGAATTAATTAATTTTATAATTAAATCCCGCTATTAAAACAAATAGCGTGTTTTTAAGAAACAATATCTATCAAAAGATTGACACTTGTTTATGTCTGGTTTAAATGTGAAATTACGTCCAATGACCAACATTGTATTAAATTGTAAAAATATATTCTAAATATACTTTAAAACTACTCAAATTAATAATTTATCACTATTAATTATTTCGATTAAAAAAGTTGTTTTTTAATTATAATTTAGTAATTTTCACTATTCATCAGAAAATGAAAGTTATCCGAAATGTACCAAAATTTCACCTTAGGCTAAATTCGATACTCCGAATCCAAAAATGAAGTTCATTTTGAAATATAAGATTTACAGAATTTTAAAAAGTGGTTATTACTATTCATAACGGCTAGTTTTAATAATATCTTAATAGCATATCGTTGTTTAGCGAAACTTGGTGTTGCGTACAACGCACGCTATCGTGGAAAGTCGTGATTTCGTGTAATGGAAGGAAAGTCAAGGATGCGTGTTGTGAAAGCTTCTTTTGGTGTAGCGTACAACACAAGACATTAATGAAATTAAAAATAATATTTTTCATAAAATCTCGGGGTGTTACATTCTACCCCCCTTAAAATGAATTTCGCCCTCGAAATTGGTCAGGGTTATAAATGGTTTACTATTCAAAAATTTCTTTGATAGAAACCCACATCGTAAAAAGGAATAACAAAACCTGGCTTTAAAAACTAAAGTATGAAATGTAACGATTACCCAAATAAACTAATCACTGGGTTTCCACATAGGTGAAAATATGGATATGGAAGAGAAATATAACCATCATGTTCTGATGGAGAGTGGTAGAGAACATGGCTATGGAAAAGCTAGGAATCACAAATCTATAAATTTGTGACGATCTAAGGTACCATCTGATTAATCAGATATAAGATCACTAGGACAACATTTTTGGTTTTCAAGATCATTTCCCTAAAGTTGAAAATTTGATTTAGAATAAATACTTACTTTATTTTGGTACAATCTCACTATTGTTCGTGCCTTGAACAATTTCCACTTCATGTCTTAAATAAATGAAGTTGAATTTGTTATTCGTGAAGTGTTAGCAGATCATGTGATAGAATGACGAGTCATTCCATCTGTCTCAAACAAAAGGTTAGTAAAAATTATATGCATAAGTCGATCTATAGTGAGATTAATCATATATGGTTCCTAAAATGGACTTATATTTCATATATCATACTGCTTAATATAATAAAACTAGTTTCTACTAAACAGGGACTTCCTGTAGGCCAGTGGTAGGCGATAAAGGCCAGTCGCACTTCGGTTGTGGGTTCGATTCCCACAGCCTTGTCCGAAGCGATGGGCTGTCGCCCATCCTGCAGGTTGTCCTTTTTATAAAACTATATTACTATAACATCCCATCAATAATATCGAAAAAACTTCTATCCTTAAACAATACTAACTTATGTCCAACATAATCCATTCCAATCTTTAGGCTTATCCATAATACTGCAGTCCATTCTCATAACATAGTGAAAACGATTACCAGAGATTTAATACCATCGTTGATCCCCATATATCATAAGATATATCTTGTTGGTCACATTCCAAACATTCAAAGGCCTTAATCTTGTACTCTCTTGAATACCCATTGAACCTTATTGAAAACACGAATTCTATTAAAAGTTAACTCTTTCCACATACCAAAATCCTCAAAATTCTATATACTCAAACCATGATATCACTTAGTCCTTATATCAATCATGAGCTCATGAATACTGTCAAA
The DNA here is from genome assembly GCA_963277665.1 of Viscum album. Classification (NCBI taxonomy): domain Eukaryota; kingdom Viridiplantae; phylum Streptophyta; class Magnoliopsida; order Santalales; family Viscaceae; genus Viscum; species Viscum album. Next base: position 2,007,332,309 of record OY728148.1, on the reverse strand, counting down.
CATTTAATTTTCTCATTATCCCTTCATTATGCGCATATCATCTACATTCCAAAAATATCTGAATAACCTTTCATGGATACTGGTAACATTAATCATACACTTTCAAAACACAAGGAAAGACAATAGTGTAACAATCCATAGATGTCTCTTTATTCCAAAATTACACATGATAAACATGTAATCATTCCACTACATTCTCAAACCATTGACCGAGCTTCAAAAATTCTTTCTTCTCACATATCATTTGTAGTCTCTTCATCATCATCCACATAAATACTACCCATATGACCATACTGATTCTCTTCATGAGTCTTTCCCTTAGGGCATTTGTTTCCATAATGCCCATACATTCCACATTTAAAACACTTAACCATTGTTGATGTCGTAGCAATACCATTATCCTCATCCATGTTGTTAAATGAACCTTTTCCTTTGCATTTACTTGCTTTGTGTCCTTCTTTTCCACACCCAAAGCGTCTTCCAGTTCCTTTGAAACATTCTCCTTGATGCCTCTTCCCACATGATTTACATATGGGAAATTGAACTTTCTTTCCTCTATGATCATCATGAAACTCCATCTTTCTCTTATTAGCCGAGTCAGGAAACTTACCAAATTTTACTTTATTGATCATATTATGAGATTGCTGATTCGGCATAATAATGTTGTTTGGACTTCCAAATCCCATTTCATTATGAAGAATATCATTCCATTGTCCATCATATCCTCCATTATCGTGAATCATTTTGTTTCCAGCCATTTTCTAAAACTCAAAAAAAATAGTGTGAGAGGAAAAAATCATGCTAGGGAAAAAACATAATAAAGGGGGAGTACCTTCAATATCTAACATCTTAGGTTTAATTCTATGATCGTTAGAGTAGTTCTAGTACTATAACCTATACGTATACCTAACCTTAGGGACATCCCTAGACATACCTTAGAAATATCTCTAGGGATCTCACTAAAGTTTTCGCATCCTAGTTTCCAAAGGTTGACTAAACCTTTCCTCTGATACCAACTGTAGAGACCCGTATCTTGACGTACATGAACATTACATTACATTTGCGGAATACTTAGTACATAACAAAAACACACACACAAGGATCGTAATAGTTTAGTGTCTTTGGAAACTCGGAACATAATCTTCTAATCGTGGTGAAAGATCTTCAATATCTCCCATAAAGATCTTCCATTTTTTTTCCTAAAACCTTTCTTTATATCCTGGGGAAAATAAAACATAAAAGGGTGAGTTCAAATGCTCAGTAAGGGTATACAAAAGAAAAATCAATCACATCATATTCATAAGAACATAACTTTTGGAAATCTTAACCTGCAAAAGAGAGCATAATTTCATAACATGGGATAAATCATAGTAGTGAAATGAAATCCCAATAATCATAACATAAAACATGAAACTTTGTGGCATACACACATAATCATAGAGAATCATTTCTTGTTAGTCAAGACTCATTGCCAAGACTATCTTAGTGGACAAAGTCCCTTTCTGAATCGGGTAACCCTCGTTTCAGTCCTGTTTCACTGAACCGGTATAACCTACCATTTCAGCCATGTCTATCTCATGAGATATAAAATCTTTACCCAATGCATTGGAGGGAGATATAGGTCCCACCCATCTTATAATGAATCCTTTCTTATGTGTGCCACATAATCATAAAACATACATCATCGCATAACACATGTAACAAAAATGGGATTCTTGAAACATCATGACATCATAAATCAATTCATATAAGATAAAGGAATTCATAAAAAATAATTCCATCACAACATGAACAAATCAATTTAATAATAGGGATAAAAACAGAACCCTTTATTATCTTAGATGGAAAATAATTTTGATAAAACACTTGAACTCCATTCTTGAGGAAAATATCCTTTCTTCATCAAAAACATTTTTCCTTTCATAACATGTCATACAACTTTAAAATAAAAGAAGTTGATTAAAAATAAACTTGAAAACTTGTAAAGGAAGATTCTTGGAAACAATGTTTTAAAAATCCATTCATGCCGTATAAGTTAAAAAAAACATTCTTCGTACTTTTGTCGGAAAAGTCAAAAAGTAACTCGTACGGAAAAACGAAAAAAGATTCCTTTCATATTATTTACTAAAAACTCACCTAAGGGTAAAATTGGATTTAAACTATTGCAAGTGGATGGAAACAATATTACATATTTAGGGAACATGGATGTGGATGATAAAATACACCCCAGTAAATACTTACGAATAAACAATCTCGGATAAAAATGAGATTGTGATATTTTCCTTACCTTATGTCCGACTTGCTTTGTAAGTGTCCAAACCTCCTGTATAATGATTTAAATCATGTTATTGACTTATTCCAGAATCATATTCATTGTTATGATATCATATATGGTTCACTTATGACATTATATTACCCGTTCTTTTGTAAATTCCATGTTAAAGAAGCGTGTTGGGTAAAATCGTTTCATTTATCTTAGGTGTTTTGACTTGTTGTTCTTGACATCACTATTACTTATATCATGATTTAATTACTTCCAGAATATAAAATATGATTTATATATCATAAATTTTCAGTATATATATATATATAATAGATAGATAAATAAAATGAAAAACACCGTTCATGGAGACGGTAGTCCGTACGTACGCATGAACGCTGTTTTACTTTCCTTATTGTCTTGAAATGGAAGTAAGTAGATGACATACATATATATATACATAAATCCAGTAGCTTTATAATGTCATATATTTCATTATTATTTCTTATATATACTTTATAATCATTCTTAAATGTTTAACATGGAGAATGAATCTCATCGCGTCGTGGAGACGGTAGTCCGTACGTACGCACAAGCGATGATATCATTTCCATAAATATTGAACTGAATTGGAGTGGATTATACAATATATCAGAATCAATATGATGTTGCAATAACTATGTATAGTTATTCTTTACACCATTATACCCATCCATGTAAGGTGGTGGTGGAAAATAGATTACACCACGGCGTGGAGACGGTATTCCGTACGTACGCACGCGCGGTGATTTCTTTTTCCGTAGGATGGATATATGGTGAAATAGGGTTGTTTCATACTTATAATAACATATCGGTATATGAGTGATACTGATGTTATTACTTCATAATGAAACAACCTAAGAAGAAGAAGTGGAAGAAGAAATAAAGATGAACGAATTGGTAACGGTAATTACCTCTTCTTCGAAGCGCCTCTTTGAGACCTCCTCTTAGGGCACTAAAATTGGTCTTTGAGGAAGACCAGAACATCTAGGATGTTTCTAGGGAAGTGGAGAAGAGATTTTGGCAGGGGTTGGCCGAGCTTGAGAGCTCAAATTGGTGTGAGGAGGAGGGGGAGGAGGTGTCCTTTTATAGGGGAGGAGAGGGGCACCTTAGGAATATCTCAAAATATTATTTTATATTAAAGTCAAAATCGGTTTATAATGGTTCCAAAGGGTCTTATTTCGAAGCTAAAGTGGGGATGGGTCGAAATCCTATCAACCAATAAGATTTATACAAGTTTAGGGTATTATTGTAACCTTATCAATTAGATTTAACTCTAAGTTAAATAATTTAACTTTTACCGTGTCTTTTTGTTTTCTTTCACTATATGGTTAATACACTTACTATAACATGCCAAACGAACCCCAAATTGTTTATTATTAATATATATATCCTTATCTAAGTCATTTGGCCGAACCTTAGATTTTTAGGAATAAAATAACAATTAATAATATAATATTTGATTTAAAAACTATTTTGTGTCAATTTTGACACTATTTGATATATGATTTTTGTTGAAAGTCATAACAGAATTATATGTTCGAACCAAGTTGATTGGATCAACAATAATATATCATAGTAACATTGAAAATTAGTGGAATTCATAAAAGGTCTCAAATTATATTTATTTTGGTGTTTATAACATCAATTATGTCAATATTTCATTAATAAGATAATTACTGCATCATCATTGTGTCATAAATAAATTAAATTATTTGATGTCTAAAAATTACAAATAAAATACCATCATGTAGTAAATCTTTTGATCTTTCTAATGAATATTTACAATCGAATTTAGCTTATGTATAACCCCATATTAAAAATTATTTACTTATTAAACTTTGATTTTAACTATTTTAACCCTTCTTTAAATAAATTAATAATAAATGTCCTAATCTAATCCAAGTGGGCCTAAATGGTCATATTTTATTCCTAAGTTTGTTTTTGGTCGAATTACACTTGTCCAATAGAATTAGGACATGTGTTAGGGTAATATTAATATCATATTTACCCTTAGTTACCCTATTTACTATTAACCGCGGTAAAAAAAAAGTAAAAAAGTTACTATTCACCAAAAATTATTTTCATCTCATTGAACCACATTTTACATACTGACATCAACCGTGTCTCTCGGATTTTTGAAATTCCATTCACAGAAGCGGTAAAATTAAGTTTTATGAAAAATCCAGTTTTTTTAACTACCACTTAGTAGTTTCACTATTCATCAAAAAATGAAGGTTTTCAGAAAAATGCCAAAATTTCATCCTAAGCTATATTTCATATTCCGAATTCAAAAATGAAGTCTATTTTACCAAATTCATAACATATAAGTTGAATTAATTAATTTTATAATTAAATCCCGCTATTAAAACAAATAGCGTGTTTTTAAGAAACAATATCTATCAAAAGATTGACACTTGTTTATGTCTGGTTTAAATGTGAAATTACGTCCAATGACCAACATTGTATTAAATTGTAAAAATATATTCTAAATATACTTTAAAACTACTCAAATTAATAATTTATCACTATTAATTATTTCGATTAAAAAAGTTGTTTTTTAATTATAATTTAGTAATTTTCACTATTCATCAGAAAATGAAAGTTATCCGAAATGTACCAAAATTTCACCTTAGGCTAAATTCGATACTCCGAATCCAAAAATGAAGTTCATTTTGAAATATAAGATTTACAGAATTTTAAAAAGTGGTTATTACTATTCATAACGGCTAGTTTTAATAATATCTTAATAGCATATCGTTGTTTAGCGAAACTTGGTGTTGCGTACAACACATGCTATCGTGGAAGGTCGCGATTGCGTGTAATGGAAGGAAAGTCAAGGATGCGTGTTGTGAAAGCTTCTTTTGGTGTAGCGTACAACACAAGACATTAATGAAATTAAAAATAATATTTTTCATAAAATCTCGGGGTGTTACATACATAGTGTAAAAACCCTATTGGAGAACCTGTTGATGGAAGGTGAGGACGATAGGTTGTTGTTGTTGACCTTCAAGATGATCCTATTGTTGCTCCAAATAAGATTCAAAACAAAATCCTGACCAAGATGATTATGTTATTCCTTAGAGTGTGGATAAACACTCACCTAAGTTTTTGTTGATGAAGTGATCATTAAAATAAACAAAGTAACTAAATAATATATATTTAATCCAATTGTGATTGAGGGGTAATGTGTGTACATTGTACTAGATTTAAGAATACGATATTGAGTACCAAATTAAATATAATTGAATTTGAGACTGAATTTCATTCACTGGTTTTCTCATGCATTATATTTAATGTGAGGTGTCCGTGATACTCTATAGAACTATGGATAAAAGAACACGATTGTTTATAACCAAAGCGTGTAATGTCCCAAATCATTGTTGGTTAGAAATTACCAAGGGAAATTTTATTTTCATTTATTGAAGGTTTCAGTTTTTGAACCAGGTCTTGGGTTGGGTTATTAAGAGTTTTAATGCCTCTAATAGGTGTTTCAGACATGTATTGGGGCTTGAGGTATGTCATTGGGTTTTTGGAGGATATCAAGGATGATTTGGGTAGACATTCTGTTGAAATTTAGTAGCATTAGGATACTCATAGCGTGAAAGGGTAATTCACAACATTAATTCATTTAATAGGGTGATAATGGTCGTGGATGGGGAAAAGGGGTGAAGTAAGGTTTTAGACCCAAAATATTGTGATGTCATCACTTCGTTCATTTCATGTAACATGATTTAAAAGTTATTTTTATGTGTGTGATGGGTTTATAAAGTATAAAACTCCTCATGTTTCTTCGTTTGGGCACCACATTCTTAGGGGGTGGCCAAGCCCCATTCCCCTCCTTCCTTCCCCATAGACCTGAGTGGATTATCATTTGTTCATCATTTCGATTCAATGTGGTATCTTCTCCTACATCTTCCTTGCTTCTCTAAATTCTTTCTCAAAGATTCACATTCAATTTTTAGGGTTCTATGCGTACTTATTATACCATAGTATGGATAAATCATTGTTCTTCATGGGACTTTTATATATGACTCATAGAGCATGTCTCAAAATTTCATAAACTAGTAATCAATCATTATTTGATGCAAATTATATTTTTTGGATGATTTATTTATGGGTTTTAAAAAATTTAGGCTTAATTTGTCATAAATTTAGCAATATAGATTGGGGATTTAGTGTTTTCTAGGATTAGGGGTGTTTCAGGAGTGGATCACACCTAGTTTCTCAGCATTCTGGCTTTGTTGGATTACACCATGAGTTTGGAACCTATTATACCATGCTGAATTTTTGGTTAAAATTACCTAATTATGTAATTAAATGTTGTTGGAAATTAATACATGTGATCATGGACTCAGTTGTGGTTCGTATGATCTTAAAATAGTTTATTGGACTTCTGGTTGAGGTAAGGGCATTGACCTAATTGTGTCTCTTCGTTAATTAGTTATTTTATATTTTGTGCCACACTAGTATAATTCCATTAAGCAACCCCATTGTTTGACACATATTATTAGATTATGTTTAACATAAACATACATTAATTACAACCTTAATATCTTGAGGCCTAGTGTCAATGTGTATTTTTCTACATAGAAGAGATCAACAACAGCAACCTATCATCCTCCCTCTAGTCACCTTCTCTTTTATAGTTCTGGAAGGTCTCTCTTAAACATTGAAAATATAATTTTTTATATGCTCATTACTTTAGGTAGTTTTTACAACCTGTAAAAAGATTAGAATGGTTTCTCTCTTTCAGACCCTCCTATGGTTGGTCTACAATCAGCTGGTGAAATACCTCTTCCTTCTATAAGGGGTAGGCCTTACAAAAGGCATAAATGGAGTCATTTTCTAGCTGGGTATCCCAATCAAGTATATTTACAAGGAGTCTCTTCTAGTGGGAAATATCAATATAAGTACGAGCATTATATCTGAGTCCATTCCTATTTGTTTACTAGAATAGGTATTTCCCCTTTGATCCCAACTGATCTCCCCAAGTCCTCCCTCTCACGCCACTAGTCGGGAATAGAGTGGGGTGAATCATGTATGTGTGGTAAGTGACCTGGGGCATCTTTATGTATGCTATATTTTATAGGAATTCATTAGTGATTTCCTTGGAAAGACTTCTCCCCTACTATCCACCACTCTTTTTATACAATCTCTTTTGGATTAGAATTTGGTTTTGAATCTAATAGAATGTACATTTCCTAAGATTAGCTAAAATAAGTATGAAACCATCGTCTAGGTATAACTAGAGTGATTTCTCTTTTACTATCTAGGCATCCTGGTATGTTACTAGAAATCTAAGTCAATAAGGTTCCCGTTTCATGAGTGTTTTTCATTTATTATATAGACTTACATGGGTGCATATATCTTGGGAATGTTCTTGGGTCACCTATGTGTCATCATAGTCAGAAATCCTTATGAAATCCCCCCCAATCCACAAACCACCCCACAAATATTTACCTATCCAAGTCATCACATCACAATGGGGAAGGAACTGTCGCTCTATAGTCATCTCTCCTAGACCTATGAACTAATGAAAATCAATGTTGTAACATGTAACAATTGGAATTTTATTAATGTATACTTTAATATTAATGTTTAATTTATTTCATTATTGTATTACTAACATAATATTTGTTTTATTATATAGGTGAAATATTTTTCTTGTGTTTGAATTATTTGTTCAGAAACTGCCACCATGGACGACAATTTTTTAGATCATATGGATGCAAAAAGGATAGAACATCAATGTTTTTAACTGTTTGTTGGATAATTGTAATTGTAACTAAATTAAACATTGTTTGAAATGTATATAGCAGTTTTTTGTTTTGTATTTATGATTTCAAGTAATTGTATGTAGCTTTTTTGTTCTTCTGTGCTTTGTGTGTGGGTATTGTTTGTGCTGTGTGCAGGTGTTGTTTGTGTTGTGTGCAGGTGTCGTAATGTGTGCAGGTTCTGTGAAGGGTCTGTTCGGGTTTTGGTATTTGACATGATCATTGGCCTTTATCAGTGCTAGTTAAGGGCTGATAAATGGATAATACATCAGTGCTATTTTGAGCGCTGATAAAGGTAGTTTTTATTATCGCTCAAAATAGCACTGATAAAGGATCACTTTTATCAGTGCTAAAAATAGCGCTGATAAAGGGGACCCCTCTTTATCTTCATCGAGACTAAAAACTCTTTTTAGCACTGTTAAAGGTGGTTTTTAGTGCTATTATAAGCCCTATTTGTAGTAGTGGGTATACGAGAGGGAATCCCAAGACCGAAATAAGAGGGTACACTGGAGGGTATCCCAATCATAAAATAAGAAGGATCATTGTAGTGCATCCCATGATTGAAACAAGAGGGTTCCTGGGAGGGAATACTAAACCTGATGTTGGTACATGGGTTATTACCCCAAGACTAACATATTCTGATGGTCTTGGATGAGATACATGATATAGGACTTTCTACACATATGTGTATTCCACAAATTCCAAGCCTTTTTTCCTTTGTTATGATTACATGAATTGTTCTATTGATTCCCTAATTATTCATGACATATGTTATAATTTAATTATCATGTTCCCATACCCTTATGATCATTTTATGCTTGAGTATATACTTTTTTACGTTACTATGCATCTCAGATCACCCATTTCTTATATTTCCTTTCCCCAATTTATGAAGAAATATTTTATATAGAAGTAGTAAATGGTAAGAACATAATGGGAATCATTAATGATCATTCATTGAGTTAGAATATGTTGTTAATGTTTCTAAAGACACTAAATTATTATAGTACTCAGGCATGTATTTCTATAATGTGATTAATATTCATCTAGAATGGTGTAATATCTATTGATGTTAAGCCTTATTGTCCATATTTTCTGACATCCTATATTGATGGATTGGGAAGTATTTTTTGCCAAACTTCTCTTCAAATCTCTAAAAGACAAATTCACATGGACTAATAATTGTAATAAATCATTTCATTTTCTAATTTAATGTGATCCAAGAGATAGTCTGGAAACAAATTATCACTTTATTTATTCCAATTTTCTCATGTTTATAATTAAACATTTAACAAGGGATAAATTTTTTGGTCCAACCATCCATGTATAATTTATATCATTTTATCCAGTTTACTTAGAAAACATGTTAAACCTACATATATGATGGATTTGGTCATATAGAAGTTTATAAAATTATCTATATAATTTAATAAACAACATAAAAGCGGTGGTACTAGTCATGGTAGAAAACCTCTAATAACAAAAATCATCTATGTGAGTATTCTTAATAATCCATACTAAAATCTATAGATGAAAAAACATATTTATTTTGAAATTTTTGGGAATTAATTAATGTAGAAGGATCGAGCATGTAATAAATAACTAGACATTTAGGAATGAATACTAGAAAACAAAACGTTTACCATTAGCTTAATCGACAATCAATATCAGATTTAGATTCTTACTATAACAGAATAAACTAGAAAACTAGAAAACACTGTGAAAAATATGTTTTATTAGCTCTCATGGAAATAATATTCCAAATGCAATAAGAAAATGAATAAATTAATCTAGAGGATTGATCATATTACCAAGGGTAATTCAACATGATGAATGGATATTAATTCTAATCTCTTATGAATTAGATATATAGAATATAATGTGAAGTGGAGGAACTTTCACAGACCGTTGATGTTAATGTGTGTTGGATGGAGAAGAATGGGAGAAGAATAATTAATGTATTGGAAAGAATAATTTTTATTTTACTCATTTATGGGGGTTCATGTTTTGGTAAACTGTTTCCAAAAAATGTTCCAACAATGCATGGCATGCTATTGGAAAAAACCGGTTGTATGGTCCATCTACATGATTAGAAAAACCATGCACATTCCATGTGCTCGACACTATCTTATGGCACACAAACAGAATGGCTAGGCACATGGTTTTTACTCACCATGCACAAACCCTGTATATTAAACATTGATTTTTTTAATATTTTTTCCTATCCATGTAACATCAGAAGCATGGTAAAAATAAAAAGTCTATCTTATTTCATGGACACATGGTTGATTTGTATTGTTACGAATAACTTTTTTCCAACTATTCCCCTTCCCATATCTCTAAAAACCACGATGGAATGCTTCTCTGACCTCCATAACCTCCATAGAAACATAAGTTTTGATCAAAAATGAGAATTTGAATGGAATTAAGAAAATGTGTACCTCATGTAATGGTAGGGATCTTATATTTAATCACACTTCCATCAACATATGTTATGTGATTTTCCCTATGATATTTATTCCAGTGTAATTTCTCCAAACAAAAATAATGAAAGGGAACATCATCCACTGATATGGTACTACTATGACTCCACCTAAATTTCCCCTTATGATAAATTACCTATTTTTCATCTCTCCCACTTCCTTAAATGTTCTATAGATTCCCAGAAGATTCATGTATATCAATCTGAAAAAAAAAATTATTTTATATTAGACCTTGACATATATAAATTCCAATCCATAGTTTTCACTAGGATTGTTCACAATAGTCATCATAACATCTCATGACTTTAGAGGTGAAGATAAGAAGAAGAATATCAAAACTGGATCTCCTAATTTAACTTCAATGACACATATTGACTCTGAATCACTTGGATGTCTTTGAGATTATCACCTATTGTCCATTCTTCTGATATTTAGATGATGAAAATTCACCTTAATGAGAACACCATGATTGTTTCAATGGTGTTCTCACTCAAATCCCCTATGGTATTCATAATCTCTAGAATTGTTTTCTTCCTAGGATATTTTATGCTACTTCTTAGGAAATTGACATCTGAATCAACCATGTGTTTTCTTGTTAATCCTCCCATACTCCTTATTTTTTATCACTTCCATATTAACTATACTTAACTAAAGATCATGATCCTTCTATTTTATATTATCCTTTATTTAAATTTACCATAATCCAAAAACAATATATTAATCTTCTTTAAATGAATATTTCTCTAATCGAAAACCATTTCTATAGAAGATATAAAATCCCCCTGTATTCTGGAATACATATTGAAAAAATATTAGAAACCAATTATCATTTTTATCTGACAAGATTGGGGATAAACATTTATTGTATAACCGAGCTCTAGAACACCTCAATTAGGGATTTGACATCTATATGACTCCGATCATGGTTTTTGAAAATGTTAGTTGGGTCCACAATGAATTATTTCGATAAATCCATAAGAGACAGCTCCATTTGAACTTATTAGAGAATACAAAATTATTAAATGAACTTATGCACCGACCTATGGATCTTATATGAATTAATTATTACAAATAACTACGATTATAAACCATAGTTTCAATTAAATAAATCATATCCAACATAAATAGTTGTGAAATATAAAAAATAACAATAAATGAGATTATAATATTGATTCATGTGTCCTAATACCTGGTTAAATTCTTCATTAATTTTAATCATAGAAATAGAGGATGATTACAATGATGGAATGTATTGATCACAATGGATCAAACCTCCTTAAATTGGTGTTCCTATACAAATATTCTGATTGATTATTCCATACAATATTCATTGGATAAAATATTTCTCAAATAATCTTTGTGAACTCTCCTATATTCAATCTAGTATATCCACCCCCATAATGTTCTCACCTAATCAATAGTGACATTTTCTTGACAAATTGTGATTCTTAATCTTTTACCTCACCTCCTCTAGCGATAATCCTATGATGGTATTAATTATGGTATCACCTATTTTTCCAATATTCAATTTTTCAAGTTTCCAATCATATAAAAATTTATGTTTTTGTTACACCATCCAATGAGGTTATAGAATTCCAGCCTCCATATTTTCTCATTTAGTTGGTTTAGTATTGTTAGCCACAATGGTTTTTTAACACCATACCTTGGAAGGAACCACTCCACCAGTAATCCCATTCTAGTAATTTCTATAATGTTTAATATAATCTGTATTATATCACTTAAAATACCTAATACATAGATATATATAGTGTCAAACCACACTATCCTCTTATTTTCCTATCTATTTTATAAATATTTTCCAAACCATAAAAATAGTTTTTCAAAAATATTTGGAAAAAATATTTTCTCATTATAAAATTTTCTAATTATTTTCATGAATATTACCAAATGTTATATATATCCCTTAAAACATAATAAAATTTTGAAACTATCAACCATTTTAATAAATATGATCATCTTCAAAAATCAATGTGTGATCCCTACCTCAGTGAAACAAACTAACCATGGAATGCTTCTTAAATTAACATTTCATTTTGATTTTTAAGGAAAATTACTTTTTAAATGATTGGATCTATGACCCCTATTAATTTCATATTTAGATATATAAAGCTAATACCAGAAACAACTTGGTTTACAATATTATCACTATCCATCATCCTTTATTATTGATACAACACATCATAATCCATGGTTGGTTGATGATCCAACTCGACTTCCTCAAAAACATTGATATTGTAACCCATTTTATACTATAATTTTGTAATCAAAAATTTGTATCCTATATTGTCTGGTCAACAGTGCCTCAATGATTCACTTCCATCATGGGGCTATTATGTTGTAACCATCATTATATTTTTGTTTCTTTAATCCCTATTTCCATGTAAATTCCTCATGAAACATCTTGTATATCACTTCAACATCACTAAGACATCTTTGATTTTATGGTTATACCATATGACATGTTTTTCAATTTATATTTTTTCCAGAATTGTTTTTATAAGGATTTCTCCAAATTAGAAGATCTAAAAAAATTCAGAATAGTCTTCAGTATGTGGCCATCACTAGTTGGCATGGAAGACTTATCAACTCAAATTGAAAAGGGGTTGACCTTTTTGTATTTCCATTATAAGTATAAATAAATACTATATAACACAATATTAATTTTATGTGTTATCTAAAAACAATCATACGTATTACTATTTGGTTTTACACATTGTTAAATTTTCACTCAATACAAAAAATTTACATTTACATTTATAAAGGATGACTCTTATCTATAAAATGTGACTAACTAAATTTTTATATATTTATTTATGCCTTAATAATTAAAGACTCCAATTTCCTAGGTTATAACATCTATAATCCATAGATCATTCTCAAAACTTATATACCCAAAATCATGCATCATTCAATAAGAAAATCATCAAGGCCTTTAATATCATCACTTTTACTTCTATGGATTCCATGAATACCTAATGAAATATCCCCATTATAATAATGAATTGAAATAATTCCAGATGGCAACCACTTCTAGTAAACCATAAGATTCACTTCTAGACTAATAAATTTTGGAATTCCAATTAAAAAAATAAAACATTGCAACCAATGGTAGGAACACTTCCATTTATCATTGAGGCATCCATGCCATTCTCCACTACTATCATATTCATGAGATATATCAGTATAGAGTTTTCATATCACTGAACTAAATGTTCCTTGATTCCTAATTCATGGGATATATAGTGGTACTCGTATCTCAAATCCTAGGCCCAACCATAAATCTCCTGGCAACAAATATCTCATATTAGCATTTATTTCCACTTTATATGTTTACCATTTATTTACTCGATTCAAAAATATAATTTTTATTCTAGGGTAAAATAAAAATAAATACATTTTTAAACCCTAACTCATAGCATAAATATCATGACACATAAATATGTTAATTCAACCTTGATATTGTCTACATATGCATTGTGATCTCAATTCACACTCTACTTAAATATAACGTATTGCTATATAGATTCTTTCTCCTCAATATCCAAAGATGTCCATCCTTAAACTCCATCCCCAATTGGTTTAACATGTATGTAGATACACTCCATCCCTATATTGTTAATGTTTTGTGAGCATAAAATCAATCCATATTTGGTCCAATGTATACACTCAAAAACTCCATCCCCATTTTTTTTAGATATAAAACCATAAAATTTATCCCCCACCCCTTATGTTTTGAGTTCCATAACCCTAAACTACGAATAAATTCTATATTATCTATGTTGTCTGACTATAAAATTCATCTTTATTTGATACCCATTTTATCCTTAAACATTGGTCAAATTATTTATAACATTAATGGGACTAAACAATTTTCAACCAACAGTCCATGTTGTATGAAGTTAAATAGCAAACCCATTTGGATTGAGTTATATATATTTATAAATATAGTCCCCCAAGGTATATGTTATATGTAATTAAACTTTAAAAATTTATAGATCTCATCAGTCCCCTATTTAGGGAATGATATAACCCTATTATCAGGTATCATGGGGTTAAAATTTCTTTCATTCCCAAAATCACAATATCATCCGTGCCCTCCATCTGTTTTGGTATTACCCATTGATATGAATGTATCACGATGACTTAACCATGTATTTTTATAACATTAATTGATAATGTATTTAAACCTTGTCATAAAATATTTCACTTTAATTTGGATCACCATCAATTTTTCATTTCATAATGGTGCACTTTTTCATATGATGATGTATATATTTCATTAATCTTGGAACACCTCCAATGCATGGCACCCAACTAGGAGGAAAAACCATCAGTGGGTATGTGATTGAACCTTCATTTTAGAATGTTTCCTTATAGAATCTCAAATAACTTGATTCCCCAATATTTACAAAATCTCTTACAATTCTGGATTTTATATTATGACCTTATCACATACACCCTAAATTTTTTATCTCTAATATTACAAACAATATTCTATTAAATATTATTTATTAAACCATGTATTCCCAATCATTAAATTTATATTTTAATCAATTTTTCCTCTAATATGATCATCCTGCAATGAAATTTTAAAATAGAGGGTCTAAAAAATAATGATTTAATTAATTAGAAAAATAATAACAGTGGGACTATTATAGACTTTAACCTCTCCATCAATAAAAAATTAGATTACAATATTTCCTAATCCATTAATAACATAATCTTAGTCAATATCTATCTAGATTATTCAATATCATGTAATGACCTATACATTTCATAATTGCATACCTCTATATGTTGATATACCAATTCCAATTATACAAGGATATTAGATTTCAGATCCCATAACTCCACCACATGTTTCTGTGATTATCCAATACCAAACTCATCAACTTCTAGTTCAGTCCTGATGTTGGAGACAAATATTTTTTAATCCTAAACAAGGATTTACTTCTAGAACTCATCCCCCTCCGATATAGTGATTTCATACTAAATCTCCCATAGAGAATCCATAAATGTCCCCAAAATTATACAAAATAGTATCATCCTACCATGCTCTATTTAATCCCACTCAAATAATATTTCAAGAGACCTTGAGTCTAGAGTAGAGTAGTAAAATCCCCTAGATCTCATTTTCACTAGAAAGTGGGCTAGAGTACCCATTAAATGAACCATCTAACCCAAAAAAGTTCATAATATAAGGCAATAATTTTAATTAAATGATCTATTTAATAGAACATTTTTTCCATCATCCACATCTAAACCCACAACATCTTACTATTCTTAAGAATATCCATACTCCAATAATGACTTGATTAATGGTTATTGATAATCATATATATGCTCTATTTTGTGGGGTTCCTCAATAGAATAAAATAATTGTTCAATTTTTACAAAATATGAATAGTCAACTCTATGGTACCCACACCTATATATAATGTTCAGGTTAACCCAATTCATTAGGAATTTTTCCTTAAATAGGATGAAATTATAAGATTCACTAGTTTACATATAATTTATTTATCCTCAACCTTACTGGAACAAATTCTAAGGGGGCGGGGGCATTTTTTTTATCCTTATATCCTCAAAAAATTATAAGAGATGAAGAAAAAAAATATTTAGACGGCAAGGGTATAGTATCACAAAACCCTGTACTTGTGTTATTCAATAACATGAGCCACCATAGAAACCATTATTATACATTCATTTAACTTTTACTGAGCATGTAATAACAACATGACTAAACTTTATGCAATTTAGGAGACTAATAAATACACCCTCCCCAACCCCACCCCAAACTCAACACTATTAGTTATTTTTTATCACTTCAATAATTGAAGGATTCTCTGCCAATGTAACATAAAAATCCCATGAATCACATATGGACATATAATAGTCTCACACTTTTTGATGAGAAATAATATATGAATAACCTTATAGATCCCCTTCAATGCATTGTAATTATATTAATACAATTTCATGAAACTCTCTATTCAATAAGAATACATATCACATATTTTAATGATTCCTAGTTGATTTATATAATTCAAAAAACACCTATGTTGAATGGGGGTATGTTATTATTGAATCCCATACTCATGAAACTAGATATGATACTAAAATACACCACATTACATGTTGGAATTGATACAAAAAAAATTTACTCATGTTTTAATTTATATAATTTATAATTTAATAAAACAAATACACTCACATCCAAGTGAGCATTTAGGTTTAGAGTTTTAGATATATAGGAAAATATCATTATTAACAAACCCCATTACTTCATCATCAAATGGTAATATTTTCCATTGTACTAGAACTTTTTATTTCATAATATGTTTTCAACATTTTCTATAATATTCATTACACATGATGCCCTTATAATTTTAAAAAACATAATAACTTTATTCCCTACGTGGGGGAATAAAAACCTATAAAATTGTGACCTTGTGTGTTCAATACATAAAAATGGGATATAAGAATAAAGGATTATAATTGAGCATTTAATAAAAATAAAGATATCATTCCAGGATAAAAACATAAAAAAAATACCCATTAATATAGAGAATATAAATCATATGGCATGGAATGAGGTTTTGTCCAAATAAATGACATGATTTGTTAGAGTGTGGAATCATAAATAACAAATCAATATCCATGAGAGTGTGTCATAAGAATAATAAATATGTCAGGGTTATGTATATATTCAAAAAAAATTATATTTAATGTCTATTGGAAATTGTTTTTAAATCATTAAATATAAAGGATTCCAACTATGACATTCAATACATTGTAGGATTCTGCTAACCACCCATGTACCTTCTTTTTCATGTGATAAACCCATGTATACCCTTATAGGTGTAGCCAGTACACCCATGTACCCTTTGAAATCATAATTCCTAAAAAAATATTTAATTTATTAAAGGTATACAATAGACCAACCTATAAAATTATAATAACTATTCATATATTTGTCACATGAACAATAAATTATTCATCATTACATAAAATCATAATCAACACATGGAAAATAATTGGGTTTCACGATAATTTCATTACATTATAATAATCCATGCCATTAATAATTAAAAAATAAAAAATAAATACTTTTGTAGAAAATTTATTTATAAAATGATCACAATAATCCATCTATAGAATGAAAGGGGATGATATTATTAGAAAATAACCTGATTAAAGGATAGTAAACATTAAAGGTTGTTGACATGGATGAACAATCTCTTCTATAAATGGGATTTAAATACATTTTTCAAAAAAAGAGAAAAAAAATACATTTAATTTTGTTAACTTTCCAAAATTAAAATTTACAATAAATGGAAATAGGAGTTTCCTTCAAAAGCATTTATAACTGGTAAAAGAATCCTATTTCAAAATTAACTACATGATGGTGGTAAAAACATGTCATGTTTTATATATTAAGAGAGAACATTATTTTCCATCTATTGTAAAATAACAAAAATGATTTATCCAAAAAATAAATGTAATGTTTATTTTTAATAATTTTTAATGAAATTAAATATTAGGAAAAAATAACTTCATCATTAATTTTAGTGAACATTTAAATAGTCATTAAATAATTCCGAATATATGGACATAGAGGAAAAACATTCCCCACTATAAAAGAAATTAGGAATGTTTTTAAAAAAATATACTTTCTATACTTTTGATTTAAAAATAAATGAAAATGCTACTAACACATAAAAAATAGAAGTAACCATATTAGAAGAAAATATTTGGTTTTTAAAATTTTAGTAATATATAACATTCGTCATTATAAATTTAACATTGAAAATATAGAATTTTTTTTACATAAATCCTTACTTATTTTGAAACCATGGAATTTAATCCTCCCGAAATAGAGAGTATTAGATAGATTTTAAAATACCTATAATTTTCATTATATTAACCATAAATAATATTCATGGGACCCTTATTTAATAAAAAATATAAACAAGTAGGGAATATTGTATATTTGTGGTATAAATTAAATTCAGATGAGAAATCCTGACCTCAGGTCCCGAATTGTATTGTAATCATTAAAAATAAATGTATAAATATTTATATTTATTATAAGTTCTTATTGTAAAAAAAATCATATTTATCTCACAATATATATTTCCCTTACATTTATCTATTTATAACCAATTTTTCATTAATATCTCTAGTTAGTCTGTCAATTGATCCATTTTAGATACATATTTCGATTCACCATTTTTAATCCATTCAATATGTCAATGGCTCCAATGTCATAAGTATTTCCTAAATATATTATAAAATTATTTTATATACATTTCAAAATATTTATTTATGGTGATAATTAAAATGAACCATGTCATTTCATGTAGAAAGTAGTCTATATGTACACATGAGTAATTCATTTATTTTTTCAATGATTGGAATGAAAGAAAGGTAAATAATAATTTAACATGAAATAATCATACAATTATCATATATATCATATATATATAAATTCAATCTATCCATGTTACTAGAAATTTAATGTGGAAATTTAAAAATAAAAAAATCTCTTCAAGGATGTGGTAGTCCACACGTACATGTGAGAATTGTTATCATTTTCTAATAAATTATAGGTTTAGAAATTATATACTATTTTGACATTATATATTAATTTTTATTTTATAAAAATCATAACTATCAATTTAATTCATCTATATTATTATCTATTAGAGATGGCGATGAAAAATAAAATTCATGACAACATGGAGATGGTAGTTTATACCTTTGTGGGGCAATGTTTTAATTTTTCATTCGATGGAAATGAGATTGAAAATTCATGTACCATAAAAATAAAAAAATAGTATTGTAAATAATGTTATGTTCTCATTTCATTATGGATAAATAATATTTCTTGTATGTATAAGAATATATAAACATGAAATAATTCAATAAAGACGTATACCTCCTCTTTGGAAATACTCATTTGGATTAAACTTAAAACCCTTAGAATAGAGGTTATTGGTCACAACAGGGTTATGTGAATTATGTATGAAATGTTTCTAGTGGTTATCTTGTATAGTTTTGAGAGAAAATGTTTCTCACATTTTTCATTGAATGAGTTAGATTAATTTCATTTTTATAGAAATAAATAAATAGTGTTTTAGTATACAAATAATTTTTAGGGAAAATAATTTTATTATACTAGGGAAAGTAGATAAAAAGTGGAATATGGTTGATATGTTCAAACAATTACCTTACCTGGAATAAATAAAAGATTTTAATTTATTGTTAAATCAATTAATTAAAAAAAATTAACATAAAATATCCTTCAATTCCTTTTCAATACTATTCATATAATTTGAATTTTATAACATCAGGATTAACATTGCGATTTAATTTTAATATTTAATATAACATGAAAATTTGATATTGGTCCACGGAAATATTTATAGACTTCAACATATTAAAATAATATAATTTTTAATACATCAAAACTATTTTCATTGAATTTTCACCTTCTGGCCCAAGAATTTCATTGATGAAGATTAAGTGTTTTGGGTAACTATAAATTATCTACAGATTGTATCTCAACTATAAATAACATCAAATTAATTAATTAATATAAATAGGATTAAAAAATGTATAATAAATTCTAAATATGTCAGTTATTCTAACCATATCCAAATCAAAATCAATAGGGTGTATTTAACTCTTAACTCACACCCAGTATTAGGAAACATAAAATAAAAAAACCTATAAACCAATGAGACTGATTATTTTAACATAAATCATAGGAAATAATAAATAAATTCACAAAGAATAAATCCTTATGTCAGATAACTAAATGAGATTTATTTATGGTCTCTTGGGGCATCCTCTATGACCTGCATATGACTGTCGCTTCAGACATAATGATTTCACCATGTTTCAATAAGATCAATCATCTCAAACCCTACACATTCAGAACAAAATCAGATGATACAAAAATAACATGAAGAGGATATGAGATCATATATTATATTAGAATGATAAGCCACCAAAAATAGACTTGGGTCAAAGGGGAAGGATAGAGAGGGAGGTTTTTTTACTTCCACATGTGCATACGACATCTGAGTGAAGAAACCCTTTGGAGTTATCATTTTGGAAACCATTTAGTTTCCAAAAAATAAAACCATGTATTTCATAGCCAGAACAATGTGTTAATTCCAGTAATTTTGATCTATATCATCATATAGAAAATCTCAATATTTAACGACATGAAATCATGTGTCATGTCTTTACTACCTTCATGTAAGTTCTTTCAAATACCCCCCTCAAGATTTCTCCCAGATAATACTGAAACCTATAAAAACCCAAGACTCACCTCAAAATATCCTTTTTAGGTGTTGCAATCCTCATATTTCTTCCCCACGCACCCGTTATCAAATGGAACATCCCACTAACTAAAACAATTACAAATCCCATGGAATTCCATAACTCATATTGGAATGGGGTTTTACAATTTTAGTTCATGGAGTCTCTATAGTGTCTCAAATAAGATCTAGTCTTTTTTTAAGGGTGGTTATCGGATAATTTGGTATCTTAGTAGCTCAATCAAAATTTTTTTGGAAAAACTAATGGTATAATTCTCGTGGTTTGGTGAGGTGGGTGGTCAAAGAGATGTGGTGGAGGATTTGGGTTTCAATATGAGAAAAGGGGCTATATGAGTGACATGATATAGAAATATTTTGGAATTTTTTATAGTTCCAATGAAATTTTTGTTCCCCTATAAAAATTTTCTCAAGCTCAATCCAATTAATATATTTGAGGGTGTCACTTTGGCCATATATTAGTACCCCCAGACTACGTTTTCCAGAAACTCTTTCCATGCTCTTTCCCATATTGAGCAATATTATTGATATCTTATATTCTTGGAAGAATCCCATACTAGGACTCCCTATTTCTACATTTTGCTAGACCTCTAGTTGAGTATTTAATCTGAATATTGGTGGCTCTTTTGGTCTTACGAGATAGGCTTGGATTTTTTAGTATTTTTTTTGACAGTTCCCTATAGATTTCCTTTTCCAAAATAGATCTTATGCATATAATAGGAAAAAAAATTCATTTATGAAAATATTATTCATTCAAAAATTTAATTTATAATTTTTTTGAGAATATTTTAAATACTATTAACTGATGAAATGATTAAAAGAGAATAAATTCAGAATGTCAATTAAATAATTAATTAAACTAATACATTTAATTAAAAACAGGATTGCATGAAACATGATTATAAAATTGACAAGACCATGAATCATAATTAACTCTCCATAGGCTCAATTAGTTAAGAATTCATAATCAAAGAAAAAATCATGAAATATATCAAAATGGATTATAATATAATGTAAGTATGATGTCAATCCCTAATATATAAGGGTAACAATTTTTCCTTAATTCAATAATTATGAAAAAAAACTATGATAAATGAATTTCATAACTACGTGTACTATATAGAAAAATAATGCTGTTTTTCTTTGAATGATGAGAGAAAATAAAAAAGGATCTAGGTAATTGTTAATGTAGTTGCATGAAATAATGGATTATAAGATATTGAAAAAAACATATGGTTGTTGGAATTTAGTCAATGTGAGTAACGTTTTCTTGATAAACACACTATATCACAAGACTACCCTTTTTCAGTAGCCATTTACTTATACTAATCAAATATATAGTTGACCCAAAACAATTTTAAAATAAATATTGAAAATATTCTACCATTCCTTGTGAGAAAAATAATTAATACTAGTACTTAAAAAACTCAATCAGTCAACAAACATATAATATTCAAGAATCATAGAATGAGATAGGGACATATTTGAGAATAATGAAAAATGGAAAAACCCCCAATGTAAATTTCCTTTTAACATTAAACACATCACTATAGAAATTCCCCATTAGTTTTTTCAACACAACATAAGTAAAGTCGCCATCTTCTACAAGCTGTGAGATAGTGGTAAAAAATTTAAATAAAAATCCAATAGAAAATGTGACACAAAAATGGTCGAGACCCCAAGAATTAGAAACTCCTCACAAAAGGAATCTCTTCAACCTAAATCAATGCAACATTGACATAATTTCTAGAGATAGATACTTCCACAGTATGTATTTGTTCTGAAACAATATCACATCTAACTCATCGGAATCACGATTGATGAATCCTATTCATGTTTTCAAAACTCATCCCTATAAAATCATGAAATTATAATTATATTAAAATATAATTGACTTACTACTCATGATGGAAATAATTATAATTGGGAAAACTATTACTTAGATTCCATTTTTTTGACTGGATTGTGTTTTTTATGGTGTAAAATATTCAATATATGGCTGTAAATTCACTATAAAAGACGAAATATTTAAAATTAATTTATTCATACCTCATCCATCATCTCCACAGTGTATAAAAATATCATAATAAATTTAAACCCTATAGTCTAAAATCACATGAAATGAACCAAAATATTCATGGAATGAATGAACATCACGAAACATAGGTAGTCCAACTCACCAATACACAACACAAACCTGTGATTTGACATCATAAAAAACTACATGAACATGATTCTTCTATGTATTCATGATTATGGATAGAATATACTCCTACTTTACATGGTACACTCAATTATTTTTGAAAATTCATTTAACTTATGAGATCCTCGTCATGGTGTCATCTTTTTCCATGTTTATGAACATCATGAGAATCATCTCCTATACTGTATGAATTCTTTTGTTTGGATGGTGCCTCTATAGTGGAAGCATCAAAATAGATCAACCATGATCCAATATGGTTTAAATGGATGTTATGCCAATCTATGGCTTGGAAGTATCTTGAAAAATATATTTTTTAGTGGAGATAATGGTGTTATTTTGGTATCAAGGAAAGTAGTGTGCCATAAAAAATGTTGTAGAGGCTTAGGGGATCCATTCGATAAAAGTTAAGGCATATTCGTAATAATTAAATGATATTTTAACTACATTTATAGTGCATAAATGTATTTATCCCACATTGTAAAGGAGTTTATGTGCTTAATAATTAATATATGAGGGGGAACCTGAGCCTCAAATTAATAACCTCGAACTACATTATCCAGAATATTCTACTTAGTGCCTATATGCATATGTTCTTCCTATGGTTCCCCCATATGCATGACACTGACATATTCTAGGATCCTCCATGTCATCCAATTTCTAGACCTATGATTATACATAAAAAATTTACCTTGGCATCTATCTAGCTTCTATAATCATGGATTGGTGTTAATAATATTTTTTATCACATTTTTCACATTTAACTTTTTTTAAAAGATCATATGCATCTAAAATGATTAATATAATTTTTAAGAATATAATTAAAATTGAAATTAAATTCTTATTTTACACACAATTCATTTTAAAATTTTATTTACATATAAAATCATTATAATAATGAATATATAAGAAAACATAAAAATAATAAAATAAATTAATACTTTAAATCAAAAAAATTTAGGCATCAAATTCACTTATCATATTACCTACCCTTAGAATATTAGTTTCCTTTAGTATTAATCACAATAGATCAAGAATGAAAACCCATCCTAACAAATATAAAATATCAAAGTGACCAAAAATATAAAAAAATAAATGGGAAACATGTTCTTAATATTTAAAAATAAAAATCTTCAACATCATACTTTTTTAGGAAACAGTGTTAATCATGATTCCTACTCAACCCACTTTGATTGGAAAATTAATATTCTAACCTCAATTCAAATTTCATAATTTTTAAATAAGGTTAAATCCAACTGTGACCATCCAGACATTGAATAATATTCACTCATATTCAATGTTAAAATTAAATAGAGTTGTGATCATCAATCAAGTATATTCTCTTTTAAGTAATCTTGAAAATATCTCAAATCCCCACTCTATAAAGAAAATTATCATAATAAATCATAAAGAATTGATAATTATATTAGATTGACCTTGAAGCTTTAGTTGGGTATATAGAGATATAAAAACAAATAATTATCAAAATGAAATTAACTCTAAATTACCTTTTATTATAATCGAATAAAATTTTCAATGAAAAATTCATCCAAAAATGATATCACCCCACACATCACAAACTCAATGTGGGATCATGCAGTAATGAATACAATGAAAGATACACTCTCTTGTTTTTCATATATTATTTTTAAAAGATTCACTTTGAATAAATCTTATATTGTTCATCCAAACAGTATTCGATTACCACATGAAACTAACTGTAATATTTATAACAATATCATACATTAATATATGTTTAATTTTTAACACCCCCCCCCCAATACACGACCCATTATTTCATTTTTCTCTTTACATATAATTTTTTCATAAGTGGTAACATTGATGCATAAGTAATGAATACCAATGTACCATTCCCACTATATATGAAACACACCAACAATATTATAATCAATGAAACAAAACCACTTCCACTATTAGTATCCTCTCCCAAACAGTTGTAAAATAATATTATGGAAAATAAAAAGAGTAATGGTAAAGAATATTACATTTTATTATAATGTGGATCTTTCCTTACATGTTAATTCATGGAATAGTTAGTATTAAATAATTAAATAATTTCAACGGTGGTCATAAGGATAGTGGATCCACAAAAAAATTTCCCAATCATTTAAAAAAAGGATTTCATATAATAATAGCTTTTACAAGGTACAATGACTGTTCTTGGATGAAAATATTCCTATGCAGATCATAATGAAAAATAAGAAAATTTAGATCTGGAATACTCTTAGTAATGATAAAAAATGATATTTTATAATCAATAATGTTATTAAATATAACATGATAATCCCAACAATTTCTATAAATTTAAATAATTTAATCTCTAAGAGGAATTTCATCTATACTAATCAAATATTTCCCCTAAATAATAACACATTAAATCCATTACCCCATGTTTAGATCTATTTATTAATCCCCCTTTTTACTTTTAGTGCCCTAATATTTCACTATTTATATTTTCTTTTAAAACATATTGATGTCAATATCCTCATTCACAAGAAAAACAAAAAAAAGAATCACAATATATTATGTAACCATAAAATGTATCCATTTAATTGTAGAGTAAATATATATGTAACTGAATCATGAAATATATATATAAGTATAAATAAATTTATATTTTATTTAAAATTCTAAATCATTAGTGAAATTAAATTTCAACAAATATATATAAAGGAAAAATTTATTTCATTGTAAAAATATTTTTTCCTAAAAATATCATTTTCATGTGTTATAAATATTGTTATATTATTGATTAATAATAGTTTTATAGGAAATTATTTATAATATATGAAATAGAAACGCATTAAATCCATCAAATTTTATATCAAGGGATGTAATAAGTTATTTTATACTTATAAGATATATTTTTCTTAAAAAAATATTCATTATGTGTGCTAATAATAAATTTATTTATTATCACATTGAGAAATTGAATTATATAAAATTATTTTTTATATTTGTAATCATTATTTTTATATTAACAATTGGTTTTAATTTCATTATACGAATTAAATTGTGTTACAAATGTAAATATTTGTTACCACAATAAAATAAAACAATTTCATGGAATCATAATTTTATAAATATTTAGATTTTAAATTAAATTGATCTTTTTTACAAATAAAGAATCTAATATGATGTTTAAAAAATATACAAATAAATTAACACTTATTTAATTTTTTATCCTAAATAAATAATATCAAGAACACAAAATGACAAAAATGACATGTTTTCTACCAAAATCGTTTTCCAAAACAATGTATTTTTTAATTTAAACCATTATTTTTTTAATTCATATAAATTTAATTAGATTAAATTAATCCAAATTTATTATTCATCTTGTTTATATTTTGTAAGAAGGGTAATTTTATATTTTTATAGATCTAATAATAACCATGATTATTATTTAGTCAATACCAATATGTGTCAAAATAGTTAATCTAATGTTGCTCAAATTTTAATAAAATAATTTGACATATAGAACATTCAAAATATCATTTATAGGATGGAAAATAATAACTACATGTATCAAAAATACTTCCCCTCCTAACACACCTAAATCACATGCAATTCTATTCTTACCTATTACATATCAACATTTTCCATAGTTTGTCACTCTTTTCACAAATAATAGGAGCTCACTGTAAGAACATGGTTTTTCACTTAGGTTTGTCAACTTTAAATTTAGGCCTATTAATTATTTTGGACCTAAAATGGATTCCTAATGAGTTATAGAATAATTAAAAGGTATTTTTCGATTATTCAGATCCCAAAAACCCATCATTTTGATTACATTGTCCCCATTTCATGGTTAAAATAAACTTTAGGGGTAGAGTGTGTGGTTAGATTATACCATGCAGATGGTATGCATTTTCTAGTGGATCCATACCACATAGTTGGGGAATGTTTTATTAACTGTGTGGACTAACCATGTTAGTTCTCCATTTTCCCAAGTACTCATGCATGGTTTGCATATAGGTTGTCAACTCATGCAGACAAACCATGCACGATCCAATGTTTGGGTAAATTTTAACATGTCACCCTTAACAATCTAATTAAGACACAATCTTACTTCTATATTATTTTTTAGTGGTTGAACCACTATTTTCTATCATTTGTATCATTTAGAACACCTAACCTTGGGATAATGGTATCTTCTTCATCTAGTATTCATCCGATCTTCTGTTCATCACCTTGGATGCACAACGGTAAGTACTCGATTTCGTTTGATACATGTTTATTCACTGTTACCCTTGACCTAGTTATCATGGTGTGATAGATTTTCCTTTTTTCTCTAATCCATTCCATTAAAATTAATATAAAAGGCTAATACCATAAGAGGTGAGTCATAAAAGCTTAAGGTGGGTGGTCAATAACTCTCCCCTCCTGTTTATTGATTTAAGAATTGTCATGCGGGCCCTACCGATTTCATTGGCTATCCTTTATTGCTTTTATATGACATGTTTATAGTCATTTGAACCATATGATTATGATATTTACAAACATGTTATTAGTATTTGGTAGTTATATCTACAACAACCAACACCCCATGTAGGGTGTTATGTCATAATTATTTTTAGTTTTTTCACTCTTTTGTGCCAACATTCGGGTGTACTCGAGTTTCACCAAACTTATGGTAAGTCTCCTTACATTATATTCTTATTTAATCATGTAATGTTCAATGTCATGTACCATGTCACTTCCATTTGACCCACCTAAGGTATGAGTATAAATATAGTTAATTTATTTATGTGTTAAATTGGAAGGTTTGTGTATTTATATGACTTGGACATATTAATTGAAAGTGAATGGTTGATTACATTCCATATAACCCCATTCCACTTATGGTAGAAGTTAAAAGTTTAACCAATATAAATTATTATGACATACATAGTTAAATTGAATGGTTTCATGAAACTTTCCCTTATCAAACTAATGAAAGGGCATGCTTGAACCGAATGAATTGATAAATGGCATAGTTATCATATAGAAATATTAATTAAAATAAATGAAATTTTATGTTTCATCTTTAGGAATATGAACCATGACATGTTTATAGGATGTATTTAATCTTGTAAAATTTTGGATTTCATAGGTAATTCCTTAGTACAAGAGGATGTCATTCCAATTTAAGGATGTGGGTTTCCTTGGGAGAGACCAACCCTAGAACCTAATCCTCGTCGACTATTAGATACCCACCATGAAAACATATAGTCACTTAATTATTATTATAGGATACCTTGGATATGCTCCTTGAATCAATCATTTTCATGTAGGTTCCATAGTGACAACCCATAATGAAAAGTCACTACTTTTCCCTGTTTTACCTTGTAATAACTCCTTTGACAAAGTAGGAATCTTATTATGGAAATTCCATGGATGATGCTCCTTGGATTACACTCTTACCCCTTAGCTAGACTCATATACTACTAAGTTATCAGCCCCTATGGTCTTGGTTTCCTTTTTTTTACCAAGGAACCACATAAGGTCAGTAATAAATTATGGTTATGTTGTTACATCACTGAGCCTTTACTATCTATATTATCTTGAGGATATTTCAATGTTGGGTATGCCTCACATAACAAGTTTATATAAACTGGTAATCAAGAAATTAATGAACTTGTTACATGTTCAGACACAAACCATGGGTTGTAGCAGGTACATGGGTATTTAGTTAGATTGTAATGCTTCAGTTTATATATGAATGCTTGAAAATGGTTACTTTTCCATTACATTGTAGGGTGTTATAGACACCTTTGGTGGTGGACCACTGATAATTAACTCACATCCTCCCTCGAAAACTTTTGGTACCTGGGTAATATTATATGTTTTCCGATGTTAATAATGGGAAGTATACAGCTTTGAATGCTTCAGTTCTTATTGTGTTAGTATGGAGCTGGTAGTAGATGATCAAGTTGCACATCTGGAAGAGTGAAATAGTATATGTATTTCCTTTTGTAACATTGGTTTTTGAATGTATTGAAAATAATTTTATCCTTGTCTGACATCTTTCCAATGTCATGAAATATCATCATCAATTGTTGTATTTTATTCCAATTATCTCAGTTATTATTATCTATGTTTTATATTAAAACAAATTCATACCTTATATACTTATATTGATTCAACCATTTTCCACTTTATATATATATCTATATTGTCACACTCTAGTAATGATATCAGAGTCCCCCCACACACACATCCTGGGACCTCGCTGCTAGTCGGCAACCTATGGAGTTTGGGGAGATTCTCTTGAGGCCATGTGGCCCACCAGGCTCGGGGCACCATCTATGTGGAATTTGAGTTTTGGACATCCAAAAGTGGTATCAGAGCGGTTACATTCTTACTGTATTATTTAGAGACGACATTCTGAAGATAAAGAATTTGGTGTACTTGGTCATATGTAATTGTTGGGCGTCTTGAACCCCTGTTCAGGGTAATGCATGAGTTCCTTGAATTATGAGTGAAGTTCTATTTTTTCTTATTACCGTCGGCATCCGTTCATCATTGGGTGATGAATGTTTTGTGTGGAATTTTATATTATTATTCTGATTGAGAATTTGACAAAATTCATTGCCTAACGATATGAGGGTTAGGAGAATTGTTACATGTATCATTATAGGCACCAAGCGTTATCCGATCATGCATATTTCCATGCATATAGGATCATTTCACTACTTCCTAGTGCTAATAATGATGTGATTTCTTAGTGTGGATTGACTAGTATATATGATTGTTTTGTTTTTGGGTTGTTATTGAGTGATCAGATAATTCAATTCTAGAGGTGTTTAAGGCCCCCATGGATTGGAATGAGTAAATTACTAAATCAATGTATTTATTATAAATTAAAATGGGTGTTAATATCTTTGATAAGGTGTATGGGCCCTGATTCACAATAAAAAACATCTAATTTTAAAGGATAATTGATACAATTAATTAGAAAAAGAAATCATAAAAGAAAATGGTTTCATGACCTTTTCATGCCTTTCATGTTTATGTAAGGTAAATGGGTGAACCTAATAATTAATGGTTTAAAAAATGAAATGGTTGTCGGAAAATGAAGAGGCAAGGTAATATTCAACCACAATCTACTAGAACCCTTAAATTAAATCTAATCACCTACTGATACATGACCATCTATACGGGTAGTTGGGAAAGTATGCCTTTATTAGCGAGCTTCCTTATGTTCAACCTCGACTAGTGATGATATCATTATGATTCTATGATTTTTCTAAGGCATATTCATGGAAATTATCAACCAATACCACCATAATGACCTTGTATCATACACTAAGAAGGTGGAAACCATCATGCTCCATACATGGTGGCCCCTGAGATGACATTCATACCTATAGAACTGCCACTGGAGGCACCACGTATTATACTTGATCCAAGAACTGATGCCTTTGTTCATGATAGTTTTTTACTTTTTATGTTGTAAATGAATGGTGATCCATGATTTAAACCTATGATGGATGATCTGACTCATCAGTTTTAACTTCAGAAACCTCTCTTCTTCATGGGGGATGGAAGTTCTTAGGTTTATATATCTTATCTAGAGGCCATGTTTTCTATCACTGAGCATATAAAGACACCTCTAGAGCAAATGGTCAAATTTTCAACTTACATTCTATGTGATTCGGCCCACACTAGTGGGATGTGATTTCCCCGGCTGGTTGTCATTAGGAAATGTTATGGGTTGAATTTCAGAATACCTTCTATGGTCACTTCATTCATCAAATGCAGGGGGCTAATAGATCTAGAGTGTGCATGCATCTCGATCAGGGTTCTATGATAGTTATGGAGTATTGTACATGGTTCAAGGAGTTAAAATGCCTTTCACTGTTTCAATTTGGTGATGATATTTCATGTTCTATATGCCTCGATGATGGGATCTAGTATTCCATACATACACAGTTGAATATATTTAGCTTACCTATCTTCTCAGAAAAAGTAAATCATGATCTTATCACTAAGCACAACCTGAGGAACGTTGACAATACTATGTATAGAGGAACAATTTTATGTCAGGATAGTAGTTCTTATAGTGTAAGTAAGTGTTATCTTGAGGTTTCTTGTCTGGTAGTGGAAACCAAGGTACCCTTATATGTATCTTATTTGTATTCCATCTGTGTGGATGACCGTGGAATATGAAGTCTTAGTGTGATAGAGACCCACTAGAGTGTCAGGCTTTTGGAAATATGGGGAATTTTCAATGTTTATTTCAGTCCCTTCCATCAATATCTAGTGGAATATGATCCTAATCAGATTTACCTTCTAGGGTAGGTTCTATCACGTTGCATCTAGAGGGGATTCAGAGTAGTACCGACATGAATTTATAAGGAGGACGTCGTGGTTGTGGTAGCCAGACCCCTGATCAACAACAACACCAATAAAGCAACATTGATTATGGTAGTATAGCTATTGCACAGGTTCATGAATCATCCCAGTGTCATGCTTGCATATGATACCCATGGATCGAGTAATGGGTCCATCTACATTATAAGTTACTATTCTAGTAAACTCTAATATAATATCTTCTTAGTTTGACATAGGTGCTTCACACTCATTCATCTATTTACCTGTCATAGAAATCCTTGGCCCTTAAATACAATGTTATTATTGTGTAATAAACCATGATCAAATTTTATGAGTCTGATCAAAGGGTAGACGCCTATTTGGTGACAATACAATTAAGGTGGGTAGTTACCCTTTCTTATGGGACCTTTTTCTTCTCAAGATGACATGCTTTGATGTCATTATTGGTATGCATTGGTTAGTTCTGTATAATGCTTTTTAGACTCATATCATGAGAGGGTATCAATCACATCAATAGAGGGTAACTTTTATCCACATAAGGGTGAGTGGGAAGCCCAGGAAGGTAGAGTTTCACAAGATCATCAGGGTCTAGGTGGAGTGACAGGACATATTTCCAATCACCTTATGGAGGATTAAGGTTTTGAACAGTTTGAATTCCCTCCTATAGTAGATCATTAATGGGATGTCTTTCCTAGTAATTTATAGGGATTACCTCATGAGATAAAGGTAGGGTTTATTATTGATATTTTTCTAGAGTTGGTACAGTGTCTATTCCTCCATATAGGATGGCTCCTACTGAACTCCAGTCACTCAATCGAAAGTTAGAGGATCAAGAGGTAAAGGATTTATACATCCTATAACTTTGTCTTTGATTTCACCGATTCTTTTTTCCAATATGGGGGATGGGGACCTTCTTCTATGCCTCGAATATAGATGGTTGAACCAGGTAATAAACAATAACCGATATCCACTACCTTGTACATATGATTAATTTTACATGATCTGAGGAGCTAGGGTCTTTTCTATGATCGACTTGAAGTCGGGTTTTTATAAGGTGTGGGTTAAGACATCAGACATACCTCATATAGATTTCTCTAGTAGGTATGAGCTATATTAGTACCCAGTTAGGATGTTTGGTCTTAGGAACATGCTTTCTATTTTCACGGCTCTGATAAATAGTATAGTATGCCCCGATCTATATTCTTTTTTCCATATTCTATGTTGATGAAATCATGGTGTATGCTCACACTCGTAGTGATAATTATAAATACCCTGAGATCATTATTACTACACTGATAGATCATCTTTTATATGGTATGATTTCTAGGTGAAACTTCTAGATCAACGACATTCACTTCTTGGGTTACATTTTCTCATAATAGGGCATCATTGTTGACCCAAAGAAGGTTACTGTTGTGGCTTGTTGAGAGGATCCTAGGAATGTGTTTGATATAAAATGATTCTTATAGATGTATAAGTACAACAATCAAATATAACTGAACATATCATGTCTTTCTTAAACAATTATTTGTCTTAAAGAGAATGGTGTTATGTTCATGTGGTAAGATGCTTGCGAGAAATGTTTTCATGAGGTAAAAAGGACGATTGTCTCAACACCTATTCTGATTATTCTAGAGCCAAGAATAGGGTTTACCATATTTTTTGATGCATCTGAAATTTGGTTTGGAGAAAAAATAATGTAGGAGGACATAGTTGTCTTATATAGATCATGACATTTGAGGCCCCATGAGTGAAACTACCGGACACATGACCTTGAGATAGAATTATATTACCATGGCTTATGATGATGGGGACACTATCTTTTGGGTGATAAATTTGTATTTTAAAAGGACCAATAGAGCCTCAAATATATCTTTTTATAGGGTAACATGAACCTTTGAAGAAAAATATGGGTTGAATACCTTCTTTTTGTTGATTTAGAGCTTGCATATATGCCTGGAAAGGGTAATGTAGTTTATGATGTGTTCAGTCGATAAACTAAAACACATGTCATGTGGGAATATAGTCGAAATGAATGTTATTGTCCTTCTTTTTGAAGTTTCATCTATAGTTTCATGATAGTAAAGATCGGTGTTTCCTCTCATAATTGACAGTTATGTCTTTCCTACTTGATAAGGTAATGGGTATAAAAGTTTTGGATCATGGGGGCTTGGTTCAGCATGAGAGTATATCCGTAGATAACCTTCCTATGGGTTGGTCTGTCTACTGAGACGATATCTTTAGTATTAATGGTCATGTCTAGGTTCCAATAGATATGAGAGCAGATTTGATGAAAGAGTAACAGATTTCTCACCAGGAAGTTCATCCAGGAATCATTGAAATGTATCAAGATATGTGATGAATGAAATGGTGGCCTGGTATGAAATGTCAAATTACAACCTTTATGACTAGTTGTTCCACCTATCAGAAGGAGATGGGGTATCACCAAATACCATCCATCATGTTACATCTTCTTTCAATCCCGAAATAAATATGGGAAGTTGTCACTATGAATTTTGTAGTCAAATTACCTTGTCCCAAAGGGGTAGAGATTCTATATGGGTAGTCATTTAAAGAGTAATGAAATAAGCCCACTCATTTATTATTTAGAAGAATTTTTTAGTTAATTTGAAGGGATGACTATATTTATATGAAATTATATGACTACATGGGGTCCCAAAACTATCATTTTAGATAGGGGTGCTCATTTCCCATCACAGTTTCTGCAGGGTTAGTAGAAATCTAGGGGTACACAGGTTCTTCTAACAATGTATTTTCAACCTCGAATAGATGGAAATTTAGAACGAACAATACAGGTTTTAGAGGACATTCTTTTATCATGTGTATTTCATTTATACATTTCATGGGAGAAGCATATACCTCTCATTGATTGTTCCTATAATAATATATTTTTGGTGATGATTGATATGGATCCTTTTGAGGTATTATATTGTACGTTATGTCATTAACACATGAGATACCAAGAGGTAGGTAATGTAGCTCTACTAGGTACTATTCTTATATAAGAGTCTTTAGAGATGGTTCAAATTATTATAAAGAATATGAATACTTCTCAGTCAAGAAATAAATATTTTGTTTTCCACCATTGTTGACCACTAGAGTTCATGCTCCGGATCATGTTTTCTATCAAGCATCACCAAAGTTATGGAATAGGAAGATATGAATGAAAAGGAAGTTGTTAACTCATTATGAAGTGACGTTTTAGATTCTAGATTGATTCATTTTGGTTTCCAATACCATTCTATTACCTTTGAGGTATTGTTCCATACACGACATCTTCTGCGTTTCATAGCTTCGCCAATATCTTATCGACTTATCTCATACCTAGAATCCCGAGGATGTTGAGTTATATAATGATTCTACCTTTGATTAGTATCTAGTATGCATCATTTTCCAAAGCATGATTTCCCTCAAATACTAGTATGTCCCTCTAGTATAGTTGTTATGGTAGTACGACCAATTGCAGGAAATGACATGAGAGAGATAGGCCAATTTATAGTGGCCAGAGTTGTTCTCAGATAGTGTTTCTATTCACATGGATGGTGAGCTACAAAATGAGTTCCTTTAATGGGGAAGACTAGAGGACCCATTTTTTCACACAAGTATGGATCCTATAAATATTTGTGCAATTATGTAATTTGGACCTAAAATGGATTCCAAGTGGGTTAGCTAGAGTTTCAGAGTATTATAGAACGTCTTCAGAGCCCAAAACACATATGTTTTAGAAATATGTCCCTATCATATGGTTAGAGTAAACTATATGGACAAGGTTGATGATTAGATCTTACCATGTGGATTTTATACATTATTTTGGTGAAGACATTCTGCATGATTGGAACATTGTTTATTAACTGTATAGCCTAATCACGTGAGTTCACTTTTTTCCCAGGTACTCATTCATGTTCTGTGTCTGGTTTCTGAAACCATGTCAAAAAACTGTGAACATTCCAAATCTAAGGTATTTTACCATTTACCCTTAATTATCAAATAAAGCCACCTTCTTCCTCCATTATGATTTTCCATTTGTAGAACCTCCATTTTCTCTCATTTTGGAGCATTTGGAGGGCCAATCATAGGGATCAAGGGATATCCTTCATCCGAGATCTATTAGATCTTTCATTTATTACGTTGAATGTTGAACGGTATGTACATGAGCATGTTCAAGCAGTTCTTCTTCTCTGTTTCTCTCAACCAAGTTATCGAGGTGGGAACATTTTTTCCTTTTTTTCTCAGACCTACTATAATCCATGAAAAATTATAGGCTCATACTAGAGGATGATAGTCATAAAATCCTATAGTTGGTGTCTATAACTAATCCCTCAACATCATTTATTTTGGAATTATTGTGTGTGGCCCACAGATTTCATCAGGTGTTGTTTATTACATTTATATTCCATTTATATAAGCTCTATAAGAGTGTGGTTATGATATTACCAAATATGTTGTTAGTTTTTGGTATTTATATCTACTACTCCCAACACCCCATCTAAGGTGTTATGTCATAATATAGAAATTATCAAATCATCTCTCCATGAACAGTCCCCCACACCCCATCTAAGGTTTTTGGTATTTATGTCTACTACTCCCAACACCCCATTTAACTCTTTATATATATATTTGTTATGATATAATATAGTAATTATCACATCATCTCTCCATGAACACACCATATTCCCCCAATGCTAGTTGGTTGCCTCTGGTGTTCGTGGAGATGCATTTGAGAACATGTGGCCCATAGGACTCAGGGCACATCCTATGTGGCATCCGGGATCGGGACGTCACACTCACTCTCACCCACATAAAGACACACATATAGTTTTAAATTCCCTTACAAATCTACCCAATTAAATCATATTGATCACCTCTATTTTTTATGCCTCTTTATTCATCAACAATCCTTAAATTCATTATTTTCAATGGATAATTAATTATAATATTCAAATTCTAAACATAAGTACTACTTATCCTTTTACTTACATTATTTATCCTTCTCATGAACAGTTCTAAAAAATATTCTATCTATGTTTATTTAATTAAAATTTTAATTATAATATACTAAGATTTTATCATATTTTTGGTATAGAAATTATCAATTCCCCTCGCACTCAATAAAAAATTTTAAAATGTTGTCCGTGTGTGTGTGAGGTCTTCCAATTACATGAACGAAATGTTTCACATTTTGTTACCATCATTAAATGATGGTTATAGAAATATCTTCAGTGAATGTAAATGTTATTTATTCCAAGATATTTATTCAAGAAATATATATTAATAATTATATAATAAATATTAGCAATAATAATTCATTAAAAACTGACCTCCTAAAAAGAGAATACCCTAAAGGACATTTATGTATTTATAATTGAAAATTTCAATTTTAAATAAATTTTTCTTATAAATCCTACATATTATAATTAATAACCTTAGTAAAATTTAAATAATGAATTTATTAATTTTAATAATGATGTTTAGAGAAAATAATCTCTTCCATATCCGTACCCTCAGAAAGTCTATAAATTTTTTATAGGGTTTGATTAAACAAAAACATGAAAAATGATTTAAATATAAATTTATGGTGGATAAGGATATGAAATATTTAATATTAATAATAATATAGTGATTTTTTCGATCTAAAATGAAAATATAAACATTTATCTCATTAAATAATACAATAACATTAGTCTATTATAAATTATAAAAAAGTTTCTCATTAACATTTTCATCATGATTGAAAACAAAAATCCGTATAATGTGAAATTATAAAATTAAAAATAATTATAAAATATAAATTCATGTGCATTTTATTATTTGGGAATGATGATCTTTGGGATAATAATGAAGAACAATGCCACTTTTTTGAAACTAGTTCAAAATGAGGAAGATTACTCCAACCATATATTGAAAATAGATATTAACAAAATAATATAAACGCATTGAAAATAGATATATGAAGTTTATAAAATTTTATATGCATTAATAAGGTTCTAAAATATGAAATAAACATTGTTGGTTTTTTTATACATGTGATTCAATCAATTAAATGGAATTTTGGGAATTTTGGTAAGGGGTTATTTATACAAAATTTAATTTTATGGAAAATATTTCTCATCATGCAACATGATATATTTAATATCATTTTAATATAAAACAATTAATTGATTTTAATGTATTCATTTTATTCAAGGGGTTTTCAAATACTTATCATGTTCTCTTTTTAATTTAATTTTATTTTCTATAATACCAAAGTTGTAAGGATTTTTGTTTACTCAATACCCTTCACGAGTTTTAATGATTTTTCTTGAAATTATTATTCCCTAATTGATTTCATAAACCCTTTGTTTTTACATCATAAATTCTATTCCACTCTATGTAAAATGAATTTTTTAACTCAAATATTTTATATTGATAAATTTCATCTTCCACTATTATTTCATTATTTTGTATAATTATCACTCTCTTTAAGGATCATTTCCCATATTAATGCATATTCATTTTCCCACTAATATTATGTGTTATATTTGGAAACCTAATTATGTGTTTTCTCATATATAATTCACATCTCCCTTATCCTCTTTCAGCCAAATAAGCTTTGTTACTCTTTTTATAATGTGGCATTTCAACAAAGGTACGCAACAATATTTAAAGATTAATAATTCAAAAATAATATGTTTTTTTTCTATACTCCATATTTATATTTTGGTAACCATAATGTCTTTTTAAAGGGAATATTATTAAATATATATTTTAAAAGTAAATTTTTTATAAATTTTTCATATCATATTAATGATTCTAATATTAATGATTCTAATATTAATGATTCTTTTCAAAAAGTATACTTTTAAATTGTTTTGACTTATCTATTTGAAACCATTATGTTACTAACAACGGTTCATTGTTGTGATTTATTCCCAAGTAATGGTTTTGAAAATCATTTTTTTATATTTCTCAATCTATACCTTTTCAAAAATGACATTTCAAAATTACATATAATTTTATCTTTATGAAAAAATTATAAAAACTATTTTATATTTCCAATTAAAATTATTTATATTTCTAAAGGCCTTACATTCATGGAAGTTAAATTTTATGAATGACCCTCTAGATATTTTTATAAATAATTTTTTGGGGTAGTCAAATTTCTGGGTATTAACTATTTATAATCTTTAGGTATTTTTTGGTGATACAATATATTTTTATTTCCATGGGTCATTAATGATATAATGAATGACTGATTTAATGTGATACACTTATGTATGTATGATTAGTGCTTGGGTCATATATATATCCCTCTAATGATTTGGTTGTGGTTTTAAATATCATGATATAATTATTTATTACTGGGTATAATTACAATTTATTTATGCTCACAAAGTTGTGATTTGGTATAATTACATTTTTGTTATGATCCAAATGTTTCACAAGGGAATAATTTCTACTTAACTATGGTTACAAGGTTTCACATGGGTATAATTATTATTAATATATTCTCACTTCGGAATTTATGAGTATTATTATGGTCAAATTGTGTTCAAAAGATCCTGTATGGACATTTTTAGCATCTATGAGAGGAATATTATCATGTTGAACTAGTGAAATTACCCAAAAATATATGTACCATTGGTAAAAATATATTTATAAAATTCAATTTCTTCCTGGATCAAATGACTATATAAGGGTTATGTGATCATGTAACCCTCAAAGAATCATGCAATACCCAATGGATTTTTTATAACAGATGTCATTTATGGGGCCTTCTCAAATTCACATTTCTTCATTAGATTCCTTGATGATAATAAATTTCCTAATTTAATATGATTCTTGTGACCAATGTTTTCCATGTTGGGAGGATCTCATAGTCACTTTTAATCATGAATCTCTACCTAGGGACGTCTAATTATATATCCTCATATGGTTCACGTTACCATCCTAGGAGAGGCTTTCCATAACGAAAATTTTTTTATTAAAAATTTATAATGAAGAGAAATGAAAGACATTATTGATGACATGTGGTCAAGGTAAAATGCACATTATAAGATCATGATAACATACACATACACATTCCACTTTTTCAGGACTATGTACATAGATTTTATTATTTTTTGAAGTGTAATGGATATAATGGGGAAGACACCTATAACCCCTCCCAGATAATATAAAAACAAGTAATTGATGAGGTGGAATCGGTGGGGGACATAGTCACATGAGTAACGAATGGAAAATCACACAACTTAAAACATTACCATTTCCAAATCTAGTTCTTAACATCAAAATATGGGAACATGAAAAAATAAGAGACTATTTATTATGAAAATGAACTATTCATGAAGGTATTTTATGTGTAAACAATTGTCAAATTGTGAATCAAATAATGGTCTCTCAGTCAACTTTACTCATGAGGACCTATCTTTCACATGAACACATGATGACCTCTTGGACATTAAACTATTTCTCACAATATCCTAACATATTGTTGATTACATAGTTACATTACCATCTTACCTTATTCAGGTCATATAAATCCCTTTACCCCCATGTGATCACAAAATCTCAGTTCCATTACGCAATCACATGACCGTTTGACCTTTATGTGTTCTCTCAACTACCAAAAGTGTTACTTGATCATAATAAGTGTAAATTATCTTATTATCTCATTAAGATATATGACTTAATATTATCCATATTATTTTCTATCACCTAGGGAAATAAGTTTTGTGGTTTTTATTAAAATTTCTTACCTTCCATCTACCTATGAATATTTGACCCATCACTACTATAATTCATATTTTTATTAAGATACATAGGGAATGTTTTTGAGTTCTAAGATCTATATATAATATATTTTTATCAGTATTTTTATGTAGACATATTACATATGAAGACAACTATTTCAGATATATCTTCAGCATTAATACACTATTTTTAAAATCTTATTCCTTATCCATTGGATCAATAATCTACTGAAAAATCATAACAATAATTCACTTAATGAAGAATGAGTGTGTAAACCCTCTTCGATTATAAATTTACACTGAACTAAAATGTTTTTGGTTTTATTTTATCTCTATTTTCCAAAACTATTCATAGATCACATGGAATCTTATATCTACAATGATCATACCATTATCTTGATACAAATACCTCCATAATGGATCTCCTTCTTAGGTGTAATTCCATGGTATATTTTTCCTTTATTTAAAGGGATATATTACTAGTGAAACATATTATGTTATCAGTGATCATGTAATCCCCATTGAATCATCTATTATTTCACCTTTTACAATGTAAAGGTCCTCCAAATTGGATACATGAAGGCTCTGATTCCAGTATTTTTTGGATATGTAGGACACATATCCAAGGTTTGATCCACTATATCTAATATCCAATTTTCCACATAAATATCCTAAATTCATGACATTAAAAACATTATAGAACTATAATACAACATTGAATTATATCATTCAAACCTCGTGGACTTTAATAATTGTTTCAATAGGATACAAAATATTCCTCCCTATGGTTCAATCCCAATACCATCAACCAAACACCACTGTCTTCTCTGGTGTATATTCCTCATTATATCATTTACACTCATACCTATTCTTGTGCATACATCAAAGATTATCCTCATATCAGGATATAGTTATGAGAGTATCATTTTCCCACCAAGATGTCCATATTTGTCTTCAGTTCTTACGGTATTATCCTCATCGGTCTATACATTTGATTGGAGCCAACATAACCAGGCCATAATCGGTATGAATCCTACCCTACCTCATTGGTCCACATTCCCTTAAATGATTACCAATAGGAGTAAATCAATCATATGTCCAAAACCATATATTTTTATGCACCATTATCCTCGTCATTCTTACCACAT
Source organism: Viscum album (assembly GCA_963277665.1). Taxonomy (NCBI): domain Eukaryota; kingdom Viridiplantae; phylum Streptophyta; class Magnoliopsida; order Santalales; family Viscaceae; genus Viscum; species Viscum album. Next base: position 2,007,290,942 of record OY728148.1, on the reverse strand, counting down.
GATTTTAAACTACATGGATTTGACTTCATCGAACAACCTTAAAAGGCACAATGTGTCCTATTAAATGGAAACTAAATATGTGCGTTAGGATTCTTTGCTTGAGGATATGTGGTAAGACACTACATTAGTCCCCATCATGAAATCAGGGACATACATCACATTCTAATAGGAAAATAAATTCACAGGTTACCATATGAATGGATTTACGTTATGGTCATACTAAAACCAGCATCACTAATTAATCTACATCATCTAATAACTAGTTGTAAAGGTTTGGTTAACAAATCACATGTCATCATCTATTAATGATTCATGAAAATTAATAAATATATAATAGATTCACATAGTAAAAAATATTTCCCCCTTATTGGCTGTGATTATTCGAACCTCCAATCGTCTTTGAAAATTTGAGTTCTTATGTGACAATACTAAGAGACTCTAATGACCTGCTTCTATTAGAAAGAAGCCTTTCAGATCTTTTGGATTTGGGAACAATTGGGTGTTTTCAGTTCCCTAAATAAATATTGTTTGAAACCATCCAAGATAATAGTAGTAATCTAAGGTCATTAATGTATAGTTATGATTACACCCTAAAGGAAACCATTAATTATATCCCACCCTGTTTTGGGAAAAAATAGTGAACTGGACATATAGAATTTAATTGGTATAATAACTTAGTTTCTCATACACATCAAGGGAAGCATGTTTCTTACTTGTGATGCTTCACTAATCTGTATTCAATTTTTTTACACTTGTTCCATGTTTACCTATCTCTAGGGATCTCATTAACTCCAAGTCAAAGGAATCATAATAGAAAATGTATTTCCAAATTGTAATTACTATGAGAGACACAAACTCTTCAAAATGAAAGACTAAATCACAAACTCAGTTCCTCCAACACCAGGTGGTGAATGAGATACATAAAGAATAATATAATGAAGATTACTTCCCAACCATTGATTCTGTATGAAGGGTTATCTAGGAACCACATCTTGTAGGTTAATTTCACCCATGGAATTTCATGATGATTGTGATGGTTCGAATCAATATCCCCAATGACTTTGAGAGCTTATTACCATAGTGAAAATTTTTATACAATTATAATATTATTAAAGGGGGGGGGTAAAAAGTTGAATATGACATCATCATGGATTAAGAGTCCCCCAAGATCTATTTTTCCAAACATTACCTGTAGTGTCACGCAACTAAAACCCCTAATAGATCTATTTTGGGTAGTGCTTAGTAGGTTTCCTCCCCAATCACTTATAATTGGGTATCTTGGATAATTTACCAAGCATGATGAGTAGTGAAAGATATGGAGAGAGATAATATTCCCACATCTATATCCATGGTGTTCCAAAAAAACACGGTAACAACAATCGAGTCGGGCAATACCCATGTTTACACATATAATGTCTTCCAACATGTAGAGGAAGAAAGTAATGGGAAGGAACATATCTACACACCCACATATGAAAAACATAAAGATATCCTGATTGAAAATTGCGGATAGTAGTTTGTTCATATACCCATATTAATAAAATTTTCAACCATCATATCATGCCATGAATAATTATGTAGGATTATATTCTTATTCAAACCTTTTGGAACATCCAATATATACTAGTAGAAACAACGGAGGTTTACTAACATATTCCAATGATCATACACTGACTAACATGTACTCATGTTACCACAACTAATATAGTATATAAACATGTACACCAAAAAACTATAGAAACTCCAGAGAAATAAAATATTCTTTATCCTATTATGGAATAAAATTTTAAATTTATGATAATAAAAATGAAACATGACATTGATAAAACCCTTGTACCACCTGGGGTGTGTTATACTAGTTATACAATCACCTAATGAAAGGAACATATTCCATCCAAAATGTTCGATGGAGAATTCTAATGTAAAATTTGGGATAGGATCTTATCCCCATTTGAAATGGGGTTTTTCAACCTATTTTGATAGTCACATCAAGGAAGGACCCTATACATTCAAACCATTCATGATTTTTGTGGAATTTGTGGGCATCTGAAAACATCCAGAACCTTATTCATACTCCTTCTAGTAAAGGACTACATCAATTACACAAATATGACATACAAGGGTATTATTATATCCCTTCTCCCATTTTCAAGGACCATTAATAAATTTTAATAGGGAATAACTATCTAAATTGGCCCCATATTCCTATTTCAATTAAGGTTGAAAATTATATACCCATAGTCACCCAAAAAAAAGATCATATTCCTTTTGATAAAAATAAGTCTTTCTATAATAATTAGGAAACATTATAGTATTTTTTAATATATCCCACTAACAAATTAAGATTTTTGTCTTATCTATTGGAATATTCTAACAACCATTGCACCGTAGTCTTATACTCATTCTAAACAATAATGATAAAGTCGATGCATTTTGATGATGACATTGGATGAGACTCAAATTACTACCATGATTTATGATAGAATCAGTGAGGCAATGAAACACATATCTATATTATCTTAAATATTATATGCATCTTAATAAAAATATTAAGTAATCACCTACCCTTGAAGTATTTATTATGTTAAGTATGGATAGATTATAGGGATCTTACCCCTAAAATCCATCATGAAAACATCCCCATAGTGATTTATCACTTAGGATGTGAAATAATCCCCATGTCAATGGACCTTTGTATAGATAGTTTCTCAAAAAACTTGGTTCAGACACATATGGTACCCCATAAATTTCCAGCGATACCTCACCCTTGATAGTAGGCGATCTAGGGCGGCGACCACTATCATTTCCTTTTAAGGGTTGCCGATAACTAACTAAAACTAGTTGACCTTTTTCTTTCTAACCAAGTACATAAATACACCTCCAATGAAGAGGATGTAATGGATATGTATAAAAAAATTCAAGAAAAACCTTCTTCTTATGTTTTTCCCATTTCCACTTCCAGATATGGAATTCCAAATGGGATAAAGGAGGAGTTCATGGCTCAGCTACACCAAAACTTATGGGAAACATTTCAAAGGACAAAGGATAATGACCACCCATATTATAGATATTATGATCAAATCAGGGATATAAACATCATATACTATCATATATAAATTTCTTCTAATTCTATTGCTCTGAACATGATGATATGAAGACATTGTAAGAGCCGACAACATGTTCACAACCACAGCCTAGAAGCCCTATAGAAATTTGTCATTGGAGCCCCCATCATATGTACACATATATGTATTGGAGGAATATTTATTATCTTAACCACATAAACCCTATGAAATAATATTCACACAAGGATAATATCTTGAAACCTCTTTTCCCTTAGAGAATACATATTCTTGAACAATGCAAGCACTAGTTCACTAATCCAGCAAATTCCTCCTATGTCGAAAGAAAAAATGTGACACGAGAGTGTTTATGGTTAGATAATGAGTCAGGCCTCCCTTATTAAGGATATAATGATCATCTCAAGGATGTGAGCATGAACTACTCTCATGTAAAAATTTCTGCTAATTTTATGGATCGGGACATGATGATAGGAAGTCACTTTAAGATACCACGACATGTTTTCAACCACATCCTATAATACCTAGGGAATTTTGTAATTGGAGCCCCCATCATATGTTAACATATACGGATTTGGTGAATATTGAGTATCTTACACCACATAAACCCTATGAGATAAGATTCACCCAAGTATAATATCTTGAAACCTCATTTCCCATGCAAATGACACATGCTCGAAAAATGCATGCACCATTTCACTAATCCAGAAAATTCATCCCAGGTCTAAAGAAAAAATGGTCACTCGAGTGAGTTTTTGGTAATATTATGGGTCAGGCCTCCTGATAGAATGAGAAAATATATTAGAAAAGGGGATCAAAATCTCTTACAGTAAGATAGATACCAATGGAATGTATCCTAAATTCTGAGAAGGTGGTACATCCGACTTATACTTGAGTGAAAATATAATAAGTCAATAAATATATATTAGAAACTGAAATTACATCTATTAAATGGTAGAATCAACCAATAGGGAATGGGGAATTTGGATCACTTATTCTATCCCCCACTTCATCCAATCATTTTCGAGTTTAGAATATATGAGAATCATCTTCATGAAAACCCCATAATTTGGGGATGGGGGAATTGATTCACTGGATTCTACACCAGATTCCCCAAAATCCACAAAAGTTTCAAAAACATTATGGGTGATTCCCTAGAACATACCCTTCATAAGGTTTGAAGAATTTTTGTAACCTCCTCGTAGGGGATCAGTCTTCTCTTGAAGGGGTAGTAGTTGTCAATAAGTAATCCCTTCCACTATACAACACACACTGGTCATATCGGTCATGTTCATTATGGGAGGTTGTTGAATCCTTGGACATCACAATTCATTGACCAAAATCAAGGGAATACTAAAAAAATATGACCAATCCCCAAAAATGGTTTTACTAAAAGAATCTCTTTGAGGAAATGTGTAGAGAAGAAGAATATGATTTGAACGGAGATAGAGAAGTAGGCCATCAGAGTCATTTTAATACTTAGATAGTAACCAAATTATTCTTTCCACATAATATGACTTGGTGAACATTATATCCATTAATATGAAAGATAATGTGATTCAAGATAATAACGTTGAGAGACACAATAAAAAATAGTACCTTGGGATGTAGGATACAAATGATTATAGGTTAAGGAAACATATAAACATAATAAGAGTATGAACTAGAATTCTGAACCACAAATGATGAGTTTCCGTACCTTTGGCACAATTTTTATAAGGATTATGATATATAAGTGGCCACATCACATTTCCCACCTAGAAATTTATAATTACACTCCATGGAAGAACGTTTGGAATAATATGAGTCCAAGATATTAAATCTCAGATCATATAATGATGAATTTTATAGGGGAAATATTCCCACTCGTATTGACTCTAATATGAAGGAAATGTTTATTTTCTCACTCATAAGGGGGAGGTTAATTTTATCATATTAGAAGTATGTAAAAATTAGGTGGCCTTTGGATATATATAGATAATTAAATTGAATAATTTAATTTAGGAAGGTATAAAATTTATACTAATTTGAAATAACCACCCTCATATTGGGATAATCATCTAGTTTTAGCGAATACATAGAGCCATCAATTGATGAACATCGGGAAAACACATTGGGATTCTCCCACCTCTTATACATAGGATATAATTCAAGAAGTGTTACCCCAAGGGATACATGATACCATAATTTCACTTTTTACGTCAATGGAAGTCATAGATGGAAGGCACGCCCCTGTGTATCTTGAAATGAATCCTTATCCTGAATGAGAGGACACCTCTATGCCACCTCCAATTTTTTGGAATTCAATTTTCTTGACCATCGATAGTGTATGAGATCTGAAAAAACATCTCCCAAATTTTTATCTAGATATGGACCCATAATGGGAACAAGACACCAATAAGTGGTAAATGAACTATGAATATTTATTAAAAATCTAGGGCATCCAACTTTCATCTGGTGTAGTATACTCCGATAAATGTCTATCAGATGTAAGAAATACTTTTTTCATCAATTACGCTATCAATTGAGCTCAATTTTAAGGATGATGGTGATATTTGGAAATAAAAACTATGAAAAACATTAAAACATGAGAGTCTCAAACATTATCACTAAATGGAAGGGGTGAAAAACATGCTCATCATTCTTCTCCAAAGCGAATTGTTCTTAGTACTATTTTTAGTGATCCTCCATGATAAAGTGAATACACAATTTATCCCATTGGAATACATGTGAGGATTCATAGAGTTTGTATAAATGACACAATTCCTAAAATTATTTATTTAAATGAATCATGTACAAATATAGGATCAATCCAAAATCAAAATGGAGAAGTATTCGGAGATAAGAAACTACTACTATCACACTCAAACCAATGTGAGTGAATACGGGTTCTCTTTATTAGGATTTGCATTTCCCTAATCCTCTTGCTGGGAATAGAAAAATACCTTCTAATGGAGTTAAATAGATTTTTTCTCCAATCATTTATTGAATGTAATAAAATGATAGATTTTTTAAAATGTGTAGTTTATATATTATTTCCATAAAACCATATAAAAAAAGTCTTAAAGGTGTCTTATCCAATGAAAATTGTTGAGGTGATCCTAAATGATCATCATGAATATTCCCTTTTTCATCAAAGATTGTGATGCAATATCCAATACTAATTTATCTTCTTATAAATCATCTAGAAGAAGTACTTACCCTCACCTATAAATGTCTCCGACTTGGAAGGATCAACAAAATAATAGTTTCTTGTGTTTCGATCCTCCATGAATGAACTCATCCATGCTTTGTAAAAGTGCACAATCACTAGTGAATCCGTATTAGACACTAGGTCTAACCCTTCAAAGTTTCTAGGTATTTCAATTCCACAAAATGGTGTCCTTTTTAGGGTCCCATTAGAGGTATGGGAGGGGTATATTCTTCTAAAACATAGCCTTACTTCCTCAAAGGGACCTCACATGATATTGTACAATTAAACAAGACATGAAAATCTACAGACATAATTTAGAGGGGTAATCCTACAAGTTTAACTCTAGATTTGTAACTATGGGAAAGGTTATTTAATTAATGAACTGACATATTTACTCTTTTTATTCTTCCCTAAGGAAGTAATTTAATAAGATACTAAAACATGTCGTGTCAATGGTTTCATCGGTGATATCAATCATAGTTTTGATTCCAAATCATAAATTTAGGGTTATAATGTAGAGCCTCAGGCCACCTTGAGAAGGGAGGGGTGAATCAGGGTGACCACTTTTTCTTTTAATGTGATTGATCTTGTTCCCACGTTGGTAGGAACTTGTTAAACCTATATGATGAAAATGATCAGAATGCAAACATTCACAATCAGAAAGACGACACAACACTTTTTTACATTGTTTACCGCAAAGGGCTATGTACAAGGAGCATACGCTGGCAGGTTTTTGGTCATACCAAATTCCACTAAAATTCACTATCTGTGGATTTCAAAGGTTCGAGCATAGTAACATTGTCCCAATATCATAGCCTATACAACGGTTCGGGGATAGCTGAATGCGTCCCTCAGGTCACTCTCGTTGACTCCCCCTGGCTCACTACCTTTGGTGAAGTCCCACTCAGTTTATAGAAGTGAAGATATTTTCCTCATTTCAAAAGAATGAATCCACTTTTTATGTAGATGCTTTGTTAGAGACCAAATTTCACTTGAAGACTAATCCCACTTTGCACCAAAGAAATCAGGCAATCTTCCAGCTTTCGTGTAGATCCAATCACACCAGCATACTTCAACCTCACCTGGCGCACTTCTCCAAGCCCGGCGACCAAGTATCAATCACGACGCGCAAGTCACTTGCGCAGAACAAATTCTGCATGTAAGTGAAAGCAACCCACTTGAGTGACGCTACCTCCTTCAACACCAAACATGCACGACTCTTCACCTTTAACACCCAAACCACCTTGGGCGCGCAACCAACAACCGGCGCGCAACCTCTACTTGCGCGACCCAACTACCACTTGTGCAGCTCAACCACTTGTGCAACGAGTTCTCGAAAAATCTCTAATTCTTTAAATTCATTACAAATGAGGAGGGGTGGTCCTCCATTTATAGGCACTCTGGACCCACTTCACGGTGGCACACAAGTGTCCTCACAACATGCAAGTCCGGACATGGAGCTCCAACCACCCTAGCCTCTGTCGCGCAACTCACCAACGCGACCACACCAATACTTTCTTAACCCTATTTCCTTTACCATTTTTTGAAGCTCTGATCTTGAAGAACAATAGGTGGGCAACATTCCAACCTCCTAGGCATCAGCGCACAAGTCCGTTCACAGTGCGCAGGTCACTTGCGCAACCAGCCCAAAACTTTCCTGACCCTTATCCCTTTTCCATTTTTCCATGTTCTGATCTTGAAAAACATATGTCACACAATTCTCCTCTACCTCAAGTACATTTCATGCATGTCTCTTTTCAAAAAACACTTTTCTCCATTTGTCAATTTTCAGGCACAAAAATTTGGAAAACACTGGAAAATGGTGCCACCTTCAATATTTTATTCTGATTGACCTGTATGAGCACTTTCCTGTCACACATTCTGAACTTCCTCTATCGATTGACAACAAACACAATCCAAACTCTAATTTATGAAAATATGACCATGGTTCCCACAATCTCCCCCTTTTGGTTTATTGGAAATCAGAAAAAAAAAATTTAATAGATCGACATCCACATGTAAACAAAAAATGAAAGAATCAACTCAGCCAACACTCTATGTCTACGTGAGAAATACTCTGTGTAGAAAACAAGAGAGGATGCTTGAATAGGGTTCCCATGTTTTGGAATTCTCAATGACGCCCAAGAATCATTACATGACCAATGTATTTCTTTTCATCCTATCAGTGACACTGAATTCGCATCGTGTCATAGAAGCATTACATTCCTAAATTTATTCCTTTCTCCCCCATTGACAATAAACCCAAAGACCGGTAATTTTTTAATTGCTCAGCTCAAATTATACAACCCTTGGATAGTATCTCCCCCACAAACCAGCATCAGATCCATAAACAGATAAAAACAATTATCATAAACAGGGAGAGAAGAATTACATAACCTTCTTATGCACTGGGAGGTGGCTGAACACCAAGGTTCAACCAATGCTTCTCAAACATAGCTGCTGACAGTGGTTTGGTCAAGATATCAGCCACTTGCACATCAGTTCCCACATGATGCAATCTAATCACACCTTGTTCAACTTTCTCTTTGATAAAGTGATACCTGATTTCAATATGTTTTGTATGAGAGTGTTCTACCGGATTCTTCGTAAGATCAGTTTTTCTCTAGTTATCACAGTAAATCACCATTGTTTTCTTCACCTCAACATCAATATCTGTTAATTGATGCTTCATCCATAGAATTTGAGTTCATTTCTTTGTGGTGGAGATATACTCAGCTTCAACAGTACTAAGAGAAGTACATTCTTGTTTCTTTATCAACCAGCCAACAGATTTATTGCCAATGTAGAATTCTCCACCACTGGTGGACTTTCTGTAAACTACATATCCAGCCCAACCAGCATCAGAAAATGCTGATAATTCACTTTTTCTTCATGCAGCAAAGTATAAACCACAATTGTGAGTACATTGAATATACCTCATGATTATTTTTACTAATGTCATGTGTTCCTCCTTTGGATTACTCTGAAAGTGGGCCGTAAGACAGGTTGAAAAAAAATATCTGGCCGTGTTGTTGTCAGATAAAATAGGCTCCCAATTATCATCCTATACATAGTGGGGTCTACAGATGCCCCATCCTCATGCTTTTCAAGTTTGGTTCCAACTGAAATTGGAGTTGATATTGGTTTGGAGTCTTGAATATTAAACTTCTTTAGCATCTCTCTTGCATACTTTTCTTGAGAAATCAATGTGCAATCCTTCTTTTGAATAACCCACAGCCCCAAGAAATATGTGAGCTCCCCAATCATAGGCATTTGAAATTATTATTTCATGTGATTGGAAAATTCATCCACTGAATTCTGCATGCTGCCACAAAATATGATATCATCAAGGTAGACTAGAACCATGAATTGATCTTTTGGAGAATTCATCATATATAGATTGTGATCTAATCCTCCTTTTTTAAATTCCTTCTTCTTGAGATAAGAATCCAGCCAGGACTACCACGCCTGTGGTGCCTGTTTCAATCTATAAGGTGATTTCATTCGTTTGCAGACAAGTGTTTTATCAGTACCAAGAACCAAACCCACTAGTTGTTCAATGTAGACTTCTTCTTCGAGTACACCATTCAATAATGTTGTATTGACATCGATTTGATATAATTTATATCCCATTTTGGAGTTCCATGGAAAGGAACAGCTTGATTGAATCCAGTCTAGAAACTATTGCAAAGGTTTCTTCACCATCAACACATTCAATTAGGGAGTATCCTTTACATACAAGTCATGCATTGTTTTTAATAACACTTCCATTCTCATCAAATTTGTTCTTGAAGATCCATTTTGTAACAATCACATTGTGACATTCAGGTATCTGGACAAGATCCTATGTCTGATTCATGTCAATTTGATCTAACCCTTCATTCATGGATTTCACCCATGATTCATCCTTTGCATCTTCTTCAAATGAGGATGGCTCCACAACTGACAGAAATGTAGATTGCGTGTTATTCCTCATCCTCCTTATATGTCTTGGTGAACTCTTATCCCAAATTATGTTGTATGGATCTATCTCAGCTCTTCGATTTCTCCTACAAGGTTAAAGTGCATTCTCTCAAGCCATAGTTTCTTCTTTAGATTCTTCTTCTGAGTCAACATCATGATGTGACTGCTGAGTGTTTTGAACAACATCCTCTATTTTTGTATTTGTATTTTCTCCATGTTCACTTTCTTCCTCACATTCTATCACATCATCATATGACGTTCTTGAAGCATTTTTGGTTTTCTCTTCAATTATCTTAACATCACCACTTGACACAATCCTTCCTAATCGCTTGTTGAATAACATGTAGGATCTGTTGTTCATTGGATACCCAATAAAAATTCCTTCATCATCATTGTCACCAAACTTCCCTTGATTTCCTTCTTTATTTCAGATAAAAAAATTTCTTATGAAAACTAGAAATTTTTTCAATGAATGATTCCTTCCACGCCACAATTCATATGGTGTCTTTGTTTCTCCCATATAAATCCATTTTTGATTCTGAATGTGCATTGTAGCTTCAATAGCTTCCTTCCAATAATGGCGAGAGATACCACTCTCAATCATCATTGTCTTGGCCATGCTGTTGAATTATCGATTCTGGCGCTGAACAAATCCATTTTGTTGTGGAGTCCTCACAGAAGCTACCTCATGATGTATTCCATGTTTTTCTAGGTAATTATCAAACTCTATGGATGTGTATTCCCCTCTATTATCAGATCACAACATTTTGATTGGTCATCCAATATCATTCTCGGCAATTCGCCAATAAGTTTTCAGGCAGTCAAGCACTTTTCATTTCCTGTGAATGACCATAACAAATGCCATCCTACTGTAGTCATCAATGAAAAGTACAAAGTATCTTTCTCTATGAGTTTCGACAATATTTATCAGAACGCATATATCTGTATGAATTAGATGAAGAAGATGAGATTCCCTTTTCCTCTTTGGCCGATATGAGTTACATACCAGCTTCCCATGAATTCAAGCATCACAAGATTTTTCACGCTCACACATCAGGTTAGGAATGTCCATGACAATCCTCAATTTTGATATTTTCTCCAATTCTTGTTGATTGATGTGTACCGGTCTCCTATGCCACAAATTGTTTTCTTCTTCAACAGTCATGTAACAACCATTTTATTAACTATCAACATGATATAGGTTGACTACTGTTCTTCATCCCTTCATATCTTAGTTTCCTATCTTTCCCTTGACAGTGCATACTTTCTGATTAAAACTGACAATAAGTTCTATGTCACAGATTAGACTCATGATGAGTAGATTATGATGTAGGCCATCTACAATAAGGACTTCAGTCTTCTTTGGTTCTCCTTTAGATAATTCACTACATCCAATACCATTGATTTTTCAGAGCTCCATCATTACCAAATATAATTGTTCGTTCAAAAATCCTATTGATATCTATTAACAGGCCATCATTACCTATCATATGGGGCGAACAACCGCTATCCAGAATCCAAGTACTGTTGCTTTTTTAGCTTTGAGGTCCACCTCTGCATGGTTGGATTTCTCAATTTTCTTCCTTTATTTCCATGAGACATTGGAATGAGTATAGAGCATTGATGGCCTTTCAATTATCTCATATGTGTACATTGGTTCTTCATAGCTGAAGTCTTCTTTGAGAGGAGAAAATCTGTTTTGAATAGAAACAATATCTTGTCGATGAGATTTGACTTGTCCTGAATTCTGGTATGAGGTGCCCATGTCCCTTATCTGCCTACAATTAACAGCCTTATGACCAAAGTTAGAGCAACGAAAATAGTATCCATAGAAACTATTTCTTCTATAAGATGTAGGATATGAAGTCGGTCCCTTTTGGTGATGTCCTAGATCTTCCCCATTCAAGTAGCTCCTTCCCACTTCACAATATGACATGGTATGGCCCAGATAGCCACAAAACTGGCACTTCATGAAAGTAAATGTCTTCTCAGTTGAATTTCTCCACATAATTTCTTCCTTGGAATAATAGTTGTAATTCTTGTCATTTCTGAATGTTTGAGGATAATTTTCAGTTCTCCTTTTATTTTGGAGTGTGGTTTTATTTTTTAGCACTTCAGGTAGCATTTCAACATGTCCAAATTTCATATTATCTTTCTTTTGGATCTCTTTACTTACAGAAGTTGATGTCTCAACTTCATCGAAAATTCCACTCTTTCCATCGATAGCGGGTATTTGATCACTGAAGATTTTTCCTACCCCATCTGAACCACTCTTGGCTCTTACCAGTTATTCTGCAACTGATAATCTTCCAAACTGTATTTTCTTCATTGATTCTTTTTAAATTAATTCAGTTTCAAGTGTACTCCTAAGAGTAACAACTTCCTCCTCAAGACACTCAATAGTCTTGGATTTTTCTTCTGGTCTTGAGGTGAGGTCATTGTTGACCTTTTCCTACTCTTTAATTCTTAACTTCAGATCCACTACATCATCATTGATTTCAATAATTTTAGACTGTAATTTCACAAATTACTCCAGTCATTCAATTTCAGCATCAAGTTGATCGACATATTCAGTTGATTCTTCTACCATTGATTTCAACTTATTTCAACTCTTACATTTAATCTTATGCTTGATAACAACATCCTTAAGTTGCAACTCGAGATCTAAACTAGTTTTTAACTGATTTTCTCCACCAGTAACTTATGATTTTTCAATAGTGGCCATCATTGAAGCATGTTTCCAAGTTTTATATTCTGGTTCTTCTTCATCACAGAATTCATTATCATCTTTTTCCTCTTCACAAACAAAACTCTTCTTAAGAACTTTCCTTCTAGATTTGAGGTCTCCTTTCTTGAAAAACTTTTTTTGAGGCTTCTCAATGTTTTCATCATCGCTATCATTATCATTGATCTTTCTTAAGCACTGAGAATCAATGTGCTCGACTTTTCCACAATGAAAGTAATCTAGTGGTAACTTCCCTTTGAATTTCCCTTTTCCCTTCTGGAACTTATTGGTAGTGAGAGAGAGAATTTATTTTTCCTCATCGTCTTCACCACTACTATATTTTGAGATTTTCAATTTCTCCATGGATTTGAATGCCATTTCCTTGCTTACTCATGTAGTAGAATCTTCTATTTTGGCTCACATTTTGTATGCCACCAAGCTACTCAATAGATCATCCAAAGAATGTTTGGGAAGATCTCTTTCCTCAAGGTCTGTCACCTTTTCATTTTGCAGGGGTGGTAGTCTTCTCATTATTTTCTTCACAATATATATGTCTCTGATTTCTTTTCCAAGGCCCCGAATTACTCCAAATAATTCAGTAATTCAATTGAAGAAGGATTCTGCATTCTCATCAGGATGCATCTTCAGATCATCGAACTTATTGTGTAGCACTTGTAGTTTCACATCCTTCACTTTTCTATAACCTTTATAAACATTTTCAAGTTTATCCACATGGACTTTGCTGAGGTGAAACTCATCACTTTTAGATAATTCTGATCAGAAAGTGTTGCGGTGAGAGAATTCTATTCTTTAGCATCTGCATCAAGATTTTTTCTATCTGTATTAGTCATAGACATCCATGTTAGGTCAGAAACATTAATAACTTGCACCGTGGAAAACTGAACTTCCATTCCATGGGATCATAGATGAGATCTCATTCTGTTCTTCCAGATCTGGAAATTAATTCCATCGAAGAGAGGGACTCCCATGACATTGACTATATTCTCTATGACGACAAAAAACATGTTGAACACCAACAACCTCCATCTGATACAACTTTTAGAGCCCCAGGACACCCTAAGAGGGGAGTGGTGAATCAGGGTGACCACTTTTTCTTTTAATGTGATGGATATAGTTCCCACGTTGGTAGGAACTTGTTAAACTTATATGATGAAAATGATCATAAAACAAACATTCACAATCAGAAAGATGACACGGCACTTTTTACTAGGTTCACCACTAAGGGCTACGTCCAAGGAGCATACGCCAACAGGTTGTCAGTCATACCAAATTCCACTAAACATCACTAGTTGTGGATTTCTAAGATTTGGGCACAGCAACTCTATCCTAGGATCACTGCCTTTACAATGGTTCAGGGATAGCTCACTGCATCCCTCGGGTCACTCTTGTTGACTCCCCCTGGCTCACTGCCTTTGGTGAAGTCCCACTTAGTTTATAAACATGAAGGACTTTTCATCATTTCAAAAGAATGCATCCTCTGTTGTATTTAGATGCTCTATTGAATTCCAACTTTCACTTGTAGACTAATCTCATTTTGCACAGAATAAATCAGTAAATCTTCTAGCTCTCATGTATCTCCAAAAAGACTGGCGTACTTCAACCTCACCTAGCACACTTCTCTGATCCTGGCGCACAAGTTTCAATCACGGCACGCAAGTCACTTGCACGACACAAATTCGACACACAGGTGACACCATCCCACATGTGCGACACTGCATCCTTCAACTCCAAACTTGCACAACTCTCCACCATTAACTCCCAAAAAACCATGGGCACACATCCAACAACCGACACACAGCCTCTACTTGCATGACCCAACTACCACTTATGCGGCTCAACCACTTGCGCAATGGGAGCTCGAGAAATCTCTAAGTCTTTGACTTCATTAAAAATGAGGAGGGGTGGAACTCTATTTATAGGAAAACTGAACCCCCTACGCGTTGGCGCGCAATTGTCCTCATGGCGCGCAAGTCCCGGTGCGCATCTCCAACCGCCCTAGCCTCTATCGCGCAAGTCACTTTCGCGACCACACCTATACTTGCGTGACCATCTTTCCTTTTCCATATTTTGAAGCTCTAATATTTAAGAACAACAGGCGCGCAACTTTCCATCCTCCTAGGCATTAGCGTGCAAGTCCTTTCAGGGCATGTAGGTCACTTGCGCGACTATCCCAAATCATGCGCGCCCTTATCCCTTTTCCATTTTCCGTGTTCTGATCTTGAAAAAAATATGGCGCGCAAGTTTCCTCTCCTTTAATTACATGGAGAGCATGTCTATTTGCTAAAAACACTTTTCTCCATTTGTCGATTTTCAGGCACAAAAATTGGGAAAACACTGGAATGGTGCCACCTGCAATAATGTAATCTGCTTTACCTGTATGAGAACTTTGCTGGAACACATTATGAACATCCTCTTAGGATTTAAAACAAAAACAAACCAAACACCAATTTATGCATAAATGACCATGGTTCCAACAATCTCCCCCTTTGGGTTCTTTGGAAATCAGAAAAAAAATTCAATAGATCCCCATCCACATGTAAACCAAAAATGCATGAGTCAACTCAGTCAACACTATAAGTCTACGTGAGAAATGCTTGGTGTGGAAGACAAGAGAAGAATATTGAATTGGGTTCTCGTGTTTTGGAATTATCAGTGATGCCCATGAGTCATTACATCACCAATGTATTCTTTCTCATCCTATCACTGACACAGAATTCACATCATGTCACAGAATCATTACATGCCAGAACATGATTGAATTAATTCCTTTCTCCCCCATTGACAATAAACCCAAAGGCCGGTAATTTGTTTATAGTTCAGATCAAATCATACTCCCCCTTGACAGTATATCCCCCACAAACCTGCATCACATCCATAAATAGAAAAAAACAGTTATCATAAACAAGGAGAGGAGAATTCTGTAACCTCATTATGCACTGGGAGGTGACTGAACACCAAGGTTCAACCGATGCTTCTCAAAAACAGCCGCTGACAGTGGTTTGGTCAAGATATCAGCCATTTTCTCATATGTAACCATATGATGCATTCTAATCAGGCCTTGTTTAAATTTATCTTTGATAAATTGATACCTTCTTTCAATATGTTTTGTATGAGAGTGTTGTATTGGATTCTTCGTATGATCAATTGTGCTCTTCTAATCAGGGTAAATCACCAATTGATGATTCACCTCATCACCAATATCTGTTAATTGTTTCTTCATCCATAGAAGTTGAGTTCATGCCTTTGTGGAGATGATATACTCAGCTTCAGAAGTACTAAGAGAAGTACATTATTGTTTCTTGCTCAACTAGCCAACACATTTATTTCCAATATAGAATTCTCCACCACCGGTGGACTTTCTGCCAACTACATCTCCAGCCCAGTCAGCATCATAAAATGATAATAATTCACTGTTACTTCCTGCAGTAAAGTATAAAACACAATTGTGAGTACCTTGAATATACCTCATGATTTTTTTACTGCTGACATATGTTCCTCCTTTGGATTACTCTGAAAGCGGGCTGCAAGTCAGGTTGTAAAAACAATATCTGGACATGTCGTTATCAGATATAATAGGCTCCCAAGTATCCTCTTGTATATAGTGGGGTCTATAAATGCCTCATCCTCATGCTTTCCATGTTTGTTTCCAACTAAAATTGGGGTTTATATTGGATTGGAGTCTTTCATATTAAACTTCATTAGCATCTCTATTGCATACTTTTCTTCAGAAATGAAAGTGTAATCATTCTTTTGAATCACCTACATCCCCAAGAAATATGTGAGCTTCCCAATCATAGACATTTCAAATTATGATTTCATGTTATTGGAAAATTCATCCATTGATTTCTACCTGCTTCCACAAAATATGATATCATCAACACAGACGAGAACCATGAATTGATCTTTTGGAGAATTCTTCACATATATATTGTGATATACTCCTCCTATTTTTAATTCAAGCTTCTTCAGATAAGAATCCTGCCGGGATTACCATCCTCGTGGTGCATGTTTCAATCCATAATGTGATTTCTTTAGTTTTTAAACCTTTGTTTCATCAGTACCATGATGAAAACCAACTGGTTGTTCAATGTAGACTTCTTCTTTGAGTAAACCATTCAAGAATGTTGTCGTGACATCTATTTGATATATGTTATATCCTATTTGGAGGGACATGGCATGGAACAACCTGATTGACTCCAGTATTGAAACTGGAGAAAAGGTTTCTTCAACATCAACACATTTAATTTAGGATTATCCTTTACATACCAGTCATGAATTTTTCCTAATAACACTTCCATGATCATCAAACTTGTTATTGAAGATCCATTTTGTACCAATCACATTGTGACATTCGGGTCTCTGGTCATGATCCCATGTCTGATCCTTGTCAATTTGATCTAACTCATCATTCATGGATTTCACCCATGATTCATCCTTTGTAGCTTATTGAAATGAGGATTTCTCCACAACTGACAGAAATGCAGATTGCATGTTATTCCTGATCCTCCTTGTTTGTGTGGGTGCACTCCTATCCCCAATTATGTTGGATGGATCAATCTCAACTCTTCGATTTCTCATACGATGTTTAGTTTCATTCTCTCCAGCCATAGTTTCTTCTTCATATTCTTCCTCTGAGTCAACATAATGATGTGACTGCTGAGTTCTTTAAACAAAATCCTCTATTTATGTATTGGTATTTTCTCCATGATCACTTTCTTCCTCACTTTCTATCACATCAGCATATGACTTTCTTGAAGCATTTGGGATTTTCTCATCCACTATCTTAACATCATTTCTTTCCATAATCCTTACTAATATCTTGTTGAAACACATGTAGGCTTGGCTATTCATTGGATACCCAAGAAAAATTTCTTTATTTTCATTGTCACCAAACATCCCTTGATTTCCTTCTTTATTATAGATAAAACAGTTGCTTCCAAAAACTCGAAAGTATTTTAATGAGGGATTCCTTCCGTGCCACAATTCATATGGTGTCTTTGTTTCTCCAATATAAATCCCTATTCGATTATGAATGTGCATTGTATCTTCAACAGCTTCCTTTCAGTAATGGCGAGAGATACCACTCTCAGTCAGCATAGTCCTGGCCATGTTGTTGACCTATCGATTCCGGTGCTGAACAACTCCATTTTGTTGTGGAGTTCTCATGGTAGCTATCTCATACTGTATTCCATGTTTTTCTAGGTAATTATAAAACTCAATGGACATGTATTACCATTTATTATCAGATCACGCCACTTTGATTTTTCATCCAGTATCATTCTCAGCAATTCACCGATATATTTTCATGTAGTCAGGCACTTTTCGTTTCCTGTGAATGACCATAACACATTTCATTCTACTATAATCATCAATGAAAAGGACAATGTATCTTTCTCCATGAGATCCAGCAACATTTATCGGACCACATAAATCTGTATGAATTAGATCAAGAAGATGAGATGTCGTTTTCTTCTTTGGCCGATATGAGCTGCAGACAAGCTTTCCACGAATGCAAGCATCATAAGATTTTTCACGCTCACACTTCAGGTTTGGAATGTCCATGTCAATCCTCAATTTTGATATTTTCTCCATGTCTTGTTAATTGATGTGTCCCAGTATCCTATGCCACAAATTGTTTTCTTCTTCAAATGTCATGTAACAACCATTTTCTTTACTATCAACCTGATATAACTTCACTTTTGTTCTTCATCCATTCATGTCACAACCCGTCCTCGGGGCCCGTGTCGTGACTACCCCAAGCCCGCCTTCCATAGGCCAGGGGCTGGCGACTAGCACCAAAGGCGTAAATCCCAATAACTGGGAAGGCATTGCCTTTATAAAAGTAACAAAACACCACAGAGTGCAAGCGGAAGTAAACACTATGTAAACTGAGTACAACAGAAGTGTTGAAAGTAAAGGGGGCCGGAAATACAAGCCCAACTGTAAAGTACAAGAAAAAGACAAAACAGCAGGAAGGTGTCAAGCTGCTCCTGGATCGTCCTCTGGTGCCCCTACCTGAAGGGTAGGTATAGATGGCCACCTCAGCTCCGGGTACCGTCTCGTCGTAACGTCCACCTCCGGGTACCTTCTCGTCGTCAGTTCCACCTCCGGGTATCATCTCGTCGTGAGGTCCACCTCCGGGTACCGTCTCGCTCAGCAAGCCTCAGCCTCAACCAGCGCTGTCCGTCGTCTGCAACCAACACAACGTTGTGCGGGCATAGCCCGTGCAGGGGTGAGTATAAGCTACTCAGTAGGGACCCCAAGACCCCCAAAGGTCTCCTGAAATCCACAAAGGATCAACCACAGATGAAAGATGCAATCACGTAGTAACATCTGACACGTCTTAGGTATATGCCCATACATATACCTAAGTCATCCATTCTCGTTCGGCTCCAACATCTGAGCCCAAGCACAACCCAGTCCACACAGGAAAGCAAACGTATACCCACACAGGATAGCACAACACAATCCACAAAGGAGAGTAAATAGTAAATCCACACAGGATAGTTCAACACAATCCATGAAGGAGAGTAAACAGTAAATCCACACAGGGAAACTCAACAGATATCTCTCATAGGTATATGCCCATACATATACCGAAATTATCAGTCAACCCATCTCAATCAAGAGGAATCACAAGGATCAATGACTCAGCTCAAACCAGGATTTTCATTATTGAAACGGTAACTGCTGAAGAGCTCCGTCTCTGGAGTGTACAGTGGTCCTATCACAACTCCGAGGTACTGCTCACTAACCTAAGACTGCTGTAGTACTCCACCTATCGAGTATTGCGGGCCAGCCGCTACAACAAAGCGTTCCCATGTGCCGCTACAACCAAGCGCACCACTGTCGTGGGTCTGCCGCTACAACCAAGCGCTCCCCGGTGCTGCTACAACCAAGCGCACCCCTGTCGTGGGTCTGCCGCTACAACCAAGCGCTCCCCCGTGCTGCTACAACCAAGCGCACCTCTGTCGTGGGTGTGCCGCTACAACCAAGCGCTCCCCTGTGCCGCTACAACAAAGCGCACCTCTATTGTGGGTATGCCGCTACAACCAAGCTCTCCCCTGTGCCGCTACAACCAAGCGCACCTCTGTCGTGGGTCTGCCGCTACAACCAAGCACTCCCCTGTGCCGCTACAACCAATTGCACCTCTGTCGTGGTTCTGCCGCTACAACCAAGCGCTCCCCTGTGCCGCTACAACCAAGCACACCTCTGTCGTGGGTCTGCCGCTACAACCAAGCGCTCCCCTGTGCCACTACAACCAAGCGCACCTCTATAACGCACCAGGTCGTCCGATCAGGAGTCGTCGGGACTCGGTCAGCTACACGGTCTCCGTACTCTGCACGCTCGTCTCCGGGAGGGTCCTCTCCACAAGCTACTGGTGGATACTCCAAGTATCACAATGTCCCTCAAGGAAGTATAACCAAGGACAACCTCGTCATAGGGGTCTCAATGCAACAGACGGCGCGTCAATTGGACGCCCGATCTGTGAGTTATTAGCCTTTTCATCCTAGGGGCCCGGCTGGTTTCGTGAGCGAACCAATCCCGGCCATATCCCAACTATACCCCGAACTCTCCTAGGGTACACCCATAGGGACCGTTTCTCAACGAGATCACCAACGTCGCCAACGGTTCGTTAAACGGACGTCCTGTCTGAAAGGTATCATCTTTTCCGTTCCAGGGGCCCGGTTGGATTTCGGTACGATCTAGCCCGGCCAAAATCCAATTGCGTCCAAAACTCGGGCGGAGTATGCCAAAAGTTCTGTATCGTCAAGAGGAACTCAACGCAATAGACGGCGCGTCAATCGGATGCCCGGTCTGGAAGTTATTGGCTCTTTCGTTCCAAGGGCCCGGTTGGTTTTCGTGAGCGAACCAACCCGACCGCACCCCGACGGCATCCAAACCTTGAGCAAAGTAAGCCAAAAGATCTGTCTCACAAAGAGGAATTCAACGAAGATGACGGCACGTCAATCGGACGTCTGTAGCTCTAGATATGAGCGTTTCCGCTCCGAAGGCCCGGTTGGTTTCGTATACGAACCAACCCGGCCGAACTCAAGGTGTTCCGAAACCTTTAGTGCGATAAACCGAAACGACCGTCTCGATCCAAGGATCGCGTTGCCGCTAACGGAGAGTCGTTCGGAGGCCCGCAGCTCAAGTTACGAGCATTTGAATGAAGACCGTCCGAGGACGGGGGTCCGGGCCCGGGCCTACCCGGCCCGACCCAGTCCGACCCGGCCCGACACGGTCTGACCCGGTCGGACCGGTCTGGCTCGGCCAGCCCGGCTCGACTCGGCCGAGCGACCGAGTGGCCGACGCGGGAGGGAGCCGCCGCCCCGCGCGACCCCCCCGCGGCATCCGCGGGGTGTCGGCCAGACACTCGGGGGGCGCCGCGTGACACCCCCGCGGCACCCGCGGGTGTCGGCCAGACACTCGGGGGGCGCCGCGTGACACCCCCGCGGCACCCGCGGGTGTCGGCCAGACACTCGGGGGGCACCGCATGACACCCCCGCGGCACCCGCGGGGTGTCGGCCAGACACTCGGGGTTGTCGCGTGGCAACCCCGCGGCACCTGCGGGGTGCCGCCCTGGACACCCGGGGTTGTCGCGTGACAACCCCGCGGCACCCGCGGGGTGCCGCCCTGGACACCCGGGGGCGCCGCCGCCTCTGGCCGCCGGAGTCACTCCGGAGGCCCGTTTTCCTTCCCTTCTGCGCCGTTGCTCCTCCCGGGACTCGTCCTTCACTGCGGAAACATCAAACATCCGTTGCAGAACGTTCCGTCGTCACCTGTCAAATCCGCACAAAACAAAGAACGGCGGAGGGTCGTCGGGTCCTGTTCGTTTGGCCTGCACCCTCCGCGTTGGAAATAATCAACGGGAGAAAATAAAATGTTCAACACATGAACCAACAAGTTTAAAAAAATAAAATTGTTTCTTTGATTCTGGTTCTTTGATTTTTAAAGAACGTTCATGGGAATATAAAGAGGGGTATTCCAAAAAAAATAAAATCCCTACCTCGTTGGTCGTCGACGTACGCACGTCCTTCGCAGAATTTCTCGTCGCGGAAGGTGGAGATCGCCGCGTCGTCGCGGAAGGGCGTCGCGTCGTCGCGGGACACGGCGTTGAGTCGGCGAACTCAACGCACCATGAAACTGCAGATTTAATTTATTTAATTAAATCTGTGTTTTGGTTAAGAACCACGAAGGAGATAAAATGGAAGGTCCGAGACTCTTACCTCAAGCAGCCAATCGAAGATCCGTCGTGGATGAAGAGACGTCGCAGAAGAATGTTGTCGGCGTTGCGGATCACGGCGTCGCATCGTCGATTTCCAGGTTCGGCGTTCTTCACGTTCTTTGCGTTCTTCGCGTTCTTCGTGTTCTTCGCGAAGGAGGAAGAAGGAACAAGGATTCTGTCTCAACGAGTAATCCTCCAAAAGAAAAAGGGTTGGTCTTATTTTATTATTATGCCAACACACGAAAAAGGGTAAGTAACAACCCATCAATTCGTTGAATTAATTCAACAAAAGAAACAGCTCATTTAATTTACGAAAAAAACCACCCAATTAAATGTTCTGTTAAGATTTTAAGAAACGCATCAGTTGACTTTCATAAAGACGGGTTTTCGCGGGTGCGTTTCTTAGTGGAAAGAAACGGCGGGGCTCGTGTGGGCCCCACCTCACAAATATCCTACCGAGGGGGTAGGATATTTTTTGGATAGCATCCTATCCGGATCAACTCAGTTTAAGACACTTTTAAGTGGCTTCAAGTGGCTTCCAAGTGGCTTAAGTGAACTAAAATAATGTTGTCATAAAATTATTTTATTTCTTAACTTTAAGCCCGAAAATTAAAAACCACACCCGAGCAAACGCAACTCCGGAAGAGGCGTTTCTAAGCGAATACCGGCGCTGCGATTTTATCGGTGCCCTCAGAATTCGATTCCGGGCACCGGTTTAAAAGTTAGAAAAACCCACTCATCCGTTCACTAAACGTACCCGATCCAAACTTCGAAAAATGATTCTGGGCACACCGGGCCTCGGAATCAGGCGCCGTCAGAAGCTGCGCTCTTCTAAAATTCCAAAGAAAATTAAGAGAAAAAATTTCCTTGAAAATTACAGGTTTTTACATTACTCCCACCATAGGGCTTTACGTCCCCGTAAAGCTTCAACACAAACTAGGGATACAAAGGCGGTACTGAGCACGCAACTGAGCCTCCCGCTCCCATGTGCTCCCTGGAGGTTTCCGTGCTGCCATCTGATGCACACAAGAGGAATCAATAGTCCACATAGGACCCGCTCATGTCGATCCTCTATCTCCACCGGGACCTCCGCAAAAGATGCCCCATCATCCATGTCTAGCTCCCCATGGTCAAAGATGTGCGTCGGGTCGTGCACGTATCTTCTCAGCTGAGATACGTGGAAGACGTCGTGCACCTGGTGCAACTGAGGTGGCAGAGCCAGGCGACAAACCACCTCGTCAAATCCCGCAAACCATGTCGAGGTAAGACCCGCAAGAAGACGTGGTCGCCATCCTCGAACTCTAGTGGCCTCCGCCTCTTGTCAACACAAGGATTCTGCCGGCTCTGAGCTATACTCATCCGCCCCTGGATGACCTGGACCATCTCAGGTCCCACAAGAGCTGCAAGATTTATTCTTTTCCGATAAGGGAAATATGGTCCCATCCCCTGGATGAACCACATTATTTTCCTAATACAGTCATTCCCGACATGGGTGATACTAATCCATACCAAGTATGACATCGTAAGGCCTCGATGCTACTGCCAAGAGATCCAACCGTTACTCTCGCCTCCAAGGGTTGAGTCACACTGTCGGCATCAGTGTGTGGTAACTGGGTCTCCTCCAGTAGATGTCTCACAAGTGAGGGTCAAGTCAACAGTCAAACTGGAACCTCTTAGTAACAACACAAAAGAGGACAGGAATGAAAACATCACAAAGGTAAGCGTCTTTTATTATTGCAGCTCATATTACAAGGACGCTACACAACAGCAACAAGGAACTAGATGTAAAAAAGACGTATCCCCTAGTTCCGCTCCTGTCCAACTGCTCCCAGAGCTCCACGATCGAAGGCCTCAGCTGCCTGAAGCTGAGCTCTCCCATGTCCACCAACTGTCTGCGGTCGGGGTGGACCTCCTGGTGGTGGCAGTGGCAACACCTCGAAGTGTCTCCCACCATCGGCTACTCGTCCAGCTCCACTGCCTCGTCCGCCTATACCCTGCGGACCACCATGGCCGAATCTCTGTCTGGGAGGTCCCTCTACCGCCTGCTGCTCATCTGTAAAATGAGTCAGGCAGTCTCGAGCCATGTGACCAATCCCGCCACAGGAGTAACACTGCCCACTCTCGGCACGCCTGGCTCTGACTCCACCCCGGCTCCCCCGCACAACTGAGCATGAGTCGTGCAGTCGGCCACCGGTAGGTCTGGCCCTCTTGGACCTCTGCGCATAGAAGTGATGCCTCCTCGTGCACCTAGAGCATCAAACTCCACCATCGGCCTGCTGCTGCGTACAGTAGGCTCGCTACGAGGATTACCATGAGATCTGCTGGTATCCTCACTAGCCTAAAAACTCCCACCACAGCCTCCAGCCAATCCTTAGTCGTCTGTGGGTCCATCTCTCCCCGGAACCTGGGTGGCCTCTGGCACTGGAACCTGTGCAGTGCGCTCAAGCGACGTGCATCATCAGCGGCTGGAAGTATCGGTGGCTCGGCGGGTAGAGGTACTGCTGGTGCCTCAGCTGTCAAGGGGCCTTGCACCGAGGCCTCGTCGCTGGGCGGGCTGTCGCCACGCTCAACCCTCAGAACCCTAGCTGGTCGTCCGCGGGGAGGCATCCTGAAAGAAACAACGTGATACGGTCAAACGATAAGAACCTGGTGAGCTGACCTGGTTTGAGCTGACTTTTAAAAACTGATGGAAACACACACGCAATCAGTGTCTTCGGGCATTAAGTCGGAAATTGGAAGTCAGGGTCCTGGTGTACGGATATGTCGGCTGCCGCACCAACACTGGACTCCCTGGACCGATAACCACACTCAATACGCTAAACACTATTGCTTCACATAGAAGAAAGATCAGAGTTTGCGGTAGAACCGACCACCTTTGATACCAATCTGTCGCGACCCATCCTCGGAGCCCATGCCGTGACTACCCCAAGCCCGCCTTCCATAGGCCAGGGGCTGGCGACTAGCACCAAAGGCGTAAATCCCAATAACTGGGAAGGCATTGCCTTTCTAAAAGTAACAAAACACCACAGAGTGCAAGCGGAAGTAAACACTAAGTAAACTGGGTACAACAGAAGTGCTGAAAGTAAAGGGGGCCGGAAATACAAGCCCAACTGTAAAGTACAAGAAAAAAGACAAAACAGCAGGAATGTGTCAAGCTGCTCCTGGATCGTCCTCTGGAGTCCCTACCTGAAGGGTAGGTACAGATGGCCACCTCAGCTCCGGGTAACGTCTCGTCGTAACGTCCACCTCCGGGTACCGTCTCGTCGTCACGTCCACCTCCGGGTATCATCTCGTCGTGAGGTCCACCTCCGGGTACCGTATCGCTCAGCAAGCCTCAGCCTCAACCAGCACTGTCCGTCGTCTGCAACCAACACAATGAAGTGCGGGCATAGCCCATGCAGGGGTGAGTATAAGATAATTAGTAGGGACCCCGAGACCCCCAAAGGTCTCCTGAAATCCACAAAGGATCAACCATAGATGAAAGATGCAATCACGTAGTAACATCTGACACGGCTTAGGTATATGCCCATACATATACCTAAGTCATCCATTCCTGTTCGGCTCCAACGTCCGAGCCCAAGCACAACCCAGTCACCACAGGAAAGCAAACGTATACCCACACAGGATAGAACAACACAATCCACAAAGGAGAGTAAACAGTAAATCCACATAGGATAGTTCAACACAATCCACGAAGGAGAGTAAACAATAAATCCACAAAGGAAAACTCAACAGATAACTCTCATAGGTATATGCCCATACATATACCGAAATTATCAGTCAACCCATCTCAATCAAGAGGAAACACAAGGATCAATGACTCAGCTCAAACCAGGATTTTCATTATCGAAACCGTAACTGCTGAAGAGCTCCGTCTTTGGAGTGTACAGTGGTCCTGTCACAACTCCGAAGTACTGCTCACTAACCTAAGACTGCTGTAGTACTCCACCTATCGAGTATTTCGGGCCAGCCGCTACAACCAAGCGCTCCCATGTGCCGCTACAACCAAGCGCAACACTGTCGTGGGTCTTCCGCTACAACCAAGCGCTCCCATGTGCCGCAACAACCAAGCGCACCTCTGTCGTGGGTCTGCCGCTACAACCAAGAACTCCCATGTGCCGCTACAACCAAGCGCACCTCTGTTGTGGGTCTGTCGCTACAACCAAGCACTCCCCTGTGCCGCTACAACCAAGCGCACCTCTGTCGTGGGTCTACCGCTACAACCAAGCGCTCCCCTGTGCCGCTACAACCAATCGCACCTCTGTCGTGGGTCTGCCGCTACAACCAAGCGCTCCCTTGTGCCGCTACAACCAAGCGCACCTCTGTCGTGGGTCTGCCGCTACAACCAAGCGCTCCCCTGTGCCGCTACAACCAAGCGCACCTCTGTCGTGGGTCTGCCGCTACAACCAAGCGCTCCCCTGTGCCGCTACAAACCAAGCGCACCTCTGTAACGCACTAGGTCGTCCAATCAGCAGTCGTCGGGACTCAGTCAGCTACACGGTCTCCGTACTCTGGACGCTCGTCTCCGGGAGGGTCCGCTCCACAAGCTACTGGTGGATACTCCAAGTATCACAAAGTCCCGCAAGGATGTATCACCAAGGACCGCCTCGTCATAGGGGTCTCAATGCAACAGATGGCGCGTCAATTGGACGTCCGGTATGTGAGTTATTAGCCTTTTCATCCCAGGGGCCCGGTTGGTTTCATGAGCGAACCAATCCCATCCATATCCCAACTGTACCCCGATCTCTATTAAGGTACACCCATAGGGACCGTTTCTCAACGAGATCACCAACGCCGCCGACGGTTCGTCAAACGGACGTCCTGTCTGAAAGGTATCATCTTTTCCGTTCTAGGGGCCTGGTTGGATTTCGGTACGATCTAACCCTGCCAAAATCCAACTGCGTCCAAAACTCGGGCGGAGTATGCAAAAAGTTCCGTATCGTCAAGAGGAACTCAACGCAACAGACGGCGCGTCAATCGGACGCCCGGTCTGGAAGTTATTGGCTCTTTCGTTCCAAGGGGCCCGGTTGGTTTTCGTGAGCGAACCAACCCGACCGCACTCCGACGACATCCAAACCTTGAGCGGAGTAAGAAAAAAGATCCGTCTCACAAAGAGGAATTCAACGAAGCTGACGGCACGTCAATCGGACGTCCGTAGCTCTAGATATGAGCGTTTCCGCTCCGAAGGCCCGGTTGGTTTCGTGTACGAACCAACCCGGCCGAACTCAAGGTGTTCCGAAACCTTGTGTGCGATAAACCGAAACGACCATCTCGATCCAAGGATCGCGTTGCCGCTAACGGTGAGTCGTTTGGAGGCCCGCAGCTCATGTTACGGGCATTTGAACGAAGACCGTCCGAGGACGGGGGTACGGGCCCGGGCCTACCCGGCCCGACCCCGTCCGACCCGGCCCGACCCGGTCGGACCGGTCTGGCTCGGCCAGCCCGGCTCGACTCGGCCGCGCGACCGAGCGACCGACGTGGGAGGGAGCCGCCGCCCCGCGTGACACCCCTGCGGCACCCGCGGGGTGTCGGCCAGACACTCGGGGGGCGCCGCGTGACACCCCCGCGGCACCCTCGGGGTGTCGGCTAGAAACTCGGGGGCGCCGCGTGACACCCCCGCGGCACCCGCGGGGTGTCGGCCTGACACTCGGGGTTGTCGCGTTACAACACCGCGGTACCCGCGGGGTGCCGCCCTGGACACCCGGGGTTGTCGCATGACAACCCCGCGGCACCCACGGGGTGCCGCCCTGGACACCCGGGGTTGTCGCGGGACAACCCCGCGGCACCCGCGTGGTGCCGCCCTGGACACCCGGGGGCCGCCGCCGCCTCCGGCAGCCGGCGCCGGCTTCCGCGGGCCGCCGGAGTCGCTCCGGTGGCCCGTTTTCCTTCCCGTCTGCGCCGTTGCTCCTTCCGGGACTCGTCCTTCACTGTGGAAACATCAAACATCCATTGCGGCACGTTCCGTCGTCACCCGTCAAATCCGCACAAAAAGAAGAACGGCGGAGGGTCGTCGGGTCATGTTCGTTTGGCCCGCACCCTCCGCGTTAGAAATAATCGACGGGAGAAAATAAAATGTTCAACACATGAACCAACAATTTTTAAAAAAATAAAATTGTTTCTTTGATTCCGGTTCTTTAATTTTTAAAGAACGTTCACGGGAATATAAAGAGGGGTATTCCAAAAAAATAAAATCCCTACCTCGTTGGTCGTCGACGTACGCACGTCCTTCGTGGAATTTCTCGTCGCGGAAGGTGGAGATCGTCGCGTCGTCGCGGAAGGGCGTTGTGTCGTCGCGGAACACGGCGTTGAGTCGACGAACTCAATGCACCATGAAACAGTAGATTTAATTTATTTAATTAAATACGTGTTTTGGTTAAGAACCATGAATGAGATAAAATGGAAGGTCCGAGACTCTTACCTCAAGCAGCCGATCGAAGATCCGTCGCGGAGGAAGAGACGTCGCAGAAGAACATTGTCAGCGTTGCGGATCACGGCGTCGCGTCGTCGATTTCCGGGTTCGGCGTTCTTCCCGTTCTTTGCGTGCTTCGCGTTCTTCGCGTTCTTCGCATTCTTCGTGTTCTTCGCGTTCTTCGCGTTCTTCGTGAAAGAGGAAGGAGGAACAAGGATTCTGTCTCAACGAGTAATCCTCCAAAAGAAAAAGGGTTGGTATTATTTTATTATTATGCAAACACACGAAAAAGGCTATGTAACGACCCATCAATTCATTGAATTAATTCAACGAAAGAAACAGCTCATTTAATTTACGAAAAAAACCGCCCAATTAAATGTTCTGTTAAGATATTAAGAAACGCATCAGTTGACTTTCATAAAGACGGGTTTTCGCGGGTGCGTTTCTTAGTGGAATGAAACGGTGGGGCTCGTGCGGGCCCCACCTCACAAATATCCTACCGAGGGGGTAGGATATTTTCTGGATAGCATCCTATCCGGATCAACTCAGT
This sequence comes from Viscum album, assembly GCA_963277665.1. Taxonomy (NCBI): domain Eukaryota; kingdom Viridiplantae; phylum Streptophyta; class Magnoliopsida; order Santalales; family Viscaceae; genus Viscum; species Viscum album. The sequence goes on along the minus strand of OY728148.1, from coordinate 2,007,261,772 downwards.
TTAAGCCGCTTTTAAGTGGCTTCCAAGTGGCTTAAGTGAAATAAAAAAAAGTTGTCGTAAATTTATTTTATTTCTTAACTTTAAGCCCGAAAATTAAAAACTACACCCGAGCAAACACAACTCCGGAAGAGGTGTTTCTAAGCGAATACCAGCGCTGTGATTTCATCGGTGCCCTCAGAATTCGATTCCGGGCACCGGTTTAAAAGTTAGAAAAACCCGCTCGTCCGTTCACTGAACGTACCCGAGCCAAACTTCGAAAAATGATTTCGGGCACACCGGGCCTCAGAATCAGGCGCCGTCAGAAGCTGCGCTCTTGTAAAATTCCAAAGAAAATTAAGAAAAAAAATTTCCATGAAAATTACGGGTCTTTAAAATTCATAAGTGAATTTTCTTTCTTTCCCTTGATAGTGCAGCCTTTCTGATTCAATGTTACAATAAGTCCTGAGTCATAGAGTTGACTCACAATGAGTAGATTATGACGTAGGCCATCTACGTAAAGGACTTCAGTCTTCTTTACCTCTCCATTAGCAAATTCAGTACCTCTACTGCCTTTGATTTTCAGAGCTCCATCACTACTAAATCGAACCATTCCATCAAAATTCCTTTTGATATCTGTTAACAGGACAACATTACCTGTCATATGGGATTAACAACCGCTATCCAGAATCCATGTAATGTTTCTTTTTGTAGCTTTGAGGGCCACCTCTGCAAGGTTGTATTTCTCAATTTTCTTTCATTATTTCCATGAGACATTGGAATGAGTATAGAGCACTGATGGACTTTCAATTATCTCATCTGTGTACATCAATTCTTCATAGTTGAAGGCTTCTTCGAGAGGAGAAAATATGTTCGAAAGAGGAACACTATCTTGTTGAAGAGATTTGACTTGTCTTGAATTCTGGTATGATGTGTCCATGTCCATTCTCTACCTGCAATTAACAGCCTTAGGACCAAAGATAGAGCAACGAAACTAGTATCCATAGAAACTATTACTTCTATAAGATGGAGGATATGAAGTTAGTCTCCTTTTTTGATGTCCCAGATGTAACATCCCAGGTAAATAAAGAATAAAACATTTTCATGTTTATTAATATTTACGAATTAAAAATTAATTTTACATTAAAGGGGTTGCTAGCTTTGATAGCATAGCCGATATGCAACAAAGAGTATCTTTGAAATCTTACGTTGCACACTAGTAATAAAATAATATTATTTTAAATGGTAGTTAACACGTAGAAGTTGTATTGGAGGGAATGAAAATCACTAACTATAATATGATTATATATGTTTGTTAAATGTTTTTACATTTATCCAATAAAGGATAAAGGCTTGAAATATTAAAAGAATTCAATTTTAGGCATAGATACTCTAATATTCACTAAAAGGTCGAACTCTCGCCTTTTGATGGAGAACCCTCTTTAAATATGTTTTTGGTCCCTATTACACATTCTATTGGACCAAATAAAAATTCTTATTTATAATCGGGACATCAAAATTTACTTTGTGTAAATTTTTGGTATTTTTCCGATAAAGTTCATTTTTAATGAATAGTGAAAAATGTTGTATTTTAATTCAAAACCACTTTTTAATCTAATTTATTTATATGATTAGATTATATTTTTAATTGGTTTTAAAGTTAAATTAGAATATATTTTTACTATTTAATCCAATAGTGGGCGTTGGAGTTAATTTCACATTGAAATTTGACTTAAACTAGTGTCAATATTTTGATATATATTATTACATAAAAACATGCTATTTGTTCTGACAGCGGGAATTAATTATTAAATTAATTAATGTAACTTATATGATTTGAATTTTGTAAAATAGACAACAGTTTTTAATTCATAATATCAAATATAGCTTAGGGTGAAGTTTTGGTATATTTTTGAAAACCTTCAATTTTTAATCAATAGTGAAACCATTAAGTGGTACTTAAAAAACTGATTTTCCGTTTAAATGAAATTTTACCACCACTGTGTTTTGAATTTCAAAAATCCGACAAACATGATTGTCATTAAGAATTAAAATTTGGTTCAATTGGATTAAAATAATTTTTTTGGTGAATAGTAACTTTTATTTTTTTAATCGCAATTAGAGGTAATTAGTGTAATTTAAGGTACAAATAATGTTTTAACAATATTAAATGACCTTGAAACATATTCTAACTTTATTGGATGTGTCATGGCCGACCACGAAAATCCATGGGTCAACTTGGGGACCCCATGGAGCCCCTTTGGTCGGAAAATGACATTAATAACTTTTTATTTAATGTTAAAATGAAAATGTCATAAACATGTGTTGTTTTACTAAAACAATTTTTACATGGGGTTATTCAAGTCATATATTTGACTATAAATATTCATTAGAAAGATAAAAATATTTCCTAAATCATGACATTTTTTTATAATTTTTAAAAATTAAATAAATTAAATTATTTATGACACCATGATGATTCTGCGATTACCTCATTATTTAACGATTTAAATAAAATGAAAAGATAATGTAAAATCTAAGACCTAAACTTGTCAAAAACCTATTGGATCGGTGGATTTAGAACTCTTATCACATTATCCTTGAAATATATAATATTGGGACCTTTAAAATCCGAAAATAATTTTATAATAAAGTAACCTTTTATAACTTTCAAAGAGTGCCCCTCCTCTCCTCTTATAATAGGCCGCCACCTCTACCACCTTACCCATACCTATCAAGCCTTTGGCTCAGCCAACCCCTGCCCATGGTGTCTCTCCAAATCACTATATTACTCCTAGAAGCCTCACTTTGGGCAGAAGTCTTTCCAAGGAAGCCTTTGAGCTCAAATCAAAAAGGGTTAGCCGATTTAAAGGCACTGTCTTCTCTTGTGTTCTTATGTTTTATTTTGCTTCTCCAACCCCCTAAACTCTTTATATTACATTATTTTGTAACAAAACCAGTATCTTAAATATACTATGATGTTGTTATGTGAAGTATTAGAGCTACAGTTACACACACCTTCGTCTAATGGTTAAAGAACATAATGTTTCTGTGGATGGCGAATTTCTGCCTCACGAAACGATGATTGTTCAATATTATTTTAACACCGTTCATGGTGTCCATTAAGATGTAACTCTATTTATATATGATATATATTATGTTTATGATTTCCTTATGCCTCTTTATTTTTCATTTGTTTCATAACATTATGGGTTCTATTGTGGGTAAACACGATAATTTCATTTTAGGAAGTGCAGACTACCGCCCCATCAAAGTGATTTGATTCGTTAATGCCATATGTGGGACGTATAAAGGATGGAGTTAATGTTAATATATATGATTTTATACTGGAATTATAATATACCATTATATAATTATGATTTCACTCCATTAATTATGAATTAAAAATTAAAGTAGCGCTCATGCGTACGTACGGCTGACCGTCTCCATGAATGATGCATTTCATTTCTTACCTCTAAATGTTATGTACTATTATAAATACATGTATATGCTGAATATATATGAAATATATGATATCCAAATCATGAATATAATTCTCGATATAATGAACCTTTCACCACATAAACAACATGTAATTGTAAGAAGTCCATTTTTTACTTAAGTACCAAATATCGACAAAATGAACTTTATTAAATTAAATTATTACATAACGTTTATAACATGGAAATAAGTTATATAAAAGGAATAATAAACTTGAAAAATGTTCTTAAGAAAGTATAAATTAGCTTTATTTTATTTTTCAGGAGATTAAAGAGCAATCGAGTCACGTCGGACACGAGGTAAGGGACATCGTCTCAATCTCCATTCATTGAGGCATATTTAGTTTTATACACAACTTTCTTTTATAAATTATAAACCCATTTTACATTTATGCTTATTCAAAAGGAATATTTTTATACGAAGTGTTTACTAAACGACCAAAGGGAATGTTTTTTTTGTCATACGTATGCGGTGACAATGACTTCTCCGCTGCTGTGACCATTATTTGAGTTCCGGCTTCCTCAACAAGCCATAAATTTTTTTGAATGAAAAATAAATACCATGTTTTACTTTTCTTTTATTTTGGTATTGAAAATGGTTTTCATAATGTTTTTATATCAATGTGTTTTATTGATATCTTGTGATTGAAAATTGGAAATGCTAGGTTTCTTTTATGCATGTTTTATGTGATACGATTATGTTGTGGTCCTTGGGCATTATTATGAAGATGGGTGGTTTCGTGATAAACTAAGGGTAGGTGAGCCCGATATAGCTCTCCAATGCATTGGGTAATGCGTAGGAGTTATATGTTAAGGTTTCTCCGAAGAGATTTAGGGAATGTACTGTGATGGGTATTCCAAACGTAACCATGAGGGTTACTCTCTACCTAAGAATGTTATGAATTCCTCAAGTTACCTTTATGTATTATGATTTCTATGATTTATTCATGATTTGATGAGGTATGTGATTATGTTTTATGAGTAAAGTATGATTCCATGCATGGACTGATGTTTTCATTTCGTACTTTTATATCCCTTACTAAGCTTTTTATGCACATCCCATGTTTTTGAAATGTTTTTCACAGGACTTAATTTGGAATAGGGTCCATGATGGGATCAAGGAAAATCCATGCTATCTAAAACATGGAAACTAGACATGTTTTTTTAAGAGTTTTTATTTTATGGAAACTTAGTAGAAGTGTCTATATTGTAATATTTTGAGATGTAATAGTTATGTCCTAATTCTCTAAAACTCTAAACCTGAAAAGATCCTCAAATGTGAATTATTCATTTAATTTAATATTATGTAAGGTTTAAGGTTGGGGCCTTATAGTTGGTATCAGAGGTCGGTTTAGATAACTTTATACGTTAGAATTCTATTAAATTATTATCCAATTTTTTTTTAATTGTCAAATTGAAATGATATAGAATTTAAAGATTACTATGTTGCTTCACCTAAGGTATTTCTGTGTTAAGAATGGTTTTTCATAGAGGAAACAGAAAAACATTTCTGGGAAGGCATACAGAGGGAAATGACATTTCAAAACAGTATCCTGAGATGGTCAGAATCAGAACTAAAATGTTTGTTGCAGTGATGGCTCAGTTGAATCCGGTTACTACCGAAGGTTTTTTGAAAAAATTTCACGGTTATCTAGTCCAATGACAAATCTAACTCGGAAGGGTGTTAAGTTTATCTGGACAAAATAATGTGATGATTGTTTTCAGGAGTTGAAAAGAAGATTGATGAATTCTCCAGTTTTGGCACTTCCTTCCAGGAATAGTGAGATTGTTATATACAGTTATAATTCATTGAAGGGACTTGGCTGTGTCCTTATGTATAATGATCAGATAATTGCATATGCTTCACATTAGTTGAAAACTCATGAGATAAATTACCCTACACATGATTTGGAATTAGCTTCTGTTTTTTTCACTTTATAAATTTGGAGGCATCATTTGTATGGAGAATTGTGTGAAATATATACCGATCACAAATGTTTAAAGTATATATTCACTCAGAGGGAATTGAACATGAGATAGAGGAGATGGGTAGAATTAATCAATGATTATGATTGAACAATTCATTACCATCCGGGAAAAGCAAATAAAGTTGATGATGCTTTGAGTCGAAAAAGTAATGCTTCATTAACAATGTTGCGTTTGGAACATGATCATTTGGTTAAGGATTTGATGAAATTTGGCATAAAAGTTGTTGGTGCAGGATGTCCTTTTGTTTTGTTTCTGGTATCAGTGAAATATTCTCTATCAGACAGAATCATGAAAGCACATAAGCAATACAGTGAGTTACAGAAAAAGGTAGAGCTGTTTCAGAAGGGTAAGTTGCCTGAATTCAACATTGATAATGATTCTGTTTTGAGATTTGGGAAGAGATTGTGTGTACCTTGTGACTCACAGTTGAAGAGAGAGTTATTATGTGAAACTCATAGTTCTCCATTTTCAGTTCATCCAGGCAGTACTAAGATGTACAGAGATCTGTGGGAGTATTACTGGTGGGATGGAATGAAAAGGGATATTGCTGATTTTACAGTGAAGTTTTTGACTTGTCAACAAGTAAAAGCAGAGCGGCAGTTACCGAAAGGGATGCTTCATCCTTTACCAGTACCAGAGAGGAAATGGGAGAATATATCCATGGAATTCGTTGTGGGATTGTCGAAGAAACCTTGAGGTAATAATGCAATCTGGGTTATTGTTGATCACGTGACTAAATCTGCTCATTTCCTTGCTATACAAGATACTCTTTCCCTAGAACAACATTCCCGTTTGTATCTTAAATAGATATTCAGGTTACATGGAGTTCCTCACTCCATTGTATCTGATTGTGATCCCAGTATTACTTCTAACTTTTGGAAAAGGCCTTCAGAAGTCGTTGAGTACTGAATAAAATTTTAGTACATATTTTCATCCTCAATCAGATCGGTAGTTAGAAAGAACGATTCAGACTTTGGAGGATATTCTACATGCTTGTTCGATGGATTATCAGGGAAGTTGGGACCATCATCTTTCTTTGGTTGTGTTTTCTTATAATAACAGTTTTCAATCCAGTATACTAATGACTCCATTTGAGGCATTATATGGTAAACGGTGTCGAACTACATCTTTTTGGGATGAAGTGAGTGAAAGGAAGTTGACGGGAATAGAATTGATAGAAGATCTGGCAGAAAAATTTCAGTTGATTCAAAAACACATGAGAACAGCACAGAGCATGCAGAAGAGTTATGCGGATAATCATAGGAAGGATCTATCTTTCGAGATAGGTGATCATGTTTTTCTCAAAGTTTCACCATGGAAAAGTGTGATGAGATTTGGTAAGAAAGGAAAGCTGAGTCCAAGGTTCATTGGACCATATGAAATTCTGGAGAAAGTTGGATCAGTTGCTTACTGAGTGGCTTTACCTCTAAGTTCATTTCAGGTATACAATGTTTTTCATGTTTCGATATTGAGAAAGTATATGCCAGATCCATCTCATGTTTTGAGCCTAGAGGTAGTTCAGTGGGAAGAAAATCTCTCTTATGAAGAATAACCAGTCCAGATTTTTGACCGAATAGAGAAAGTTTTGCGAAATAAGGTAATTCACCAGGTAAAGGTTTTGTGAAAAAACCATATGGTTAAAAAGGCAACGTGGGAATCTGAAAATTCTATGAGGGATAAATACCCCCACTTATTTTGATAAGTGAATAAAATTGCAAGGACGCAATTCCCAAAATGGGGGAATGATGTAAAATCCCAGGTAAATAAAGAATAAAACATTTTCATATTTATTAATATTTACGAATTAAATATTAATTTTACATTAAAGGGGTTTCTATGTTCGATAGCGTACCCGATACGCAGCAAAGAGTTTCTTTGAAATCTTACGTTGCACACTAGTAATAAAATAATATTATTTTAAATGGTAGTTAACACGTAGCCGTTGTATTGGCGGGAATTAATATAAATTACCAAAATATGATTATATATGTTTGTTAAATGTTATTACATTTATCCAATAATGGATAAAGGCTTAAAATACGAAAATAATTCAATTTTAGGCATAGATACTCTAATATTCACTAAAAGGTCGAACTATCTCCTTTTGATGGAGAACCGTCTTTAAATATAGTTTTGGTCACTCTTATACATTCTATTTGACCAAATAAATTTCTTCTATAGAATCGGGACATCAATATTTACATTGTGTAAATTTTTGGTATTTTTCCGATAAAGTTCATTTTTTTAATGAATAGGGAAAAATGTTGTATTTTAATTCAAAACCTATTTTTAATCTAATTTATTTATATGATTAGATTATATTTCTAATTGTTTTTAAAGTGAAATTAGAATATATTTTTACCATTTAATCCAATAATGGTCGTTGAAATTAATTTCACCTTGAAATTGGGCTTAAACTATTGTCAATCTTTTGATATATATTATTTCATAAAAACACACTATTTGTTCTGAAAGAAGGAATTAATTATTAAATTAATTAATGTAACTTATATGATTTTAATTTTGTTAAATAGACATAATTTTGGAATTTGGAATTTTAAATATATCTTAGGGTGAAGTTTTGGTAATTTTCTGAAAAACATCAATTTTTACTGAATAGTGAAACCACTAAGTGGTACTTAAAAAACTGATTTTCATTTAAATGAAATTCTACCACCTCTGTGTTTTGAATTTCAAAAATCCGACATACATGGTTTTCATTAAGAAATAATATGTCGTTCAATGGGATTAAAATAATTTTTTGGTGAATAGTAACTTTTATGTATTTAATCGTGATTAGAGGTAATTAGTGTAATTTAAGGTAAAAATATTATTTTAATAATAAGAAATGACCTTGACACATGTCCTACCCTTATTGGATGTCTCATGGCCGACCAAGAAAATCTATTGGTCAACTAGGGGATTCCATGGAGCCACTTTGGTAGGAAAATGTCATTAATAACTTTTTATTTAATGTTAAAATGAAGATGTCACAAACATGTGTTGTTTTACTAAAAAAACATTACATGGGGTTATACAAGTCATATGTTTTACTATAAATATTCATTAGAAAGATAAAAATATTTCCTACATCATGATATTTTTTTATAATTTTTAGACATTAAATAAATTAAATTATTTATGACACCATGATGATGCAGCGATTATCTCATTATTTAACGATTTAAATAAAATGAAAATATAATGTAAAATCTAAGACCAGCACATTTAAAAAACCTATTGGATGGGTGGATTTAGAACTCTTATCACCTTATCCTTGAAATATATAATTTTGGGACCTTTAAAATCTGAAAAGCATTTTATAATAAAGTAACCTTTTATAACATTCCATGGGTGCCCCTCCTCTCCTCTTATAAAAGGCCCCAACCTCTACCACCTTACAAAAACCTCTCAAGCCTTTGGATCGGCCAACCCCTGCACATTTCGTCTCTCCACATCCCTCTATTACTCCTAGAAGCCTCAATTTGGGCAGAAGTCTTTCCAAGGAAGCCTTTGAGCTCAAATCAAAAAGAGTTACCCGATTTAAAGGTAGTGTCTTCTCTTGTGTTCTTATGTTTTATTTTGCTTCACCAACCCCCTAAACTCTTTCAATTATTCTCTTTTGTAAAAAAAACAGTATCTTAAATATACTAGGATGTTGTTATGTGAAGGATTCGAGCTACAATTACACACACCTTCGTCTAATGGTTAAAGAACATAATGTTTCTGTGGATGGCGAATTTCTGCCTCACGAAACGATGATTGTTCAATATTATTTTAACACCTTCCATGGTGGCCATTAATATTTCACTATATTTATATAATATATATATTATGTTTATGTTTTCCTTATGCTTCTGTATTTTTCCTTTGTGTCATACCTTTATGGTTTCCATTGTGGGTAAACATGATAATTTCATTTTAGGAAGTGCGGACTACCGCCCCCTCAAAGTGATTTGATTCGTTAATGCCATATGTGGGATTTATAAAGGATGGAGTTAATGTTATTATATATGATGTTATACTGGAATTATAATATACCCTTATATCATTATGATTTCACTCCATTAAATATGAAATAGAAATTAAAGTATCGCTCATGCGTACGTACGGCTTACCGTCTCCATGAATGGTGCATTTTATTTCTTATCTCTAAATGTTATGTACTGTTATAAATACATATATATGCTGGATATATATGAAATATATTATATCCAAATCTTTAATATCATTCTGGATATAATGAAACTTTGACCACATAAACAACATGTAATTGTAAGAAGTCCATTTTTGGCTTAATTACCAAACATTGACAAAACGAACTTTATTAAATTAAATGATTACATAACGTTTATAACATGGAAATAAGTTATATAAAAGGAATAATAAACATGAAAAAGGTTCTTAAGAAAGTATAAATTAACTTTTGTTTATTATTCAGGAGATTAAAGAGCAACCGAGTCACGTCGGACACGAGGTAAGGGACATCGTCTCAATCTCCTTTCATTGAGGCATATTTTGTTTTATACACATCTTTCTTTTATAAGGTGTATAAACCTCTTTGAATTTTATGTTTATTAAAAATGAATCTTTTTATAAGAAGCGTTTACTAAACGACAAAAGGGAATGTTTTTTTGTCGTACGCATGCGGCGACAACGACTTCTCAGCCACCGTGACCATTATTTGAGTTTCGGCTTCCTCTACAAGCCATAACTTTTTTTGAATGAAAAATAAATACAATGTTTTAATTTTCATTTATTTTGGTATTGAAAATGGTATTCATAATGTTTTTATATCAATGTGTTGTATTGATATCTTGTGATTGAAAAGTTGAAATGTTATGTTTCCTTTATGCATGTTTTATGTGATACGATTATGTTATGGTACTTGGGAATTGTTATGAAGATGGGTGGTTCCGTGATAAACTATGGGCGGGAGATCCTGATATAGCTCATCAATGCATTGGGTAATGCAAAGGAGTTAAATGTTAAGGTTTCTCTGAAGAAATTTAGGGAATATACTGTGATGGGTATTCCAAACCTGACCATGAGGGTTACTCCCTATGTATGAATGTTATGAATGCCTCAAGTTACCTTTATGTCATATGATTTCTATGATTTATTCATGATTTGATGAGGTATGTGTTTATGTTTTATGAGTAAATTATGATTCGATGCATGGACTAATGTTTTCATATCGTACTTTTATATCCCATACTGAGCTTTTTATGCTCATCCCATGTTTTTGAAATGATTTTCACAGGACTTAATGTAGAATAGAGTCAAGGATGGGATCAAGGAAAAGTCATGTTATCTAAAACATGGGAACTAGACATGTTTCTTTTTAAGATTATTTATTTTATGGAAACTTAGTAGAAGTGTCTACTTTGTAATCTTTTGAGATGTAATAGTTATGTACTAATTCTCTAAAACACTAAAACTGAAAAGATCCTCAAATGTGAATTATTCATTTAATTCAATATTATGTAAGGTTTAAGGCTATGTCCTTATACCAGATCTTCCCCATTCAAGTAGCTCCATGCCTCTTCGCAATATGACATGGTATGGCCCAAATAGCAACAAAACTGACACTTCATGAGAGGAAATGTCGTCTCACTTGAATTTCACCTCATAATTTCTTCATTGGGAGAATAGTTGGACTATCTGTCATTTCTGAATGTTTGAGGATAATTTTCAGTTCTCCTTTTATTTTGGATTGAGGGTTTCTTTTTCAGCACTTCCGGCAGCATTTCAAAATTCCCAACATTCATCTTTTCTTTCTTTCGACTCAATTTACTTCCAGTAGTTGATGTCTCAACTTCACATCCAATTACACTCTTTCCCATGAAAGCGGGTCTTTGATCACTCAAGATTTTTCCTACCCATTCAGAACCACTCTTGGATCTTGCCAGTATTTCTACATCTTAGAATCTTCCAAACTGTTTTTTCCTTGATTCTTTTGAAATTGATTCGGTCTCAAGTTTACTCGTAAGAGTAACAACTTCCTCCTTAAGACCCTCAACAGTATTGTATTTTTCTTATAGTTTGGAGGTGAGGTCATTGATGAGCTTTTCCTGCTCTTCAATTCTCATCTTCAGATCCACTACATCATCATTGATTTCAAGAATTTTAGACTATAATTTCACAAATTCTTCCAGTCGTTCAATTTCAGCTCCAAGTTGATCAACATATTCAGTTTATTCTTCTACCATTTATTTCCAGTTATTTCAACTATCACATTTAATCATAATCTTTCTAATAGAATCCTTAAGTTGTAACTTGGGATCTGCACTAGTTTTTTACTGATTTTCTCCACCAGTATCTTCTGATTTTTTAATAGTGGCCATCATGGAAACATGTTTCCCAGTTTTAAATTCTGGTTCTTCTTCATCAAATAATTCATTATCATCTTCCTCCTCTTCCCAGAAAAAACTATTCTTCAGAAATTTCATTCTAGATTTGAGGTCCCCTTTCATGAAAAACCTTTTCTGAGGCTTCTCAGTTTTTTCAGCATCGCTGTCATCGTCATCGATCTTTCATAAGCACTGAGAAGCAATGTGCCCATCTTTTCCACAACGAAAGCATGATAGAGGTAACTTCCCTTAAAATTTCCCTTTTCCCTTTTGGAACTTCTTGTTAATGAGAGAGAGAGAATTTATTTTTCATCATCATCTTCACCAATACTATCTTTTTAGATTTTTAGTTTCTCTATGGATTTGAATTCAATTTCCCTGCTTACTCATGTAGTAGCATCTTCTGGTTTGACTCTCATTTCATATGCCACCAAGCTGCTCAACAGATCATCCAAATAAAGTTTGGAATGATATCATTCCTCAAGGGATGAAACCTTTGCATTGTAAAGGGGTGGTAGTTTTCTCAGTATTTTCTTCATAATATAAATGTCTCAGATTTATTATCTAAGGTCCTGAATTTCTTCAACCACATCAGTAATTCAATTGAAGAAGGTGTCTGCATTCGCATTAGGATGCATCTTCAGATCATAGAACCTATTGTGTAGCACTTGTAGTTTTATATCCTTAACATTTCTATCACCTTCATAAATATTTTCATGTTTATCCCACATGGACTTTGCTAAGGTGAAACTCATCTCTTTTAGATAAATCTGATCAGAAAGTGCTATGGTGAGGGAATTCTATGCTTTAGCATCTGCATCAATAATATTTCTATCTATATCAGTCATAGCCATCCCATTTGGGTCAGAATCATTAATACCTAGCACACTAGAAAACAGAACTTCCATTATGAGGGATCTTAGATGAGATCTCATTCATTTATTCTAGATTTGTAAATTACTTCCATCGAAGATAGGGACTCCCCTGACATTTACAGTGTTCTCCATGACGACAAAGAATAGGTTCAACACCAGCAACCTCCATCTGATACCACTTGTAGAGCCCTAGGACACCTTGAGAGGGGAGGGGTGATTCAGGGTGACCACTTTTTCTTTTAATGTAATCGATCTTATTCCCACGTTGGTAGGAACTTGTTAAACCTGTATGATGAAAATGATCAGAAAGAAAACATTCAGAATCCAAAATATAACATAACACTTTTTACTTGGTTCTCCACTAAGGGCTACGTCCAAGGAGCATATGATGACAGGTTGTCGGTCGTACCAACCTCCAATAAACATCACTAGTTGTGGATTACAAAGGTTCGGGCACATAAACTCTGTCCCAGGCTCACTGCCTTTAAAAAGGTTCAGGGATAGCTCACTGCATCCCTCAGGTAACTCCTGTTGACTCCTCCTAGCACACTGCCTTTGGTGAAGTCCCACTCAGTTTATAGACGTGAAGGTCTTTTCATCATTTCAAAAGAATGCATCCTCTGTTGTATGTAGATACTCTATTGATGTCCAACTTTCACTTTTATACTAATCTCACTTTGCACCGAATAAATCAGGAAGTCTTATAGCTTTTGTGCAGCTCCAAAAAGACGGGAATACTTCAACCTCACCTGGCGCACTTCTCCAAGCCCGGTGTGCAAGTTTAAATCACGGTGTGCAAGTCATGTGTGCGGAAAAAATTCGGCATGCAGGTGACACCAAGCCACTTGTGTGACACTGCCTCCTTTAACTCCAAACTTGCATGACTCTGCACCATTAACTCCCAAACAACCTTGGGCGCGCAGCCAAAAACCGGCGCACAACCTCTACTTGTGCGACCCAACTACCACTTAAGCGGATCAACCACATGCATGAATAAATCTTGAAAAATATCTAAGTCTTGAACTTCTTTACAAATGAGGAGGGGTGGTCCTCTATTTATAGGAAAACTGGACCCCCTACGCGGTGGCACGCAAGTGTCCTCATGGTGCGCAAGTCATGGTGCGCAGCTCCAATCGCCCAATCCTCTGTCGTGCAACTCACTTGTGTGACCACAGCAGTACTTGCGTGACCCTATTTCTGTTTCCATATTTTGAATCTCTGATCTTGAATAAATAGGTGTACAAATTCCCAACCTCCTAGGAATTGACACACAAGTCCTTTCACGGTGCGCAGGTCACTTGCGCGACCAGCCTAAAACTTGCGTGGCCCTTATCCCTTTTCCATTTTCCATGTTCTGATCTTGAAAAACATATGGCGCGCAAGTTTCCTCTCCTTCAAGTACACGGTGCACATGTCTCTTTGCTAAAAACACTTTTCTCCATTTGTCGATATTCAGGACCAAATATTTGGAAAACACTAAAAAATAGTGCCACCTTTAATACTGTAATTTGCTTGACCTATATGATAACTTTACTGGAACACATTCTGAACTTCCTCTGAGGATTGACAACAAACTCTATTTTAGGAAATTATGACCAAGCTTCCAACATATATAAGATTCATTAGATCAGGATATCCCAAATCATCGATCTCCTAGTCATCATATGAGCTAGCCTCAACTAACATCCCCCAGAGAGTATATTTGAAGGAAAAAGGGATAAAACATTTCCCTATCCACTTGTAATATCCATGATAAAAATATAAGCATAGTTATAATTATACCATATAATATATGTGTATTAAAATTAATATCACCTGTTATTTGGAATTTTTTTGGCTTCCATTATAATACCTAATATCTAGTGTTCCATGAATTATCATTTACTCAACCTGGGCATTTAATGGACATAGGCCCGGATAGAGAGTATCATAGTGTTGAGGAAATGAATGAGTTTCTTGATCTTAGTATGATATTTCTCATAGGATTAGCCTTTCTAATTTTTGACATCCCCAAATCATTACAACTCTACCTCTTCCTTGAATAAAACCAACCAGAACTCAGCAACTGATGTATTTCATCTCTATTCATCCCTTTACTGGCATGTGATAATAAAATTTTCCACAACAGGATTTGGAACCCACAAAGTTAAGCATTACTCATTGGCATCCCACCCATGGTTACCACATCAATCAGTGATCTTATTGACAAAAGTGTTGGATTCAATCACATTTTTTGATTAAAGGGAATATCTAGAGCCACAAGTCTACAAGGATATGATTTTTTATTGGTTAAGTTTTAATTTATGTCATGAAATCCCATGTGGCCACAAATCAAACTACTACTAACATATATACGACATTCATCACTATAATATCTAGTTAACTATTGGGATTTCACAAAATCTAGCTGTTTTTTCAAAGGCCTTGGGGAGACTAAAATGAAAAATGGTTGGAGTTAAGGTCCTTAGAATCTAGGTATCTTCATAAGTAAGAATATTTTAGAATTGTTGGACCACTATTAGATTCCACTCTATTAATATGTGAGTATGATTTGGAAAATTTTATTCAATGAACAATAACTGCCTTCAAATAATCGTGGTGCATACTACTCAAAGAAACCCATTTCATTCATCCATGTTGATATGGAACCCTCATGGATATCCATTAACTTCTCGTGAGATTCAAGGTTTCCCATTCCATTTCCAGAAATGGTTTATATTATCACTCTATATGGAATAAGAAACAACTATATAGTTTATTAAAATTTATCTTGATCTCTGAGTTATTTTTTTGTAGTGGGAATTACTACAAATATGATTTGAATAAATTCTTAAAATTGGGAACTAATGAATTCCCTATGTGTTAAAAGAACTATAACCTCATATGTGGGATCCAGTCAAACCGCAAGATACTTGAAAGTGTCTTGAAATATTAAATATGGCCTTTCAATTGTTGATGTGGTAAAGATGATGATGTATCCTTTCCAGCCTACAAATTACCATGATGACACACCGACATCATTTCATCTATTCCTCTACAATGAAGATAGACATCCTTAATCTACACTTCTCACATACTGAAAATATCTAGCCATCCCAGTACATCACCATGATGTAAGAAATCAGGGAAGATGATAGGATTGGGGGATGAGTTTCTATACCTATTAATTTAATTTTCATCTTCAATCATTAATTTGTAGGTTCCCTCTACCCCTAAAAAATCTCATAATTAGTAGGTGTTCGGATTCATTCCTAGAAATATGTTTTCAGTCTTACTTAGGAATAAAACATCTAACTACTAAAATGAATGTCATATCACAAATATGAATATTCCCCAAGAGACTCCTTATCCATATTGATGGTCTAATTTCCAATAAGAGGAGTCCATTATATTTTTTTATCTGATGTATATTGTCAGAAGAATAAATCATATATATCTCCAAAAATTAGTGATGGAAAAAACATTTTGATATAATAGATACCGATAATGAACTCTCCATAGATCATACATAATGTGTGGTTGTCTAGACTCCACCAAAAAAATTAGGTTTACCATTAGAAGTTCAGTGTAGTATATAAGAGTCTTTCAGACCCAAATATCCTTGTATGAACATGTTCCCTTTAACTCAATGAAAAACTTCATTCTAGTATCTAGTACATTGAAGGTCCAACCCCAATCCATTCAAAATATACCACTAGATTAGATATCCTAGAAAGATTACCCCATTAATTTATTATTTGATAAATACATCCACCATATTTATATATAAACATGGGTTTTAGGATCATAAACATTCAAAAAAAATTCAAAATAAATTAAAAAATGCTTTAGAAAATATTTCTTAGTGTAGTCCATTTCATGAAAGAAGTGAACCATAAATGAAACATTATCCATGAATGTGTTGTGGGACTTCACAATCCAAGAGGGTTG
The DNA here is from genome assembly GCA_963277665.1 of Viscum album. Classification (NCBI taxonomy): domain Eukaryota; kingdom Viridiplantae; phylum Streptophyta; class Magnoliopsida; order Santalales; family Viscaceae; genus Viscum; species Viscum album. The sequence goes on along the minus strand of OY728148.1, from coordinate 2,007,245,149 downwards.
AATGATCCCATACTAAGGTGTACTGATTATATTTTCTTACTAAATTCCACGCCCATAAAAGGGAAGCTAAAAAAGTATTATGTATTATCAATTATTTTTCCCTGTCACGATTGTAAGATGGCTAGGAGTGGATTGAACAACCATGCCTTGGAAAACAACCTCACTATTGAAAATGGAATTATGATGGGTCATAGCCACATAAGACACATTTCATGAAAACATATATATTATTTAAAATGTAAATTTTAGTTAATTTTGAAAATATGGGAGTTTAAATAAAATTAGGATTTAATAAATAGGGGGATTGAATCATAAAGCACATCACGATCACAAAACTCATATAGATTCACATGATCGAGCACCCATGAGAGGGTCACACGAATGCATGATCATGAGAGATTTAAGAAATCACATGAAAACCACATATTCATTTGACCATGTAATCATATGGATTATATGTGATAGGAAATTGAATTACAATAGATTGGTTATGCTATAGGGTTGTGTGATGTATTCTCGCGGTAAGAATTATATAACAAGAACACACAATCCATTCACGTGACATGCATTATGTGATGTACTATAATTAAATATTAATATATAGAGATATGGAATTTGGAATAAGTGTCCATGAATCCCCTTGATCTATTATTTATAGGGCAACATCAAATAATATCAAGAGTTACCTTGACAACTGAACGACACAAGGAAGACCGAGATGCTTTCTGGGGAATCCAAATCTTCTTAATTCATTCACCCATTATTCAATTATACATTTATAATGGTGAATTTTATGATTCACTATAGATGAATATTTTCATGATGAAGTGGTGAAAATATTCCAAAATATATGTACCATCTTAGCACAATGGAATTTAGAAAATGCACTCTATGCATGGATCAAATGACCACATGATGGTCATGTGATTGGCGTAACTAATCATGTAAAATTTAATGCATCATATGATTCCCCAAGGAAATTTGATTAGGGATATCGATGATGATGAATTATAAAATTTAATTTTCTCTTATGTGATTCTTTAGAGATATGTGATTTCCTAATTTCAACAGCTTTATGCAGCCAAATCTATCCATGAATAGTAGATCTTATAGTATATGTTCATCATGTGATGTCCTCCATGAATGTGAAATAATTTATCCATAAATCGTTTATGGAACAATCCTCATAGAGGATATTTATAATGGTCTGATTTTGTGACCTCTTTTTGTTATGAAACTCACAGTAATACTTCATCAATGACATGTGGCCTTGGACACACACATCGCATGAGCTCATGTCGAAATACACAAACACATCCCACCACCTCGTTCCTATGTAAGTAGCTTGTTAGACTTATGTAGCGATGAGGAAATGGGTGGAATTACTTTAAAACTGCCCTTGAAATTTGAGAAGGTTGGAATTGATGAGGATAAAAAATCCAGAGATGGAGGCGCACATGTGATGAAATTAGAATCACTGATTTCAAATTCTCAATGTTGAAAATTTAATGTGTATCTTCGAGGGATATGATATAAGAAAAATTAGAATCATTTTTCAAATGAATAAACTATTCAAGAAAGGTCTGGTTGTGTGACCACTTTCACAAGAATCAATCACATGATGACCCCTTTGTAATATTATCACATGAAAACCTACCATTCAAGTGATTTCTTAATCATATCTTTTCTATGAGACCATGTAAGGTGATCATTTAATATGACATTTGATATATGGTTTCATGAACATCTTTTTATCTCATAATCACATGAATACCCTTATCCTAATGTAATCTATTGATCTCATATCCTTTACATGATCGCATAACCCTACAACATTAATGTGGTCACCCAACTCCAAAAAGTGTTAAATGAATCTATTATCTCTACATTGTATTGTAGTCTCATATGGTGACATCCCTTTATATAATCCCAAATATTTTATTACACTTAGATAAATGGTCCCCACAACTTTAACAATATCTCCTAACCTGATAGAAGGATGAGAATTTATTAACTGCGGGGAATCTCATTCCTATTATAATGAAGAAATGTGGGGTCAATGTTTGATACATGATCTTTTTATATAATATATAGTCTCCCAGACCTGTTCTCCTGGATCCAATGATGAAAACATGTAACTTACAACACTAAATTAAATATATATCTATTATTACAATATAATTATTACATTTTAAATCTATGTTCTGTTATTTGTTTGAGTTTTATAGAGTTATGGTAAATCAGAATCTAATAAATCACAATTATTATCATCTAATAGAGGAATTTTTCATCACTAAATATTAGGATAATAAATCTATATTGACTCTCCAACATTATTAATAAATTTTCAACACAAAATAGTTTTCTAGAATTAGAAAACATAAAACTATCTTTCATAGACTATGAAATCAGAAGCATAATAAAAAGTGAGCTCAAATGATTAATAAGAGAAAACATGGTAATAAAGTATAATTAGAATGATATACCCTTCACATGGTATCATAATTAGGATGATCATAATAATGGAATCATTTAATAAGGTGATTATATTATATGAGCATTGATTAAAAAATTACCAAAACATAAGTCAATTGTACCATATAAATTAACATACAACCTAGACATGTCATAGAAAGCATAAGTCATTGATTCCTACCATGTTAACCTAAAATTGGTATTTAGGCTTACTTCCCATGAACCATAGTTGACCGGGATCACTCACCACACACCCTGATATCTCATGATATGGAAACATTACCCAATGCATTGGGGGCCTATTCAATTCCTATCCTACCTATCCCAAAACTAAAATCATATATATGTGTGCCACCTGGATTCAATCAACATATCATAAAAACCCATGGAATTGAAACAGGTTTGATATCCTTTCTATATGGTTCCTAAGGGAAGAATTCATGATTTCCTCAAAAAATATGACATGATAAATCAATGGAAAATAAATTGGTATCCAATGAATTTGATAATCATCATAGGTAAATACCACTTAGTAATTCTGAATACATGTATTTTATTTACACCATATAGAAAACAGATATATGTTTTAGATAAAAAATTCCCAAATAAATCAATATATTGGGAATCTAGGTAATCACACTTCTATAAAGTACTACTACATTGAAAATTCATAGAGGGAATCCACTAGAAATTAATTATGCATTTAAAAGTGGATGTTTGAGAAAGAAATAAATCATTATTCATTAATTTCATATATGTAAAATACTATTTCATAAAACAACCATATAAATAAGATGGACAATATCATTTTAATTTTTGGGAACAAGTTGAACAAATAAGGTTTTTCGATGTTTGAATATGTGTGTTGTCTTTTATTGTAAAAATAATTTAAATGGAAAAGAATCACTAAAATTTTTAAAACATGGTTATTGGTCACTAAAATCATAATCAATAATTCATCATTTTCAAAAATTCTAGCTCACATTTATTATGAAAATCTATCATAAAGAAGTTCATATCTTTATTAATCTTTGAGCCTGTATGGATCCATTGAAAATATAATGATTTTTTATTATTTTGTATTACCCTTAAATTATAATTATATTTTGAAACATATGATTCAATATTGATGAAAGAAAGTGTGAGAATATTTTATTCCATTCATATATATATTAATCATATTTTGATGGTAAAATAAGAAGTTGTAATACTTCCTAATGAATGTAAGAAGATGATGGAAAGATTAGGATGTTTCAATACTTCTTAATAAAATTAAGATAATATTTTAAAGGATAGTATGATTTAATATTTTCAATTAATAAGTTAGATTATTGTAAATCCAAACTTCAAAGTATTCAATGTCATGAAGGATTTCATGTTACTTGCTAAAATATTAATGAAGATGAATTTTAGTGAATCCAAATTTTTTTGTTTGAATATCATTATAATGGTATTACCATATGCAAATTTTTTATAGGTTAAATAGAATGATCTTATAAAAGGTACATGGATTCATTTAGGAAAAAAACCCAATGGTTTAATTCCTTGGAGAATGAAGTTGATGAAAATCATATTCAGAGAATAATGAAGACACTAATACAAGGCCATCTGATATAATATGTAATTATATTCGTTAGAGAAAAAAACTTTTGTACATAAGAATCATTGGTATCATATTAAGAATAGAAAAAAGTTGATTATGTGTAGTCTTATTTTACCAGTCTATCAGATTGAACATTCTATTGAAATCATTAAAGGCAGATATGTTGTCTTGGAGAGTTGTTGGGACTAATAACAATGAAATGAATTTGATGTTCATATAAACAATATGAGAAGAATTTCATATATTTATCAACAATTTAGAAAACCATTTAAATTAGGTCCAATTAATTTTTTTATCGTTCAAGTGGTTAAATAGAAAATAATTATAATTTTATATTGTTTTACATTTTTATTCATTTTAATGAGACATATCGTAATGGAAGTTTCTATGGAGAAACGAAATCAGACAGAGGATTTATAAAAAGATTAAACCTATCTATTTATTTAAACATGATATTGGTATGGAGTATCATAATGAAGTAATAAAATTGGGAGAATCAGAATAAGACTAATGTCTTTGAAGAAATTCCGATGAAATGTCGAATTTGTTAGAAGTTGTGAGATTGTTCAAGAAGAGTTGAGATGCATTGAAGAAGTCAAAATGCACATGAAATTCAAGGACAGTTTATGATTTTGGTAAATTTAATGAGTGGGGAATTTTTTTAGAATCCAACCCAAAATTTTTTTTGGTCGAACATAAAATTAAAAATAACAATGTACATTTATCTGATGGAAAGATTTTTCACAAGTAGTAGAGAGACACGATATGCTGAATAATTTTTTTGAGAGGTGAGGTTTTCATATTTTCATTCATGAAGACATAAGAGGAAGGGGAATATACTATATTGAAACATATTCATTTTATCATCATATTCATCTGATGTTCATATTTATCTTATCATCGTATTCAAATTATTATCAGCATCAGTTGGTCATAATATTAAGCAGGATCAATAGACTATGATTTATAGAAATACACTAAATTTGTTTTAGAATTTAATCAACCATATTTTGAATGATATATATATATTTTATATTGTGCAATTGGACTAGGAGAATAAGACTATGTTATATAAAAAATTCCAAAAAGTTATTACCAGTTTTTGGTTAATAATGTGAATAATTGTCTTAATAATATTATTTTCAATGTTGATCAAGAATCACCGTAACATGTTTTTTACTAAAATTTTGTATTCTATCATTGTTTTACCTCAATCACATGCTCTATTATATTGATCATAGTATTACATTAGAGTAATAGTTTAACCTACTCATTTTATTCAACATTAAAGGACTGTTTTCTCATGGATTGGTGTGTATTGGACTATTTCCAAACCATACTAAGGAAATTTCTATTCTTATTGAGTAGTGAACATTTTAAATACATATGTTCTTGTGTATGTTTGATTGAATTGTTTTTTAGGGAATAAATATTTAACAGGAGTCAATGATTGTTACATTAGTAAGGAAACATGAAAGAAAATGTTATCACTGATCCAACCTCCCCCTCATTGATAAAACCATCATGACTAGGAAATTTCAATTCGTATTAAAGATAAGGATTACATTAATTATTCTCTATTAATGTATTGGAAGAGAATTTTTGAAGGAAATTCTGAATTCTGTGATTAGAAAAGAAATTATTGTTTTCATTAGTATGAATTATAATATATGAAATGAGAGAATGTTAACATATCTTATGTACATGGGGTTTATTTTTATTGAAACTGAAACACATGGTTTTCCTCATATAGATGATAATGTCCCTATTACGTCTATTGACATGATAAATCTTGAGAATGGTGGAAGGAAAAATAATTATTTACTACAATCACTTTCTATAATGAAATTATTATGAGTAAAAAGTGTTACCATAACCAAAGGTATATGGGAAAAGTTTAAAAACATATATGAAGGAATTTAAAAAGTAAGGAATTAAAAATTAGAAATATATATTATGAAGTATGAATATTTGAAATGGGTGAGAATGAATCTATTAGGGACATTCTTACATTGGTGAATGACATTGTTAGCATGATCACATATCATGGTAAAATTTATGAATAATATATAATTGTTAAAAATATCTTGAGAATCCTTCCTAATCGGATTGATGATATAGTTTCTTTATTGGACGATAGAGACCATGATACTTTATTTCTATATGATTTATTTAACAATCTCATTAATTATGAATTACAAAAGGTGAAATATATGAAAATAAAAAATTATAGAGAAATTTCATTCAAGGATTCCAAGATATATAGGTCAAATAATATTCCTATGGAAGTAGACATTGGTGATTTTGACTCCCAAAATGAGGTATATAAAAATATTGATGAAACTTTTTCCACTCATTCAAAAAATTTGAGAAGGGGTATATGAAATTATTATGGAAATATTCTTTCAAAAGGTTTTAAATATGGAGACAATGGAAACTTTCTGCCTAATTTACCATGAATAAATAAAAAATAAGATAGTGATTAAGAATAAATAAGTCCAAGAAGGTTAGAGAATAAAGAGAATGATAATGGAAAAACATATTCGACAAGGAATGATATAAAATCCTCTAAATATAAAAGGATTAGTTTCTTATATATAGATGAATAATGTTCCCCAAGAATAAATTCATGAAAGTATTTCAAAAGGGGAGAACTAGATGCTGGAAGAGATATGAAATTTGAAGAAAAATATTGAGGAAGAAAATAATCATAATGAACATATGTATATAAAGATGAATACAAAAGAAAAAGAAATTCAACATTTCCAACAAAAACTATCTAAAGATGAACAACAGAATAAAAGTTTCCAAAACTATATCTTTAATGTTAGTGAATGTTCTGTTAAGAATAAACAAAATAAATATTAACAAAATTCACCTTCCATGGATAATAAGATAATTATAATTGTTTCTAAAAAGAAATGGCTGGGATGGATATGTTTTTGGATAAGGTTAATAAACATGAAAAATAAGAAGTTTCTAAACGTATGATTCCAAAAATGTTTTTAAACATTCAGAATATGGAAAATCAATCACAACTTCTAGTTTTTATAAGGCTAAAAATATAACCATAACATATAAGAAGACTCCAGTCAGAAAAATATTGGTTGGTGGTCAACAAAGAATAAATAAGAATTTTTTTAGAAACATAATCAAAATTTGGTTAGTATGGAAGATACAAATGAAAATATTATTTTTATGGATGATGATTGTATTGTGGTGGATATGAATATACAAAAAAATATTTGTTGTTTCAACTAACATAATTACTACTATTTCACAGGTTATTAAAGCCATAGTTATATGGGGATTCAACACTTTCAAATGTTGATGTCTAAAAAGGATGTTGTGATGAAATATTACAATGATGGTTAAAAAATTAAAAATAGGTTCTAACCCCAAGAAACTATTTATGATAGATATGAACAATGTGGGCATATTTCTAAGTGTTTTCTTGTTTTTTATTAGAACAAAAAGTGTTTCATAATAATTCTTAAAAGCCAATAATGACGAGAGAAAAGGGATAATAAAAATATATTATTATTGAAACCTCTTTGAAAACAATATAATTATAACGAACATTGATTTATAATAGTGTTTTTCTTCACATATTAATATGGATTTATAATTAATAATAAATTTAAAATATTTCTAAGAATGAACGGTGTCATATAGGAAAGATGATTCACTATGAATAAAAGATTTTGGATCGGCTATCATTGGGAAATAAAAAGTAAATTCCACAAAAGCCTTATATGGTGATGGGTTGAAACATAACATACTAAGGGTTTCAAATTTTGTGATGAGGGTAAAAAAATACTTTCAAGAAATATTGATTTTTTATGAAAAGTGATAACGGTGGATATATAGTTAAAATAACCTAACATATAAACAGTAACTTATTTCAAGTTGGTGTGGTATAGAACACTAGTTACTTGGAAATAGTATATGAAAATAAATTTTCCGTATAATTTTGGGACACATGTGTCTGAGAGAGATGAGAGAATTATCTAAAAAATGGTTTATTATACATTCCTTCCATGTCAAGAAGAATATATTACTTCTCCACTATCTCTAAGAAAGGAAAAATTACAAGTTATGTGCACAGAAAAGTTGAAATTTGTTCAAAATGACCCCTGGAACTTATACATTAATATATATGTAGCCGAATTTGAAACCAATCAAATAATTGAGATAAGTATTTGACCACTTTCATTTAAATCATTACTCACAATACATTTTTCATGTATATGAAACAAAAATTAGATACTCTGAAAATATTTAATGGTTTTATGTGGAAAGATGAGAAATAATGTGAGTATTTGGTGAAGAAGTTGAGAAATAAAAATAGAGATGAATAAAAAAGTGATTAATTTCAAATATATCTTGATAGCTAGTGAATTGAACATGGGAATAGTTAACACTGTAATCTTAAAAATTGTGGTTTCTGAAAGAACGAATATAAGTTTGGTTGAAATGGGTTTAACTCTATTACATGAAAATTGTATTTATCATTAATTTTGGAGGTAATCCATGAGTAATATTGTGTATATTATAAATTTGTGTTTATATAGGACAATATATGATATGAATCCATGTGAATGTTTTCTGTAAAAACTCTATGTTTGAAACACTAAAGAGTATCTCGGATTCTATATATTACAAAGAAAAAAGATCGAAACATGGTAATGTTTGAGTTAAAAGGGGAATGTAAAATTATTCACGTATATTCCTTTCTTGGAATAGGATACAAATGTTTCAAGAAAAAACATGAATAATTTTTAATTCATGTGATGTGAAAGTTATTGAAAATAATGAGGAAGATTAATAGACTCATATAGATAATTATGCTGAACCAGATAGGGAAACTTTTCCTAACAATTCTGATAAGGATAAAATTTTTTTAATCCAGATAAAAAATTTATAATTGGGCTTATCTATTTCTAGTGATGAGGATGATAATAAAAAAAAACTCATCTTACGTTGAGGATGAATGTTGAATCTCATAAAATTTTTCTTTATCAACATTATATTGTTCGTATAAGAATAACATCAAAAACCATTACACACACATCTTTGTATTCAAAAGGGGACCCAAAAGATGTTGATAAATATTTGGAGTATCCAAAATGGATTAAGGCCATGAATGAGGTTTTGGATTAGATAAAAAGAGTAATACATGAGAACTCATTCCTAATAAATATGGAAAAAAATTATTTGTATAAATGGGTTTAATATAATAATATTATTGAAGAATGTGATGTGATAATGAACAAAAAAGACTTTTTTTCAAAGTGTATTCACAAATTTATGGTATTGATTCAGATGGAGCCATTTCTTTGAAAGAAATATAAGAAAATGTCATAATATTTCATTCTAATTTTTTATAAAGAAGTTGAAAATTTTATCAAATGGATGCAAAATCCACATTACAGAGTGGGGATATTGATTTGGAAGTTTACCTTGAACATCAATATTTCTTTGTTATTGGGAATGAATAATGTTATGTTTTAAATATTAAGAAATATTTTTATGTAATAAACCAAGATCCAAGAGCATGATATTCCAAATTAGATACTTCCTCAAGGAAGATGAATTTATAGAAAGGAAGAGTTGATAATAGTCATTACATTAAACAATTCCATGTGTTTTCCCTCATTGTAATTGTTTATTTCGATGACATTATATTTTTTGGGAATTCTGAAAGAACATGTGAAGGATTTTCTAAAGGGATAGAAATATTTTTTGAAATTTCATTTCTCTTGGAAATTAAATACTTTCTTGGGTTACAAATCATTCAAATGAAGAATTTTTTTCCTTCATAAGATATGTGAGAAAAGGAACTTATTAAAAAAAATTGCACAAAAAATTCAGAACAGGTTTCCACTATAATATCAGTGGGAACCGCGTTGGCTAAATATTTACAACACAAGAAAGTCGATAAAAAAGTGTTTTCAAATTGATTGGATGTTTGGTATATATTAATTCGTCATGATTCCAAATTTCTTGTTTTTTTGCCTTTTTATCATGATATTAGAGTGATACTAAAGAATAAAATTTACGTGACCGAAAAAATATTAAATATATCAAAGGCAATAAATTTTTTGGAATCAGGTAAGATAACATAGATTGCACTGACTTGTTGGGGGACTTCAGATACTTATTGGGCAAGAAATTTTGAATAATATAAGATCCAAATCTGATGGAGTTTTATTTATAGGGAAATTGTATGTATTTTTTCATACAAGGAATCCAAATTTAGTATCTATTTTATGGATAATGTTGAGTAAGTTTCTACCACTCAAGATTCTACTCATCTTTTGTGGATAAAGATTTAGTTAGAAGATTTACGTGTTGAAGTGAAGTTACCCTTTCTATTGGGATTTGATAATAAAACTAAAATCAACCTCACTAATATTAAAAGAAAATATTCTATTTCAAAACATATTTATATAAAATATCATTTAATTAAAGATAATGTGAAGAATTATGAATAGAAGCTCGAGTGTGTTCCTATTTTGGAACAAGTAACTAACATTTTCACAAAACCATTACTGAAAAAAGCTTTTAGATAATGAGGTTGATCATTGGAATTAAAAATCATTAACATTAAAGTTGTCCTATGTGTTCTTTTCACATATATCATCTTACCTCTAGACAATGTGGTCAAGAGGGGGGATTATTTTATAAATATATCATTATGAAAGCATGTATAAAGGGGGTTATGGCTATGAAATGATTTTAGAATGTATGAGTCTGAACTATTTGAAATATTTATTAGAGTGGTTGTATGAGCCAAAAATTTGTATTCCAAAAATGATGAATTGATGAGAATGAAAAACTGAGGAATAAAATCAACGGAATAAATGGTGAGGAAGTATGAAAAAGAATATTTAAATGAAAACTACATTTGGATGGTATGGTGTTTTTGTCAAAAATTATTATTTACTAAAATGAGTTAGCTCGCGTTGGATTAGAATTATTTATTAGTAATCAATCGCTTTAGGTTACAAATTTTAGCGATTTATGATTCTCTGTTGACAAAAAAATCTATATGAAGTGATATTTTGGACCAAGTTGGATGAATAATGTTTTTGGATGATTGTGGATGTCTATTCTATTATGTTTTCAATGTAATGTAAAAGGAGGGGAATAAATTCATATTTTAAAAAATAGTGATCAATATAAAAATAATTATTCAATAATTCATCATAGTTTGAAATTTGGACTCACATTTCTTAAGAAACCACATCGTAATGAGGTTTATAATATAATTAGTTTTTTAGCCTACATGGTTCCATTGAAAATATGATAATGATTTTATATTCGTTAATTCCCTAATATAATCTGTTAGTTTTGAAACTTGTGATGAAATATTGAACAAATAAATGGGGAGAGTAGGTAATGAGAGTCATATTCATATTGATTATATCTAGATAGAGAGAATAAGAAGTTTCAAAACATTATAATTAATGTAAGAAGATATTGGAAATAATATGAAGTTTCAATACTTCTTAATTATAATAAGAAGGTTTTAGATAGTATTTGAAGTTATAATATTTACAATTTAAAAGATAAAAAATGATAAATATGACCTTCAATATATTAAATACCAGGAAAGAAGTCATGATACATTATAAAATATTTAATATCATGAAATTAGGTGAAATCAAATATTTATGGTCTCATGATAATAGTAATGATATTACTTGATGCATATTTTCTTAATGGATAAAGAGGATGGTCATAAAAAGGTGATGGATTTCAGTCAGACCAAAATCCAAAACATTTAAATCATTGGAGAAATATGTTGATGACCATCATATTCAGAAAAGAAATAAGACATTTATATTAACCCATATGATTCATTATATCATTATATTCATGAGAGATTGAATTTTTTATACAAAATAATCATTAGTATGGTATTCCAAAGAGAAGGAAGTTGCTGAATTTCAAGCTTCTGATATTGTCCATTAGATTCGATATACCATCATAATCATCATAGGAAGATTTTTTTTTCATTAGGTGTTGTTAATACCAATGATATAAAATAGAAGTATATTTTCATATGTCCAATATGAAAATAATGTCAGATATTTATCAACAATTTAGTTAAAATTTTACAATATGTTGAATGAAATTTTTTTCATTCATGTGGGTCAATATAAAATAAATAGAAGAATATATTGTCTTAAATTTTCCTTCATCATAATGTGATTAGATCCAAATTTCAATAAGAATGGACAATTGGAATCAGACTATGGTTTTTAATGAAGATTAATGTTGTGTATTCCTTTATACATGCAATTTGTATAGTGTATCATAAGGAGAATATAGTATTATGAAAATTGGAATTGGACTGATGTTTTAATAGAAATTATAAAGTAAGGCATAAGTTGTTAGAAGTTTCAATATGTTTTTGGAAGATTTAACTATTGTGGGTAAAGATAATATGCACCCAAATATCCTGGAGGGTTAAGGATTTGGGTAAAAAAATTAGTAAACAAATTCATGAATCCCTCAAAAAATATTAGATGACTACACAAGGGGAAATGATTTGAAATTTTATATGATAAATGTATATTTCATTAATATTATGGATAAGTAAGATTTTTGAACAATTTTCTAGAGAGATGATGTTTCCAAATTTTCATTCTTGAACAATTCATTCCAATCATATGATTTCAATGTATTCAACTGATCATCTAATTCGTCTGATTATTATATTCAGTTAATCATCATATTCAGATGATTATCATAGTCATCTGGTCATCATATTAAGAATGATAATCTGATTTGGATTTATAAATAAATATTGAAGTCATTCCATAATTTTCACAACTATATTCTGACATATATATATATTTTCTATGTTAAGCAATTGGACTATGATAATTATACTAGGAAATCGGATTGGGTTTTACAAAAATGTCTTGGATGTTCTTACCAACATCTAGGTAAGAAATTTATGAATTGTTTTAAAAGATCATATTGTAAAATTCTATTAATAAGAATCATATTTTGTTTGTTATAAAAAAATTGATTAACATCTTTCTGTTACTTGAATCACATGCTCTTTTTATTGATCAGAGAGCTACGTGAGTGTAAGGTTATGTCATAATCATTGTAATCTACAAATAGGATGGTATTATTGTTTATTTTTGGTTATTTGATTATTTCTTAACCATACCAAGTATGTATCTACGTTTATTGATTACTGACCCTTGTAAATTCATATGTTTCTATGGATGTGTGTTTGAATTGTTTCAGAAAGGATATAAATCATTAACATGAAGTGACGTTTTTTTATAAGTAAGGAAACATAAAAGATAATGTTATCATTGATTTACCCCTCCCCCATCTTAGTGGTAAAACTATCCTAACAAGTAAATTTCATGATGAAAATCCTTGATCATGTACACAACATTGATGAAGAAAACTCTTATAATAAATGTGAAATTTTTTTCAAAATAAGAATTTACTCTTTCCATTAAAAACATTTAAAATGGAATACATTATTAAATATTAAAATTTTCATTTTTTAAATAATAAAATGATAGGGAGGAATTCCCTTTGAAACTAAAATGTTTTTTCAAAGATACATTCACCAGGAAATATATAATAGATATTCATTTTTTATGAAAAAATATCGCACAAATTTTTTTAATGAAATTCCATTTATAAATAATTATTAAATTCAATTTAGTTGAAAATTACTATTTAAAATAATCAATAATGAAGAAATTTTATAAAATTTTTAATCATTTCATTAGAATAAATTTATTTGAAAACTTCTCATAAAAAAACTGTTTACTACAACCATTTTTGTAAAACCCACACAAGAAAAAGGATGAAAAACCCATTCATTCATTAGTGGTGATGATAAGTATTATAGTCACTTTTAGTATTATAAAATATGATTTTTTTTGGTAAAATATAGATATGTATGAAAAAGATTTATGTTCTTATATTGGGAATCATTATATTCAATGATGTCTTTTTAAAGAAAACATAATCCCAAAAACAAAAATATAATAATAATGAAATAGATTAATATCATCAATGTTAATAGAAATCATTCAAACTTAAAAAATAAATTCTTAGAGAAAGGATACTTGTATGATCAATGACATGAAAAAACCATTAGAATCTTTTAAAGAGGACTTAATATGAAACCTCGATAACTATTAAAAAAACACTTAAAGAAGAAAGAGAAAGAAAATTAATCTCAAATACCATAACTAAAAAATAAATCATTATAAAAAAAATTGTTCAGCATATAAACTATATAGAAAAATTGGTTCACAAAGTAGAACGTTTTTCAATGAAGAGAGTATGAGACAAAAATAACTTAACTTATTTCCCTACTAATTTTATCACACTAAATTCATAATAAACACCATAAATCTATTAATAATATATATTAGATAAATATTCTTCTCTATAAAATATTTATAAAAATTATTTTAATTATTTACTATCAATATAGTGGTTCATTATTTGTTATTCTGAAACGTGACTGTTTACACTTTTAAATGTCTACAACATATCTTGTAAAATTAATTTTGGAACCTCATATTTGATACAATGTTCATAATTATCTTATTACATATCATTCTATAATATATATCCCAATACAATTTATCATATTCCATTTTCATCCCATGAGATTTTTTATTATGAGTTCTGAAGATGAAGCAAAATAAAATCTTATTTCTGCAATTTTTTATGAATGGATATGATATATTTTTAGCATGTTTAGTTATTAAAATTGTTGATATAGTATAATTAAAAAAAATAGTGTATTATGAAATTTTATTAATATTATATAACATTCTTACTCATTACCTTTATAAATATTATAAATTCACTTAAGTCGATGGTAAATTAACCCAAATAAATGTATGTCATTATGAACAAATGGGTTAAGAAGTGTTATTAAAAATTGTTAATAATAAAATTTTCAGAATCTTATGACAGTAATATATATCATATATGTAACCCCCCGACCCTAGTTACCCAGAGTCGGTACATTGTTTTAATACATTGTAATGATTACAAGGAATCATGTCCCGAAGGAACGATCAGTTTAGCAGTCTTTGAAAATATATTACATACATTAACATTACATTAAAATTTCAAACATAAAAAACAACATAGATAGTTATTTGATAATTCCATTATTCCCTTTAGTTTAACCATGTATATCAATCATAATACACTTCTTGGAATCCTGGGAAAATGAATCATAAGAAAGGGGAGAGCTCAAACGCTCAGTAAGGGTAAGAAATACAGTGGAAGATATCATAAATATTAAGCATGGTGAATAATTGAAAACACATTTCTTTACCAATGATAAACATGATTACTTTTATGGAAGGAATATGATCTAAAAAAATTCCATAATAAAATATAATCATGGGTATTTTAATAGTCGAATGACCACCTGAACCATCAATATTATTTTCATAATAAGGGAATGTATAATCCCAAACATTCTGAAACATTTTGTCAAGGCATCGGCCAAGACATCAAGAATTGATTAAGGTCTCAGCCAAAACCTTATATCAAAATTTTGAATGGCCTCGGCCAATTCCACGTCTAATTGTATCATGAGACCTACCGATGCATCGAGGAGCTGTAGCGGGCTCCACCCGTTATTTACTAAGTCCAATACATTCCTCATATGGAAAGGTTGTAATATAACATAAAAATTTGTATTAAAACTAGCATACCAAATGTCAATACTTTAATGATAAACCATGAATGGTATAAAAATAGAACACCCACAGTCAAACATATCACAAAACCATCAATAGAATATAAAATATTTGTATCATAATAAATCAGCTTCAAACAAGTTTAAAATCCATCAATGGTTTTTGACATTGATGAAAATGATTTTTAATACTCTTTGAGAGAAATATCTCTTTCTCATGAAAACATTTAAAAGTCACACAATTTAACCAGGAAGATATTTAAAGAGATTTTTGAATCAAAGTGTCCAATACCACTATGAATATTTTCAAAGGAATTACCATTTTGAAAACATTCATGTCCACATAAATAAATCATTAAAATCCATTTTGAAATCATGGACATTAATGAAAATGATTTAGAAGAATAAATATTTAAAACATTTGAAGTTATGTTTTAGTAAAAATTCCCATAAAAAGAATCCCTTTGAGAACTCTTTTATGAAACAAAGATGTGGGTTATAAATTGGTCCTGGTAGATACTTATGTCAAAACAACCTCGGATAATAAAGAGTTTGTGAAATAAACCCTTACATCATTGTAATCAATCGAGTCGTATGAACAATAGTCAATAAAAAAAATTAATCACAAAATATAATGAATATAAAAAGAATCATGATAATATATATCAAATGGCAGTACACAATACACCAAATGCAATAAATAAGTGGCGACAAATGGAAATCTCACAGAATTAAAAGTGAGATAAGAAACCCCTTACCTTGCACTTTACCTTGGTCAAGGGTACGTTTAACCACATGTATGAAAATCATAGTATGTTGTTAAATTATAAAAAAACCATATTAATATTTATGATATCATAAATGATTCATTTATGACATTATACTACCCATTTAATAATAATCTCCATGTTAAATTAACATTTCGAGTAATAATCGCTTTTTTTATCATACATGTTTTAACTTGTTACTCTTGATTGCATCACTTAGATAAATATTTAAATACTTCCAGAATATAAAACATGATTTATATATCATATATATTTAGATTATAAATATGTATAACAGACATATGTATGATATGAAAAACACCATTTATGGAGACGGTAGTCTGTACGTACGCATAAATGTTGTTTCCGTTTTCATATCGTATTGAATAGAACTAAGTAAATAAGCTATATGTAAGTAAACACACATATATATATCTCCAGTAGCATTATTATTTCATATATTACATACTTATTATTAATATATATTTTTATAATTTTTGATGAATGGTGAACATGGAAATGAATCCCACCGCGTCTGGGAGATGGCAATCCGTACGTACGCACGAGCGACAATATCAATTCCATAAAGGTGTGGAATTGGATGGTATATTAATTTTAAAGAGACATTATCATGTTATTTTCAATATTTATATACATATTACTTATCATTATATCCATCCAAATAACATAGTGGTGGATAACAAATTACACCACGACGTGGAGACGGTAAGCCGTATATACACACGCATGGTGATATTATCATTCATAATATGCATTGAATAATGAATATAGTTGTTCCATATTTATAATAATATCACATTATATAGAAGATATAGGATTTATTATTTTATAATGTAAATAACAAAGCAAGAAGAAGTGGAAGAAGAAAAAAACTTGAAAGAGGGTGGTGAAATTATTACCTCTTCTTCGGGTTCTTCCTTTTGATTTGATAAAAAGGGCTCCTTAAGTTGGATTTATAACTAAATAATGCCTCTATGATGAATTTGGGATAGTTTAGATGATATGTTGGAAGAGGTTGGTCAAGACAAATGTCTTTGGAGGTGTGAAATTAAGAGAAGGGGAAGTGCCCTTTTATAAAAGGGGTGAGGGGATCCTTAGGAAAAGCTAGAAATATTATTTTATAATAAAATAATTTCCGTTTTCTAATGGTTCCAAAATGAATTATTTAAAGGCTAAGGTGTGCATGCGCCAAACACCACTCAAACAATCGGTTTTAGACATTTTTGGGTCAGTATATTAACCATAACTTTTAGATTTAACTCTTAATTAAATAGTTTGACATTTACCATGTCACTTTGTATTTTTATATTATATAGTTAATATACTTACTATATACTGCCAATAGAACCACGATAGGTTAATTAATGTAATATATATTATTATATAAGTCTTTTGGCTGAACCATAGATTTTTATGACCATTATAATACTTAATAATATAATATTTGTTTTAAAAACTATTTTATGTCAATTTTGACACTATTTGGTATCTGTTTTTTGTTAAAATAATAATAGCATGATTAATTCAAAAAAAAATACATTGAATCAATTATAACATGTCAAATTCACCTAGAAAATTCGTTGATGTCATACAAAAATTTAAATTATATTTATGTTAATATTTATAATACCATTTATTTTATTCCTTCATTGATAAGATAATTACTGCATCATCATTGTTTCATTAATAAATGTAATTATTTAATCGCTATAAATTATAAATAAAATATCATTATGTAGAAAATATTTTTATCTTTCTAATTAATTGTTATATTTTAATTTATCTTATGTATAATCCTATATTAAAAATGGTTTAGTTATTAAACGTTGATTTGAACTCTTTTAACTCTTCTTTAAATAAAACAATAATAAATGTCTTAATCTAATCAATGTGGACATAAGTGGTCATATTTTATTCCTAAGGTTGTTTGAGGTCGAATTACACTTATCCAATAGAATCAGGACATTTTTTAAGGTAATAATATATCATTTTTACACTTAATTATCCTATTTACTTTTAACCGAGGTAAATAAAAGTAAAAAAGTTACTATTCCCCAGAAATTATTTTTATCATATTGAACCACTTTTTAATCCTTAATATTAACCGTGTATCTCGGATTTTTGAAATTCTACTCATAGAAGTGGAAAATTATGTTTTATGTGAATTCTTAAATTCTCCTGGGAGGTGGGTACAAGACGGTGAAATGTTCAATAAAATTTTTATATTTCAAAATTTATTATAAATTGACTCCAATTAATTACATTGAACTTATATAGGTATTATATATCTATTTTTACCTAAAAATTTTTAAATTAAATAAATAATTATTTAAATAAAATTTTGGTTTTAAACTATAACTCAGTGGTTTTTACTATTCATCAAAAATTGAAAGTTTACAGAAAAATACCCAAAATTTACCCTAAGCTAATTTAGATATTCTGAATCCAAAAATTAATTCTATTTTACCAAATTAAAAACATAGAAGTTTCATTTATTAATTAAAAATTAATTCCCGTTGTTAAGACCAAAAGGCATATTTTTAAGAAACAATATCTATTAAATGATTGACACTTGTTTATATCAAATATCAAAGTGAAATTACTTAAAATGAACATCAATGGATTTAACTGTAAAAATATAATATATTTATACTTCCAACCCATTAAAATTTATAATTTAACACTATGAATAATTTTGATTAAAAAGGATGTTTTAGTTAAAATATAGTTTTTTCACCATTCACCGAACTACGAAAGTTATGAGAAAAACACCAAAAATTTATTGAAACTAAATTCTTATGTCCCAATTATAAAGAAGAAGTTTATTATGTCAAATTGAATATATAAAAGATTAAAATATTGGATTTAGAAAGGGTTCACCATTAAATGGCGGTAAAAGTGAATTTTTTGAACAATACTTATTTTATCTGAAAAAAATCAATTAATTCTTGAATTATGTCTAAGAAACTCATAATATGGATTTTAAAATTATATGGATTATATATAGTTCAAAATTTAGTTAATACTATTCATAACCTCTTTTTAATGGATAGTTTGGTATGTTGTGGTGCGTGTGAACTCGGTGTTGTGTACAGTGCAAGTTATTGAATAACATTGAAGAAATAATATACTTGGAAATCTTGGGATGTTACATTCTTCCCTCCTTCAATAAATTGTGACCTCCCAATTTGAAATTGTTCTATGAAAATAAAATGTTGAAAATAGAAAGTACGATTGTGGGAAAACCCACATTAGAAATTGGGTTAATAAAATTTAGTCTTAATAAGAGGAAAAAGAGAATGTGAGAGTCACCACCAAATTATGATCTCGATTAGGAGAACATTGGTGGAAATTAGAGTCACATAATTAGAGGAAAAAGATAAATATTTATTGGGAGTGATTGAGGTCATCAATCACAAAACATTTTATAATTGTGGTCCTCAAAGCCACCAATCTATGATAATTTAAAATACCATCGGTTCAACAAAACGTAAGGTATTAAGATAACACATTTTTTGGATTTCAGATTCCTTACCTAAAGTTTAAGAATTTATTTCTTCATAGAATAAGAGAATAAAGAAATGTATACTTTTCAAGTAGAGTTCCATAATTTAACTAATTTCTACCACAAACTCATCTTTCACTCTAAAAGATAATAGAACATAAACAAATATTCTATTTATCCTATTCGTATAGGGTTCAAAAAAATTGATTTTATAATTCATCTACCAGACCCTCTAAAAAACTACATTATTCATTCAAGGACATCACGTGGGTTAGTGATAGGTGATACACCGTTGTCTTCCTTCGGTTGTGGGTTGAAGTTTCACGGCCTTTCCGGACGCGACG
Organism: Viscum album; assembly: GCA_963277665.1. Classification (NCBI taxonomy): domain Eukaryota; kingdom Viridiplantae; phylum Streptophyta; class Magnoliopsida; order Santalales; family Viscaceae; genus Viscum; species Viscum album. Next base: position 2,007,224,712 of record OY728148.1, on the reverse strand, counting down.
GGTTTCCTCCCGACCTCCTGGTTTTCCTTTTTATGGAAATCCAAAAATAACCTTAATAATAGAATCCAATTTCAAACCTAATCCATTCCATCCTTTAGAATTATCCGAAATACTTATATCCAAACTCTCAGTCCAAAATTTATAATGAAGAAAAACACATTTAGGATCCTTTTTTCTAGGTAATAACATGTTAACGCCTTCATCATGTAATCTTTTTCAACACCAAAACATCCTGATTTACCAAAATCAACCATCTCTTATTCCAAAATCACTACCTCATTATCAGGACCATATTAAGGAGTACCTTTCCTTCAACCATGTATTTTCCAAAAAGTGTAGCTTACTATTTGGTCAGCTTTCTTAGAACCATGTTATCTCAAATCCTCAATAAAATAGTAATGTAGTACAATACTTATTTATCTCAATAATTCATATAACAAGTATACTATTGATATAGCACTCAAATGAAATAAAAACATAAGAACACTAGTAATTACTCTTCATATGAGGTAGTATCATTACTTGATTGTAATCCAATAACATCATTTGCGGTATACTCTTATGATTTAGACATTGGTTCACGTAGTGTCCCAACTCCTTGCAGATGAAGAATTGTACATTTAAAACATTTTTCTTACCCTTTCAGTCACATACATGGTGTCCTTTTTCTACACACTTACAACAAACTCCAATTCCCTTCAGGTATGTTCCAGGGTGTTTCTCCCAACAGTTATCACATATGGGAAAATTCTTCTTTTCCCTCTTCGCTTTATCCACATTTCTCTCTTCTGTCCTTTTCTTCCATTTATTCCCTTCAAATCCATATGATTTAGAGAATTCTTTAATTATCTTATTAACACATGATATAATCTCTTCACGTGTTGAGAATACATGGGAGACTATGTCCATTCTTAATGTTGGTTTAATACCATGAAAGATATGATCCTTCTTACTCTTTGGATCATACGTATTACTAGAGTTCACATTCCTTCTATTGGGTTCCATTTCTATACAATGTCATACACTATGTCAGTTTATGAATTGCAATGAATAATTCCAATATTGTAAAATACATAACAAAAATTGAATAGTTTGTGGATATTATCCATAAAAAAAATTTCTTTGAGGAGGTATATATTTGTAGATCCTTCATAATTATTTGTAAATAAAATGAGAATTAACCTAGGAATATCCCCCGGGAGTGTCGTAACCAAGAGTGCCGCAAGGCCCGTTGTCGTGAACCAGTTCTCATTAGAGTCTAGATCAAAGAACTATTTTTAGCTTTTACCCCAAGGTACATCTGTGCCAGAGCCATCTCTACCTGCTCATATCCAGACATGGATGTATTTGCTTGGAAAACTCACAAAATCTCTACATTACCAAAATTCTAGGAAGTTCTTCTATAGTAATCCTCAAAGTCTATCTTAGGGTAATGTGCTCTAATCAGAATTTTTATAAATCTAGTTTCCAATGTTATTGTTAACCTACCTATGATACCTACTATAATGCCCCGACCCCAGTTACCCAGCGTCGATGCATTATTTTAATACATTGGAATTATTACAAGGAATAAAGTCCCTAAGGACTGATCATTTTAGCATTCATGGAAAATAGATTACATACAATAACTTTAAATTAAAATTTCAAACATAAAACACAACATAGTTATTTCTTTGAGAACACCATTATTTCCTTTTTCTTAACCCTGCATATCAATCATAATACACTTCATAGAATCCTGGTAAAATTAAACATAAGAAAGTGGTGATCTCAAACGCTCAGTAAGGGTAAGCAATAAAGCAGAAGATAACTTAAATACTAAGCATGGTGAATAATTGAAAACACGTGAATTTACCAATAATAATCATGATTAATTTTATGGCAGGAATATAAGAAAAATAAATAATTCTACAATAAAACATAATCATGGGTATTCCACTAGTCGAATAACCACATGAACCATCAATATTATTTTCAAAATGAGTTAATGTATAATTCCAGACATTCTGAAACATTTTTTCAAGGCCTCATCCATGACATATAAAAATGATTAAGGCCTCTTCCAAAAACATATATCAAAATTGGGAAAGGGCTCAGCCAATTCCACATCTAATTGTCTCATGAGACCTACTGATGCATCAAGGAGCTATAGCGGGCTCCACCTGTCACATACTAAGTCTAATACATTCCTCATATGAAAAGTTTGTAATATAACATAAACATTCGTATTAATACTAGCATTTGAAATGTGAATACTTTAATCATAATCCATGAATGGTATAAAAATATCACATCCACATTCAAAAATGTCACAAAACCATTAATATAATATGGAAGATTGGTATCATAATAAATCAACTTTAAACCAGTTTAAAATCCATCAAAGGATGTTGACAAATATGAAAATGATTTGTAATACTCCTTGAGAGAAATATTTCTTTTTCATGATAACATTTAAAAGTCACACAATTTAAATAGGAATATATTTAAAGAGATTTTTGAATCAATGTGTGCCATACCACTTTGAAACTTTTCAAAGGAATTAACTTCTTAAAAACATTCATGTCCACATAAATAAATCCTTAAAACCCATTATGAAAACGTGGATAATAATAAAAACAATTTAGAAGAATGAATATTTAAAATGATGATTTCGTAAAAATTCCCTTAAAAAGAATCCCTTTGAAAACTCTTTTATGAATCATGGATTTTGATGATAAATAGGTCACATTATATACTTACGTAAAAACAACCTCGGATAATAAAGATATTGTGAAATTAACCCTTACCTCTTTGTAATCAATCGAGTCATATAAACAGTAGTCCATAACAAACAAATTAATCATATAATATAATGAATATAAAAATAATCATGATAATATATATCAAATGGCAGTACAAAATACACCACATTCAATAAATATGTGGTGAAAAAATGGAAATCTCACGGAATTAAAAGTGAGATAAGAATCCCCTTACCTTGCACTTTCCTTTGGTCGAGGGTATCTTTAACCTCCTGTATGAAGATCATAATATGTTATAAAATTATACCAGAACCATATAAATATTTTTGATATCATACATGACTCATTTATGACATTATACTACCCATTTAATAATAATTTCCATGTTAAATTAACATTTCAGGTAATTATCGCTTTCTTTATCGTACGTGTTTAAACATGTTAGTCTTGATTGTATCAATTAGATAATGATTGAAATACTTACAGAATATCAAACATGATTTATATATCATATATATTTACAATATAAATATGTATAATAGACATATATATGAAATGAAAAACACCGTTTAAGGATACGGTAGTCCGTACGTACTCATAAATGATGTTTCCATTTTCATATCGTATTGAACAGAACTAAGTGAATAAGATATATGTAAGTACATATATATATATATATATATATATCCAGTATCATTATTATTTCATATATTACATAATTATTAGTAATATATATTTTTATAATTTTCAATGATTGGTGAACGTGTAAATGAATCTCATCGCGTCGTGGAGACAGTAATCCGTATGTATGCACGAGCGACAATATCATTTCTATAAAGGTGTATAATTGGATGGTATATTAATTTTATGGAGATATTATAATCTTATTTACATTATTTATATACATATTACTCATCATTATATCCCTCTAAATAACATAGTGTTGAATAACAAATTACACCACGGCGTGGAGATGGTAAGTCGTACGCATGCACACATGGTTACATTATCATTCATAAGATGGATAGAATACTGAATATAGTTGTGCCATATTTATAATAACATCACATTATATAGAATATACTGGATTTATTATTTTAGAATGAAAATAACATATAAATAAGAAGTGGAAGAAGAGAAGAACTTCAAAGAGGGTTGTGAAATTATTACCTCTTCTTCGGGTTCTTCCTTTTGATTTGATCAAAAGGGGTCATTATGTTGGATTTCTGACTAAATGAAGGCCTCTAGAATGAAGGTATGATAGTTGGTAGGATATTTGGGCAGATGTGGGCCGAGCCAAATGGCTTTGGAGGTGTGAAATTAAGAGAATGGGAAGTTCCCTTTTATAAGAGGGGCGAGGGGCACCATAGGAAAAGCTAGAAATATTATATTATAATAAAATACTATTCTTTTTATAATGGCTTTAAAATGGAATAATTAAAGGATATGTGGTGGATGGGTCGAAAACAACTCAACCAATATGTTTTAGATAGGTTTGGGTCACAATATTAACCATAACTATTAGATTTATCTCTTAATTAAATAGTTTGACATTTATCATGTCTCCTTGTATTTTTATATTATATGGTTAATAAACTTACTATACACTTCCAATATAATCACAATTGGTTCATTAATATCATATATATTATTATATAAGTCTTTTAGACGAACCTTAAATTTTTAGGACCATTATATCAATTAATAATATAATATTCATTTTAAAAACTATTTAATGTCAATTTTGACACTATTTGGTATTTGTTTTTTGTTAAAATAATAACAGCATGATTACTTCCAAAACAATACATTCAATCAATACTAACATGTCATATTCACCAAGAATATTTGTGTATGTCACAAAAACATTGAAATTAAATTTATTTTAATATTTATAATACCATTTATTTGATTCTTTCATTAATAAGGTAACTACTACAACATCATTGTGTCATTAATAAATTAAATTATTTAATACTTAAAAATTATAAATAAACTATCATTATGTATTAAGCCTTTTTATCTTTCTAATAAATATTTTTAGTCAAATTTATCTTATGTATAACCCTATCTTAAAAATGGTTTACTTATTAAACATTGATTTTAACTTTTTTAACTCTTCTTTAAATAAAATAATAATAAATTTCTTAATCTAATCGAAGTGGACCTAAAGATTCATATTTTATTCCTAATGTTGTTTTAGGTCTAATTATACTTATTTAATAGAATTAGGACATGTTTAAAGGTAATACTAATATCATTTTCACCATTACATACCCTCTTTACTTTTAACCGTGGTAAATAAAAGTGAAAATTTACTATTCACCAACAATTATATTTATCTTTCTGAACCACATTTTCCTATTTGATATTATCTGTGTCTCTCAGATTTTCAAAATTCCACTCACAGAAGTGGTAAAATTATGTTTTATGTGAATTCGCAAATTCTCCTAGGAGGTGGGTAAAAGATGGTGAAAAGTTCAATAAAATATTTATATATCTAAAATTATAATAAATTGAATCCAATCAATAACATTGAAATTATATAGGTATTATTTATCTATTTTGACCTAATATATATTTAAATTAAGTAAATAATTATTTAAATAATATTTCGGTTTTAAACAATAACTTAGTGTTTTTCAGTATTCCTCAAAAATCGAATGTTTTTCAGAAAAATACCAAAAATTCACCCTAAGCTAGTTTCAATATTCCACATCCAAAAATGAAGTTCATTTTTCCAAATTAAAAATATATAAGTTTCATTTATTAATTTAAAATTAATTCTCGTTGTTAAGACCAAAAGGCGTATTTTAAAGAAACAATATCTATTAAAAGATTGACACATGTTTATGTCCAATCTCAAAGTGAAATTACTTAAAATTACCAGAATTGGATTAAATGGTAAAAATATAATCTATATATACTTCCAAACCATTAAAATGTATAATTTAAGACTATAAATTATTTTGATTAAGAAAGTTGTTTTCAGTTAAAATATAGTATCTTTCACTATTCACCCAAATATTAAAGTTATCAGAAAAACACCAAAAATTTATTGAATCTAAATTATTATGTCCCAATTCTAAAGAAGAAGTTTATTTTGTCAAATTTAATATATAAAAGTTTCAAATATTGGATTTAATAATGGTTCACCATTAAAATGCGGTATAAGTACATTTTTTTTAAAAACATCTTTTATCTGAAAAAAATCAATTAGTTCTTAAATTATGTCTAAGAAACTCATAATATGGATTCTAAAATCATAAGGATTATATATAGTTCAAAATTCAGTTAATACTATTCATAACCACTTTTGAACAGCTAGTTTGGTAAGTTGGGTGCGCTTGAACTAGGTGTTACGTGTAGTGAAAGTTATTGAATTACTTTTAAGAAATAATGTACTATAAAATATTTGGGTATTTCAATATATCTCAAAAAAATACAATATTATAACTAAAAAATTAGGGGTGGTGTTGATAATGGAATTCTATCATTTATGGAGGCGGTAGTCCACACATACACATGTTTAACGAACCAATTTCTTAATGAATGGATATAGTGATGAAATATGAAAATTTATATATTAAAAATTATAATAATGATATAAATATAATATAATAATATTATTTAAAATTTCATTTCAATTCATGTTATGTGGTTATGATTAATAAAACACAACATTGAAGGATGTGGTGGTCCACACACACACATTATTAATGATTTCATCCCATAATAAATAGATGGAATGAAGGTAAATGATTTTTTTCATTTTATAATTCTATGATAGATATAATCTTCAAAATTATTCCTAAATCCTATCCTTCATAACATGCCTACTAGGCTATGATGAAAAAAAACCACAATATATTATAGAGGTTGTAGTTTGTGCATACACATGAGCTATGAGTTTGTTTTTCTTAGTGGATGATATGAAATTAATGAATAAATATTTTAATATTAATATAATGAAATTTATGTACATATAAGATATTTAATTAGTTATATTAGTAAATTTAAGGGATTATGAGAAGAATAATATTAAATAATAAATAATAAGAGGAGATTAATACCATAATAACCTAGTCTTAATGTACATAGATAATACATTGGTTTTGAGGAACAAAAAAACATTAGAAAAATGGATTCCCAAAGACCATATTAGTCTAGATACTTTGTAATATTGGAATTATATTCATTAGTACATGAGTGGGATACATTATCTCCCATTTTGTTCTTCAAGACTAGCACCCACTTAGACATATCATACATAATATTTATCTTTATGACTTGGGGAAGGAAACAAAAAATGGCATGATATCAGATTTTCAGTAATGGTAAACAAGGTAGATATGTATGTTTGATAATGATCATAAGGTAACTAGAATGGGATTATAACATTATAAGATCATACCATTTATACCAAAGATCATTAACATGAATCATGGAATAAGGATTAGCAGTTCATTAGACATGAATAATATAAAAATAAAAAGAGAAAGCCAAGAAATCATAACATAGGTTTAAGATGTGGAATTTTGTAATACAACTTACCATGTAATATAATTACCTATAATCCAATGGTTGTTGATATAACCTATCAGGGAACTTCATGGGGACAACACCTACTGGGTGGGACACACTACCATCCATATTCCCGGACTTTTCCTTATAAGGGAGAAGGTTCCCCATATTTTTATAGTTGATCAGGTGTACCCATCATCCCATAGTAGATTAGGTTTCCCCATCTTCCCATATTCATGGGTTCTACATCTACTAGGCATGATAGACCACCATCCGCAGTCACAATCCTTTCCTTATAAGGATTCTATTTTCCCCATTTTCTCATACTAGATCAATCCCTTTGAATTGATTCCCTTCATTATCTCATGAGATATATATCCTTATCTAATTAATTATAGGGTGATATAGTTCATTCCCATCACATAATAAAATCATATATACACGTGCCACAATATAGTCAAACGTGCATCATATCAAGACCCATAAAACGATATGGGTTATATAAACTTCAAATCATAACCCATGAAATGAAATGGGAATGAAAAACATTTAATCACATCATAACCTAGGTAAAATATATATTCTTAATAATAATTTTATCCTATATTCACACATTAAAGGAAGTGGGTTTCATAATCATATATCATGGTTTAACCCTTTTAGAATATGTGGGTTTCAAAATAATTTATCATGATATAACCCATTAATGTGAAATAAGTTTCATAATCACATATCCTATAAAAAATGAATTAGATTAAAAATAATATAACTCATGAAAAAAAATGATCTTTCATAAAAATAATTACATAAAACATAATCCATTCAGATAGAGAATATGAATGGATCCTTGGGGTAATTTCCTTGAAAGGAATGTTTGACATCAATGAATGTTATCTTAGATGGAAAATAATGTTGAAATATCTTTTAAAAATTGTTCTTAATTAAACTATCATTTATTATTTGAAAATATCATTCTAAAATATAAAAAAATTTGAACATAATTTTCTATGAAAATAATTTGAGAATTTTAATAGAAGGCCTGAAATCATTTTTTATCCACATTCCTGGAAAACGTATAAAAGAAGATTTAAGTCATTTGGAATACCATTTTCCTTGAAAACATTTAAAATAATATAGAAAACATTTTGTAACCCATTTTTCCTAAAAATATGTAAGATAATATTTGATATCATTGAAATATCTTTCTTTGAAAACATCCTTTTATATATATATAAAATATTCCTAGAAAATAATTCAAAACATTTATTTAGATAAAACAATTTTTGAAAATACATTTTATTTGAAATTAATTTTAATATAAATAAATTTATAGAATATTGGGAAAAAATTTCATTTAAAAATTATTAACTTTTTAACTTACAAATTAAGCATTAAAGAAATGATGGTCATGCCACAGGGTAATACTATTCTTGCCTAACTTTTCTTTTACATCGTAAAAGTTCAAAAAAGTGCTCTGATCATAAAATGAGAAGAATATACCTTATAAAATATATTTTTAAAAATTTAATACTTGTGTAAAAATTTCCCATAAAAATCATAGGATAATGGTAATAATTGTCTGAAAATATATTAACAAAACATGAATTTGAAATAAAAATTATTTCCCACTGAAAAAATAAATGAAGTCATATTTTCATAGAAAACTGTTCTTAAAAATCATGATAAAGGATTAGACTTAAACTATAAACTATTACCACTTTTGTAAAATTAAATAATAATGAAATAATAAAATTAAAAAATATTAAAATATCATTATAATACACCTTTTTTTATGTAACATTTAAAAAGTAATTATATACAACTCATATAAAAATATAGGTTCATAACATGGTACTTATCTCAAAGAAGGAAAACTGAGGAAAAATTACTTTACCGATTTGCTAACTTTTGAAATATAACCCCCAAGAATGAAAGATAATAAATTGGATATGTAAGTATCCATTATTTAAGTATAAAGACCTTATAATACATCAATTGTAAGTATACATACCACAAAAACAAAATGATTTACGAATAAGGAATATATATGAGGGAAACAAAACGTGAGATTAAACACCCTTACCTTAAGTCATGAAATTCTTTGTACTCATTCAAAACTAATTTAAAATAAATATAGTTTATTATAAATCTATTAATGAACCATATTATTATATATAATATCATATATTATTTTTATGGCTTTATATTAAACCTTTCTTAACAACTCCTTGTTAATGTTACGTTATGGGTAAAATTATCTTTATTTTCATATATGTTTTGACTTTTTATTATTAATACAATTAATTATATAATGATTAAATAATTTAAATAATTTAAAAAATGGTATAAATATCATATATATTCAGTATATATGTATATATAATAATCAATATAATATAGATGTTTGAAATGGAATACACTATTCAGCGAAACGGTAGGTCATACATAAGAATGAATGTTGTTTACGTTTTATTTTAAAATTGAAAGAAAGAAAGTAAATGAAAAATATTTATATATATATTATAATTAATTTATCATTATTTTTTCATATATATAATATATTTAACAAAATCCATTTTTAACACATTCCATGTAAGGTATGAACGGCTCACATCACTTTGAGGAGATGGTAGTCTACACGTCCTCAATATACATTATTGTACATAATAAAAATAGAATTTATAACCTTGTGTATCATATAATTATTCTATAACAATAAATAAAATATAAATATCATTTATAAAAAATAAAAATATAGTGTACATCTTAATTTCCAACTGTGAGATATAGTGAAGGAAAAAATGGACAAAATCGTTCCATGTGGTGGATGTTCGTCATACACAAGAACAATATGTTCATTACAAATTATATGGAAGTGTGTATGAGTGTATGTGAAAACATTATAATAATAAAATATAACTGTATATGTTATTATTGTTTTATTATATAACCATAAAATATGAATAATTTGTTTTCAGAAAATAGAAAATAAAGAAACAAGCTTGATGAAGGATATTACCTCTTCTTTGGGTAACTCCTATTACGTTGCAAAAAAAGGCTTCCTTGGATGTATTTATTCCCAAAGGGGGAATATAGTTGTAAGGGAGGGGGTTTTGGGATCTATTTGTGAAAATATTTTTTGATCTAATGTGACTAGAAAGGTGTGAGGAAGTTGTAGGGGTGAGTGCATTTATATGGCATAAGAGTGGCATTCTTGTAAATATCTGGAAAAGGAATTCCACCCACATTTTTATTATTCCAAGTGGTTATAATAAATTATCAATGTTTATCCAAGATATTATAGTGTTTAATATTTGAATAAAATGGTCTTTTCACAAATTTGAGGGTCAATTTTTCTGTTAACTTCAAGGTTTAGTCCATTGTTAAGCTAATTTTTCTCTTAATCGTTGTAATTAATTTAAATTATATTCAAAAATATTTTTTGAAAAAAAAAACTAATTTTACCTTTTTAGACATTATGAATTATTATTTTTTTTAAAGGGAATTCATTTTTCAAAATTACAATTATATATGTTTTATAAACTAATTGAAAATTAATCTCATATGTGGGATGCCAATGCATGTTTTTAAAGTACAAATGTTCAAACCTTTTCAATGTTTTTATATCTAATTCCAAAGTGAAATTGATCCCAGTGACCTAAATTAGATTTATTGATGTATTATTGATATAATTATAATTTAAAACCCAATTTAAATATAATTTAACATTTTAAATAAATTATATGAAAACAGTTTTTAAATGAAATTATGTATTCTTAAATATATATAAAAATGAAACTTCACATGAAAATGCAAAAATATTACCCAGAACTAATATTTATGTAAGTATTTCAGAAAAAAGAATTTTATTTATATATATATAATTTATAAAATATCCAAAATTAATATTTAAAATAGGTTCTCTATTAGAAGGGGTATAAAAAACATTTATAAAAGCATAGTTTTTTATGTATGATATTGTGTTTGTACATATCTTATGCCTATAAAGTATATTAAATTAATAAAAAACATTTTATTGAATATATAAAATATATATTTAATTCATACTATTCATAAATATTCATTAGTTTAATTTATTATGATAATATTTCTTTTCTATCATAATTTTAGTTTTTTTGGACAATGTTCCCCTTATATAAAACTAGTTCTTACATTCATTTCTAATTAATTTTCAATCAATTATTTCAACAATGTATTTTAATATGTAATTTATTCCTATTAATAACCTCCGTCTTAATGTATAGTTTATATATTATTGTCTTAAATAATAATATTTTTAATAATATATTATTTTTTTTGTAAAACTCGATCACTCGAGTTATGAAAGTCATTGTGGAATGTCAATCTTTTGTGTGATGCAAGATAATATTGGTCTCCCATATATACCAAGCTAAATATTATTTTGAGTGTAGTGCATTATTAACTTAGTGTTTCATATAAATCGATCTAATGATAGAAATTTAATATAATATACACTATCTTTTATTGTTTTGTGAAATGAATAATTTAAAAAGATTAAAGAAATATGAAAAAAAATATTTCTCAAAATCTCAGTGTTTTACATTCTACCCACATGAAAAGAATTTCTCCCTTGAAATTATTATGAAATATCTATGGTATTAAACATGTATGTTCCTTTCATATAAACCTACATCATAAAAAATAATGTTAAAAATTCATTAAAAAATGGAACATGGAAACATTATGGTTACACAAAGTGACACATAACTAGGATTAGTTATAAGATAATGTAGGTTAGTGTTAAAGATTGAACATCAGAGAATAGAGTAAATGATTATAGAGCGTGATTAAGGTCATTGATCACATATAATTTAATGGTAAATTTAATGTTATGTTCCTTAATGTCATAAATATATAATGATTTAAATGGCCATTAGTTCAACAATATCCATGGTTTTTTGGACACAATTTTATTTTCGGATAGTTCTCATAAATTTGAATAATTTTCATGAAAATATATACTTTCCCACATTTAGGGAAAACTCTCACATTGATATTCCTTGATGAATTTCCACTTTGTATCCTATTTTATGTGATAAAAGTGAATTTTTCATTCATGAATAATTATCATATCTTGAGGTTCATAAATATAAATATAATTAATTTCATCAATCCCATGAAAAGGGATATAAAAAGATATATAATATGCATAAATCCATATATGGCGAGATAAAAATTTAGTCTCTAAAACCTCATATTTTGTTTATCATAAACTATTCCATATATGGTTATACTTATAACCCTTATAGAATATGAAAATGCAAATGATTATACATAAGGACACCAAATTGGATTAACATTGATCCCCATATATCACAATGTTTATCTTGTTTGACATATTCAGGACATTGGAAGACACACATCGTATATTTTCATGAAACATGGTAATAACCTATATTACTACGAACCCTTTTGGAAAACATAAATTCTTCATTATTCTAAATATTGATGTATATATTCATTAAATTCATGATGTTTAAAACATTATCCATGATAACATAGGAAAAATTTTAAAACAAATATTATTGTTTTGATGTTAGAAGTAAAATCTAATATACTTTATCCATTTCACCACCACTTCAACGATATAAAATATCATTTTCTCATCCTCAGAAAGATGAAATGTTTTACCTTACATTAATATATCATTTACATTAACTAAATTTTCTAGGTCATCAGTATCATTGAAACAATTATTGATAAAACATAAAGAAAAATATCTAGACACAATAATTATATAATCCATTTTTTATATAACATAATATTTGAATTCCAAAAATAATATACTTAAATCATATAGTTTTATTCAAAAACCATTCCCAATGCTTCATCTACTTATTCATTAATACATATTTCATTGAATATAAAATATGACTCATGAATTGAGGATCCACAACCTCAATCTAAAAATGCCTCTTATGTTTAATGTAAATAATACTGGTAGGATATCCCATACCATTCACAGTTCATTTGCGGTCTCTTTACCTTCAGTAGTAAAACCAATAATCATGAAAAATAATGATTCTTATAATGAGATTTATACTTATGAATATTATTTTAATCATAATATTACATTCCAAATATAAGACATAAAATGAGAAGCCTGTTAATTCTTGTTCCTATTATTCACTAAAACCAGAAAGCATAGGATGCGAAACACATATCTTAATAGAAAACATCATAATCAAGAAAAATTAAATATAGGATTTATAAATAATGAATCCTGATTCATTAGTCTATGAAAATTTAGTTTTATCCTTGGTTATTAATATTCATCATAAACTTATCTCCTTCATGATGGTTAACCAAGATCTTTCAAATTCTCAAAGCATATCCCCCATTAGTGTATAACTATATGTGTAGAATGGCACATTGTCATGTACCAGGTTCCACTTGAGTTAGGCCCAATTAACCTTCTAATAGTTTTTAAACATATGTAAATTTATTCTGAAACCATTCCCACATTTTGTATCCATATAGAGATGTATTTTAAGAAAAACACTAACGATATCTTCAACCAAAATTCTATTAAATTTTCAAATACTTTTTTGTATCCTTAAACTTATCTTTAAAGAAAACCCTAGAGATATACTTATGAATTTCCCTATGGTATATCACTAAGGATTTCTTATCCTAGTATCCAATGTTTTACTTGTCCTTTGTTATTATACCAACTATAAAAAAAACTCTTAATGAACATCGACATTATATCATTATGGTGGAATACATAAAACATTAAAAAATGGCTTCCCAAATATTGTATTATTTTAGAGACATTGATAACATGAAAACCTAAAAAAGTTGTATATGACTAAGAAACAATAACACCCACTATGTTCTCCATGAAGATCACCCCTCTTTGACATATAATAGATAAGAAATACCTTCATGTCATTTGGAAGGAAACATAAAAAGGGGTGAGCTCAAATGCTTAGTAAGGGTAAAAAGGGAGATATGTAAGCATAAAAATGAGCATAAGGGAATGATAATGTGACCACAAAATTATATGATCAAACCCTAAATATCAAATATCATAAACATTATTTATCATATAAGGATTAGAAGTTTATAAGATGTTAATCATATGGAAATGAAGATCATAATACATGAAATCATAACCTAGTAGTAAGATATTTAATTTTAGAATACACCAAAACTTGTAATATCATTCCCTATATGTCAAGAAGTGTCTTTAGAACTTATCAGGGAAATTCATGGGGACTACACCTACTAGTCAGGACAAACCACCATCCTCATTCACAGCCCTTTCCAAGTAATGGCTCAGGTTTCCTTATTTTCACATAGTGTATCATGTGTCCCCATATTCCTATAGTGGATAGGTTTTTCCCATTTTACCATAGTGGATCTGGTTTCCCCATTCTCCCATCATCATGGGAACTATACCTACTTGGTGGGACATCCCACCATCCCTAATCGTAGTACTTATAAGGGGGTCTATTTTCCCTATCTTCTCAACATGGATCAATCTCATTGACATCATTCTCATAATTACCGCATGGGATATATATCGTTACCCAATTCATTTTAGGGAGATATATGTCCAATACATTAAATAAAAAAATCATACACATGTGTTCCAAAATATAATAAAACATTTTTCATTTCCAGAAAAATAATAAGAGACAGTTACTATAAAAATCATATCATTAACCATGAAATGAAAAGGGAATCACAAAAATTTAATCCTATCATAACCTATGAAAAATATATAGGTATCAAAATTATTTATCCATTAATTTACTTTGAAAGTTAATGGTTTTCATAATCATTTATCATGGTAGAATTATATGAAATGGAATGGGATTTTTATGAATATATCAGGGTATAACCCATTTGAGAGAAACATATTCCATATATATATAACCCATGGTAGAATAATTTCTTTCATAAGAATAAAACCCATGAAAAAAAACATGTTTTCATAAACATCATTACATAAAATCATACACCATTTAGAGAAATAAAATGAAAGGATCCATGGGACAATTTCTGATAATGGCATGTGTAACATCAAAAGATGTCATCTTAGATAGAAACTAATTTTGATATATCTATTAAAAAAAAAATTTTAGAAATAATATACACTCTTTTTCAAAAAAGTTGTAAAACATAAAACCTTCTGAAATCTACATTCATTGAAAATTAGTTGAAAAAGTTGAAAGAAGGCTTGATATTATTTTGAAATTTTTTTTTTAAAAAAAATATAAAATAATATTGATAACATTTTGGGAAGTATTTTCCTTTAAAATTTATAAAAGAATCTCAAAAACATTTTCCATGAAAAAATATAAAATAAGATTGAAAACATATTCAATATAATTTTCAATTACAACTTATGAAACAATATTTGGGATAATTGAAATAGTTTTTTTATTTTATACTACTGAGAACATATAAATGAATCTTTGAAAATCATTTAAAAAATTTTATTAACCTAAAATAATTTTTAGAACCATTTTTCATTGAAAATAATTTTAAAACAAAAAAAAATAAAGAATATTAGGAAAAATATTCTTTAGAAAAATTACCTTGTAATCATACATAGGAAGCATCATGGATATGACTGTCATGATTATGGTTAGGACCATACATGCTGAACATTTCTGTTTTACCCTAAATGTTCAAAAAAGCACCTTGATTGGAAAACTGGAACAAGATTCATTTTAAACCCATTTTGTAAAATGATAATACATGAATAAAAATTTATTTTAAACATAACCTGATAATTGTAAGAAATTTTTTACCTTTTTTAGTAAAACATTTAGAAAATACCAATTTGACAGAACACCAATTTCATACCGAAAGGAAAAATGAAGTCGAATTTTAATAAAAAAATATTATTAATTATCTTAATTAACAAAGAGTTAAAATACGGTACCATTTGAAAGATATAACATGAATATACAAATTTTAAGAAAATTAATTATATTTTTTGAGATATGGATCATATCATTTCATCAAGGGACACATAATCACAAAGAGTCTCGATAAACGATAATATTGAACCTATAAACTGTTAAAACTTTGGTAACATTAAAAGAAAAAATGTAAATAATATCATTAGATGATGCTTAAAATATCATAAAGGTAATTATATTCATGATATGACATTTAAAAATACAGGATATACAACTCATAGAAAAAGATAGTTGTATAACATGGCATGCGTCACAAAAAAAGAAACATTAGCCAAAATTAAATTACTGATTTGGTACCTTTTAAAACCAAAATCCCATGAAATAATTATCATAATGTATATATATATATATGCATAAATTCAATTACAATAATCATATAACGAATCCATGGTCAGTATAAACACAAAAAAAAAATGAAATTAGTGGTGAATAAGGCATGTATCTCATGGAAATAAAATGTTCTATGAAACTCTCATACCTTATGTCTTGAATTTATTCGTACACATTCAAACTTAATGTATAATAAATATAATTTTATTATACATTTAGTATAGAAAAATATTATAATATCAAATAACATATATTATTTTTTATTTCTTTATATTACCTATTAATTAAAAATTCCATGTTATTGATAGGGTTCTGGTAACATTAGCATGGTTTTTGGTAATATATATGATCTTTTTATTTTTAGTCAATGTTTTGAATTTTTTCTTATTACTCTTACATAGATCATGGTTTAATTATTTATAGAATGTAAAACATGGTATAAATATCTTTTATATACTTTTATATTTATATATAATAATCTATATAAGGATGAAGTTCAAAATGTAATACACCATTAATAGAGATGGTACGCCATACGTACACATGCATGTTGTTTCCATTTTAGTGTTTTATTAAAATAAATAAAATAATATATATATATATATATATATTATAGTATACTTATTATTTCATATATATAATATATATTTATTAAACACATCCTTAATACATTCCATGAATTGTGTGAATGAATAACAACGCTTTTAAGAGGAAGTAATTCACATGTCCTCAATCAAAATTATCATACATCCAAAAAAGTTAATGCAAGAAGTTATGTTATATATATTAATTAAAAAACCTTAAAAACATAATAAATATCATATATAACATAAAAAAATTATTTTCCATTTTAACTTCAAACCATGAGGGGTGTTAATAGAAAAATAAACAACAACATTTCGTACGGCGGTTGTTCATTGTACATAAGAATGGTATGTTAGCTACCCATTAGATAAATGTGTGTGTAAGTTCAGGTTGAACCCCTATAATAACAACATATAATTATATATATGATACTTTTTTAATATATAATATTACAATAATAAGTTTTTAGGTGGTGGAGAAATAAATTAAAAGAATGAAGCATGAAGATGGATGTTATCTCTTATTTGGGTAACTCCTTTTTCTTTGAACAAAAGGGAAAATTTGGTTGCATTTCTGACAAAATAAAGGATTCATGGGGTATGGGAGGGATTTTAAGTATCTATTTTGGAATTTATTTTTAGATATAATGTGGCTTTAGATGTGTGAGGAAGTGGGAGTGGTAAGTTCCTTTTTATAGTGGAGGATGAGTGGTTTCCTTTTAAAATTTTTAAAAGCGAAATCCAAAATTTTTTACCTTTGTAATATGGCTACAATAATTCTCCAAACTCGATAAAAGATATTATATTTTTAAAATATTTCATGAAAATGTATTTTGGAAATTTTTAGGCCATTTTAACACTTAATTTTAAGGTTTAGTCCCTTATTAAGCTACTTTTCATCTTAATCATTGAAATTAATTTTAAAAACATTTAATATTATTTTGGGTTAAAAAATAAGTCCACCATATAAGAAATTATAAATTTTCTAATTCCAAATATTGAATCTATATTTTCCAAATTCCAATCATAGATGTGGATTAATAATTTAATATGAATCCCCAATACAGGATGACAATCCATGATTTAAAAGTAAACATGTTCTCAAGTTTTCTATGTTTTTTATATTTTTATTTAAAAATTAAATTTATCCCAATGACCTGAATTGTTTTAATTTATGTAAAATTGATATAATTATACACTATTACAAAATATAAATATAATTTAAGCCTATAAATAAATTAGTTGAAATTTCATTTTTGAAATGAAATTCTGTTTTTCGTTATTCTTTAAAAAATGAAACATCATAGAAAAATAAAAAACAACTTATGTTTTATTTTTCTATTTAAAACAATTAAGTTTATTTTGACATATAAAATTTTTATTTGTTCCAAAATTTTTATTTAAAATAGTTTATCCATTAAAAGGTTTTGGAAACTTCTTTTATAAAAATATATATTTTTATTTATAATATTTGGGTTGTTACTAACTTATTACTATCAAATATATTTGATGAATGTAAAAAATATTTTAATGAATATATAAAATATATATCTTATTAATGTCATTGGAAAATTTAAATTATTATAATTTTATAGTATAAAATTATTTTCGGTGTATAAAGTAGTTTATGTAAAAATATTCCATTAAAATCAATTGGTTCTTATATACATTTTTAATTTATATTTAATCAATAAATTAAACAATTATTTTTATATTTTATTCAATAATATTCATATCCACCAACATATGGGTTATTTTATAGAATATTATATTAAATAAAAATATTTTTAAGAATATAATGTTGTTTGGTAAAACTCAGTCTTGGGTATTTCAGAAGCCATTGTGGAAAGTCAGTATTTAGTGTAATGTAATCTAACAATGGTTTTATGTATAAATCTAGAAAAAAGTAATGTTTCATGTAGTGTATTGTTAACTTGGTGGTGTGTCTAAATCAATTAAAACACAGTACTTTAATAAAAAATTAATAGTTTTCAGTGTTGTGTGAAATGAAAAATATCAAAATGATTAAATACATTTAATATATTTATATACATATATATATCTCAGTGTGTTATAGATACTCATGTTTAAAAATATGATTTTCCTTTGAAAATTAATTTTAAATAAGGTATTGGGATAATTAAGAGTGTCTTATGGATATGGTTCATGAGATATATTTCTAGGCTGAATAAATATTTATAGTTTCACTAAGTAATTTCAATGGACGAGTGATGAATGTTTAGTATATTACATTATGTGAATTCTATTCTTAGTAATTAATCATTGTTTTATTTCAAAAATATTTTTTTAATTATAAAATATTGAATTTTTGTTTTTTATAGTTGAAATAGGTATAATTTTAATTTTTAAAATAAAATCTGTGATTTTGTGGTTAAAAAGATTAATTGTCATTTAGACTGAATTTATATATTTCTTTTAGGAAGAAAATTTCATTATTTTTGGGTAAATATTAATTAAAATGAAACATTTAAGGTAATATGAGAAATTATCATGGTAAATGTTTTTCGAGTCATCATGAAAAATAGCTAATTGAAACTCAAAAGTTTGGTAAATGGAGTTCTTGAAAAAATTAATTACTTTAAATATACCCTCTTTGAGGTTCTCATGATCTAATATCATACATAAAAAATTAATTAAGAATAAATATAAATCCTTATAGGATGAATATTTGACACAAGAGATTAATAGGGGTTTGTGGAATAGAAATCCCTTAGTCTACTCCACTAAGACTCCTCTAATCATGTTTACTAATTTTCACTCTAAAAACTCTTATTCTGGTGGATCCCTACTATATTCAAGAAAACATTTCTTGTTAAAAAGGGTTAATATTTTTTAACCAATCTCTTCCTTCATAGGAACTATCAATATCATTAACACACACATTATAAATTTGTCTACACAAAATACATATGAATTAAATTTATAGTTACTATGAAACACATTTTTTTGAGTAGTTACTCATAGTATATTGAGACATGTGTAGAGTGGATACTATTCTAATAATGGATTTGAATGTACAACAATTTCTATTGAAAAAGATATTATCACAACACCCAATCATTTTTGAAAAAAAAATTATTTTGTGTACAAGTGTTTGTTCTTTATGCTATAAGTTTGTTAATTTGTACATGTGTATTCCTCATTCATCAGTTGGCTAACTTTCCTATTTATATGTACTCTTTGATATTGAACTTATGTAAACTGGACAATCACAATGATCAATTGGTTATTTTTTGTGAAAATTTATAATTATGGTTTATAATGGCATGAATCATTTCAGAAATATAGAACAAACTTCTATAGTGGAAATATCCAAAATCTTATTCTTCGGATCATTCCATACATGAAAAAACAACATATTATCCCAACCAATCTGTACTTATTTATTAATATTCCTTTATTATATTATTAAAAACATGAAATTAATTATCTATTTATTAAAATTACATTACATGTGTAATCATGATTATTTATTTTCTAGATTATTCTTCATAAGATAAACGTCTAAAATATTGTTATTGTAAGATAAAATAGACCTTTTCATATTTGTATGATAATTCTCCACCATTAGATAATTTCTTTGGAGAATATAATTATTGATTTCTGTATCTTCCTTTGATTCACATACTATAATCCTTTTATAATTCTCATTTTTTAAGAAAAAGACACCTCATAATTTTCATTTGACTAAGTATCCTAACATTGAGAATAAAAAAGATAATTTTCATTCTCTATAAGATATTATATTATTAGTAATATAATCCTTCATCAGTAATATTATATATTATAATTACATCACACATAAGATAATCACTCAGCATAAAATAAATTAAATATCTATAATCCAAAAGTAAACATGACATTACCTTTTCAAATATTAAATTATTTTAAAATAAATAAGCCACCTATTATTAAAAGAATAATCATGAAATACATAATAAAAATTAATTATAATAAGAATATATATATTTTAATCCTAAAAATACATAAACAAGAAAGATATGTTGGAACAACACATGTTGGTCTAATAATATCCTCCATTTTTATGATCACAAACACCATTGAATGATAAAAAATATGAAAAATGTTAAAAATGTTTTAGTTTTTGTTTCATACCTTATGTTATCCTCCTTTCTGTGACATAAAAAAGAATTAGAAGAAAGAAAATTATAGATTTAATATTGTCTAGGAAGAATTGTAAATGTTATGAATAAAATATATCAAATATGAATAGAATATTTTATGGAAATATATTTATTATATTACATTGATACGATTCATAAAATAATAGCATAAATAAATCAAAATAATAATAAAAAAAAGATAGACTAATAATTTAGACCAAGGAATAATAGTACAAAAAACTTGAAATTAGGGAATAAATAATGAATATTAAATAAATGTACAATGATAGTAAGAAATGTGGTGGATTAGGGTCCCCTTTCATTCCATGTGATTCCTTCCCTATTGCGGCCCATCCCTCCCTCCCGGCTCAATGTCCTCTAGCATAAGATATTTTCCTTGTGTTTCATTGGAATCCACTGTGTGAGACACTCATAGGTTATTCCACAGTTTGCAGCTTTCATCCTAGGACTAGTTCGTGGCATCGGCTGGTGTTGAGGGTTCTAGAGGGCATCAGAGGAAGATGATGATGTTATTGTGTGGAAGCATTGGTTTCATCAAAGTCGATTCTTGGCATGGTTTCCATCGACAACATGTGTATGCACATGGATGTGGATGGCATACACTGGACCACTAGTGGTGGTGGTGTCTTCTATTCAAGAGTTCTTTTCTGATATCACTTTTTGGAATCATCCATCACGGTTCTGGGGTTATTTTTTGGGTGGTCACATATTATTTCCAGGTTCATTATGATGGATACCTTCTTGTTTTGTCATCCTAAGGTGGGTCTTGTTTGATCTCATACTCGGGCCATTTTTTTCACTTTCATGCCAGTAATGGTTGGTTCCCTTGTGCAGGACCATGTTTGTTTTCTGGTGTTTCATGCTTAAAATGGATGAACCCCTTGGGCATGACCTTATTTGATTTCTAGTGTGTCATGCCTGTAATGGAGGATCACTTGGGCATGGACGAGTTTGATTTCTGATTTGTTCGATTCTTAGTTAATCCAAATATCGATTTTATCTTGAAATAAAAAATAGTTTGAGGGAGATAGTAATAAATAAAAACTACTTATGATACTATAATAAATAATTACCAATGGGTACCAAAAACAATGAATAATGTATATTAACATATAAAAATAAATAAACGAGGAAATTAGAAACCTAAAACATATGTAAATAACCATTCAAATGTTTCTGAGAATTCATTAAATTAAAGAACCCAGTCATGAATGTAATTCAGTTCAGTGGAACTCCCCAAAATATCGAATGTGGAATCATAACATAATGTATTCGGACAATTGTTAATAAATATATTGACATAGACACATCATTAAATTCTCCATAAACATCATTAAAGTCATTTAACGGTATTGTAAGCCTATATTTTACTCAGAATCTATCCATATAGAGGTGGAATGATTTTTTAGAGTAGTTTGCTGAGCCCTTTCTAAATCAGTGTGATCTAAAGGGATACATGGAAACCTAAAAGAAGGTTCAAGTAGTTGTAAATAAACTTCTTCATAAAAAAATTGTTTCCCACTTCAATATAAATAAATATAAAAAATACATCTTAAAATCTCTAATATTCTGTGTACTACATATCTGCTATGGTAGGACTAAGAGAGCATCTAACTTTGAGATGGTGAAAGTTTTCTCCAAACATCTCATGTCACATCTACATATAAATTGAACAGAATTCAAATTGATTAGTAAAACTATTCCAAATCTCTAATAAAAATATCTGAAGATGTTCTATAGATATGATTTCATAGAAAAATTATAAATTAACTTCTTTATCACCAAAAACATGCTATCTGAAGGACCGACTTGCCCAAAAGTAGGATAAAAAATAAGATGTGATCCTTAAGAAGTGATTTCACTACCTTTTAAAGAGTCTCAGTACTCGAATATCTCACTAACTGTTTATTATTCCTTAAAATAATAATCTTAGTAAAAATTTCTCATCAATTAATGAAATAGATAACCACATTTCTCTTCCAACACTTCAAAAAATTTGGAGAAGGATCTAACCATTTTTTTCAATTAGATGATTATTAACCCAGTATCCTTTTATACTTCAATTGAAACATCTTGAAATAATAATATTACATCCATCAATAAGGAAATTGTTTCCTTCAAGATAGATTAACATTTAATATAGATATTTTTGGGATTATAGTCATGCTCTTAATTTCATTAACCATATTTACATGAAGATATTTCAATGTTCATTAATATAGAATCTCAAATGGTACAGAAGCTATAGTCAATTTCAATGGGTCTTTAATTTGAGACACACATTCATACATTGATTAAAGAGAAATATTATCGACATTTTATAATTAATGTGTTTCTCCATTTGAATCTTTCAACGCTTTATCCAATACTAATTAAAACAAAAAAATTCATCTCACAAATATTATCCATTGAGATATATCATAGAGATTCCTTATTTCATCTCTAGACTCAATTAACATAAACATTAAAAAAATAATCTTTAGTCATTATATTGAAATAACTCAATCAATATCTTTTATCTACAACATCTAATTTATATATTGTAATTTTATAATTGGTATGGTGGTAGTGAACACGAGAAAACAAATCTTGGTGTTCTTCAACACTATGATCTTCATCAACATAACAATTTTTACAAACATGGGTAACTACTATGATATTTGGTGGTTCTTTAGATTTTGATCATGATGTTCACTTTTTAACAAGAATATTGGGTTCTATATGATTTATCTAAACCATCCTCATCATCACCAACAATATTATAACTAATAGAAATTATATAATCTCTCCCATATTTTCTAATGGTCATCATTGAAGGAGATATTTCAATAGAAGGGGACTATACTGATGATGTATAAGTGGTATTTTCCTAACCAACACTACCTAAACATGTAATGGTCAAAGATAGATTTTCCATATAGTGGAAACAGATAAAACAAAAATTTGGGCTATAACAAGGGAAGGAGTTCTTAAATCAATATATGTTTCTGATAAATGTTTTGGGATAACATCATTATCATCTTCAATTTATTGAGAAAATCAAAAAATAATTCTTCTTCATCTTTCAGCATGAGTTTATTTTTCAATAGGAACTCAAATGTCCATATTATCAACACATTATCCTAAAAAAGCATGAAAATTTATAGGATCCTGATAGGAAACATCACTTTATAACTTCTATATAAGATGAATATACCTGATTATTACCAATGTCTATCATAACCTCATCATTTGTTCGAATCAAAAACAAATTATTCAATGATAAACTGTAATAAAATCAACTTCTATTCACAACAGTAGCAATAAATATTGTTAATCCTTGATATTCATAGTAGTCTATTCATAAAAAAATCATGTTTCACAAAAAACCATCGTTAAAAACCATTTAAAAGAGTAAAATTTTAAAAAATTATTCAAAATATAGAATATATAATTTATAGTATATCATTAAAAAATTATTGTTTTTATATCATAAATAGTTATGAAAACATGAAATCATGATAAACAATATTCTCAAACTGACCATTTAGTTGAGAAATGGATATCTCAATGAACCTCAAAAGAACCTTTCTATCTGGTTCCAAGTATTTTACAATATTTTTATCCACATTATCCATTCCAAGAATTGACATCATTATTTCAGTAGGGATTACCTGATTTAATGGTGTTAATGGGGTTTCAAATCAGAATGTCCTTCATTAAGGAACTAAAAACCACAAGCATTTTCATAGACAATATCGAAAAGTCTTTATAGTTTACCATTTCAATAACTAGATCTCCATTATCATCAAAATGAAACCTATTTATTTAATAGAACACTCATAATTATTTCTCATTGAATTTTTATCAATTATATTCAAATGAAAAATTTCATCATTGATGATTTATAACTTTATTAAGGAACCAAAATGCTTTGTAAAACGAGTTGATATCTATATCATTCCCTCTTAGTACTTTTTTTTCTGACGTTGAGTACATTGACCTACCAAAAACAATAAAGTATATTAATATTTTTCCCATTATTTAAGTGGTTTTGGATGAATGAATGATTGGGAAAAACTGTTTTGATGGAACATAGATTATGATTTAGAGTTTTTATATGTGTTTCACACATATGAATGGTTTACTTACTTTTGTTTTGTAGTGACCAAAAGGTCTTATTATTTGATTCGGTTCTTAATCATGATAGTCTTGCCTTTTTTTCATTTTCGTATGTGTCTATTAATGAAAATGGTGCTGAAAAAATAGTAATGAAAATATGTAAATAAAAAAACAATAAACATAAATTTATGCTCATTTAGAATTATTAGAAAAGTAAAATAGAATTAAAAAATTTTAAAAATCCTTATTAAGATTTAATCTAATGAAATATTATATCATGTAAGAATTTGGTAAAAATATCTTCTAAAATAATTATTGTGGAATCAAATTGTAAGAAGATATCACATTTTTGTGCATGATCTCTTAAAAAATGCTTCCTTGATTCAATGTATCTTATTCTAGAATAATTTATCAGAATTTTTGAAATTCTGATAGTATTTTTGTTTTCACATTTTTTTGAAAAATGGTAAAAATAAAATCCAAGATCCATTAGGGTGTGTTTATTCCATAATATATATGTACAATAAATTCTAGTTGAAATATAGTTTGTTATACTAGTTAAAAACACTACCAAATATATTTTCTATCATGACTATGATACTAATGAATCACCATGAATGTGAAAAGTTCCAAAGGTTCACTTCTTATCTATTCTAAATCCATCAAATTTTTCTTCTGAGTATAAACATAAACTAAAATATATAGTTTCTTATAAAAAAAATAGAAATGGGAAATTTTCATTTTAAATATATCAAATTTAATTTTACATAGATTGGAAGAGATTATTTTAGGATGGATTGAAATATGGCATATAGAATCTCTAAAAATCTGATTTTTGGAATACTGGAAGTATTATAAAATAAAATTTTAGTGATTATTTTATATAACTTGTTGTTAAACATTTTTACTACTTCATCAATCTTAACATTAATAATAGAACACATTGGATTTAAATAAATCATATTTTTATCAAGTAAAAAAATTAATTAAAAAAATAATTTATTTATTTTGGTTTAATACATTTCAAAAAGCTTGGTGAAAAATTTTAAATTCTAGGAAATAGTTTAATTCACAAATCCTACTAATTTCAAATTATGTTTTCATATTTTTAAAAAATAAATACATAATTTTTCCTTTGTTAACTAAAAAATAACATCGTTAACATATATTTGAACAATAAATATATATTTTAATGAATTTGTCCTAAAAAGGCTGAAAACATCCAAAACAAAATTAAAACCATTTGATAAAATAAAATAACTTAATATTTCATATATTTATATAGGATCTTGTTTAAGTCTATAGAGATATTAGGTATGTTTAAAAATAAAATTTTCAAATTTACAGTCTTCCAAACCTGGTAGTCATAAAACATAAACTTCATCCATTTAAAATTTATTTATAAATGTAGATTTAACAACCATATAATATAATTTAATATTCCTATAAGAATCAAATTCTAGAATTATTATAATTGTTTCTAACCAAGCTACACACGAAACGGTCTCCTCATAATCTATAACATATTATTTATTATAGCCTTTTGAAGCTAATATATCTTTGTTCCTAGATTTCACACCTTGATAATCCCGTTTATTTCTAAATACCTATTTAGTTCCACTAATAGGATATTTAGATTGTAGATAAAATAATTTCCATAAATTATCCCTCTTGAACTATTTTAATTCATCTAATATTTCTAAAACCCAAATCACATTATTTACGACTTCCTCTACTTCTCACTTTTCTAGTTGGGATAAAAATTTTGATATTTCCTAAAGGATTTATAAATTTATATAGGTAAAAACATCCTCATCAAATTATCCTATAACTATTTCTAGAGTATTTTCAATAAGGATTCAAATTTTTCTAGTGAATAAACTTTATGGTTTACTAGTATCAATAATTAGAGGATATGGTTCAATAAACATAAATTTTTAATTCATCATCCTTTTAATTATAAAAATTAGGATTAGGTATCATGTACTTAAGAGAATCGTCTATCTTTCTTTCTTGCATCATTTTTTGATCCAAATGTCTAATTTAATTAATCATAAAATGATTATGAGCTTTTACAACCCTTGACCATATATGAAAACTCTAATAGCTTTGTAAGTAGTAGGAAACCCTAGTAAGATACCTTCATCTACCTTTGGATCAAATTTACTAATATTATCCTTTTTGATTAAGATATAAATTTATTTCCCAACACATTAAATTATAAAACATTGGGTTTTCTATTATTATATAACTAATTGGGTATTTTCTTTATGATATTCCTCATTAGAACTATATTAAATAAATAACATGTTCGGTTAATCACTTCTATACAAAAATGAGTAGAAATATTATATTCATATAACATTGTTCTAGAAATTTAAAACATGGTCTTATTCCCCCTTTCAAAAACTCAATTCAATTAAGGTATCCTTGGGGAAGTAAAGTTATATTCTTTAGAAAAAATTTATGCCAATTAATTCAATTCATTGCTTTAAATTTCTCCCCTATCATAATTTTTTGTAATAGATAATGTTTTTTGTACTTTTTAGTTTTCACATCTTTAAAAAATCTAAAATACCATAACAAGAATTATACATAAATTTAAATAAATATACCAATTTAAATATTCATAAAACATCATCCAACACATGGATAAAAACGTTCATAGCAAGGCTTGATGTTCTATTAGGTCTGAATATATTCATATGGATATAGTTTAGGGGTCTAGACATAGAAACCTCTTTATCTGGTTTAATATATGACTTGTGTTGCGAGAAAATTTGACATGAATCACATAGTATTCATTTATCTAATTTTAGGTTCGAGAAATCAAAATTCTAGTTTATATTGGAAAATTTATTCAGAGAATAATCATTACATTATCCAATCCATTTATTCCTAATCCACGATTCAATAATTTTACATTTTAATAAATTAAATTTTTTTACATTAATAATTCATATATATTGTATATACATTTTATTTTTTTGGTGTTTTGAAAATGAGTGAATTTTGTTCAGGTACAAATCATGAATTTTTAGAAAGATAAACTAAATAAACATCATTACAATGTTCATAAATAGATTTTAGGTTATTATTTATGCATTCAAAAAATTGTAATTTATGGATGAAGATAGATTATATATTTCCAATAAATCCAATTCCATATGAGTTTTCTTTTATTTCACCAAATGTTACATAGCCTTTATCAATATTAGATATTGAGTGAATGTAAGATAAATATACACTGATGTTTCATTAATTGCCAATATACATAAACCATTTTGATTATTCTTTATGTGGCTGGTTCCAAACAATGACAAATTAGATAACAATATTTATTTCTACCCAAATCAATTTTATCTAAAAAAGTAAGATACAAAATATATTGGGACATAAATCTATTTCTGTATTCCATAAAATCATGTAGATAATTTTGGATAATATATTGTAATAAAATAATTTCTAACTCCACATGTCTGAGGGTTTTTTAAAATCATAGGAATTGGAATAATTACGTACTTCTCCAAAGTGAAAACAAGTAATGGTGGAATTTTATTTAACTAGGTAAAAATAATGTTTATAAAATTGGGGCCTTCCAACAAGACTTATTTTTCTAAATTTTTATCATCTATGTTGGTTTTTACCAATTATTTTTTAGGTAATTATACTTCTTATTACAAACATATTCCTTAACATTTATGATTTTAACTTCTTTCTATTGTTTCTCTGTTGTTCTTTTTTATTTAGTACATGATGGTGTATAATTTTCAAAATAGTTTCTCAAATATAAATTTTTATTTTTTAAGTCAACATCTTCATTAAAAATTTTCAAGGAGTTTCTAAGGGCCTTTTTTATTTCTCAATCATTCATATTAATTTCTAAAATCGAATAATATTCATAAAATTTTCATATTATAAATATAATTTTTTAAACTCAAACTCATTATCATAAGAATAATAATAGTTTAAATAATATAAATGATCCATGAAAAACTTGTTGTCCATTTGATTAAATACATAATATAAAACATTTAATGATGTATAATCATTAGATTTTTTAGAAGAACTCTACATAGAGTTTATAAACATCTAGTACTTATTCTTATATTCGGCCTTGTTGAAATTAAATTATCATTTATTTCAATTGAGTAAATTTTAGCATGATGTATCGAATATTTTTTCAATAATATTATAACACCTATTTATCATTTCTACAATGATTATTAAAAATGATGAACAGTCTTCCAAAATGTATTCTCTTGTTATAAAATTATAAAATTTCATGAAAACTGTGTAATTTCCTTATTGGATCCAAAATATATCAAGTAATATTCTTATTCATACAATTAATAGATCAATATACCCTTGTCTTTTTTTTAATATTTAGAAATATAAACCATTATGCTATTAATTTCCTTAATAACCAATTTTTGTTCCCTGGCTTCAACTTTTATGTCTTCCTCATACATAATTTGAGTTACAACAATTTCTTCCATTTAAAAAATATTTATATCTCTAAATAGTTTCTATGGTAATTTGATATTCCACTCCACTTAAGTGTCAAATCACATAATATTTTCATGGATTAATATATCTCTGTAATTTTTGTTCTTTGATAAGTAATATTTTTCACAATATTAGTGACGCTTCTATTCTACATTGTAATTATTTAACCATCATCAATATTTCAGGTGTTGAATTTATGTTTGAAAATACCATATCTAAGAGAATTCAGATTTTCTATAACATCATTTGAATCTTCTATGGAAGTATACATTTAAAGTGAAATTTTACATTGATAAACATGGTTAAAATCAACTAGACCTAGTCCACATATTATGACATTCATGTATTTATAATTCATATCATATCATCCTTCACTGTCAACATCCCATGTACAAGGTTGTGTTTCTAAAATTTTATAAGCCCATACATCTTTGAGATAAACCATTAAGCAAATTTTCATCAAATAAGTGATCATTAACACCTTATAACCACTTTAGTTATCAATATTAAAATAGGGAGATATAAATATTAACATACCTACATTTTTATAATACATAGAATCCATTTGAATGAAGAATATTAGAATTATTGTTTTGTAAATTGTGAGCGTGGGATTCATGAGCTCTAATAATAATTTTTGCCTCATATACTGGATAACTGAAAACTAAATTTGGGGATGAATTAAGGTCGTGAAAAAAATAATTTACAATAAAACAATCCTCTTTAATGTATGAAATATCCAATAATTTCTTTAAAAATTTATACAATATAACTATAAAATCATAGAGGAAAAAAGATCAAACACATGATATTTATAGTCTTTCACGGAGTAAAAATTCCATATTCAACACTACCAACACTCTACTCCTCATGTTTAGTGATTTTCAATATGAAAACCCTTTTCTTTGGGGCTACAATATTATTTCATGTATTTATTACTTTTTACAAAGGTCCAACTTATTTTAACCGTGTTGTACCTTCTCAAGAACTATACGAAGCCAGAACACACTAAATTACAATTATCTAAAATAAAATTTAGATAAATGAAATATGACGAAATGATGTAGAACATAAATTCAAGAAGAAACTAATAAAATATAAAAAAATATCATGTGGAGAAGATCTTTTATACATGGATCTTAGTGTTCCATTATTAAACTATATTAAATGGGAATCATATAAAGAATGTGTTTAGTGCATCACATTTGTGTTTATTCAATGTATGTGTGTTCATTATTTAGGTAATCATTTTGATCATAAGTAAATGTATATTTATTCTTCATGTAGCAATTAACAATATTCATTCTATATCCTCCTTGAATATAAACATAAAAATACTAGTTAATCATAATATTGGATTGAACAATTGTTTCAAAATATGATAAGATGGCTGTTAATGGAATGTTTCATTATTTTACAAATACAAAAAAAATATTTTTCTTTGGTGATTTCACAAATCCTCTTCTAAGGATCTTTCTCATCAAAGAAAACTGAAACGTTATCTGAATTGATATTTCCTAATTTCAAAAACATATATTTTAATTTCCTTTATAGAATGAAATGAATTATCAAGAGATTATGAGAATGTTACATGTTTAATCATAATTATACACACCATATCTTATTATAAATAACATAAACTTTTGATAACATTTTTATCATAAATTAAAATATATATTTTTATTCTATTAAAGCTAACTCTTCTTAATTAGATAATTTCTTATTGGTGTATGATAAAAAATTTACATGGCTTCATTTGATCTACATAAGATAGTTATTTTATAAATTTACTTTTATAAAGATAAAATGTTTAACATAATTGTCCATTAATTGAGATACCTATCTTAGAGTGTGTGGAATATATTTTTAATTCCCTTGTTTTCATTTAAACATTTTATAATGGAGAAATATTTATGGTTAAACTATAATTTAGACAAAATTTCAATTAGATTTTTGAAAAAATATTTTAAATATTTTGAGTCAAATTTATAACAATTCGGTATTGTGGAATTAAAAATTCTATTATTTAATTTATTCTTATTTTAAGAATCTTTTAATTTGTTTATTAATGATAATTATAACATAATTTAATAATTAATGTTTAAATTTTTTTACAATTTTCATATTTCATTTTTTAAAGAAAAAAGTGGCCACATACATTGTTGTAGGTAAATTGAACAAACTAAGAAGTTACCACCTCAAGGATTGATATTCCATATGAAACATCCATATTCACATAAGTGACTATTTCAACTCACCAAAAGTGTTATCACATTGAAAATTTTACAAGTAACTATACCTCACAACACCAATTATAGATGGTGGAAGGTATTAATTTTACACAGCCAATTTACCAAAAAAAATTGAAATTTAGGCACTATATGGTAGCTTAATATATCAAAAGATGGATTTGTTACTCGACCTAGTGCACACTAGAAACTCAAGAAATATTTTAATAGGATAATTATTTTTTTAAGGGATATAAATTGAGTCATTGATGTAGAATCAAAATTCATTTTTATAAATATTGATGAATATAGGTTGACCGTGAGTATTGTGAAGGAAGTATAATGGGAAAAAATTCTTACCTGATTTAGAATCTAGTGGAAACATGGAACCATGATTATAAAAGGGATCCTATTATGGTGTCAATATGGTTTGTATAAGAACAAATATTGGAATCTTGTAATGGTATATAAGGAGCATAAAATTGAAAATTCTGATCATGAATGAATTAAGACTACGTAGGGCTCAAATTTAACCACAATAGATTCAATTTCAAACATCACCAAATATGATTAAGATAAATTTTATGGAGATGTATTAAAGGGAAAATATATGATCTACTTTCAATCAGGAATATAAATTGTGATTTACATTTCTCAGATGCATCAATGATGACTCCACCCATTTTCATGATGAATATTTCCAAATGAGTCTAGGTACTAATAATATGTAAAATAAGTTCAATCATTATTGAATTTATTTTTACATATTGTATTTCTCATGATCTATTGGTTTTTTATTCAATGATGATCAGTGGTAGCCTTTATATTCCCCCAATTCGGTGATTATACTATCGAATTTGGATTTACACACAGTGAAAAACTAAATGTTACATGAGAGTTTCATTTCTTCATTGCTTCAAGTGAAAGGTGATATCATCGAACCAAGGTAGGGGAATCATGCATGATGGAAATTGTAAATGGTAACCAATTTGAAACCTCTATTTTTAGGAGTAAGAATGAATTTTTGAAATATAATTCACCAATAATTAATCTTGGATGAAGATGAATGCTTATTTTATGATTATTTTTGGTTAATTTTCAAATAATTTTTTTCATAGGAAAAGAAAATTTCAATAATGAAAAATTATGCATGGTTAGATACAGATAGAGATTGGAATGAAATTTTGAATATGAATATATAATAATTTTTTTCCAATAAATGTAATGGAATCCTAAATTGTAAGGTAATTAATGGAATTAAATGATTGATTAATTGAGTATGTTTTTATTAATGTGGTGGAATTTATATTTCTTATTTAGAAAATTAAATAGGCTTCTATTGAACTAAACAGTGCTAGAAAAAACATGTCCAGGTAAAGGTTGGGATAATTTTGGAGGAATGTTTCATGTGTTTTGTGAAGTAGGTTGTAGCATGATGAAGTTTCCATGTGTTGCGATCTTCCAATTCGGTTGATTTAAAATATTTTTCTCCTACTAACTTTTAATTTGAGAAAATTACTTTCTTGGGAGGGATAATTATTTTCCTCACTCTATCTCTCTATATTCTCCTCCAACACTCCACTATAAATATATATATTTTAAATAAAAGAGTTTTTTGTTCATTGTTATCTTTATTCAAAGTTAATCTACTTCAAAACATGGAGCTATAAATTTTGGATATTTTACCAAAATAAAAATATGAATAATTCTTTATATCTTAAAATCATGATGATCATCATCTTAACATTCCCTTTTGGAAGTTTTTTATGGTTAATTGCGATTATGTTATAGAGAATTTAATTATTGGAATATATTTCTACTTACAGTCTTCAATTATTTTCTTTTTAGACATCATTTAATTAAGTAGAGCTTTTGTAGGGATTATATGTTCCTAAGTCATTATGAAGTTCATCTCTACCTGGAAAATATTATTGATAATTTTTTTTTCGATCGAGTTATACTTTTCATAGAAGATGGAAATCTGATATATTGGAATAGATATTGGAAATGATTTTTTACTAAATAAATTTTTTATTGGTTTATAATTTAGGGTTCAATTATGAATTGATTTATGTTATGACTTGTGGTTTAATATTTCAGTATATCAGAGATAGTTAGAAAAAGAGCCAATCAAAATTGAACTTGTTTTGTTATATTTGACCATCATTTATTTTTCGTGTTTCTATTTTCTTTTTCTGCTTGTATTTGTTTCATTATTCAGGTATTTTTCACTTTCTATATTTTTTTTTCAATATTTCTCCTAATGCTTCCAATAAATTTGAAAATAATAATTTAGTGGAGTTACTAAGAATATTATACCACCTATTTGAGACTGAACCATGGGTTTTCCATTGATCAATATTAATTGTAAATATAATTGTATCATTGATAGTTCAAATGATAGAATAAAACATTTGGAACAATTTACACGGAAATAGATTTTATTTTTCAATTCATTGTTTTTTAATTTAAAGCTTCAAATAAATTATTAAAACTATATGGAACTCAAGTTACATAGTAGGATTCACTATATATAAAATTATGGAAATTAGAATTTGTTTTTGAAGAATAGTTTCATGAATTCATTGATGAATTTCAGGGGCTAAGGAAACATTATGTTAAAGCCTTACTAAAATAACTCAATTAATTTAAATCTCATTTCCCTACGTTTTATGTAGAATAGTTTCAAAGAGTAGATCTCATTGCATTACTATTTGTAGAAGGGGTCAACTAGGTTGATTCTTGTATAAATTTTAAAAATACACTCATTT
This sequence comes from Viscum album, assembly GCA_963277665.1. Lineage (NCBI taxonomy): Eukaryota > Viridiplantae > Streptophyta > Magnoliopsida > Santalales > Viscaceae > Viscum > Viscum album. The sequence continues at coordinate 2,007,189,774 of OY728148.1, read as the reverse complement.
CCACTACTTTTTTGGGATATCTAATTAGAAAACCCATAAAATAAGAAAAATAAATAAATTATAAGATAAATAAATATCTAATGTTTATTGCTTTGATATCATCTATTATTTTATATTTAATGATTCTTACATAATTTTGTTAGGCCAATACATATTGGGATACATTTATTTCATGGGAGACACAAAAAATGATGTGGTTTGTCTTCAAGATAGGTTGGGGAGTTTGACTACCTCAGAACAACCTTAGAATTACTCTCATGGTCCCTATATACTTTTAGAGGATAATATGATAAATATTATCATTCAAATTTAGTTGTTTTATTATGAAACCAAGTTAATTAGTGATTTTGATTATTTTTTACCTCATATTGTTTTTTAATCCCTTTGTAGATGTTCAATATATAGCATAACATTTTGAGCTCCATGAGCTATCAGATGAATTTAACCCATACGCTTTGTATAAATTTATAAAAAAAATAGAACTGATTAGAAGTATCATTTTAGGGGCTCATGAAAATGAAAATATTTTTCTCATAACTAAGTTGGTACTTAGATAAAATATATCACTACATCTGAATGGTTTTATCTTTCTACTTTACTTGTATCTATTTGATCATTTTTACATCAAAATGTTTTAATTTGATATATTTTTTGAATCTTTATTTGATAGTTTTTTTGATTAAATTATTCATTAGAAATTTAATTTACCTACCACACATCATGAAGTAAGAATTAAATAGAACATAATGGTAAAGATAGTCAGTTATTTTAATTAATGCCAAATATATTTTCTAAAAACTTCTTTGGTATTTAAGGATTTGTGTGTAAGGAAACTCACTAAAAATGATTATATATTCTGGTTTATAATAAAGAATCTAGATCCTATAAAATATTGTGGTTGAACTCATTATTTTCTAGCTAAAAATAGTCAAAGTATAGTACTCCTTAGGGGGGTTAAACCCAATATTATCTTATTATATTACTTCTTTTTTAAATTATCCCTCTCTAATAAGTGTTTTTTATTTATTACATTATTATAGAATTCAATATATTTAAAATAACATAGGAAACCATCTTTTTTATCTTATTTCATACCTAGTAAACCTTTATTTTGTATCATTTCATCCTATAATTTTAAAGGGTCTAAATTCTTATTATATTCAGTGATCGAAATATAGGAAAAGGGTGCATAATTTGTTTACTACACCTGAATTTGATAATGATAAATTATTTTTTCCAAAGTACTAATATATTTTGATTTATTGAAAAAATATTATGATATCCTTGAGAATATGTTCATGTGTGTTTTAATGTATGTTCTGTAAGTGATCTGGTTAGTATAATTTTACATCATATAAAATTTAAAAAAAGATGATTTTAAAATAATGTGAGAAGTTATATATTTTCCACTAGTAAGAGATAAAATTTGGGTACTATACTATCTAAATAAAAATGAAAAAAATTGGTGGATAATTATACTGAAATTCAAGTTTTTATGTTTCTTTAATAGGGAATTTTTTTTTAAAATATAAAACTTTGGTACATATTTATGTGAAAAATATTTCAACATATATTTTGGAAACAATTTCATTAAAATTTTTATTTAACATGATAAAATGATTTCTAAAATTATTAGGTAAAATTTGTGGGCCATTACTTCTATTTTGGTGAATTTTAATGCTAAATTTTTTCCCCTGATTATAATTTGGGTGCTCGAATAGTTATATATATCCTTTTCAAATTTTAATTATGAACCTTTCCTGAACACCATAGTTTTCATGTTTGATTTATTAAGTAGTAACAAGAAGTTATTTTTCTGAATGTTGGCAATTATTTTTGTTGGTTTTTCAATATTTCACCATGTTGTTTGGAACTAAATTATGAATCTCAAATATTCATTCAAATATAGATATTCAAAATCATTTAGAGAATTCAATATTAAAATTGTATCCCCAAACATTGAATTTTTCACTGTATACAATATTGGGGATTAAGTATGGAGGAGGGGCCCAGTTTGATCTATAGTATAATTCATTGAGAATGCATCCAAAACCCACTAGAATCTTTTCTATCCCATGATTTTTCAAACATTACTTACTCATTTTCACTTGGTGTAAATGTTTCTTAAAATTAAAGGTTGTGAATCCACTTTTAAGATATTAATCTTTATTACCTCATTGATTTAATTAGATAAATATGGTTTCTTAATCTCCTAAAAAATATATTTTGTAAATCGTTGGTATGATGTTTTACACTAGTATTGACATTGAGGTTTTAAATTAAAATTAAACTCATATGATATGTATCCAAATGGACTATTAAATGAAAATCATAATCAAGTTTGAACTTTTCAATATTAATTCATTTAAATTTTATATGGGAAAATAATTAATTAATTAATTAATATATTATTAATTATTATTTAGGTTATATATTTTTATTATGGCTTCTAAATAAGTTATTTTTTCCCAATAGGTGATGATATGTTTTGAAATGTTTTGGGTTGGAAATATAAGTGTGTTTAACTAACTTTAAAAAAAATAAAATATAATCATTTTTAAAAAACTATAATCAATTTTTAACTGATAACATTAAATTTGAGAGGTATATCACAATTATTAATTCATATAATCAATGAGATAAATTAATTTTGATAATAAATTCTTTATGAAATTTCATTTTTTCCATTTTAAAATTTATTTTCTAAAATTGAAATTCATAAAATAATTTCTTGAGGAAAATATTTGTTTTATGTGTGGGGGAATTTCATTTCGATCAAGTTCAGTAAATATTTTCACAACTATTTTTTTGAATTAACTTTTCAACTAATTCCCAAATATGTTTTTACTAGTGAAATATATAAATTTTGATTTTTGTAGTTAAAATGGTATATTTCAAATTGTTTTGTAGAAGGAATCGGATCATTGTGTTAAATAGGTTAATTTTACATTATAGTAAATTTATTTATTTATTTTAGGGAAAACATTTTTTTTGAGAAGTATTCATTGAAATGAAACCTATAATGAATGTTTAAAGATTTTAATTTCTAATATTTTAATTCTCTTGTTTTTATTTTTAATAATTAATAATTTGGGAAAACAATTTGTTGAAATTTAATTGAGATAATTGTTTAGTTGAATTTTTAAAAAGTATTTGGAATCATTTGAGACAATATTTTCTAATTACAAATTTTTTACTTTAAATATCTATTTTTGGAAGTTATTTTAGGTTAATAATTTTTTAATTCATTGATTAAATAATATTTCAATTTTATTTAATTACTGTAATGATTAAAATTTCACATTTTTTATGTTTCTTTTGTAAAAGAAATTTGGGACTACATACATTATTGTAGGTCAATAGAAAACACCTTGTATTTAATTCAATATGGTTGTATTTTCTATATAAATAATTCACGGTAAAATAAGTGATGTGGTCATGTTACTACAATAGTAACCACAAAAGACAATTTATAAGACACCATAACACAAAGTACTAACCATAAATGTTTGGAAGGAAGAAACCACCACATTCAACATACCATGAAACCTGTTATCATGAGTAATTTATATTTTCATTCAACTAACTATATTTTCAAGACTATAGTTGTGGCACCATGTTGTATCTTAATCTAATGTGTGTTGGTTTTTTAATCAACCTAGTGCAATCCTATATATATATATATATATATTAAAAATGGTGAATTGAAATTTATAATTAGAGGAAACCTTGAGTCGCTAATGTACACTATAAATTAATGGATATGAGTATTCCTGAATCTAGGTTGTACTTATGCTCAACTTAAATAATAATTATTAAGATGATTCCTATCCATAATTAATATCTAGTGGATCATCGGTCTTTTTTATTGTGTAGGGATTCGGAGGTGGAATTATTTGATCATGTAAAATAAAAAATATAGGAATTTAGAAATTGTATATATGGTATACGAATGTCATAGAGTGGATCTTGGAATATTTGAGACTGTGTAGGTCCATAATTGGGCCACTGTAGTTTCCAATTATAGTTTTCACCCAAGATAAGGAAGAAAAATTAAATATATATTTTTTTCATGCCCTGAGATCGGATCTACTTCTAATAGAGAATTTATGTTGAGATTTTTTAATCTAAGATGCATCAACGATGAGTCCCCTCATGTTATTCAAGAATAAAACCCTCTATGATTTAGATCTAAGAATCTATAAATGAAGTTGATATATTTTGGAGTTCTATTTTTTGGTTATACTACTCTTGAATTTTATGTTTTCTATTTTAGTATGATGAAGGGGGGATTGTGATCCTTATATTTATTGGACGAAAAATTGAATATGGATACACTCATGGTTCTCGGATGAATGTTGTTGTGTATTTTCATGTCATAATTTCATTATTTGAATGTTAAAATATTGAAACAATGGAAGAGGTTTCATGATCATCCGGAATCATAAATGGATAACAAAATTGGAGAATATCTATTGTGTTCAAAGAAAGGATCTTCGATCCACGATTCACCACTATTTGAGTTTGGGTAAAAAATAATAATTCTTATTGTAAATGTTTTTAGTTATAATTATGAAATATATTTTGATTAGAATTGGGATAATTATGTGATGAAAAATGAATCATTGTTAAGTGAGGACAAAGATTTCCATGGTATGGTCAATTGATCAGATATAATAATTAATTAAAATAAAAATAGAAGCATCAATAACTATAAATGAATTATTTGAATTAAATTATTTCATAATTCATGATGTGTTTATTGAGGTGGGAGGATTTATATAGTATCTTGGGAAAGTATTAGAGGATTTCACTGGACTAAATGGTGATAAAAATACATATAAAGATTAAGAAAGTGATAATTCTAGAGGATTTATTTTTATGTCACATTAAGAAGCATGAAACATTATAATGTTTCCATGTGGATTTATCTTCTTGAACCTTAATATAAAAATATTTTCCTTCTATCATCTTTTAATATGGAGAATACTGATTCTATATTGGAGGTTACCTAATTCATTTTCTGACTCCTTTTATCCTTCATCGTCATTCTCAATAGTTTTTTAATTATCTATTTTGTAAATAAATGTTAATTTTACATGTTACTAACTTTATTTTGTGAGTGATATACATCCATACATGGATGGAAAACTTGTGGTGATTTTTCTTTTTTAGGAAGCCCAAAGCTGCCTATATATCTGAAAATCATGATGATCATCAAATTCAACTTCAGTCTTGGTTGATCATGTTGGAAAACTTTTATGATGCGAGAGTATTATCATTTACAAGAATAGTATTAATATCATTTCTGTAATTATTTTCCCCTTTCTGTATAGTCAACTCATTAGAGTTTTTGTTGAGGTGTTGTGTTATATTGTCTTAATAAAGTATACCTCTTCCTAGAAGATATTCTTGACAGTGGTGGTTCAATTGAGTGATGATTTTCATAGTTGGAAAAAATTTCATGTATTGGATGATATTTCTTGAATAAGTGATCTCTTATTAAGGTGAATGAGTCATTTGAATTATTAGGCCAATCATGCAATTAGATACGTTGAAATATATTTTATTATATTTCATTACATCAGTGATATATGGTAAAAGATCCAGGGATCTTTGAATTGGTTTTATTCTTACAAGAGTTCTTTTGTTTTCATCATTTTATTTTTTCCTTATTATAATTTCATAATACTTGTTTTGTGCACTTTCCAGTACTTTTTCCATCATCCTTTCATCCACTATTTTAAAAAAATTATATAAATAAAAAATATATAAGAGTCCCTCAAATAAACAAAATACCTCCTAAATAATTACCCATAATTTATCCAATATATTATATATTGGTAACTTCTAAATTTATATTTTATATTTTATATTATTTGATAATAAAAATTAGATTAATTTAGAAGGAAACATGGTTCATTGTAATTATTATTTTTTTCTATTTCAAATTATTAAAAATAATATATATATATATATAAAGGAAGAAACCTTTTTGACCCTTATAAGAGATATTAGGATTGGTTGCATATATAATTTGATGAAAATTAAATATTTTTATTGGATAATAATTTCATGGAAAATTGAATAATTTAAATAGTCAGGTAAAGATATTGTGTAGTCAATGTCAAAATTATTTGAATCATTTTCACATAATTTCTCTGTGTTTTTTAGGACATTTTCAAAGTTATTAGGTCATTCCTCTAATAATTTAAGAAGGGGAAAAGGAGGCTGAGGCGTGACTTGAATAAGAAAATACCCATATTATGACTACTTTTTATTGATGGTAGGGTAGATTAATTGTTAAATTACAATAAGGTGGAAAACATTTTAATAATCAGTCATGCTATGATATTTATTATGATCGTTTCATTCGTTCTATTTTGTATAATGATTATTCAATAATTTATTAGGTCACTATAGATTAGTTTACCCTCTCTCTTTATATGGAATACACTGTAAATGATTTCGTTTTTAGGAGATGTTGGGGAAGGTTGACTACTTCAATTCTGACTTGACTACTCTTACTAGGCCTGAATAATTTTAAAGAATAGGGGGCTAAGCATATTAGGGATTTATCATCATTTTTTCTAAATTAGGATTATTTTCTATTTCAAATACATTGAACTTGGCCTTTATTTTACTACTCCATTTGTATATATTGAGTACATATCTGAATGTTTTTATCCCTTGAGTTCTAGGATTAAATTAAACCTTTACAATTTGATGAATTTCTAAATCTCCAAAAACTAATTACAAATTTAAATTTAGGGGCATCTGAAAATTAATATATTTATGCCCGAAGGGAGGTGAAGTTTAGTAATGAAGTAGTGAACCATCCTAATAGTATATTTCTCAATTTAACTAGTATCTATTGGGTCAATTTAATTTTTAAACAGGTTAATATGATTTATTTGTTAAAACTTCATTCAATAGTTTTCATGATGCCAAGGTTCCTCAATGTTTTTCTTTACATACCTTACATTATAATGAGTAAATTAAACACATAATAGATGTGAATAAATTATATTATTTTATTGAAGTGGAACTTGATGTTGTAAAATAATTTCTGGTTCTAGGAACCAATTTTTAAATGAGCATAATAGAAAGATTTACCAATTGTTCTTTTTATGAAAGAAGCCTAGTCCTTCTATGTAATGCATATTGACTCATGATTATCCATCCATAGAAAATAATAATGAAGGACTAATTTTGGGGTTTAAACCCAAAATTATCTTATTAATTTTCATTTATTATTATTTTTTCCATCTTTAATAATATTATTTATGGTGTTCATCCTAATAGGAAGTAAAGAAAAACACTACTAGAGGAAATAAATCTTTATTATCTTCTTACAGACCATGAAAATTATTAGGTTGTGTCATTTTAACCTTATCATTTTAAGATACTATATTCTTATTATATGAATCAATGAAAATATGGGGAGGTTTCCCAATTTTTTTAGAACCTAACTATCAAAAAATAATTCATTTTTATAACATGATACTATATTGATCATTATTGAGAAGAAAATTAATTTATTTTATCCATATAAAATAAACTATTGTAAATTTTAATTTATGTTATTTAATTTTTCTCGGGAGTAAACTTTTACATCCTTTAAAATAATTAATTTATTGACTTTAAAAGATTAGTAGAAACAACATTCTAGAGAAACATTGAACAACCCAATATTAATTTTTAATTTGGTTTTATTTTGTTTTAAAATTTGAATTTATGAAATTAATCTATGACATTTTTCTCTTGTAGGATCTGAGGTTTTGGTACCAGAGTAACTTAGTAGAATTGTTAAATGAGAGGTATCTCCTAATGAACCATCAACTGTTTATACTTCGTAACCAGGATAGTTTTAGTTTTAATTGATATAATTTTGTATTTATTTATGTACATAACTCATCTTGGTAATTTTTATAATTAAATAATATAAAATTGTTTATAAATTTTTAAAATTATTTCCAAAATTATCACATAAAACATATTGGTCACTTCTTCTACTGTTATGTATTTGAATATAGAATTTTTTTATGGATTCTCATTTTGGTTATGTATTTATTACCTTTTTTAAATTACAAGTTTTAGAATGTTTCTTATCAAAGAATCACTAATATAATTCTTCATTATTTCAGTAGTAATAATTATGTAATTTTGAGTATACTATGAATTTTTATTATTTGTAGTGTAGTGTGGAACTATATTGTTTTGAGCTGATTTATAATCCTCAAACATTCATTCAACTATTAATTCTAAAAATATTTTATACCTTACACTATAAAAATTGATTATCCTACTTTTGAATTCAAAATTTTTGATAATTTAGGTTTTTTAGTGTGGTAGAGAGGTGAGGTTTTTTATACAATATTATTTATTAATATGTAATAATACACACTACATGTTTTCAAAATTTTTAGTTTTTAAGCATCACTTATGTATTATAATTGGTAGAAACTAATTCGTAAAATTGTTGGTTTTGGGAACACATTGAGGAGGTTAGTCCTTATTACCTCATGTATTTAATGGGTAAATAATTTTTTTACTCTCTTTAAAGAAATATATTTTATTAATAATTTAGGAGAATAATATAATTTATTAAATGAATTGAAATTTATAATTGGAATTTAACTCATAATATAATAATAAAAATAGATAATTAAATGTAAGTCAAAATTGAGGTTGATCTTTGTAATCAATATTCATTTTATTGTTCAATTAATTAGTTATTAATTGTTAAAGTTATTATTCATGACCAATATTTTTTTTATAGTTAATATATCTTCTAATTATGTGAGTTTTCCCCCTGGGTGTAAAGAGATGTTTGGACTTTTGGTTTGGATAAAAAACAATGTGTCTTAAATTCACTCTAATATTTTCAAGTTAAAATAGTTTTTTAAAACAATAACCAATATATCAGTAAAGACACTAAATTAATGAGGAAAATGATCCTTTAAATTTAATAAAATATATGAGGGAGAATAATTTTATTAACCAATTCATTTTTGAAATTATGTTTTTCTATTTTGAGATTTATTTTGTACCATTAAGATTTACTAAATGATTGCTTGAGCATATGAAATAACCTAGGTGTGGTGGAAATTTATGTGTATATAATTCATTACTTTCTACATATAATTTTTTGGAAATTAAATTGTGTTTTTAGGTATAAATATGATTTTTTTGGTCAAATATTGAGTTTTGGGTTTTCTATTTTCAAAAAATGAGTTCTTAAAAGTTTGGAAGATAGTCTGGGATTTTAATGTTAAATTGAATTTCAAGAATAGTTTGGAATTTACTCAATGAAAAATTTTCTTTTTTTTCTGAGCTATTCATTTAAATGATTGTTATATTGGAGTTTTTTAAATTTATATGTGATATTTTTCAATTTATTTTATAACAATTGACAATTAGGAAAATTTTATTCTCAAACATTAATTGAGATAAATCATTGATTAGATTTTTAAAAAAGTATTCAATATAATTTGAGTCATTACTTTCATAATTCCATGTCATTGAATTTAAATACTTTCTAGAATTAATTTTTATTTTAAGAATCAAAATGTTCGTGGATTAAAAATGAATGTAATTTTATTTACAAATTATTTGATATAGATTTTCACATTTTCTAAATTTTGTTAGATTAGAAAAAAATTGATTGTATACATTGTAGTAGGTCAACATACCACACATTGAAGTTACGACATGGTTTTTGGATTTTACATATAAAGTGTCCACAATCCCCCAACTGACATGTCCTTTTACTATAATATTGGCTACTTTGATGAATGTTTACGTAATCAGACCCCAAAATACTGAACATGAATTATGGAATGAAATAAACTTCTCTATTTAATTTACCATGAATCTTTTTCAGATAACTAACCATAATAATTTTTAAACATATCATATAACCAATATTGATTCTTTTGCATCATGAGTTATGTTAAGCGATCACATGAAGGATTTTTACTCAACTTATCACAATAAAGAAACTTAGGTTATATTTACAACGGAGAAAAAAATATAAATTATGGTCACCAAAGTCTCATTATTAGAATAAAAACTAAGGGAAACAAATTTTATTGATTCTAGGATGGCCTTAAGAATGATTGATTGATGAGTATTAGGGTAGAAGCCTTACCCTAATTCATAACTAGTGGGAATTCATACACATGATTTAAATAGGTATCTTAAGCTACAGTTGATAATTTTTCTACAAAAACAAATCTATTAATCAAGAAATTTTATATCAAGTAGTTAAATGTGAATATTTCGATGTCAGAAGACCTGAGACAGTGCATGGTTGAAATTTAACCACACTAGATTTGAATTTCAGGCACCACCAAATATCAGAACGATAAATTATGTGGATGTTATCTCATGGGATGATCTCTGATCTACATATAACATAAAATTTTAAATGACTATTATGGATATAGAATGCATAGATGATTAGGAATAATATATCCTTGACTATGAAGACCCACTAGGTTTGAGAAATAATCTCATGTAAAAAAGTGGATTCACTGTTGAATATGATTTATTTGCTGGGATTACTATTGAATTTCATGTTAGTGATATAATGATGATGAAAGAGATATTTTATTCTACGAATGTCTTATTTTTATAATTAAATTTTGATGCAGACATGGTTCTCTACTGAATTTCACAGTAATGTTTCATGTTATCGTTATTTGAAGTACAAAAAAAATCTTGTTGAACTAGGGTAGGGGTATCATACTTGCCTTGAATCACAAATGAAGAACCTAATTTATTAATTTATATTGAGGTTAAATCTTGGATATCATACCTATGATTTTATAATATTTGAATTTAGATTATGAAAAAATATTCTTATAAGGATTTTATGGGATAATTTAGAAATATGTTTTGACTAGGAAGGGGAAATTTCAATGAATACATAAAATTCATGGGAAATAAAGGAAATATATTTGAATTTAATGATAAATCATTTAACACTAATAATTACCTTATAGAATAAATAAAATATTCATTAAATGTATCATAATTTTATGAATTAAATGATATTCTAATTGATGATATGTTTTATTGATATGTTGAAATTTAAAAAGATTATTTTTAAAATTATAATGTATATCATTGGGCAGAATGATCCTAAAAACATTTCCATATTCCGAAAGTTGTAAATTGTTAGGATTTTTTCTTCTTCCACCTGAAAGGGGATATATCATAATGAATTTTCCCCATATACATATCTTCTTATTATATTGAAAATATTTTCACTCTACCTTTTTTAAATAGGGGGAACTCTAATTTTATTTTTAGGGGACCCTAATTCTTTTTTCAATATCTCCCTATCTATCTCCTCTCTGTCTCACTCCCTTGATCCTCCTCTTATCTTTTGTAATAATCTAATTTAGAAATAAAAGTGTGTTTTTTTCATTATTCTCTTTAGTCATGATTGATCTACTATTAGACATGGAGGGTTAACATGTGGACCTATTACCTTATAGTGAATCTTGAAGCTGTATGCAGATCCAAAAATCCTGATGATCATTGTGTTCACCTTTTCACTTGATATAACATGATTTAAACTAAGATAATACTAGAATATTACCAAATAATAATAGTTTTTTAATTAATTTAGATAGTTTTTTTCCTCTTCAACATCATTTAACTCCATAGTTTGTTTGATAGGTTGTGTCTAATAGTGTCCTTCTGATGTTTACCTTATCCTAGAAGAGATTATTTAGTGTGGTAGTTCTATTGAGTGATTCTATTCAGAGTATGGAGAACTATAATGTAAAATAAGAGATTTCATGCATGAGTTTTCAATTCTTAAGCTGATTTGGTGTTTAAATTAATCGCTAAACCAATAATTGAATTACATTGATATTGGTGGTTCAATAATTCAATAGATTAGTGATAGAATATAGAAGATTTGATAAACATGGAATAGTGTTTTTTCTTAATATAAATATTTTTTTCTTTTTTATCTGATTGTTAATGTTTCTTTCCTTTTGTTTGTATCACTTTCTATAACTATTTTCTTCATTCAATTATCTACACTATTCAAAACATTAAAAAACTATTTTATAAGAGTAATTGATATAAACACACTCTAACCATTAGAATGCCCCTCTATTAACATAACTTGTTAAATTATTTCATTAAAATATATCATTGTCAAAGACTCTCACATTTTTAAAATATGTAGTGTGGGACATGGTAAGATCAAAAATCAAACCATAAAATCAGATTTTAGATAACCATGAGGGATTTAGGGTATTTTCATTTTAATCATTACATTACACAATTGTATATTTTCCTAGGTTACTTTTCTTTTCACCCATGTTAGTTATTTAAAACATTCTCTATTAAAATGGATATTACCACCTAATTAAAATAATATTATATTATAAATGAAAATAATTTTATCAAATAAAATTATTAAGATTAATAAAATTTTATATAAAATATTATCTTTAATATTAAAGATAGTTTTTAATATAATTTTGTTTTATTATAAAAAATATTTTTTTGAGTAAAAATTACTTAATTCAATAAATTTTATAGAATATATTGATTTATTATAAAAAAGTCCTTGTGACATTATTATCAATACAAGTTTTAATTTTTGAAATGTAGTAATTAATTTAAGTAAAATACAAAACAAATTCTTCATTAGAGTCAACAGTAACATTATATCTAAAAACTTTGGTCATCTATTTTCCAAGTTCAAATAATATTTTATATGGAATAATTTTATTTCATAACTTCATTTATTTGAACTAAATCGTTTTAAAAAAATTTAGGTCATTCTTATATATTTATAAATTCAGAAAACATGTTATTTTTTAAAAATACTATTTTTGACTAAAGATAAATATTTTCTAAAATTCACAAAATTCATACAAATTAAATGTTAATATTCTGAATTAAAAAATAAATGTATTATAAAATGTTCAATATCTAAAAATTGTATATTTAACTTTTAATATATAATAACAATATAAAGATAAAAAAATCTTATGTATAAATGACCTTCTTAAATATTAATAGTTTCAAATATTATTTCATAATAATTTTATAATATAAATAATTTTATTATATTATTTCACAAATAGGTCGCAAAAATTTTATTTTAAATATGATTATTTCAATTTACTAATATATCACAACCTTCATTTTAGTGCATGTGAAAACATATATCAAACTTATAAATATATAAAGACAAAAATATATAAAGAAATTTAGAGAACATACATGCACCCACATTAAATAAATCTCATCTTCAATTTTTTATAAGTAAATAATTTATTTATTTAAAAAGATACATGTGACTTAAGATAAAATTTCCAATGAAATTAATATATTAAAATATTAATTAAAAGTAGAAGAAAAATATTCTTCCTCAATCATGTTAACTAAATGTTTCCTTTTTACCACCATAAATAAATTGTTTATGTCTTCCTTTTCAACACATAAAAATGATTCTTGTTCCATTTAGACATTTCCTTATGTGTTTCTTCCGAAATTTTGGCATAAAGGAAATTAATTTTTTTTCCTTCATCAACTTCACCACATAATCTTTAATGATACCCCATAACTTATTTATTTACTTTATTTTGGACTTATAACATGTTTATATTGTTAATCATATTTCATAATAGTTAATTTTGCAAAATATAAATATTTATGACCTCAATTATTAACATTATATATTGATGGTAGATAAAATCACCACATTATCCATGTTATATATTATGTACATCATTACATCTTGAACCAACCATTACATTCAATGAATTTTTAGGGATGTGAATACTTATATTAGTAAATATAAAAAGCTAAAACCGTTATCATTGAAGAAATATTTCCTAGATTCTGTGTATAACCTAACATATGAGTATTTATCATTAATATATGTTATCCATTATAATTTTACTATATGGTTCATTGATTTTGTTAGCATTAATAAAATCATATGAACACATCATTCCTAATAGTTTGTAAATGGAATTTCAATTAATACAATAATATTTCTGAGGAGCATTTAACTAGTTTCACAGTTAGATCTCTTTCATCATGCACCAAAATAATGACTAAGATATACTCGACCAACTATTTTTAGGGTTGTTACCATAAGATAATATTTTTCAAAACCATGTACGCTTTCCAATATTCAAATAGGTATTTTTTTTCTAGTAAAACTACAAAGTATCTAATTTAAGAAAATTTCAGGAGGTTCTCATATACATATACTTATACCTCAGGTTTCCAAAAATGATCCCTTATCCTAATCCTAAAACAATTTAAAATATTCATCACTTTCTACATAAGCTTTTTTCTATACCATTCAAACTAAGATATTACATAACCCTTAAATCCTTTAATTAATTATGAAATATTAAATCATCCTTAACTAATATCCAAAACCCTAATGTTATATAAATACTTCACTGATACCAACTCTAGTACCCCCAAACCCATGATCCTTGATCCAGTACTTATAAAACATAACATAAAACACATTATTAGATACCCATATATGGTAAATATGTATTTCTTCAATTTACCATCAATTGAAAATTTTGTTAATAGTTTAAGAGAGTTTGAATAAATAACTAAATAATAAATAACAATTATTCTCATTAAATATACTCATTTTCTCTATTAAATAAGTAACTACAAATTCATTGTTAGTATTAAAAATCACAAAAACGTTTTCCACACTAGATATTGTTCTAGGATTAACATAATTATAACTATATTTCCAAAATGTGGAAAATGAATCATAATGAGGTTTTATCTCAAACGTTCAGTAAGGGTAAACATAATGATAAAACATACTAAGAGGGACATGAGGCATAAAAAGACATCATAAAGAGGATGATATTAAACATGGATTCGCGGAATATTGACATGCTAAAATATTTACATGGATTAAACAATAATCATATTATAATATCATTGAATCATAACAATGAGGTGAAAACATACACATAACATCATGAAAATAATTCATGGATCCACGCCTTGTTAACAAAAAATATTTGGGAATGCTAACTTCTCATTCTCTATAATTGGATAAGCTCACTACCCACACACCGTGATATCACATGATATAGAATCATTAACTAATTAAATATAGGGATATATAATTATGACCCCACGTGTCACATAATGAGAATCATATATATTTTTTCATATTGTTTTAAAAAATATATAGGAATAGGATATATGGTTAGATATAAATTTTTCTAATCAGTTAATTTATTTGGAATCTAGGTGAACACCATTAAATCAAATATTGGAACATAAAAAATTCACAGAGTTATATAATTAGAATAAATTCAAATCAATAAATAAATAAGATTAAGAAATAAAATAATAGTGACGGATCACACAATATTTGTAAATAATTATTTTTTTCATCTAGATAAAGATGGTGTGTGGCATCTTTTGAGGAATACCATAGATCATGCAAACAAAATAGATAAATAAAACTCTTATAAATGTAAAGACCTGTAAAATTCAAGGGATATTTTTTCTTAATTTTCTTTGGAATTTTACAAGAGCGCAGTTTCTGACGGCACCTGATTCCGAGGCCCGGAGTGCCCGGAATCAATTTCCGAAGTTTGGCTCGGGTACGTTCAGTGAACGAACGAGCGGGAATTTCTAACTTTTGATCCGGTGCTCAGAATTGAAATCTGAGGACACCGATGAACTCGCAGCGCCGATATTCGCTTAAGAAGACCTTTCCCGAAGTTGCGTTTTCCTAGGAGGAGATGTTTAATTTTCTGGATGAAATGAAGAGTAAAATAAATTTGTAATACAATATTTATTTTATATCTTAAAAGTGGTTATAATCTTTTGTTGGAAGTTGGGTGGTTTAACCACCTAAGAGAGGATTAAGGTGAGGAGAGGGCAACCCGAGCCCCACCTTTTCAAATTCCCTAACTCCCCTCTCTCCCTCTTAAAGGCTTGACAACATAACTTTTAATTAATTATACAACTCATGTATAATTAATAAGTGGGTTTAATTTTGAGTTTTTGAAATTCAAACTCTTGAATTTCAAAGGTTGGGTTGTGTTAATAAATTAAGTGTAAGCTTAGTTTATTTTTGGGTTAGTTCCTTTGTTACTTGAGAGGATTGGGAGAATCGTTGAGAGACTTGAAGATCTTCTTCGTCTTCGACGAAGAACGTGAAGAACGGTTCTTCTCCGTCAAAGAACATCGATCCCACGACCTTCGAGACTCGGTGTCCCGGATTCTTCCGTCTTCATCTTCCTCCTCGACAAGGGAGAAGTCGCCGAACGTGGTGATCATCGCCGACGACAACGTACCTCTCTTCTTCATCTTAGCGACAAGTGAAGAGATGTCGTTTCCTCCTCGGACGCACCCCGACGTCCACGGAATCTACGTCTGATGCCGCGACGCCTTTCTTCGTGATAACCGACGTGCGGCGTCAATTTTCAAGTTAGGGGTTGTTGTTATTGTTTATTTATTTATCCTTGTTCGTGGTTCTAGCATGACTAACATGAGGTTTATAATTTTGTGTTATTGTTTAACATGAGGGGGTCGGACCGCATGAACACGGCCGAACCCCCTCCATCGTTCTTGTTGATTTATCTTGTGGGTGGAAACAAGGTGGCGTGGTGCCGTCGCACCATGCGGATAATCGTACGATTATATTGCGCGGCGCCGTCACGCCGCGCCGTGGAATAATCATCAAGAACGTGACGCCGTCGCGCCGCGTCAAGGGGAATCGAAGGCGCGGCGGAGGGGCGTGGTGCCGTCGCACCGTGCCGGACGACGAACACCGCGGCCGGTTCCGGGCCGCGGCGAGACGAGAAGACCGGCGGCCGGGCCGCCGGCGTCGGAAGCCGGAAAAAGGGGACCGGTTTGCCGGTCCCGTTGGAGAAAAACGGGCCAGCCAGCTGGCCGGCCGGATGGACAAAAATCCGGGGGAATTTAATTCCCCCGGCAGCTCAAAAGCCCCCCCCCCCCATTTATTTGGGGGGCGGTTTCCTTGAGGGGGCAGGCGGCCCCCCGGTTTCCGAACAAGCAGGCCCCCCACAAGGGGGGGGGGGCGTTTGAAAAAAAAAGGGGTGCGGCTGATTGTCGGGCCGCCAATCCAAGAAGCAGGGAGCCTTGCCCCCCCCCCCCCCCCCCGCGCGCCGCCGGCTGGCCGGGCCGGGTCAGACCCGGGGGGGGGGGGGGGTCGGGACGGGTCGGCCCGGACCCGGACCCCCATTTTCGAGACGGTTTCGTTCTTTTGGCCATAACATGAGCCACAGACCTCCGAATGACGAACCGTCTACGGCAACGCGATCCTTGTATCGAGACGGTCGTTTCAGTATATCGCACTCAAAGTTTCGGAACACTTTGAGTTCTGCCGGGTTGGTTCGTTCACGAAACCAACCGGGCCTTCGGAGCGGAAACGCTCATATCTTGAGCTACGGACGTCCGATTGACGTGCCGTCAGTTTTTTTGTGTTCCTATTAGTGAGACGGTTCTTTGGGCATGCTCCGCCCGAGGTTTGGACGCAGGTGGAGTACGGTCGGGTTGGTTTTGCCTTAAAAAACCAACCGGGCCCCTGGGACGAAAATGCCAATAACTCTCAGACCGGGCGTCCGATCGACGCGCCGTCTGTTGCGTTGAGTTCCTGTTGACGATACGGAACTTTTGGATACATCAAATCTGGACTTTGTGACAGTTGATGTATCAGCCTCTCGGCTCGTGGAGCGGATCCTCCGAACGAGCTTGCTATGTGCGGGAACCATAGTGCTGGCTGCAACTACTACTACTGCTACTACTGCTACTGTGACTGCGACGACGACAGTACAGAGATCCTATGTGGATTCGACGAAGACGACTACAGCACTCAGTGATCCTATGTGGATCAGTGCTACAGGTCCTGTGTGGGCCCGATCCTGTGTGGGTCTGATCTTGTGTGGGTCCTTGCGCTCAGCATTCCTGTGTGAACCAGCGCCTACAGGTCCAACGTGGGCCCGATCCTGTGTGGGTCTTTTGCGGGGGTTAGTTACCTATCGATCCTTCGTGGGTCCGACGACTTAGATGGATCAGAGATCATCTTTTTCTTCTTTTGAAGAAGTATACCTGTGTGAGCTGAATCCTGTTGCTTTCCTGTGTGGATTGTGTTGTGCTATCCTGTGTGGATTACGTTTTGCTTTCCTATGTGGAATACGTTTACTTTCCTATGTGGACTGAGTTGTACTTGGGCTCGGAGGTTGGAGCGTATTTGAAATTGATGACTTAGGTATATGTATGGGCATATACCTAAGCAGTGTCGGTTGTTACTTTCCTGTGTGGATTTCGTTTTGCTTTCCTGTGTGGAATACGTTTACTTTCCTGTGTGGATTGAGTTGTACTTGGGCTCGGAGGTTGGAGCGTATTTTAAATTGATGACTTAGGTATATGTATGGGAATATACCTAAGAAGTGTCGGTTGTTACTTCATGATTGTACCTTTCTTTGTGGTTTATCCTTTGTGGATTTTGAGAGACCTTCAGGGGTCTCGGGGTCCCTACTGAGTAGCTTATACTCACCCCTGCACGGGCTTTGCCAGCACTACGTTGTGTTGGTTGCAGACGACGGACAACGTTGATCTTAGCTGAGGATTGCAGAGCAGGACGGTACCTAGAGGTGGACCATTGGGCGGAACGTGCCTAGAGCGGACGGCGGGACCCGTGGAGCAGTGGAGCTATCTGTACCCACCCTTCAGGTGGTATTTCCAGTGGACAGCTCGGTGTAGCGGCTTTTACTTTACAGTTGTTGTTTTCCCTTTTGAGTTGTACTTTACTTTCAGTTTGGGTTTGTATACTGGCCCATTTACTTTTCCGCTTGCTTACTCTGTGGTGTTTGTTTACTTTACAAAGGCAATGCCTTCCCTTTTTACCGGGATTTACGCCTTGGTGCTAGTCGCCAGCCCCTGGCCTATGGAAGGCGGGCTTGGGGTAGTCACGGCACGGACCCCGAGGGCGGGTCATGACAAATTGGTATCAAATGAGAGTTCGGTTCTACCGCGAACTCTGATCTTTTCTATGTGAAGCAATAATGTTTAGCGTATTGAGTGTGGTTATCAGTCCAGGGAGTCCAGTGTTGGTGTGGCGGCCGACGTATCCGTACACCAGGACCCTGACTTCTGATTTCCGACTTAATGCACGAAAACATTGATTGCGTGTGTGTTTCAAAGTTTTCTTTGTGATTACTTATATCATCTCACCAGGTATACTGTTTGATCGTGGCGCACCTGATTCCTTTTCAGGATGGCCCCACGACGGAAGCCAGCTAGGGTTCCGAGAGTCGAGTGTGACGACAGCCCACCGAGCGACGAGGCCTCGGTGCAGGGCCCTTTGTCAGCAGTGGCACCGGTGGTAGCTCTACCCGCCGAGCCCCCGATGCTTCCAGCGCCAGCCGCTGACGATGCACGTCACCTCAGTGCACTGCATGAGTTTCAGCGCCAGCGACCACCCAGGTTTCGCGGGGAGATGGATCCCCAGGCAGCCGAGGACTGGCTGGAAGCAGTGGTACGTGTGTTTAGGCTAGTGAGGTCACCAGCAGACCTCATGGTGATCCTCGCTGCTAGCCTACTACACGCAGCAGCAGGACGATGGTGGAGCTTGATGCTCCAGGTGCACGATGAGGCATCTCTACTTTGGACGGACTTTGAGAGCCTTTTCCGCTCGGAGTTCGTCCCAGCCACCCTTCGTGCATTGCGTATCCAGGAGCTTCTTCAGCTGCGGCAGGGCAACATGACGGTCGCTCAGTACTCGGCGAGATTTACCGATCTCTCGCGCTACTCGACCAACATGGTACGAGACCCATTCTTCCGGGCCCGGACCTTCGAGCAGGGTTTGAGACACGAGATCAGGGCATCACTGATCTCCCTCAGCATACCGACTCAGACAGGAGTACTGGAGCGGGCCCTTCTGATCGAGAGCTTCCTTGCTGAGTCTACACCAGCACCGAGACCCACCGCAGGGCGGCACGTTGCAGAGTCATTTGTAGCAGGCAGTCGACGGATGACTCAGGGGTCCAGACAGACCAGACCTTCGGGCAGACGACCTCAGGGAACTGGCTCAGCAGTGCAGGGCATACAGCGCGGAGCCAGTCTTTGAGTGGAAGACAGTGTTATGCATGCGGCGGGCAAGGCCACATGGCTCGTGACTGCCCGACCCGCCATGCAGAGGAGCAGCAGACGGTTGAGGAACCACCTCGGCAGAGGCAGAGGTTCGACCGTGGCGGTCCGCAGGGAGGAGGCGGACGAGGCAGAGGAGCTGGCCGAGCAGTAGGTGGTGGGCGGTGCTTTGAGGCTCCACCACCACCACCACCACCAGGAGGTCCACCCCGACCTCAGGGGAGATCACAGCTTCAGGCAGCTGAAGCTTACGATCATGGAGCTCCAGAAGCGGGTGGACTAGTGCGGGACTAGCTCCAGGCATAGAGGCCTTTTCCCGTAATGCCTCTAGCTTCGTAGTTTGTATTGATTTGTGTCCTTGTACTTTAAGTTGAAGTAATAAAAGACACTTGCCTTGGTGAATTTTGTTATCTTGTATTTTGTTTGTTTTTACTAAGAGATTCCGGTTAAAAAAACTGTTGACTTGACCCTCACTAGCGAGATTCGTACTGGAGGAAACCCAGTGACCACACACTGATGCCGACAGTGTGACTCAACCCTTGGAGGCGAGAGTAATGGTTGGATCTCTTGGTAGCAGCGTCGAGGCCTTACGATGTCATCCATGCCATGAATTAACTAATCATGACGGGATTTACTGTATTAGGCAAGGAACGTGGTTCATCCAGGGGATGAGACCGGATTTCACTTTTCGGCAAAGGAGATATCTTTGCAGCTAGCCTCTTTGCAGATATCCTTCGTGGGTAGTGATGGAGCAGCCTTCCTCCAGTCTCTCACAGTCACCCCTCCTCTACTACAACAGGTCAGAGAGGCACAGCGTGAGGACGCTGACTGTGAGACACGGCGTGCACAGATATCCTTGGGACAGGCACCTGATGGTTTCTCCCTTGGAGCAGAGCACGACATCCTTTTCAGAGGACGTACTATTGTACCAGTCGCTTTACGAGAGGAAGTGCTGAGAGAGTTTCACACTTCTCCTTTGGCGGTACATCCTGGAGTGGAAAAGATGTACCAGGACCTCAGACGACAGCACTGGTGGCCGGGCATGAAGAAGGCAGTAGCAGAGTTCGTTTCTCGATGCATCACCTGCCAGCAGGTGAAGGCAGAGCATGAGGTATCAGCGGGCTTGGCACAACCCTTGGAGGTTCCGGAGTGGAAGTAGGACGGAATATCTATGGACTTCATGACTGGACTTCCACGCACTTACAGAGTTCACGACTCCATATGGGTGATTGTTAACCGACTCACCAAGTCGGCACACTTCTTACTCATTAGAGAGAAGGGCTCAGTGGAGAGCTTGGGATGTCTCTACGTTCAGGATATTGTGCGGCTCCACGGCGTGCCATCATCTATCGTCTCCGATCGAGATGTTCGCTTTACTTCCCGGCTTTGGAAGGGGTTACAGGAGGCATTCGGGACGCAGCTACGTCTGAGCACAGCCTTTCACCCTCAGACGGATGGTCCGACGGAGAGGACCATTCAGACTCTCGATGACATGCTCTGCGCATGTGTCCTCGAATTTGGTCACAGCTGGGAGGACCACCTACCGTTGGTGGAGTTTGCGTACAGCAATAGCTACCACTCCACCATCGGGATGGCACCGAATGAGGCGTTGTACGGCCGACCTTGTAGATCTCCTTTGTGCTGGACAGACCCTGGGGAGTCAGCACTGGTGGGACCAGAGAAGGTCCAGGTCATCCAGGAGCGGATGAGGACAGCACAGAGCCGGCAGAAGTCATACGTTGACAGGAGGCGGAGGCCACTGGAGTTCGAGGATGTCGACAACGTCTTCTTGCGGGTCTCACCTCGACGTGGTATTCGGAGATTTGTCCGAGGCGGCAAGTTATCTCTGCGCTTCATCGGACCCTTCCAGGTCCTCAGCAGGATTGGTGAGGTGGCTTATCGCCTGGCTCTACCACCTCATTTGCACCGGGTGCACGATGTCTTCCACGAGTCTCAGCTGAGGAGATACGTGCACGACCCGACGCACATCATTGACCATGGGGAGCTTGACGTTGACGATGGGGCGACTTTTACGGAGATCCCAGTGGAGATAGAGGATCGACAGGAGCGGGTCCTACGTGGGCGATCGATTCCTCTTGTGCGCATCAGATGGCAGCACGGGAATCTCTAGGAGAGCACATGGGAGCGGGAGGCTCGGATGCGTGCTCAGTACCCTCATTTGTTTCCCTAGTTTTTAATGTATCTTTACGGGGACGTAAATCCCTGAGGTAGGAGTAATGTAAAGACCCGTAAAATTCAAGGGAATTTTTTTCTTAATTTTCTTTGGAATTTTACAAGAGCGCGGTTTCTGACGGCACCTGATTCCGAGGCCCGGAGTGCCCAGAATCAATTTCCAAAGTTTGTCTCGGGTACGTTCAGTGAACGAACGAGCGGGAATTTCAAACTTTTGATCCGGTGCTTGGAATTGAAATCAGAAGACACCGATGAACTCGCAGCGCCGATATTCGCTTTAGAAGACCTTTCCCGAAGTTGCGTTTGCCTAGGAGGAGATGTTTAATTTTCTGGATGAAATGAAGAGTAAAATAAATTTGTTGTACAATATTTATTTTATATCTTAAAAGTGGTTATAATATTTTGTTGGAAGTTGGGTGGTTTAACTACCTAATAGAGGATTAAGGTGAGGAGGGGCCCACCCGAGCCCCACCTTTTCAAATTCCCTAACTCCCCTCTCTCCCTCTTAAAGGCTTGACAACTTAACTTTTAATTAATTATACAACTCATGTATAATTAATAAGTGAGTTTAATTTTGAGTTTTTGAAATTCAAACTCTTGAATTTCAAAGGTTGGGTTGTGTTAATAAATTAAGTGTAAGCTTAATTTATTTTTGGGTTAGTTCCTTTGTTACTTGAGAGGATTGGGAGAATCATTGAGAGACTTGAAGATCTTCTTCGTCTTCGACGAAGAATGTGAAGAACGGTTCTTCTCCGTCAAGGAACATCGATCCCACGACCTTCGAGACTCGGCGTCCCGGATTCTTCCGTCTTCATCTTCCTCCTCGACAAGGGAGAAGTCGCCGACCATAGTGATCATCGCCGACGACAACGTACCTCTCTTCTTCGTCTTAGAGACAAGTGAAGAGACGTCGTTTCCTCCTCAGACGCACCCCGACGTCCACGGAAACTACGTCCGACGCCGCGACGCCTTTCTCCGCGATAACCGACGTGCGACGTCAATTTTCAAGGTAGGGGTTGTTGTTATTGTTTATTTATTTATCCTTGTTCGTGGTTCTAGCATGACTAACGTGAGGTTTGTAATTTTGTGTTATTGTTTAACGTGAGGGGGCCGGACCGCCTGAACACGGCCGAACCCCCTCCATCGTTCTTGTTGATTTATCTTGCGGGTGGAAACAAGGTGGCGTGGTGCCGTCGCACCACGCGGATAATCGTACGATTATATTGCACGGCGCCGTCGCGCCGCGCCGTGGAAGAATCATCAAGAACGCGACGCCGTCACGCCACGTCAAGGGAAATCGAAGGCGCGGCAGAGGGGCGCGGTGCCGTCGCACCGTGCCGGACGACGAACACCGCGGCCGGTTCCGGGCCGCGGCGAGACGAGAAGACCGGCGGCCGAGCCGCCGGCGTCGGAAGCCGGAAAAAGGGGACCGGTTTGCCGGTCCCGTTGGAGAAAAACCGGCCGGCCAGCTGTCCGGCCGGATGGACAAAAATCTGGGGGAATTTAATTCCCCCGGCAGCTCAAAAGCCCCCCCCCATTTATTTGGGGGGGCGGTTTCCTTAAGGGGGGCAGGCGGCCCCCCGGTTTCCGAACAAGCAGGCCCCCCACGAGGGGGGGGGGGGCGTTTGAAAAAAAAGGGGCGCGGCTGATTGCTGCGCCGCCAATCCAAGAAGCGGGGGGCCTTGCCCCCCCACCCCCCGCGCGCTGCCTCCGTGCGGCGCCAGGCCACCGCGCCGCTAGGCTGCCGCGCCGCCGCTCCGCCAGGCCGGCCGGGCCGAGTCGGACACGGGTCGGGTCGACCCGGTTCGGGCCGACCAGGGGGGGGGGGGGGGGTCGGGCCGGGTCGGCCCGGACCCGGACCCCCATTTTCGAGACGGTTCCGGACTTTTGGCCATAACATGAGCCACGTACCTCCGAATGACGAACCGTCTGCGGCAACGCGATCCTTGGATCGAGGCGGTCATTTCGGTATATCTCACTCAAAGTTTCGGAACACTTTGAGTTCGGCCGGGTTGGTTCGTTCATGAAACCAACCGGGCCTTCGGAGCGGAAACGCTCATATCTTGAGCTACGGACGTCCGATTGACGTGCCGTCAGTTTTGTTGTGTTCCTCTTAGTGAGACGGTTATTTTGGCATGCTCCGCCCGAGGTTTGGACGCAGGTGGAGTACGGTCGGGTTGGTTTTGCCTTAAAAAACCAACCGGGTCCCGGGGACGAAAATGCCAATAACTCTCAGACCGGGCGTCTGATCGACGCGCCGTCTGTTGCATTGAGTTCCTGTTGACGATACAGAACTTTTGGATACATCAACTCTGGACTTTGTGACAGTTGATGTATCAGCCTCTCGGCTCGTGGAGCGGATCCTCCGAACGAGCTTGCTGTGTGCGAGAACCCTAGTGCTGGCTGCGACTACTACTACTGCTACTACTGCTACTGTGACTGCGACGACGACAGAACAGAGATCCTATGTGGATTCGACGACGACGACTACAGCACTCAGCAATCCTACGTGGATCAGTGCTACAGGTCCTATGTGGGCCCGATCCTGTGTGGGTCCAATCCTGTGTGGGTCCTTGCGCTCAGCGGTCCTGTGTGAACCAGTGCCTACAGGTCCTACGTGGGCCCGATCCTGTGTGGGTCTTTTGCGGGGGTTAGTTACCTATCGATCCTTCGTGGGTCTGACGACTTAGATGGATCAGAGATCATCTTTTTTGTCTTTTGAAGAAGTATACCTGTGTGAGCTGAATCATGTTGCATTCCTGTGTGGATTGTGTTGTGCTATCCTGTGTGGATTACGTTTTTCTTTCCTATGTGGAATACGTTTACTTTCCTGTGTGGACTGAGTTGTACTTGGGCTCGGAGGTTGAAGCGTATTTTAAATTGATGACTTAGGTATATGTATGGTCATATACCTAAGCAGTGTCAGTTGTTACTTTCCTGTGTGGATTTTGTTTTGCTTTCCTGTGTGGTATACGTTTACTTTCCAGTGTGGACTGAGTTGTACTTGGGCTCGGAGGTTAGAGCGTATTTGAAATTGATGACTTAGGTATATGTATGGGCATATACCTAAGCAGTGTCGGTTGTTACTTCGTGATTGTACCTTTCTTTGTGGTTTATCCTTTGTGGATTTTGAGAGACCTTCAGGGGTCTCGGGGTCCCTACTGAGTAGCTTATACTCACCCCTGCACGGGCTTTGCCCGCACTACGTTGTGTTGGTTGCAGACGACGGACAGCGTTGATCTTAGCTGAGGATTGCTGAGCAGGACGGTACCTGGAGGTGGACCACTGGACAGAACGTGCTTGGAGCGGACGGCGGGACCCGTGGAGCAGTGGAGCTATCTGTACCCACCCTTCAGGTGGGATTTCCAGTGGACAGCTCGGTGTAGCGGCTTTTACTTTACAGTTGCTGTTTTCCCTTTCGAGTTGTACTTTACATTCAGTTTGGGTTTGTATACTGGCCCATTTACTTTTCCTCTTGCTTACTCTGTGGTGTTTGTTTACTTTACAAAGGAAATGTCTTCCCTTTTTACCGGGATTTACGCCTTGGTGCTAGTCGCCAGCCCCTGGCCTATGGAAGGCGGGCTTGGGGTAGTCACAGCACGGACCCCGAGGGCGGGTCGTGACAATAAATATATATAAAATTTCTTTCAAAATAATACTTTACCATTTCCTTTTATAATGATTAAAATAGAAGCTTTTATGAAACCCTAATAATTTAATTTTTAAGAAACGTGAAAATTTAGTGTAGAAGTCTCTTAGAAAATGAAAAAAAAGCACAATGATATCTTTATATTGAAATGTGTAAAAGAGATTATTTTTTTAGAAAAAAATATATTGAAATCATTTAAAAATACTTCCCTTTTAAAAAATTGTATTAAATTCAAATTAATTTAAAATTCAATTTTTGTAAAATTTATAAAGAAATATATTTGGGACATTATAAAAGTTTCATTAGGAGAAAAAATTTCAAAAACTGATCATAAAAAATATTTTTAAAATATATTAAAAACCATTTCAGTGAAACTCACATCATAAAATTTTAGATAAAACTTTTCATCGATGGGATTATAATTGATTTATGATGGTCACCCGAAACATTATAAAAAAATAATTTTGTTATTTCAAACATGGAAATGAAATAAAAAGAGTCATGTACATAAGTAGGGAATAATTCCTTTTATAGATTCATTTTGAATGGTAAAATCATACAAAAAAATAAATTTCTTAATGAATAGTTTTATTTTTATGAATGATAATATAAATAAACTATTTTTAAAATAAAATTATAGGAGAATGTTGACTTGTAAGATCAATGCAATGAAGTAAATTAATGACTCATGGAAAGAGAACTTGAGTTGAGACCAGATTAATGTTTTATAAAACCTCTTAAAAGAGAAATAATTTATGAATAAACATTAAACAATATGAATAAAAAAATTCTATATAATGTACCAATTGGGAATAATATACACCATATAAATGTAAATTGTGGCATTGAGTAAAATGTGTCCCATTGAAGGGAGATTGAGAAACGAATCCCCTCCTTTATTTCCCCAAATAGATTATCACACAGTAACATCGTATTAAAAAACCAGAATTATATTAATAATCTATTTTAGAATCTAATTAATCTATATAAACCATTCATATAAAATATTTATAATATTTTTTTAAAATAATACTTTATTTTACTTTATTGTTAAAATTATTTGTTCGCACTTTTAATTGTCTTCAGCATGTTTTGTAATGTTAATATTTATCCTCAATAATTGTTTTAAAATTCACCATAACCATATTAACTATTATTCAATAATATATATCTCATTATTATTTATAATGTTACACATTCATCAAATTTGAGTTTTAATTTTGAATCGTGATGATAAAGAAAAAGTGATAATTGTTTCAGTAGATATTAATAAATAGAGATGATATAGTATTAACATTTATAGATATTAATATTTTAAATATATTTCTGTTAAAAAATATGTATTACCTTATTATTACAATTCATTAATAGTATATAAAATTCTTTAATCATTTACTGTATAAATATTTCAACATCAATTATGTAGTTGGTAAACCGACCAAAACAAAAGCATGTTTAATGATCTAATGAATAAGAAAGTGAAATTATTTAATGTTAAAAAAATTTAAAAAGTCATATAAATTATATATATCATAAATATACATAAAATAAATTCATAGAACTATTAATATTTGGGTTTTTTGACACATGGCAATAATCATTCTTGTAGGTCGTAGTCTTCACAAACACATAATTAATGAAATAATTTGTCGATGAACTGATGAAGTTATTATATCTGAAAATTTATCAATTTATAGAGATAATATGGTTATAAAAGTCATATTGTTTCATTAATTACACATATATGTCCATCTATATTGGCTGATTAACATAAATATTATGTGCCTTTCATAGAAATGGTAGTTCTCACTTGCACAATATTAAAGATATCATCCATCAATAAATGGATGGAATAAAGGTAAATATAAATGGTTATCATTTGAGAATTTTATAACTGAAATTGAAAATATAATTATTCCTAAACCCCATCATTAGTACCATCCCAAATAGTCAGGGATAAAAAATGAACCACATCATACTGTAGAGGTGGTAATCTACTTGTATGCTCGATCAATGCAATGTTTTTTTAAGATTATTCTCAAGAATGAATAATTAATTAATATAACAATAATTTAATGATATTTAGTTACAGATATGAAACTAGTTAAATTTATTAATAAATTTAGGTTATAATAGGAGGATAAAAATAGAAAAGAAATACTAAGATGAGAGTAATACTCGCATCAGGAGCATTGGATTTCCATTGAATTATCCTTATAAATAAGGGGATTGGGATAATTAAGGGTTTCCATGGGATATGCTTATTGAGATATGGTTATAGTATTAACATATGGGTGTAGTTTCAACAATTAATTTAAATTAATGAGTGGTTAAAGAAGGGAAGTATGTGTGTCCTTCTATAAGTGAAGGGAAGGGTAGTATTGGAATTATATTAAATCATTGAATTGTTTAGTTATAGAATTTAAATGTAAAAGTCTATCATATTTTTAAAATATATATTTTGAAATATTTTATGGTCAAAAATACTACTATATATCCGTTTTTAAGAAAAACATGAATGGTTTAGGGGCTTTTCCTTTTACATTTAACCACCCATGTGTACTTTTACCAAGGTATCTTTTCTATTCACCCATGTTAATGAATTAATATTTTCCCAATTAGTTTTAATATTAAAAAATTTATTTTATTATTATAATAATAGATATGAAATTAATTTTATAAAAGAAAATTAAAAGGATTTATAATATTCATTTTTAAAATAAACACGCTTAACACACAAAAAAAATATTTTCGAGATAATGATATATTTAAGATTAAAATTTATGTGTGAGTTAAAATTATCATTTTAAATAATTTTTATAATCCAAATTGATTTATTAGAAAGAAATATTCGGTTATTTTAAATTAAAAATATACCATAAATGAATATTAAAATAATATTTCTCAAGTAATTGAAAATACATAATACAATTTTCTTCACTAGAGTAACCTTTTACATTAGATCTAAAAATGTTGGATGTGGATTTTCTAAGTTAAAATGATATCTAAAAATACATAATTTTTTCCATAATTTATTATTTCATCAATTAAATGGTTTTATTTCCTTATATTTCATTCTTATATATTGATAATGTTTTCAATATTAAAATTTTCATTAAAAACACATTTTGTTCTGAAAGTTTTTATTTTTCTAAAATGACAAAAAATTTATAATAAGTAAATTTAGATATTCTAAATTAAAAAATAAAGATGATTTTTTCAAATAAAATTTCAAAAAATTATATTTTTATGTTTTAATATAAAATACAATATATAATTATAAAATATTTTTATTTGATAATGAATTTTTAAATCATTACATGTTTATCATTTTATAACATACCAATCATATAATTTAATGAATTTTAATATTTTATTTTATATAAAGAAATATTATATTATAATTTTTTGGATGTGAATAAATATATCAAACTCATAATTATTTAATTAAATATATGTACTGGATTATCAGGATGTTATACAATATATTTTCATTAACAAATTTAGAAAGCTCTATTAATTATGTTGACCACAATTCCCTCATATAGATTTCACCTCATGATACTCATTTTGAATGATTTTTTATTGTCTCAAGGATCTATATACTACACAATAGTAGTAACCGTATTTCTCTTAGGATATTATATATCTATAAACCCTGACCAAATATAACCTTCCTCTCACATTGAATATGTATAATCTTCTACAATCTCTTATTTCTAATAGCGTGTATGTCTCACATAGGATAAAAGATATATGGAGATAAATCAATTAACATGATACTGATTTCTCTATAATAGTCATACATATTAGTTCAATGTTCTAACTATATTTTCTTTTTGGTCAAAGGTCCATATTTCCAATGAATTTTTTATTATGGCCCCGTAGTTAGAATCCCCTATTAATACACTATTTTCACACATTTTATGATGTATATGAAATCAAAATAGAATCTATGAAGAATATTGTTCATATATTTACAGGATATATTGGAAGGATAAACAAGGATCGAGCCCCCATATCTCATATCTAAATGTATCCAGAAATGTCTTAGTTGCATGACATTAAAAAACATAGTATGTTCCAATCATACAACATTAAACTATTTCGTTCAAACTATGTTTTATATTATTATTATGTTGACATGATGAGTAATTATCCTCCTTGAGTTACAAACTGAATAACATCATCCCAACATTTTAACCATCATTATTCCATATTTCTCATGAGATCATTTATGTCCTCCTCTCATCGGCCAATACTGCCATGAGTCTAGGAATCCTATTATCTAGGTCCAAACTCCCTATATAATATCATATCTTCAGTAAATGCTCATAATAGAAACATTCCCCATCTTGGAGGACCAAATTACCTCTGATTCACGTCAAGTCATCCACATTATGCAATACAACTGATGGGTACCATCTTCACAGGGCCATTATTCCCATGAATCCAACCCATCCTCATTGACACACATTCCCATTTAGATAAACCATAAAAGTTTTCTCTAAATTTATTCCTACAAAATACATTTTTAAGGACATTATCCCTATTCCTCTTTACAACTCAACATTAAACATGGATAATTAGTCTTCAACACACAACATTAAAATGTATGATGTGTCCCATTAAGTGGAACTCAACTATATGGGTTCTAATTAAATTCATGAGGATACAGGGTCATACATTTCATTAGGGAGGATCTTAAAAACATGCATATATATTTCTTTCCTAAAAGATAATGAAATATAGAGAACCCAACTATATGGCATTAAAGAATAGTATACCCAAACCAACATCACTAATAATCGGCATCAAACCACAACTACTTCTAAATGATAGAGTAGACTATCACATTTCAAGATCTTGGAATGATTCACAAACATGAAATATATATAATAAACTCTTAAATTATGGAATCCCCCCCCCCCCCATTGGGTGAGATGAGCCTGACATCATATCCTCTCAACAATTGTGAGTTCCAAATTTTCATTCATAAGAGACCCCAATGCCTTTTGAAAGAAGGCATGTAGAATATTATAGATTTAGAAACCATTGGTAGTTTAAATATCCACGAATAGTTCTATTTTAAATATATCTATTAAAATTGAGGTTACTCAGCACAAGTATTTGTTATGAAGTTATGTAGTATGATATACTCTTAGGATACCAACTTGAGGATTGAAATGATATAGATTCCCAATTTACAAGACAGGGGGTGAATTGTACACTTTAAAAAATTCATTTGGAACATTTAAAGATAAATATGTTTAACAATGTTAAACAAGGTAAATTCACAAAACCTCTCGGTTCTACAATCATGCTTGACTCCGGAAATATGAATCCAAGAATTTAATTTCGGAAAAGTGATTTTGGAAATGAAACTAAACAGAAGTTTACAAAGACAAAGATTTTACCTTAAAGAGTATACAATCTTAATAAATCATTGTATACAATTATAAGAAAGTATAAGATAGTTATACTCCCCTCAACAATCAAAATACAGTGGAAAACATGAAACAAACAAGTAACAAGTAGTAAATCATTTCACCCAATGCGATGGGTATCCTACAACCTTGGATAAAGGTCCCCTGATCTATACTTTCAAGAAAGTCTTTCTTACCCACACAGGGTAAGCACTCGATATGAAGGTCGATGTCTGTCTTACTATCCCCACAGGCTCTCAACTTTAAGGTAGTCGACACCTATGTCTTCCTAAGCAAGGAAGTCCTAGAACTTTAAGGTAGTCGGTACCTCTGTCTTCCAATCCCCTGAAGCCCTCGAATGTACTCAGAAAAATTCAGTGTCGCATGAAGGAATTATAAAAAAGATGTTCAGTACACATAATGAAATAATGTCTATCCCTCTAGAAATCACTTCAGCAGCATGAAATCACTAGATTTATCAACTTGTTATCAAAGTCATGAGCTCTTTCAAATGAGATCCTATTTATATGCACAAATTTAATGTTCAGATGCCTCCTCCAACGATCATATTTTTCCTTGAATTTTGGTTGGACCAGTACATGTCTCACTCAAACAACAGCTTGTTATTAACTTAATTCACAACATCATTTTATAACCAAAACCTGAATAAGAATAAATATGGTTGCTTAACCAAATTCATATTTAGGAGTGTACAGAAATAATGGTTTGGAGTCTAACAAAAAACGCATTTGATGTCTATAATACATGGGTATTCAGATTCTTTTTTTCAGCGAATTTGGAACCTAAATTATATAGAATTCCGGAGTCTAAATTTCAAGGAAATATGGATATTGAATTTAGTAGAATTCAGACTTGAAATTAATTAGAATTAAAGGTGTGGACTTACAAAGTTCAGAGTTTCAATTTATAGGAATTTGGTGTCTGAACATGCAATGTTCAGAGTCATAATTCATTAGAATTCAGAGTCTAAACTTACAATGTTCGAAGTCTAAATTCATAAGAATTCAGAGTCTAAACATAGAATGCTTTTAGTTATAATTCATTAGAATTCAGAGTCTGAACCTAGAAAGTTCAGAGTCTAAATTCATTAGAATTTGGAGTCTGAACTCATATGATTTATGAGTCTGAATTCAGAGAACTCGTTGTCTGAATTCAGAAGAGTTCGGAGTCTAAATTCATAAGAATTCAGAATCTGAATTTAGAGATCTCAGAACCATAATTCGGATTCTAAAAATAGAATTATCTATATCTATGTATTATAACATTCTGAGGTTTTAGATATGAAACCGAGTTTTATACTTAGAAACAATATGAAAAATGAATAACATAGTAAGGATAAATTTCCTTTGGGAAGGAAAATATCCTTATGAAAGTAAAACATAGTGTAAATGAAATTTTCCTTAAGATAAGGTGTTTGTGAATTTCAAAACAATAATGAAGGGAAATTTCATAAGGAAACCTTATTAACACTACAATATCCACCATTTTGGAAAGCACAAAAGTCCTTACGAAAAATAATATAAGGACTTTAGAAAATAAAATTTATCTCCCTTAAAACATGGGAAAAGATGAATACAACTAACTCCCCCTTAGTCTTTGGAATCACTAACGATCGTATTCTGGATTTTCTGAATGAGACATAGAATTTAATTTCATACAAAAATCATCTTGGATAAGAAATACCCCCTAGATAATATCCCCCTTACATTGGGACATTTCTTCTTTACTTAGTATTGTTTTTTACTTTCTCCCCCTTTGTGATTCTCGAAATGGAATACAGGGAATGGAAAAGTAAGTATGGTACCTGAAATATTAGTAAAAGACAACCAAAAATATATGAAAAGAAACAAAAAATTTCATTATTATTGGAAAAATTTATACAAGGAAAGGAATACGAAAAAAGATTGGATTTAAACAAGATAATCCATCCTTTTCATTGGGCATAAACTTCTTGACTGTGGTCTTCAGCTTCTTGAGCTCCTTCTGATCTGCCTCTGCTCGCTTATGAAGATGATCATGATCCTCTTCCTTCTTTTCTAAGGATTTGATTTTTTCTTCATGAGCCTTCAAGGCTTCTTCATACTAGACAAGATTTTCTTCTATATCAATCCTGAGATCTCTTTCTCTCTTCTAGCATTGAGCAACTGAATACAACTTTCCATTCAGATCTTTTACCTCTTGTATCTTGGAATTCTGTTCGAGAGTCATGTTTTCTTCAAAACTGTTTGTGAGATTCTTGATCTTCCCATCATTGGTGTCAAAATACTCCTTGAAACTATCTTAGAACTCATCAAGATTTATCATGTCCTCTATAGTTTTCCCTGACCAACTAGTCATCTTCTTGCATGATCTTTTCTAGGCTTCGTAGTTAATGAAATAATTTATGAAATCTGCCTCAAGCTTGACACACTTGTCCATCACCTTGGATAATGATTCTGATTTATGATTCAATGTGTGTTGAAGCCTTTGAAATCTCGATTCAATGCTTGGAAAAATTGGAATAGTCCTAACAAACTTCATCAACGACTAATCTATGAAATCACGTCCAAGAGAGGATGATTCTGAATTTGAGACATTACATGGTGAGGTATATTTCTCTATTTCAACTACCTTCCTCTTAATTGATCCAATAATTTATTTCCACTTCAAAACAGCTTTACTAGGTGTATCCACAACCACCTTTTTTCCCTTATCAACCTTCAAATGGCTTCCTCATTAGAAGACTCGTGTTAACTATCTGATAACTGAATGATTTTTTCTTCATCTACTACTTCCTTCTGAGCTCCTGCATCAACATCTTCAGGGTGAATGAAATCATGATTAGAACATTATTCTTTATACATATTATTCACTTCTTCTTTAACCTTGTTATATTCTTATTTCTCATATTTACAAGGGGTATAAAGCATTGAAAACTTGGCTTAAGAAGTTTAGTTTGAAAGCTTCTCAGATGGACATTCCTTTTCATGAAAATATTCAACTTTATTAATGATATCTTCTGTATCATCACTGCCTTTTTCTTCTTCTACTTATTTTTCTTCTTCTACATATTTTTCTTTGTCTTTTTCTAGAGTCACAAATTTCTTCCC
This sequence comes from Viscum album, assembly GCA_963277665.1. NCBI lineage: Eukaryota > Viridiplantae > Streptophyta > Magnoliopsida > Santalales > Viscaceae > Viscum > Viscum album. The sequence continues at coordinate 2,007,155,236 of OY728148.1, read as the reverse complement.
CACAGTTTCAGGTAATTCTTATACTAAGAAGGTTTTTGTTATCTGGATATATTTGGATGCTTTCTCAGTAGCCTTCAGAAGAGATTGGACAATTTCTACTGTAGTCATCTTATTCGTTTTTTGCTTTTCATTGTCATTCCATTTTAGATACTTAGATGTATTCTCCTTAAGATATTTTGCTTAAATAGGGTCTGGGACAAACTTGGACTCCCCTTCTTTCCAGATATTCTTTTCTTCACTCCACTTTTCTAAAACCTCATCCAGATAGGATTTTTTCTTTTTTGGATTTGGGGGTGCTGACTGAGCATCCTTGGACAATGGATTTTTAGCCTATTATTCCACTTCCTTCACATTCCACTACATTGCAACCTTTTGGGACACCTTATCCACTTCATGTTTATTTGATAAGTCTTCTGCCTCCCCCTCTGGAAAATCATAAAATTCTTCAGATTATTTAGAAAATCCAACATTCATCCTTCTCTGAGTGACTTCACTCACCAGTACAAATTTTCAATTCCTTGTCTTAGAACTAAAAGGTATTTTGAAGGACTCTAAACACCGAATAATAATATTTTAGAGAATTTCTGGATACATGATAATATGTGCCTTCAGATTTTCATTGTTTATATTCTCAATTGTAATCAGAATATGTTTAACGAAATTTATCTTCCATAGATTCACCAAGAAATCCAGTGTATACATGTCACTCTTCTTTAAAGTATCATTTTCCCCTTTTCTCGTAATGATGAATAAATGAACTCATAATTCAGGAATCCAGAAATTTGTAGATAGGTGGAAAATCTTCGAAGTCATTACATCAGAAAGACTGAGGCACACCATAGCCTTCACCTTATCAATACTTCCTTTAATATCATGAAACTTATGTGAGAAGAACTATACCTCACCCTCATAAGGAACTCCAATCAGATTGTCTCCCTTGGTATAAGATAAAGAATCTATCAACCCATAGCACTTGAAAGAGAACTTTTCTCTTCAATATTTTTTGAAAAAACCTGCTGACTCAGAGAACTCAACCAACATATCTGGATATAACATATCCGGAGCACCTGATTTCAATACATAAACACTCTCCCATTCATTCATCTTGATGTTGTTTGAGATTATAGAATCCTACGCAGCAAAGAAATTTGGATGTACCATCCTTTCCCTTTATATCTACCATTCAAAATATGGTTTTACAGTTGACATGTCTTTATGGGAAGATAATTCGATCGACATTCGGAGTTGAGAATGATGTTGAAAATCCAGAATGAGCTTATGTAGGAGGGAAGAGGTTTATCATGCAATAGCATGTGTCTCGATGTGGGACAACAATCGGGGGCCTTTATATAGGTGTTGGGAGAGATGGTTCAGCTTCCATAGTCAATCCAATAGTAAAAAACCTTTTGATCAGATCTAACAGTTGAAATTATAGACACAAGGAAGTTTTGGTAGGATCTGATCTATTGAGGTTTTTAAGAAAAAGATTCGTATTTAAAAAGAATGAATACGAATATTTAAAAACAAATGAAAATACCATAAAGTAAAATATGATTACGAAAACTCAATAAGTAAAAATACCTTTTGGATTTCTAGGAAGATTATTTGTATTGAAGGAACATTCCTCGAGAGGAACTTTAGATTCTGAAAACATGACTACATAAGAATTTTGAAAAACTAACTATGAAAAGTTTTAGAAAATCATCATTATGAAAATTTAGAAAATCTTCATTACGAAAATTTAAAAAATCAACAATAGGATAATTAATAAAATATTTATCTAAAAAAGTTAGAAAATATTCATTACGAAAATTTAGAAAATATTTATAATAAAAATTTAGAAAATCGTTATTATGAAAATTCAGAAAATCTTCATTATAAAAATTTATAAAAGATTCATTGTGAAAATTTAAAAAATTATTCATTACGAAAATTTTGAGAATATTCCTTAAGAAAATTGAGGAAATAATCATTACGAAAAATTAAGAAAATCTTCATTATAAAAATTTATAAAAACATTCATTATCAAAATTCAATATATCATCATTACGAAAATTTATAAAATATTCATTATGAAAATTTTAGAAAATATTCATTACAAAAATTTAGAAAAATATTTATTAAGAAAATTTAGAAAAATATTCATTACAAAATTTATAAAATCTTTATTACAAAAGTTTAATATATCATCATTACGAAAAAAATTAGACTATGAAAAATTTTAAGACAATGAAAAAAATTTGAGATTTTAACAAACAATTGTACTCCCCCTATGAAAAGGAGTTTATTACTGTTTGGAGATTTGTTTCAACAAGAAGTTAATATGGATGAATACCTTACAGTTATCATTCCTATCTTTTATTTAATGTATTCAAATATATCATAGGGTAAAGATTATGTGAAAATATTAGCATATTGATCCTGTTTTCTGATAAATTGAAGAATGATATCCTCTTTTTGTGTGTGATCCCTAAGAAAGTGATGTCTAATATCAATGTGTCTTTCATGAGAGTGATGTGCATGGTTATTACATAAGGTAATGGCACTATTATTATCAAACAAAATGTCTATTTTGGTAAAACTCATACCATAGTCTGTGAGTGTGTATTGCATCCACAACACTTGAGCACAACAACTTCCACCTGCTACATATTCATCTTCAGTAGTGGAAAGTGCTATTGAGTGTTTCTTTCTGCATAACCAAGAAAATAATGAATCTCTTATGAAATGATAAGTTCTTGATGTACTTTTCTATCCATCATACATCCACCAAAGTCATCATATGAAAAACTCCTTAAAATAAAATCATTCCCAGATGTATAAAAGAGTCCAAGATCCATGGTTCCCTTTAAGTAGTGAAAACCACTTTTCACTACCTATAAATGAGATTCCATCGGATTATATTGATATCTTTAAAATAAGCATATTGAAAACATTATGTGTGTACAAATAGCTATCAAGTAAAGTAGACTTCCTATCATACCTCTAAAATATGTTTGATTTAATGGTTTCTCAGCTTCATCAAGATCAAGTGATTTTGAGGTACCAATAAGATTACTTATACTCTTAGTGTTTTCATATCCATACTTTTTAAGAAGATATTTAATATACTTAGGTTTAGATATATAAGTTCCTTATACTATTTGAGAAATTTGAAAACGTAGGAAAAATGTTAACTCACCCTTAATACTCATTTCAAACTAAGATTTCATTAGACCCTGAAATGAATCAATTAAATATTTTTGAGTTGAACAAAATATAATGTCATCAACATAAATTTGAAAAATCAAAATTTTTTTCTTATATTTTTTTATAAAAAGGGTTGGATCTGCATTTCCCTTAACATAAGTATTTTGAATAAAAAAACATGTAAGTATATCATACAATGCTTAAGTGGCTTTCTTAAGTCCATATAATGATTTGGTCAGATTGTAAACATGTTCAGGATGTTTTATATCTTCAAAACTATGAGGTTGTTCAAAAAAACTACCTCTTGTACAAAACCATTAAGGAATGTACATTTCACATCCATTTGAAAAAGATTGAATTTGAAGAATGCTGCAAAGTCAAGTAGAATACGTTTAGATTTATGTCTAGCTACTAGAGCATATGTTTCTTCATAGTCTATCCCTTCTTGTTGATTATAGCCTTTAGCAACCAATATAGATTTATTTCTTACTATGATTCCATTTTCATAACACTTATTTCTGAAGACCCATTTTACTCAAATAACAAAAGTTTCCTTAGGTCTCTCAACCAAGGCTGAGACATTATTCCTTTCAAATACATTTAGCTCATCTTCCATAGATTTTATCCAATCATCATCCACTAAAGCTTTATCAGTGATTTTTGTTTCTAATTGGGAAAGGAGTGAGAGATGTTCTACTTCATTTCATAAGGAAGTTCTAGTCCTTATAGGTTTATTCACATCACCAATGATACTATCACTAGGATTATTCTTTATAAACAAATGATTTGGGTTTTGTAAAACCTATTACTCAACATAGTGTAGAAATAATTTTAGGGTAACTACTTCAGAAATATCTTCTTGGAAATTTTCCTTATCTGAATGATCTTCTATAAAGAGTTTATAATAAGTTTTTTAAAACAAATCTTAAGATATAGGTTGAGGTTTTTTTAAAATGAAGGGATCAGTTTCATCAAAATTTACATTACTATTTCTTCAACAATACAAGTGTTTTTGTTGAAAACTATATATGCCTTAGAATTTGTGGAGTAGCCTATGAAAATTCTTTCATCATATTTTCGTGTGAATTTGTTTATATTATCTTTAGTATTAGGAATGATTACCATGAAACCAAAAACATTGAAGTAGGAAAGTAAATGTTTTCTACCATTCCATAACTCAAAAAGAGTTTTATTAAGAAAAGGTCTAATCAAAACTCGATTTATAGTATAAAAATCTATACTTACAACTTCAGCCCAAAAATGTTTGCCTACCGAATACTCACTCAACATGGTTCTTGTTATCTCTTAAATAATTCTATTAGTTCATTCAATAATACCATTTTGCTGAGGTGTTCTGGGTGTTAAAATGTTATGAGTAATGCCAATTCTACTACAAAAAGTTTCAAATTCAGAATTTTGATATTCTCCTCCATGATCACTATGAATAGTTATCAAAGGATGTTTATTCTCATTTTAAACATGGGCTCTAAGACTTATGAAATAGGTAAAATATTTATATTTCTTTTCCAGAAAATAGACCCATGTAAATCTAGGGTAATCATCAAATAAGAAAAATACATAATACATGCCTCTAATGCTTCCAGTTTATGTTGAAAAAAAAAGATCCATATGCACTAAGTATAATGCATTAGTGGTTGAGACTTCACCAACTGACTTAAGACAAGATTTATGTTGCTTTCTATATTGACAAGGATCACAAAGTTTTGAATAATCGAATCTAAGCTTTGGTAGATCCTTAACTAATCTTTTCTTAGAAAGTTTTCATAAGTTCCTATGGTTACAGTGCCCTAAACTTTTATGCCCTAACTAGGATTGATCATACATTGCACTGAGACAAGGTAATTCTTGGCTCTTATGGTCTTCTAAGTTTAGTTTGTGTATATTCTATTGCATATGGGAATAAAGAATAAACTCTTCATTGGAATTATGTTCTAAGAATTGGTAATTCCTAAAATTCCCAAGGTAACCTTCATCACATAACTGGCATATGCTAATGAGGTTGTGCTTAAGATCCTTAAAAAATAAAACATTTTAAATAAAAGTTTTTCCTAAAAGAACGATGTTACCTATACCAATAATTTCTCCCTTAGAATTATCTCCGAACGTTACTTTTCCTCCTTTTCTCTTGATAATATTTTCAAATATGTTTTTGTCACCAATCATATGCTAGGATCATCTACAATCCATGTACCATGTATTGATGTTGGTACTTTCTCTATTTTTTAGAAAATAAGAGAGTTAGACCTTCAGAACCCAAGCATTCTTGGATCCAGAAACTTTAGAAAGAAAAATCATAGGAATCCACATTTTCATTGAAAAATAATATTTATGAAATCATAAAGTTTGGGTTTTATTTAATGAACAAATTTTTTCCTAGTTCCTGCCACATTGACACTTAGTGAAGAACAGAGCACTCTAAGGAACAAAATAATATTTACTAAAAATCGGTTTAGAACTAGTATAACCAAATCCATAATTATTCCTTAGAGGTAGAATTTGAGAATATATGTTTTCAAAAATTTCCTTATCTAATGTAATTTATTAAAACACTTCATCAAGGAAAATATTTCTGACTTCTGTTTAATAAGAAAGTTCTTATCATCCAAAACATTAGCTTTAGTACAAGATTTAGGCTCGAAGACATTTTTCTTTGAAATTAATTTTTCTAGATCCTTAAAAGGTTTATCCTTCTCAAAATTTCCTTCCTTAAGGTTTTTTGAAATAACTTCAAAATAAAAGGTTTTCTTATAAAGATATTTAGAAAGATCTGATATTTCTATAGTAAGAATAATAATCCTATTGTTTTCTATATGATGCTTTTTGTTGACTTTTGAATTTTCATTCTCAAGGAGCTTTGAAAACCTAGAAACTTTTTAATAGGTAGGTAATGTATTATCCTTATCAGAGGAAGATTCTTCATCTGAATATTTATAATATTTATTATCCCTATAATTAGTATTTAATGATACATTGGTCAGAGATTCAGCATTGTGTACCATATCCATTAAGCAACTACTTTCAATATGTAGTCTGGTTATTAGACCTAGGTTCTTCTGTCTAGATGATTCGTACTCTAATGATTCATATGTAGAGTCACTTCCACTAGAACTTGAGGTTTCATTAGCTTTCAAAACATTATTAACTTTAACTTTGATGTACTTCTTTCTATTCCTTTCAGAATGATTTTCCTTTATCTATTTTCTCTTAAGCATTGGATAATCTGGTCAAATATGTACAGCCCTCTTGCATTCATAAAAATTTACTTCTGAGTCTTTCTTATTATTAATTTCTTCCTTATTGTATCTAGACTGAAAGTTATTATGTCCAACAATATTGTTCATTCTTTGAAAAGGATTGGATAATTCATTTTATGAAGATTCACTTCCCCTCGATTCAGATTAAATAACGACCTTTTTAGATTTAGATCTATTATCTTTCTCAGGAGTCTTGACTTTCATATGATTTGAAGTTTTTGTAAAAGCAACACTTCCATTCACATTATTCTTCTTAATATTATCAGCATATCTATTCATTCTAGTATCATGTTGAAGAAGAGTTCAAAAAAATTCATTAAGAGAAATCTGAGTAACCTTTCTATTCTTATCTATAGATATCCTCTTGGATTCAAAATAATTGGGCTTGATATCTACAATTTTGTCCACAAGAGAATCATTATCTAATTATTTCTCACCCATAGATCGTGAACTATTAACAATAGCCCTATACCATTGTTTCACCTTACATATGGGTTCTCCATAAGGAAAGAAGAAACCATGATATTCACCTTTGAGAATGGATCTTCTAGTTTCAATGATTTTTGATGATCCAAAGTGAGTAACTTCAAGATTATTCCAAATACAATTTTCTGATTCACAAGATGAAATTTGGCTATATATATTTCTAGTCATCAAACATAGAAAAGTATTGGGTACCTTATAATTCAGTTTATATTCATGCTTTTCTTGGTTGGTGAAAGTACTAACTTCTTTGTCAGAGATTTTATAACCTCCTCCAATAATGAAAAAATTATCTACTCTAGTATTGATAATAAATTTCTTCATGTGATCTATCCATCATTCGTAATCATTTCCATCAAAAATAGGTGGTCTAGTTTGATTCAAGTTGTCTATGGAACAAACATTGATTCCTCCCATCATAAATAAAATCTTTCCGCACAAACTGGTCAGTAACCAAAGATAAGTGAACCAGGAAAATATTCATCAGCAAGGAAAATATAGAATAATGAAAAACATGAGAAATAGAAACTTATATGTGAATATGAGTATTTTAGAGACCTTATCTGATACCAATTGTTAATAAGGTGTGGATTATGATATACTCTTAATATACCAACTTGATTATTGAAATGATATAGATGCTCAATATACAATAGGGGTGAATTTAACATTTTAAAAATTTCATTTGGAACTTTTAAATATGAAGATGTTTAAAAAGTCAAACAAGGTAAATTCACGAAACCTCTAGGTTCTACATTGTTGCTTGAATCCATAAATATGATTTCGATAATGTAATTCTGGAAAAGTGATTTTGGAAATGAAACTAACCAAAAGTTTACAAAGATAAAGATTCTACCTTAAATTGTATAGAATATTACTAAATCAGAGAATACAATTATAAGAAAGTATAAGATAGTTATACATTCCTCCACAATCAAAATACAGTGATAAAAATGAAGGAAACAAGTTATAAGAAGTAAATCATTTAATCCAAAGAGAAGGGTATCCAAAAACCTTGGATAAATGTCCCTTGATTTTTAATTTCAAGAAAGTTTGTCTTACCCACACTAGGGTAATCCCATGATATGAATATTGGAGTCTGTCTTGGTATCCCCGAAATCCCTCAACATCAAGGAAGTCGAAACCTGTGTCTTCCACAGCAAGGAAGTCCTCGAACATTAAGGTAGTCGGCACCTCTGTATTCATATCCCTGGGAGCCATCGAATGTACTCAACAACATTTGGATTGACACGAACTAATTCTAAACCAGATGTTTAGTACACACAAAAGTAATAAAGTCTCTCTCTCTAGAAATCACTTCAGCAGCATGTAATCACTAGGTTGATCAACTTGTTATCAAAGTCAGGTGCTCTTTCAAATGAGCTCCTATTTGTAGGCACATCATTAATGGTCAGCTCCCTCCTCCAATAGTCATATTTTTCAATCAATTTTGGAGGAACCTATACACCTGTCACTCAAACAACAATTAGTTAGTAACTAAATGCAAGAAATCATGTTATAACAAAAACATGAATAAGAAAAAACATGGTTGATTAATCAAATTCATTATTCATACTGTAAGGAAATAAAAGTATGGTGTCTAACCAAAAATTCATTCAGTGTCTATAATAAAATGGTATTCAGATTCTGTTTTCTAGGGAATTTGGAACCTGAATTCTATAGAATTCTGGAGTCTGACATTCAAGGAAATTTGGAGTCTGAATTCAGTAGATTTCAGAGTCTAGATTACAAAGATCAGAGTCTGAATTCATAATAATTTGGAGTCTGAACTTATAATGTTCAGACTCAGAATTCATTAGAATTCTGAGTCTGAACATTAAATTTTTGGAGTCCTAATTCATAAGAATTTGGAGTCTAAACTTAGAATGTTTGGTGTCAGAATTTATTAGAATTCAGAGTCTTAACTTTGAATGTTTGGAGTCTGAATTAATTATAATTCAGAATCTGAACTCATAATAGTTCGGAGTCTAAATTCATAAGAATTCGAAATCTGAATTCAGAGAACATGGAGTCTAAACTCACCGGAGTTCAGAGTCTAAATTCATAAGAATTTGGAATCTTAATTCAGAGAACTCAGAATATTAATTTGGATCCTGAAAACAGAATTCTCTATATCTATTTATTATAATAATCCATAGTTTTAGATACTAAACCTAATTTTATACTTAGACACAATACTTACAATGAAAAACATGGTAAGGATAAATTTCCTTATCGAAGGAAAATTTCCTTATGAAATTAAAACATAGGGTAAATGAAATTTTCCTTAAGAAAAGGTGTTCATGATTTTCAAAACAAAAAGGAATGGAAAAGTCATAGGGAATCCTTATTGACTCAACATTGTTTGGAAATTATGATCAATCTCTCACAAAACCAATTTTCTCAGGCTACCCCATCATGGATCTAATTAGGTATAATTGTCGTAATGAAATATTTACAAAGATCTATTTTATTATTTCTATGTTTATGGAACATTCTTTTATATATCCTTTGTCCTATGTTTTAATATATTTATACTCTAATTAAGTCAAATATGTATGATAACATTCACCACATGTAACACCAAACTAAAACCAAACTAATGTATATATATATAATAAATTTAAAAAATGGAATATAAATCTCATTATATAATTGGTAGGTAGAAATTATATTAAATGTGAAATATAATAATATATACTTATATATGATGATTATTTTATTCAAAATTTACGTAATACAATATTGTGTTTAGGAATCAATCTTTTTTGGATGTAATTTTTTTAAAGGACATTTTTTTAAAATTTCTTAATTAATAAAATATAATCATTATTAATTAATTTTACCATTATATATGTTTTATAAAATTAATAATAAGATTCAATTTGAGAATATTTATTTCAATATACGAACCCATAATTAACTTCCTAAACAAGAGAAATATTTTTCTAAAAACAAATTTAAAATTTTTAACATTTTCTATTTTAAAATTAATTTGTATCCCATTTAGAAATGTATAAAATAAAATAGTTTTAAATTTTCTAATATGTTGGAAAAAGTTATTCAATAGGTCCCATTTTATTTTTGTGCATAAATAATAAGTTTCCTTAGGTAAAAAACTAGTAACCACAGTAAAAGTTAAAGTAGTAAGTGTGAAATATTAAAAAGTAATGAGTGGGAAACATGATTAAAAAATGTGTGGGAATGGGTGTTTGAGACCCAAATCTACCTTATCACTTATAAACTATATTATTTCCCTAATTTTTTTCCACATACCATGAAAATGACATCCTATTATTGAAATTTTTGAATATTTACAAAAACATCATAATTTTTATTTATAAAAGGGATTTATTATCCCCACATCCCCTCACACAAAAAAACATAATTATTGAAACAAATTCCAAAAAAAAACAAAAAAATTAATAACCAGCATAATTTGGTTCGATTCCCCCTAGATGATCATCCCTCAATTGCTTAACCCACTTCGTAGTGGAGAGAGTCTATGTAGTGAGTTAAAAGTTACATATCTTCTTCTCATTTCTATTTTTCAATGCACTACTTATTAATTAAATTATATTTAATTAAAATAAAATGGTACCAAATGTTTAATGAGTATATAAGTATGTTATTAAAACTATGAAAAAATAATTAACCACTTTTCCATTTTTTATTAAGAATAATGAAATCATTTTTTGTCGGTAGTGCAGACTACCGCCTCCTGGGTGTAACGTGTTTCATTTTAGTTCAAAATATTAAATGGATTTTCCTAGTAAGTAAATTAATATAATTTAGTATTATATTTTTTTGATAATTTTTATTTTTAACATAAAAACTATAATAATCCTTATCTTCATTTTATAGATGATGAAATCACCATACATGCGTATTTGTGGAATACCACCTCAATAGAAAGTTTGATATCCACTTTTAGTTTCATCACCAACATTCATATATGGTCCTGATAATGGTTTTAAATGAAAAATCATATTTTTATAAAATTATAATATTTCTTGAATGTTTAATTGTACAACCTATAAATAATATAAATGATAAAAAATTATGGTAAATTAAACAATCCAAAAAAATTCTAAGAGAAAGATGATTTCATCGTATATTGAAATAAATTCATATCATTTATATTATTCTTATAATTATTTTTGTACTATTATAACACCCCAATTATCACTTAATAAGATCATTTTTATTTCAATAAAGTGATATTAAACCTAAATCAATTCATAATCATCATAACATTATGGTATTTTCTTGTTAGGGTTGGATTAACCACATACTTAAACAATACTTTTAATTTATTTCATGGATGTCTATAGAAAGTTAATTTCTGGTAATATATTACATTAATAAGTAAATGACTTTTTTTATGGTTTTGTAAATTTACTAACAAATTCATTTTTTATTATACAAACAATATTCCACTGTGAATCATCGAAACATGGTCATCGCTTAATTCAAGTTTAAACATCCCAACCTAAACCATGATAAAATTAAATTATAACATTATAAATAATTAAAAATCATCAATTTTAGTAACCTTAGGATCTATTAAGGATAAAATTTAAGATAATAATAGATAACAAAACTAATTTTAGGATATTAGTTCAAAACTATCATGATTGCTCAGAAACGATATTGAAAATATATAATAATTAACTAGTCTACAAAGAGAGTATAATTATAAATTTTGTTCAAAATATTTTATGTATATGAATAAGGTTATGAAATATGATATTATGATATTTATGTTTTTATAAAGCATCTAGTAGTTCATTCTTCTGATCATGGAAAAAGGTAATGGGTTTCTTGGTCTCATTTTTTATTTTTTAAGACATATTACATGTTATTAACCATGGATTTATAGTATGATATTATATTGAATTACTAACCCATGAAATTTATTTACATTATTTCCTTTTAATTTTGTGGATACAGTATTCCAAATCAAGTATGTAATGACCCAGACTTTATTAGTGACATTTTCTTCCAAAATAATTGTGTTATATATAGTATTATACACATATAGATCAAAGAGAAAAAAACAATTTATTTCACTGATAGATATCAATAAATTAGTTAAAAATTAAACCCATGAAAATTCAAAAAAAATCAATGATTCAAAAAAGTTAAAATAATAAATTTTAAAAGAAAACAATTTGGATCATTCCAATCATCCAGAATCATCGCTCCCATGAAAAATACTATGAAAAGGAAACAAAATATTAGTAAACTGAGAAAAATATAAGAAAAGGAAAACATATAACCATAGGAGGAATTTTTTTTAATGTCTAATGAATAGATGTAGATGCGTTTATAGTAGGTATAACGACCATTGGAATACTAATGTGGTCGTCAGAATAGTGACATAATTGGAAGGAATAGTAATTTCACATAATATGATAAAATGAAATGTAAAAAATACTTTTATTGATTAATTTAATAAAATATAAATATTATAATTCCATAAAATAAATATCATGGTTAAAACTACAAATAAAATATAATAACATTTTTAATTGACTGCATTTAAATATATTTTGTAAAAACATAATTCTTTACATTAAAAAATAGAATTAAATATACAGAAAATTATTTTTATTAAATGAATTATATTTTTTGATATATCATGTTGAAATTATATAATGGTGATATTTTGTTTATTTTCTGATACACATCATTTTTTGGGGGAATAGTAAAAATATAGTGTTTTCTTAGCAGATGTATTTTAAATTACATCACTCATTATATAATAATGACCTAATCAATTCAATAAATTTTTTATTGACAAAAAAACATATAAAATGTTCACTTAAAATTAATTATCATGTTTTTAAAAAGTAAATATTATTTTTCCATAGAATAATGATTATGGAATTCCATTAAAATAATATTTTTTCATTTTACCACATTTCAATTTTATTTAATTAATAAAATAAATTTATAATTTTTTTAAAGTATTAAATTTTTTTAATTAATTAAAATATATTTTACAACATTAATCTTTTCTCTTTTTAAAATTTTATATTTTATTTAATTTTTTATTCAATATTATAACACAAAAATAACCCTCTCCCTAAGTATAAATAACCCCCCACTGCTCCCTTGGAAATCCACATACCTACCAATTAAATAGATCCATACTTATTAAAAAATCCCCTATAAATTCCCTTATCATACTTAAGGAAATTATGGCATAATCAAAATACAATCATTCAAAACATTTAGGATCATAGGAAAGGCCCATCATTAAGAATATGTTAATGTGCTTTACAATTTTAATTTACTTTTCCTTTTAAAATTACAAATCCCCATATTATTTTCAAATACTAACAATATATAAATAATTAAATAGATTGATAAAATAATCTTGACAATTCCAATATAATTTAAAAAATTTGTAAGAACATATTCAATACCTCTCACCTCCACTTCGGAAAATATCCCATCCAAGGTCAATTAATCACCATCAAGGGTGATGCTAATTATTTTCTTACCAAGAGCCTTATAGTTGGTGTAAATAAATTTTTTGTATATATATATACATATATTAATTTTTAGTCTTTTTTAATTAATATAACTTATTTGTGTATTATACTGAACAAAAATAAGTCAAAAGAAACATGAATAGAAATTTTAATGAAAATATGATATGAATATGTTTCACCTGTTATAGAGGGAATTATGAACTAAAATACAATAATTATAATTCATTAATAGTTAATTAAATTAACTTCATTCATGTCATGACCTAACCCACTAGGGTTGGAGCTATGATTAACACAATCTCACCTCTAATAGTCTTAGGGTTAGAGACTAATGTCGACTGGGAAAATCACACACAAGGGATGACTTAGCCTACTGTACTTATAAGAACACACACACAAACATAAATCACCGTGAAAAATTGTAGAGATAATAAATACAAAAATAGATTTCATACGAACATCAATCACACAACCAGATTATAGAAAAGGTACTAAAATAATAATAGAGAAAAATATGATCCCACCAAAATGTATAAAGATTTCCACATGCTCAAAAGGAGGGGGGATGCTATTAAATTCCACCACAATAACACATTGGTCTAGTTATAGTGTACACTTCATTCGTCATATCTAATTGTTCTCTGCCAACTCCAGATCTTCCTACGACTCTATCTATAGGCCTATCATCGGTGTTAGACATTACATGTATAGGTAGATTACATTAAGGGGTGAGTTTAAAAATAAAGTGTATTCACCCAAAAACCCAAAATAAAATAGATAATCTAAAATGATACATTCATCTCAACCATAATATAGTGGTTTATTCCAAAATGAGATAGAAAACCAAACTCTGTCATTACAACTCCTTGATAATACAAGTGTAGTCAGCACAAATCCAGTTGGTGTGTCAATCATGATATGTGATGAAATGATCAAGAATCCAAAAATAACATAGGAATACTCATCTAAGATTCCAAGTAAAATATGTTTTCAACCTCATATTCATCCACAAGATTCTTCCCAAAGATCAATGTTCACGCTCATCTTGGAAAACTCACTACATGAGCCCTACCATCTCAGATGGTAATCATCATAGAGATATCACTATTGGGAATATTTCATCCATCTCTGATAACATTAATATGAGACAACACACTCAATTGGATATCTCTAAAAAGGTGGCACATCCCCCCATATCTAGTGTCATACTATTGAGACAATATGATCATCAGGTTTATGAAAAAACCAAATCTATATGTCACATACTGGATATCGATACTCAGATAGAGGATCTCACCCATCCCAAAGGGGGATTCCTCTATCCTAATTATAAACACTGAAGAATCATCTCATAAATAGGGGATCACACCCAGGACTATTGGGGACTCCACAAACCCAATATCAAAATCCATAGATCATATCACTCATATTTTGGATCGCAACGAGGACTATTAAAGGATTCTACAAACCTTTAGAAGCCTCAAATCCATGATACACAGATATAGGCTCATACCTAAGAATATTGTGTGATACTATAAAACCAAATCTAAATCCAACCACTATGTAGGTGATTGTACTGTCGACAATACCATGAACCCCTCTAGAACCAACCACTGAGTGGGGGATCATATTCATAATGATTAAAAAACCCCTACTTAAACCCACACACTTATTAGGGGATCGTATATCCGATGATACCAGAAACCCTGGTAAGTTAAGACTAGTGTATATGGGATTACTACACTATTTATGATATAATGAACCCCACCTATGGATATTGATATAATAAAGGATACATCCCCAACCACTCGAAGGTATATAGCATCTCTATATGAGCTCATCCTATCGAGGGGATCACGATATTGTGATAATGATGTAATAACACATTATACCCCTATAAGTATAGAACAAGGGAATATACTCCAACGATACTAGTCTATAAATCACTATCATGTGACCTGATAACCTCACATCACATCGTATCATACATACTAAAAACAAGGACACCATTGTGTTCAATATGGAATACAAATAAAGATATCCTAGACACATGAAACTATCTAAGTCCAAGTGTTGATGATTTGTGAGGGATAAATCCTCAATTGGAGTTCATGGAGTGTACCCATAGTATAATATGTGTATCTAAAAACCAGTCCCTTTCCATGTCTCATTTTAGTAATCATCATGTAAAGAAATACACAGTGTGTACCCCATGTCACGTTGTGTGTGACCTTGTATGGTATCATAGGAATTTCCTCACCCATGCATGATGGGTTGGCTATGTGATTCCACACAGAGTATACACCCAGTATACAACGTGTTATTTGTATCAAACCAAATGGCCATTTCCTCATCCGATTATTTCATCCAATGCCATGTAGCCATGAACCTGGTCATGTACTTCATCACTATCATATCCCTTGACACAAAATTTATATCCATGTCCCTCGAAAAAAATATTTGATCTCACAACACAATGTGTACCCTCATTACACGACATATATCCCCCGAAGCTCAAATTCTCTGACATGGAGGAAAACATAATTCCTATTATTTCTTCACATATTTCATGTTACCAGATATTGTAAATGGGAATCCCTTCGAGCGACCTAAAACTACCCAATTTTACATAAAACACATAGATATACCCATTGTGGATCTTTATCATTCATTATTAGGATTTAAATCCTAAAATGCATCAAATTAGATTTGAAAATAATGATCATAAATCCTCATACTTTTTTTGAAATTATAAATATTTGGGTAAAAAATGACTCTATGAACCTCTTGCACCTCAATCTGGCGATGATCAGTGTCAAAAACAGGGATCAGTGGAACATCCTCACCACGATTAGGCCTTCATTAATTTTCCATTCATGGGGGGATCCGCCTCTCCTTTGTTGTGCTTGAGAACCCAACGGGTGTAAGGGATTATTAATTTTGCTTTATAAAATTAATTACTATCCATTTAGCACCCTAGAAGAATTCCATCAAGAGGAAACCAAATACTAACAAAATTTATTTCATTCTTAGGGTCAACACCATCTTCTAGACTCAACCACAATCATGGATTTCTAATATGATAATCCAACAAAGAGTTATTCAAATTTTACTGAAGAAAAATGCACACATAATAAAATATATATTTAAATTTTTCAATAACACCATAATGAGGCTCCTCATTTCATAGAATCCCACACTGACTTTGCACTTTTCTTCAGAAACATTTCATGAAATATTCTAATGTTTTACCAGGATAATATAGAGTTGTCGCAGTTCCCCCTACCTTTAGGTTTTTCACCCCAAAAATATAAATCCAATGCACAAGGTCAATGTAATTGGGAATCCTACACCACATTTTTGATATCACTAGAGGGATCTTATTTTCCTATAAACATGCTCATAGGGGAAACAAAAAAATTCAAACAATGCATAAAGACTATCTACAGGGAGGTCGGAATCTCTTAATGAATTGCGTACAAGAATCTTCACCTTTACAAAGTGGAAAAAAATAATCACCTAGTATAATTGTAGTCACCGAGTCTAGAGGTACATCAAATAACTAACCAAAATCATATATGAATGTAACACAATGTCCCAATCCACTCTTGGATTAACTGCACACTCAAAATCAATCAATAGCTCCAACCCAAATCCCCCAAACACTATCTTTATAGCCTCTCAATAGTACAATAGTGGCCTATGGGGAATCCCATATGTGGCCTCAAATGATTCTATGATAATGTTGGGGAACCAAATACACCATGGAAAACATGAAAACCCAAATCATTTTCTCCAAAACCTAAATGGTTCGCAGTACTTGGCATAAACACCCCGCTCATAGATGTACTAATGAATTAATGAATATACCTCTTCACCATGTCTCATGGAATAGATGGAGTCAACATCAAAACATGGATGATTTTAGTACTCCCCACCTTTGTGAAACTAATCAAGGACCCTTCCAGTGGATATCTGGTCATGTATACCTTACAAATAGAATCTCCAAGTTGTGCCTTCACATAGTGCTATAAAAGTTTATGGGTAATCACTAGAAACTGTATACATATCATATAATAATCAACTGTATCACATGAAAATACGATTACACAAACAATAAGGTTCCCTAAAAAACATAGTTTTTCCCAAGAGAACATGCCAAGACTTACTAGCCCCTCCATCTACAAACCACCAACTCCACCAAATCTCAGGAAGCTCCATGGGTGTAAACTGATTTACTTACACAAATATCAAGTAATTTCCTATGTTATAATATACATGGAATAAATAACTATTTAGAGGTTAACCCTAAACATCTTATGGTAGACATACTCAACATCACCACTAAAATAAAAAACCAAATGCTCATAAAACCACTACACAAGGGGTCATACTACACATGTGATAAAATTCAGATTTATGTGCCCACAAATTAGCTCATTATTACCATCTTAGAATCTCTCCTTGATATTGAAGGAACTCCATCCCAAAATACAGTAACATATCCAGTCCCACTGATGTAAACCTTCTAAGCATGGATTTTAGGAAACCAATCCATGTAGGGTATGATCATTGTATGGCCTCCTACCAATATAAAAAAACATACGCAAGGCAATATCCTCCTTGATTTACATAAAAAAATTTGATAGAAGTGTGAAGTCATTGATCTTCTCTATGGGATCCATCATCATGGGGGTCAATCATAAAGGGACCAATAGTATCGTTAGGCCCTACTCTGACACTCCATCAAGAAACAAAACCCCAAACACACAAGTTAAAAGAAATCCTTACCACACCTCGACTCTATCTATTTTGGGGAAAAAAGTCATCCGCATGGTTTTGTATCATGTCACAGGAACTTATGTCAGTGGGGGAAGCATCCCACTTCCTCATAAGTCTGAATAAATATAATATATAACCATCACTTGTCTCTACCAATACTCTTCATCACCGTATATAAACCTAATGTAATATGTTTCAAGAATATATTACAGTACAAAATATTCTAAAAATACTACTAAAAATGTACACATGAGATAGACCATCTCTATAATCACCCTTGGAGCCCTTGGATCATAGGACTCTATGGCCTACAACTATCTTTTCCCCCATCCTCTAGATTCCAAAGCCTTGCATGTACCACCATGTGGTGATGGTTAAAACATATCAAACCATATTTTACCTCCTTATACTCTTGAAAATCTTACCCCTTTCCCTCTATCATACAGATCAATATGAACCTTTCATTATCTCTTATATAGTGGTATATCGATTATCTCCCATTTCACAGGATGAAGGGTTAGAAAATCTCATGTGAGATGTCCCCTTCCATCATAATTGAAACAATGCCTCTCCCATGGAATACTAGATCCTTATTGGGAGACCTAATATACAATCCCTCCATCATATGATTGTATCATGAATAATCTCACATTATTATATCCATATGCCTATCATTGGCTACCCACTACTGAGATCCCAACTCCTTTGTAACCTTCACTAAGAGTTAAAGTCTTCACATCCAGGATTACCACCAAATCCATGGAATGATCGAGAACTCAAATATAAGTGGGAATACATCATGATATCACTGATTCCCTAATATCATGGAATAAATCCTGTTTGAAGGTTCATGCTCGGAAAAATAGAACGGAAAACATATCCAGGGATTATCGTGAAAGGTATGGGAACCTCACTGAATATTATTCCATGGTCATACTATCCTTTCAAAGATACAGAATCTATTGGATATTCACTAATCATATTGTGGATAGATATAACTCTTCCCTGAAGATTTTCTCAAACTGGGTGCAAGTGAAAATATTTTCATAATGGTTTTGCATCACCAGACTCCTCCATTATCCAGTCAGTACCTACTGAATATTCTTCACATGGACCACTATATGATTAAGAGGTTTATTGACAAGGATGATATAATTCATCAATTCCACAAGATATTCATCATATTCCTAGGGTTATAGATTATTGTGATACCTCAGAGGTCACATTATCAAAAACTCATATAGTTAACTCAGCCCGTGAACATCCTTGGCCTAAACTAATGGAACAAATTACTAATAAATGGGTGTAGGATCAACTAGTATTCCACCCAAATAAACTATATCCTACACATTTCTCAATATTTAAGCCTCAAAATGAGGTATATCATTATAACAATATAGTCTTGGAACCTTTTATAGCTATCATTAGGATGTTATACTAAAATAGAATCAAGATGAACCCTAATCAAAGTGTATATCTTGGGAGCTAACTAAATAAGGTAACGGAACCCAAAACCCATTACTATATGATTAATGTGAAATGATTTCCCTTCAAACAGTGCATAAAGTTTCCAATTTGACAAGCAATTCATCATAACCCTAGTGAATGGATACATCAGCCACTTCACCATCATTGTAGTCTCTGGGCTGAAAAAAACTCCAACCACTTCATCATTCCCTCTATAAAAACCAAAAGAACAAAAATAAAAGGGATAAACTAAAATACAATAGTCTACATGACTCCATCCTGGGGGAGAAAGCCCATGAGAGAGAGAATTAGAAACTCTACCCTGGACACTCCTCAGTAATAAATTAGTTCTCCTATTATCATTATATTGTTTTTTAGTCAAAATAGGTGATGACATTACAGGGAATCCTAGAATGACCCAAATATACTCATCTTGTACTCTAATTCGTGTGAGACCCTAAACTCGTAGCTAGGAATATGATTATATTACGGCTTTAAAGTTCATGCTATTCTAGGAGAACTCACTCCATGAGACCTTCCATCCTTTAAGGTACTCATCCAAGAGATTTTACTCATCAAGAACAACTCTTCTATTTAAAATATCACTCGTCTAAGAGATAAAAGATTATTGGGTATCTCTAAATTGATGGAACATCCCTACCACCCCATGTGGAATACTTTTAGGAGAAGATGAGTGTCAGATCTTGCAATGAAGAAATTCAGGCTAACAGTTAGTGGATCTCATTACTAATATAGAGGATATAACACATCCCAAATGAGGGACTCCTAAAACCACAATATAAAAACTAAATATATCATTTCATAGATTGGGGATCAAACCCAAAAGCACTAAGGGACAACATGTTCCCAATCCGAAATCTAAAGATCATATCACTTAGATGGGGATCACACTCAGGACTACTAAGTGAACATAAAACCATAACAAGCCTCAAATATATTATACATAGAGAGGGGATCATTTCTAGAACTATTTTCTGAAACTAAAATCCCAAATATTGATCCAATAACCATATAAGGACTCAAAATATTAAAGATAATGTGAACCCACTAAAATTAACCACCGAGTAGTAGATTTTACACATGAAGATACCGCAAACCCCCATAAACCCACCCACCATATAGGTGATCATATATCTGATTATGAAACACCCATACTAGGATATCCATAAAGATAGTGGATCTCCACCATCATGGTGATACCACAAACCCCACCTAGGTATTAGATATAATATAGGATCCAGTACTATCCTCCCAGAGGGATACTGAAACTCTATCTGAGCTCATCCCATCAAGAAGATAAAAATCTTATATTGAGGATATACTTACACATTATAACCTCAATATGATAGACCATGGTAATCCAATCAGTCAATACTGGTATATACATCACTATTAGAAGACCCACTAAATTAACATGTACACCGAAACCATGGCTACCATCACTTTCCAGATGGGAAACTACTCTGTATAGGATACAAATAGGACTCCATCTGGGTCATTAATATGGGTATGTATGAGGGATACATTTCTAAGTGTAATACATGAACTGCTCCAATAGTACAAGGAATGTATCTAGAAATTTATCACTAGTTGTGTCCACTCTCTATACTCATTGTGTAAAGGAATACACCGTGTGCACCCCATATAACACGATGTGTGACCTCATCTAGACTCTTAGGCATGTCCTCGCCCATACAAAGCTAGTTGTCAATGTCACACCCCACATCATGTACCCTCAGGACACTGTGTGTCTTGCATATTTATCACCTTTTCCATATACATAGACATTAAAATGTTAGGCACTCTATGCATGTATACATTGACATGTACATCAACATGACGATGTACCTTGACACGAAATGTCTGTCCTTGTTCGTAGGCCCATGACCTAGGATCACTACAAGGAATTTACCCCCAATATTGGTCAGGTGGTCCCTAATGTTCATCATATCTGAATGGGATAGCCAAATGAGTTGTTATTATCATTACATAAAATTGGTTGAACTATAATTCTGAAAAGGAATCTATTCTAACAACTTGAAACTTCTTGTTTTTACCTAAAACCCACAAATTAAACATCAAGAGATCTATAGAAGTAATAATAGGTCTATAAATACTTAAAAATGAATCAAATAGGTTTTCATGTAAATCACACAAATCTACTTACGTCATGTTGAAATGATGAAGCTCCAAGTCCATAATAATGCTCGAAACATGTTTCACCTCAACCTAGTAACGATTAGCATCAAAATGGGGATTAAAGGCACCTAATCAACTCGATTTGGCCTTGATCCTCTATACTACAAGGCGGATTATACTCTTCTATACTATTCATGAGAAACCAAAGGGGGAAAGGTGTTAATATTTTTTTAATAAATTAATACCCCTCTATTTAACACCCTGCTAACACGCCCTCAACCAAGAACCCGATGTAGAAGAACATTTTGTCATACCAAGGGTTAACACCTTGTTTTAGACTCAACAACAATAAAAAATTTATGATCCAAGACTCCAATTAGGATTTATTTTACGTTTTTATCAAAAACTACACATGTGTTAGAAACTAAATATTTTTAATACTTCTAATATCACTACACTGAGGCTCTCTAGTCCTTGAAATCCCACTCCCACTAAAACCATGGAATTGAAAACATTACAAGAAATATTTTAACATACTACATGGGAAAAATAGTGTTTCAATAGTTCCTATTTGATTCCATGTTTTAATAATCCTAATTTTCTTATTAATTAGGATATAAATATAAAAAATAAATTGGGATTTATGGTATTGGGATTCTCAAAAAAAATTGTTTCTTATTCGGTATATCTTTTATGACACATTATTTTTATTATATATTTTATTATATTTCCCCATACAGTTTAAATTCACAATTATTTATCTTTTTTGGGGATATACATTTTTTAACCTTACTAAAATGATTCCAAGCCAATTATAATTTTGTTTAAGGAATATTTTTCTGATCATTTATTTGGATCGTATTTATTTATTTATTATTAAAATAAAAATAATATTTTATGCCAAAATAATATCTCCCTTATTAATTTTTGGACTAAAAATAATAATCCAAAATGTATGATTTAGGACACCATTATGAAACTCATTATTTTCCATGGGTTAATTTTCCAGAATATGTTTGATATATGTTCTGTTTCCAGGTTCCATGAATGAATATGAGTATTTTAAGAAGTAATGAGTGGTCCTGAAATTATTTATCTCTTTAATGTGTTATGTAAGGTGATATACCTCATGTGATTATTTTCATAATGTTTTAAACATGATTTATTATTTTTTTAAAATTATGATGTTATGATTTATGGAAGCATGTTTGTGTGAAATTGATGCAATCTTTGCTCACAAATTTGAGTGGTATTTCAATGATATGTAATTCTTTTCATTATTATGAATGTTCTACATTACATGTTGTTTTAAAATGTTAATTCATGACTATGATGATGATCATATGCTCACTTTTCCTAGATTGGTTTGAAAATCCATCAAGATTGGGGATTATTGAGGTCTAGAAAATATTCGTCACATTGAAAACACCCACTTTTGGATATCACTATCTTCGACTATTTTATTATACAATCTTAGTATTGGACAACAAATCAGAGAAAAAAATAATTCAACATAGATATTTATAGTGTTTCAGGAAATAGGAGTCCCCTAGTCCACTCCACCAACACTCTTCTCCACAATTTGGTGATTTTCACAAAACCATTCCTTTTATCGAGGAAATCCAATATATTTTTTTAGAACTGAAAATATAAGTGAAATAATACAAATTTTTTGAAATATCATGAGATCTATCAATAGGGATCCAATAGGTATTTTAAAAAGGCACCCTTCAGGTTTATTTACCCAGAAAAATTATAACAATTGATGAAAAAAATTAAGATTTGATGGTATATCCCACAATTATAAGATACAAATGATAGAAGAAACAGATATACATAAGAGATGATAAGAAAATAATATATCTCAACGAATGACTTCCAAAAAAAATTTAAGAATAAAAAAATTTCCCCAGTTGTATATCATTATGATTCTTCATCTTTTCATAAAAAACATATCTGTATACAGGATATTGGAGAAAAAAACAAGAAATCAAAATATAACACTTGTTTTAATCTTTTATGTTTTTATACACGCAAGATATATTTTTATATATCAATAATTTATAATTAATACAAAACATATCACTTAATTTAAAACACATGATACATAAAATCAGATATCATAGAGATGTTCTTTTATAGGAATAACATGACAACAGTAAATAAAAGAAATTACCATTGTTCTTTTCTCTAATCTTACAAATTTCATATCGTTATAATAATTTTTAATATAAAAATGTAATCCAATATTTAAATATTTTATTCAAGAATAAAAATCTCAATCATATTATTTAATGGAAATAAATACATATTATAGCATGAAACAAATAATTGTAGATCATCAAATTGATTATTTCAAAATTTTAATATTTGTAGAAAATTTGATGTAGAACTTATTTACATAGCCATTTTCTATTATGTAGAAAGTTTCTCCATGTAGCCAGATGTTCTTCATATAGAAAAATTGATTTAGGAAATAATTTTACTCATATAGCCAAAATTGTAGTAGTTTTTTGGAACCACATAGTTGATTTCAATATGTATCCGATTTTAGAATCCAATTACTCCACACAACCAATTTATGTAGTTAGTTGAACTATGTGGGTGATTTACCATGTATCCATTTCTCTATATTCCAAAATGTTTCATATAGCTGATTTTTCTAGACATAAGATAATATTCAGCCAATATGTCTATAATGAATACATATGAAATTGCCATCCAAAATAATTAAAATAAAGATAAAACTATATGAACACACATAAAAAACATCATTAATGTATGAAGGGTATTTTAGATCATCAAAAACTAAATTACATTGGATATGTTGGAACACCATTATTATTCCAACAATATCCAACTTTTAATGATCAAAAAAACCATTTTATATAAATCAAAAAAATTAAAAATTGTTAATCATTATTTTACACAAAAAAATATAAAATATATATTTATTTAAAAGTTTAGTGGTTCTCCTTTATTTATTCCCCTTAATGTTGTTCTTCTCCCATATTAGAGAAAACATCACCCCTATTTTAAAACTTTGAAACTTATCAACATTTTGAGTCCTTAAAAATGAATGTCAAAGAGTGGAAAACACATTTAATGCTTCACTTTTTGGGTAAGGAACAATTTGATTATCATAAATAAATTTAATTTGGAACTATGTTAGGTATGTAATATAGTAAAAAATAGATCGAAATAATTAAATGAAAATAATAATTAAGAACAAAATATGAAATGAAATACATAAAATAAAAACAATCATTTAGAAAATCATTACATGTAAATGAAATTAAATGATAAAAATCCCTTTGAAAACTTTAAAAATGAATACAAAATCATTTTATTGAATTTCAATTGTACCCAAAATTACATCAGTGTAATAATTCCAAAGCCCAAATAAAATATATTAGTCATATGACTCGAGATTATGGATGGGTTCAAACTGTATAGGTTGTTTGGGTTGAATTATCATAAATGTAATTCTTGTTATAGATTTTGTATGAATTAGAATCAATGAATGAAATTTTTTACTTCCCAAATTCTAAAATAACTCAACTTTGAGAATAAAAAACGGATTTAACATAACGACAATGTATAGGACCACTGTAGATATATTAAATATTTTCTTGACCAACATTGAAATCATAGGTTCTAGAATCTTGAAATGGTCATTTCCTAATAGGCTTACAAGACAAGAGACCTTAGTTGTGATGATTATTAGATAAGGCTACATCATCGATAGTTTTATCTTTCTTTTAAATCTAAGAGGCATCAAATGTAGTATCTATATTTTTCAGGTAACTCTATATGTATCTATCGGAGCATGGTCAAATGTTTTACTACCTCAAAGCTGTTATAAGGATTCTAAACATAAATTGATCTTTTTGAGGATATCAAAAATAAAATACACAATAATAATCCTAAACACTTGTATATGAATTTCCCACTATTCATAATCAATTATTTAGAGAACCTCTAAATGAATAAACAAGTTCTAAAGTAAAATGTTGAGGAGGAATATGTAAGGGAGCGATGGAAATAGTATATATACAATATAGTATCTCCATAAAATGAATAATAAAACTCATGTCCAATAATCTTTTCCTACTAACCATTCTTCCATTAATGGATTGATTCTTTTTATGCATTATTTTCATTTCCTCTATGAAACTTATAACAAATTCTTAAACATAACTAATAAAATATTCTTAAATATTAGTACTCACAAGAGTAGGAAAACGAACCACTAGAACATGGATTGGCTAATAAGAAATAAGTAACATTGGAGGTCTGTGAAAAAAACAATTACCAGTTACCAAAACAGAAGGTACTGGATCTTCCAATTCTGATCAGGATTCACCCTCAAAACATTATAAATGAAAATCAAAAAATTATAAAAATATGTTATCCAGAATATTGAAAAAAAATTGTTCTAAATAATTATTCCAATTGAGTAAGAGACCATACCTCGTGTTTGTTGTTATACTTGCATGTCTTCTACTATCATTGAACTATTTGTCTCCTATAGATGACTAATATGTTCATTCTAGAAAAAATTCTATTCTAATACTATACTTCCTTATATCTTATTTGATATCATGGAACTCGCCTATAGGATCCTTCCATGATTATTGAAACTGATCTAGTGTGAAAAATCACACGGAAGACACTAGATATGAGAGGATGAAAAATTCAAATCTAACTCCATCTGATCAACTCGACCCAAAAAATAAAAAACTAGAGGTTATGAGGGAACATATATAATATAGGGATTAAATATCTTAATTAATTTTAATATTATGATCACCAAAAATCATAAATTGTGTGTGGTTTAATTCATTTCATTCCTTAAATACATCAAAATGTCGATTAATTCTTGATATTTACTTGACTTCACAATTAGATGATTCTGAAACAATTATCTTTGGGATGAATAATTAGTACAAAACTCATTAGAATAATCCTTGGAGGAGAATACATACTTAAATCATCTCATAAGATATTTCACCTCTTCCAGTTCATTGGAACTAACTTCATAATTTGTAGTAGTGTTAAGTAGAGTAATATACTGAATAATCATTATCATTTTTTATAGGAAACTAAAAACCCAACCAACTTATCAAAATTTAATTTAGAATTAGGGGAGTCCTTGAGTAATTTGGTCTCATCTTTTCAAGAAAAAATATGTACTTAAAATAATAGTAATATTCTATGACATTCCCAAATTCAATCATAATAATAGACGAAAAGGTTTGACTTTATGAGATATCGTAACATTTACATACCATGTGTATATCCTTATAAACAACTAGAGGAT
The DNA here is from genome assembly GCA_963277665.1 of Viscum album. NCBI lineage: Eukaryota > Viridiplantae > Streptophyta > Magnoliopsida > Santalales > Viscaceae > Viscum > Viscum album. The sequence goes on along the minus strand of OY728148.1, from coordinate 2,007,128,054 downwards.
GTGTTTTTTAGCTGGTGTATGGGAATGTTCAGAAGAATACATAAAAACATTACCATCTCTATCTCTAGCAATATGTTATCCAAGAAGAATTGGGTTAGCTATCTAAGCATCAATTACTACCTTATATCTTTCATGGTAACTAAACATTCTTATCACATCAACTACATTACTTTCCAATGAAACATCAATAGTTGACTCCAAAATTGGATCCACATGCTAACCAACATCGATAGAAAGGGAAACTCCATATTCTTGTCTCTGAACATCCTCTTGATACATTCAAATTGGCTCAACCACAACAAGACAAATAATTGGCACAGAATGCTCAGATTTTGTAGGTATTGGGTCCTCCACTTCCCTGTCCTGCACCATCTCGATAGATGTTGAATCCCTAGGAAATGGGGTTTTTAATGGATCTTCCAAATCCACACATTGTAATCTTATTAACTTCAAAAAAAATTAAAAAGATCCCCAAAAGAAACCAATTTAATTTAATAATAAATTAGATAGATTATTACTATTATAGAAATTTACATCATCCCATTCATTATGATATAATATGTTCTTCTTAAAAACCAGGTAGACCAGATTTCTATAAGGATAGTAGTTGACCATATCATCTTCTTATAAAAATGATTCATGAATCATATCATACACCTTTGAAAATTCTATTTACAATTATTTATGAAAATATGTCTTAATTAAATGTTCTAAAAATAACATTCACCATCTAACAACATCCTTAATATATCCATCTCCTAAAAAATTTTCACAACACTATCAACTCCATTGGATGATATTTTACTAAATTTTTCTTCAAATCAGAGGTGTTGAACAAACACATGAACATCAATTTCAGAATAACTGAATTGGTATCCACTAAGGTATAACTAAAACTAAACTCCCCATCAAGAAAATAATTGAACACCTCAATAATTTTGATAAAAAAAAATAATAATTCATTTCCATTTTGATTATACAAAACTACATCATTGGTTTTATTATACAAACACTCCAAATTACTCATAAACTCGTTAACATCATCCTGAAAAATGAAATCATACTTATTCCCATCAAATGTAGTCTCTCATCCTTAAAAAGGAATCAATTTCATTAGTAATATATATGTGTTCTTAAACTATTCTATATGAATATATTTTATATTGACTACCCTCTAAGATTTTCAACCTTTAGATTTCATGGACGAACCTAATATTCCTTCATCCATGTGATTCAAATATCACATGGTTTACATGATCGGTTTGAGGTTGACCTAGGATCAAAAGGATTGGGGTTCAGAAAGATGATTCTACATCAGTGAGAAGATATATATGCGAATTGAGAATAGGTTAATTACTAATCTAATTTTATGTCGCAAACCTGATTTAAAAAATACATAAATAACTAAATGGTTTTTTGGGTTGATTCAGACTAATAATTAAAACAATATAATATAAAATATAAAATAAATAATTTGTTTTCCTTTCAAAACAAATAAATGAAAATAAGAAAATTAAATCAATATAAAGGATTAAAATTACTTTTTATAAATAAATATAAATTTCAAAAACAATTTTATAAAATAAATTACATTTAATATAAATTGAAATAAATCCAATTCCCTTTTGATAAAATCAAAATGTTCATATGCAAGGGGATTTGTAAAAATAGTTTCTAATTTATTCTCTGTAGAGATAAACTAAATAATAATACCACTTATTAATTGTGATCTCCCATGATATAATTCAATAAATATATAATCCATTTTACCAAAGGATTTATTGGATTCATATATGTGTTTATAGAACTATTTTTATCACATTTAATTGATACATGATTATAATTGAATAAAAAATTCTTCAGGATGTATTACATCCACTATACATATGCACAACAATTACCAACAACATTATACTCTACATTACTTGTAAATAATGAAATAGTGTTTTGTTTCCTACTAGACTAGGATATAAGGAATTTCCCAATAAAATGGAAGGTTACTAAGGTACTATTACTATATAATCTACGACCACCAATTCTTGAATCAAAATATTAAATAAATATAAAATCATAGGGTTTTCGAAAAGGTAAATAAGGAGACAATATTTATTATAAACACATTAAAATTATTTCTGACAACCTTAAATCTGTGTTTCTATTAGATTTTCTTAAAATATATAACAAATATATACTGAAAATATAATATCAATTTTTCTATAATTTTAATATAATAAACTTCAAATTGTTCCACTATAATACTTATTATCAACTAGTTTCATAGATTTATCAAAATTTAGATTTTCATTAGAACTCATAGGAGTCATATGTATATTACAAAATTAAATTCAAAACATTAAACTTAATTCATGTATAAATTTAATTTTACTAAAAAATTAGTAATGTATTGTTGATACATTTTAAATAATGGAAAAAAATTTAACTCACACATCATGCCCTTTCCCAATTTCTTTTTCCTGTGTTTTGAAAAATAATTTCACAATTTTTTATTTTTTGATCCCAAAATCATATTACCAAGCTATATATGAACTATATATATATATATATGAATATTTATTAAATAAATTATGTACTTATTTACCTAATGAAAACCCATTTGATGAAGGTAATGAATATAAACATTCATACCAAGCTCTATGTTCTTATTTAAGGCCATATAGTGCTTTAGTGCATTTATAAATTGAATTTCAAAATTGGTAATTTTTTATGCCAGTGGTTTATTCATCATTAAATTACCCAATAAGAAAACCACATATAAAATAATATTTTACATATATCTTATATAATTTGAAATTAATATATCATGCATAGTCTAGAAGAATCTTAATGGATTATAATCTCCGTACAGTTGAAAAATTCATTTCATAATCTATACCTCCTTCCTGATTATTACAATTAGCTACTAGTCCAGCATCATTCTAAGTGATCGCACCATGATAATCGATGTTTCTCATGAAACACAATTTTATTCCAATAATAGGATATTCAGGGAGTCTATCATCTAATTCAAAAACCTTGTTTTGTTGAACATGTTTAATTCCTCTTGCATTGCTAAAACCCAACTCCCATATACTTGTTATATTTATATAATATTATTTTCTATCTGAGATAGAAGGAAATAATACTCCACAATGATTCATACACATCATTTACTCTTAACCCCCAAATCTAAGCATCATATAATTATTTATAATAGATGGTTCTTAAGGATTTTAGGTTATTTAGCCATCACACATTATGGTTCAACGGTATCAAACCATTCAATAAATATTTCTAAAAAATAAATTTCCCAATCATCGTCCTTTTTTAAATTCAAAGAGAGGATTGGTTCTAATTTTTTGAAATATTCTTTTAGTTCATCAATTTGAGTCACTTATTAATCAAAAGGATAACTTTAATCAAATTTCAAAAGATATGATTCTTCCAAAAAATGGTCTTTTATTAAAAACATTATATGCATTTGAAGTTGTATAATATCAAATAAAAATTCCTTCAATATCCATTACACCATGTTTTCAAATATTATCCTTGGGTGTTTATAATAAAATCATTATTTTAAAAAACATTAGAGTAACAAACTTTGAAATTTATTTTATTCTATAGATCATTGTGTGATTTATTCTAGATAGGTCTTATTAAAACTCAATTTATGGCGTAAAATGTTGTATTCATGTCTTTGGACAAGAAATGGATAGCTAGGTTATATTCACATAACATTGTCCATGAAATTTCTTAAAAATATTTTTTTATCAAAAACACCATTTTTGTGGTGTCTTGTTGGTAGAATAAATTATGTTTCATAAAATGTTCTGAACAATAGTAATTGTACTCATGGTTTTAAATTTCTCGTTTATGGTCACTTATTTAAGAAATGATTTTTTAATCTTTCTCTTGGAGATATAGTTTGAAAAATCATTATAAAAGTATAAAAGGATTCACTTTTAACATTTATAAATAAAAAAAATTATATATAGATAAACAAACATCAAAATAATGAAAAAATATTTTATTTTATGGTTCTCAAATAAGGATTCCCCAAAATAATCAAGAATAATTAGTACTAGGGGTATAAATGTAGAAACATCATGAATTGGTTCCAAATATGACTTTTGTGGCTTTCTAATTTGGCATGAATTACATAAATTCTTTTTGTTTAATTCTAGTTGAGTAAAATATGAAACTAAATTCCAATTAGATAATTTTAACAAATAGTATACATTACATTATCCAAATATTTTATTCTATATCTATGATTAATTTCCTTCATCATTTTAATAATTAATTTTTTTCTATATAATGAATTTTGTTCTAGAGTATAGAAATTTTCTATTCTAGGTTTCATGAATTTAAGAATATTATATTTATAAATATAACATATATTATTTGATAAATAAACAAAATAAACACCATAAAAATTTGAGATTTATTATCATATTCTTCATTAATCCTTCCTCATAATTAATATTTTTAATGTGGACTGAGTTTGGATTAACAACATATCCATATCTCAAGAATTTTACATTATAAATTTTACCAAAATCTCCATAGATTCCCAAAATATTTGATAAGGGGTGAAAATTAGTGAAATCCCCACACATATGTCTTAAAAATACAATATCTATATACCATATATAATTGATACGCATGGACATGTTTACATAAAAATAAGAATAAAAAAATAAATTGTTCAAGTAATCATACGTTCTTAGGTCTATGAATTGTTGGGAACTAATTCTTTAGGATTCCAAATCTATTTTTTCTTTCTATAAATTACAATACAGAATTTTGAAAACCCATTTGTAATAAAATCATTTCTAACAAAAATATTGATGTTTTTTACCGGTAGTTGTTAAAATTATTCCCTAAATCTGTATAATGAAAATAACTAATTGTAAAGAAGTTATTTTTTTAGAACATGGAAAAATCGTTTTTATAGAATTTGGTATTATCACCATGGCTTCATATTCAAAATTTATTTTTAATAAAATTATTATATCCAAGGATTTTATTTAAATAACTTTATCATTTAGTAAAAACACTGGAAGCATTGTTAAAATAGTGAACTTTTCTTTTGTAATTTTCAATCTCATTTATATGATAAATGTATGATTTAGTTGAAATTTCCCACTTGGTTTTCAATTATAATTTCATTTATTAGATTCCTATTTCTCATTTACCATGTCACTATTTACCTCATTAAAATGTTTCATTTTACTCTACAGGTATTCATTATTTGTCTCTAGCATGGAAAAATATTCATTTAATTCCTCATATGAGAAATTTTAATTTTAAAATTCAATATCTTTATTGTAAGAATAATATGAATGTAAATCATTAGAGTGTTCAATAAATCTCATGATATCCTTCTAATTAGAATCATAAACATATGGTTATTAAGATGAAATAATAATATAATCCTCCGAAGCAGATATTATGAATTTCATATATTTATGGTCCTTCTTCTTATAAACAAATTTCATGGAGTATATTTTATTTAACATCTTTTTACCCTGTAGTCGTACAAAATAAGATTTAATATTTTCAATATTCATGTATTCATTGCATCTCTCTTTATTATAATTTTTATCAAACTTATTATATATTTTTAATGGTTTCTTAAAACCTCATCCCTTATTATATAACTTTCTATACTCAATGGAAATTTGACAAAGATCACTATCTGGATCAGAACTACAAGAATTATCATTATCAAATGATTAAGCTAAATGAATTAATTTTCGCTAGACTTTTAATGAATTGTTTTGTTTCTTAAATAATTTATGCTCATTTGATTTAGATTCTAATTCATCCTTATACATCATAAGAGTTAAAATGAGATATTTTATTTTAAATCTACTGAACCCACCAGATTTACTAAAAAAATATAAAATTCAACTCCACTTTAGTTGTAAAACTGTTAACACATTTAAATCATTCTCTAGTTGTGTAATTGGTGTTCCTTGAGTAGTAATATTATTTAAAAAACTGTGATTCATAAATTTAATAGATTAATTAATTATCAATAAACAATTATAAAGGTGTTAATCTTAGTTTTGGAATAATCATATCAGAGATCTGGTATGTTACGTGTTCCTTTATAGGATATAACTATATTGTTAAATATTATATAATATATTAGAAACTGATAAAATAAGATGAAATCTTATGGATTTAGTCAAAAAATTATATCATTGTCACTTTTGTATTTAAATCATAACTAGAAACTGTATCAAAATCCCATGTTTTTATAGAGTTTTTGGAATTTCATATGGCTTAACAACTCTGAGGTAAACCTTCAAAATCATGTTAATTTCAAATATAGTCATATATACCTTCATGTATCCATAATTCTCACCATATAAATAGAGATATCATACCATCATCCTAACATCAATGCTATGAGTCATTTCATCACTTTTCACGAAGATACTTAGACTTTAACCTTTGAGAATTGATAAATAAAGATTCATGAGTTCTGGTGAATCTTTTTGTCCCAACTGATGTGAAAACAATAGAAGAGGGGGTTGAATTGAGTTATTGGAATTGTTCATCTCATAGAAAACCTCCCTCTCTTTGATATTACGGGACCCTAGTATTTTCATAAACTTCAGAAACAAAATAAATTAAAGAACATAAAGTAAAATAATCTGAAAAAACTATTTATTGTGTTTTGAGGAATAATAGTACCTTAGTCCACTCTACCATCCCTCTCCTCCAATGCTTAGTGCTTTTTACTAGACCGGTCCTTTTGTTGGGGACTACAACTCATTTTTCATGAGACTACATGATTGAGTGAAAGTAGCTGAAACATGTTACAAAAGCACATGAGATTTAAATTGGGATCCTATTGGGATTTAAAAAAACAACCTTCATTTTATTTTACTAGGAACCACTTCCAAAAGAGATGATAAAACAAAGAGGTTTTTGGTGTAGAACAAAAAGGTATGATTAAAATGGAAGATGGAATAAATCTCAAAGTGAGATGGTATGGAATCAAAGAAGCTCAAGGAGATTATTCTAAATAAATAGAAAGAATAAAAAATATTTCACATTAGTATATGAAGATATTTATTCTTATTCTCATATAATAGAAAGTAGTGTTCAAGATATTCGAGAGCGAAAACATTGTATTTTATATTTATTTATTTTTTTATTATCGTTATATTTTTATACATGCATGATATCTTGTAATATATCGATAATTAAAAATACATGAATCTTATCTCACAGTAATACAAAAAAATATGATCTTTTAGATATGAAATAGAAGATACTTCCTTTCCATGGAAATACATATTTAATATAATAGGAAAATAAATTATCCTTATACTTATCCCATGTCTATGTAATTTATTCTTATTATAACAATTATTACTATAAATTAGTAATCCATCATTTTAGGATTACTTGAAAACATTAAAGGCTATCACCAGTTATTCAAAAGTAATATATATTGATTATATCATGGATTAGCTGATTTCATATTAGTAAATATCTCATTTATATATTTGATTCTACAATGATAATTTGACATTGGTTTTATTCTTAAATCCATTTTTCATTATATAACCAATTTTTTCTTGTATCCAAATGTATCTAACATATCCAAATTGATTCATATATGATTTCTATCCATATAGATAACATTTTCATAGAAATATAGAACCATGTATCTAATTTTACCATATATCTGATTCGCATAATAAATTACTCTATGCATAATATTTATATAGAAAATTGAACCATATATATAATTCCTCACATAGCCATCTATCATTTTATTGAAATGCCTCATGTAGCCAATTTTCCAATACATAAGAAAATTCCCTCCAAAGTTCCTATGATTAAGGCTTAATTAAATTCAAAGCTGAAACACATTAAATAAATATAAAACCCAATGATCACACTTATAATCAATAGTGAATTATGAAGGGTATTTGAGATCATCATATCCTTAATTTCATTGAATTTTTTGGAGAAAAAATAGTAAACCAATTATTATAATGTGATGATGATTATTATTCTCACCCATGTACTACTGATTCATGTCACATAATTCTTCTATGTTATCCCTAATCTTACTTATAGTTTAGCGCACACCTTTCTTTGATGTAAATGCTTGGGTGATTACATGTACCGAGGAGATCGTGAGATCATTTAGGGTGATAAATAAGAAAGATTTCAATTATGTTAAGGTTTTATTATTCTAAATTGATCTATGCACCTAATATTCCAAAAAATTCACCCTTTTAATCCTTAAATGTATTGTTATTATGTTTTAATCATAAAAATGGAGTTATTATCATGATTGAAAAATTTATGCCATTATAGTTGTTATAATAGGTATAATTTTTTTTAATTTAGGATATGTTATTTCAAAACATTAGTTAAACCCATATGTATATGTCCATGTATATCTAAACAAACTATATTTTTCTAGACTAAAAGAGTTCAAAATTCCAAATGAAATAAATTCTTGTCTAGAACTACTATTGTATGTGTCCCTAGAAATATGTACTCAAAAGAATCTGAACTATAGTTGGAGGTTTCTATATTACATTGGTAATAAATACTAGTAATCACATCCAAAAGGACATAATTGTTTATGACTCCTGTTAAACTAAATATATACCTAAATTACACCATATATTTGATAACCACAAAATAAAACATAGTATATTGTTTAGGATCATCCTTATTACATTTATAATATCTTTTTATATCAAAGAGAAATCATTTTTTCACATCCTGGGATAAAGAAAAATAATAAATGGTTGATATTAAATGCTCTGTAAGGGTATGCATACAGCAGATTCAATCATAATGAAAATAAAAAAAATGAATAATAAGGATAAGATGATAACTAATCAAGTATACAATATAAATCATACCGTAAGAGAGGGAAATAATTACATGGATAACATATAAATATAAATAATCATATGGATAAAAATATATAGTTCCATAGTGAGTGAATGAATTATTATGGACATCATAATCTTTCCATCGAAGCCCTGTTCCAATCCAACATAAATAAACAGGTAGGGTGTATGCCAAATACCCAAGACAATTTGTCTCTTATGACCCATGAATTCATCAAGAGGTTACACTAGGTCCAAACAATTAATTAATACGTCCAATTAATTTACCATATGAATGGGTTAAAACATAATCAAACAATGAATTTATATTTAGAAACTAGAATATTAAATGATAAAAATTTCCCCGATGAATAAACATTGTAAAGGGTCATCCAATGTAATATGATGGATGGTATCAGAAGAGTAAACTGGTAGTAAAACTCTCCAAAAACCATTTGGATAATTATTAAGGATGGTATAATTACAAAATATACCATGTTATGTATAATGAAAATAATGTGTACTTTCATTGATGAATATAAATACCATAAAATTATTATTAGAAGCATTATTGAGAAAAATACAATTTTCACATTAAATTATAATTATTTCCAAAATATTTTTTGAAACCATTTTCTACGAAAAAACAAGGAAATTTTTTAAGGGATTTCAGAAATTTATAATTAGTCATAATGATATGAATATTCATTCATGCCATATATGTTAAAAGATATTTATTTCAATCATTTGTACAAAAAAAGTCATAAATTACCTCGTTCATAAAATGATGAAAATATTCATTTTAATTTTTTTAATAATGGAATGGGAAACCAAATTTTAATATATAATTGGATAATATTAAAAATAGTTTTTGGATCATTTTAGTGAAAATATGGATATTTGAAAAAACATTCTCGATCGAGAAGAAAAACAATGTCGGTTTTCCTTAAACACTTTATTTTAGTATCGTGAGTATGTAATGAGTGTCAAATGATTGTAAAACATATAATTAAAACAAATATACAGAGTATAAAAAAATATATATTTTATAAGATGTAATATTCAAGTATATTCCCTAATCAAGTCATAAACATAATCAATATAAAATAATGATGAGATTGTAAAATAAACTCTTACCTTAGGTTCGACATCCATTGTATGAATATTAACCACCTTTATAATAAATATTAATTATATGTATATATTATAACCATAATAATTTGTATAATATCGTATATGATTTACTTATAATCTTGTATGACATGTTTATTAACAATTCTTTATTAAAATCACAATTTCTTTTAATAATTGCTTCGTATTTCATGTATGTTTCAGTTTTTTGGTTTAATTCCATTTTCATTTATCATGGTTCCACTAAAAAAATAATATGAAAAATTATATAAATACCATATATATTAAAAATATATATAATCTGTAAAATATAGTGATATAAAAATTAATTACACCATTTTGGGTGATGGTAGGTCATGTTTACGCAGACACAATGTTTCAATTTTTTAATGCAAGAAAAAAATAATGTTAAATAATATTTAACAATTATATAATTATTACTATATCATAAAAGTATTATCTATTCATTAAATCCATCCTTATTAACATCCTAGTGAAATGGAAATGAAAAATGTATCGCATCTCTTTGTGGAGGTGGTATTATACATGTCTGCACGAGTGACATTTTCATTTTCAAAAAGATTAGAAGGTAAGAGGTTATATGTGATATTATTATTCCATAAGTATAATTATTTAATAAATATATTATATAAACATTAATCCCATTATAATACTCATCCATAATATATGGTTATTAAAAATAAATTGTATCATTTTGTAGAAATGTTTTGTTGAACATACTCACGAGGGATACTTTCACTTGTCATTTGATTTATAGAGGGTGAATAAAGGTTAATTATTAATTAAAATAACATTTAATTATATTTCAAATTTATAATTTGATTTTTTTATTAGTATAATATATTTATAGGAGCTAAAATAAGAATTAAAAATAATGTTATATGTTAATGTGATTTCCTCTTCATTGAAACAACTCAGTTATATATCCTTTTAAGGGCCCTAGGTTTGGACTTTTGGGATGAAAAAATCACCTTTATAATGTGTCTATGTTATTTTATAAGGTAATTTTTTTGGTTCTGGGCAATAAATAAGGCTCAATGAGGTGTGACGAATTGAGGGAAAGGGTGTCTTTTTAGAAGGGTGGTAATGGAAACACTATGAATTATTTTAAAAGATTAAAATATAATAAAACCATTATCAAGAAAAACACATCAAAATTTATATATATTTTAACCAAGAGTATTATACATTTTAAATATAATCAAACAATAAAATATTTATAGGTCTAAGTGGTGTTTAAAACATTATCTTTTGGATTATTCTTCATAGTTGACCAATTTTATTCTCACCCATAGTAATGTCATTTTCACTCTTAATGTTGTATAATTTTTTCATATAATTATTAAATTGAATGATTATTTGACACGGGATAAACTTTTATGCCATATATTAGCTAAATTTTCCACTCTCAAGATTTTTATAATTTTAAAATAATTTAATAAAATATCATTAATATCAATTATGACACAATTCTTTTGATTTATCATTAAATGAAAGAGAAAAAAATATATTTAATTTATTAAATTTAAACATAAATTTTATTTCATATTCAAATAATTTTTTTCGAACACTATATATCACATAAATTATATAAATTTTGATATTTTTCATTACCATTTATTATTTTTCCATTAATTGAATAAATATTGTTTAGACAATGTGTAAGGACCTAAGGAAATTATTTAATAACTCAAAATCATAAATAAATTAACATCATTAAAATATGTTTATTATACTAATGATTTTTATTGACATTTTCTCACCACTTGTTATTTTCCCTATGTTAACACGTAGGATATATTTAAAACTAAGA